>PUFA01000003.1:1200000-1800000 GCA_003508835.1 Eonycteris spelaea | reverse complement strand
TCTTCTCTCTGGTTTATTATATTTAACTAACACATTGTATTCACACTATATGCAAGACATCTTATTGTTTTTCCATAGAATATTTTATGCACTTCTCCCCTTATTTCTATGAATCAGGTTTTAGTATACTCATTTTTCATCTGGGAAAGTAGAGACCGACAAGAATGAAGTCATTTGTCTAAGGTTCCCAGATCAAAAGTGGCAGAGTTGGAACTCAGGTCTGCCAATCCCTGGTCCAGCATACTCTCAGCTGCACCATGGCACCCCTTACACTTTGAATTAATATTTGAGTTTCCCCAGAAACACTATGGGCAGACCTACAGCTTCACACCCTAAATAATAACCTATTTCCAACATTGGGTGGTGATATCTCCAGCTCCTATTAAGTCATCAGTTAGGACAATACATGTAGGAAGAGATTTCTTAAAACAATTCAAGGCTCCCTCACTCTGTCTCACTTTATTTGAAAATGACTTTTCTCTAGTAGTTGGCTTTCAAGTAGCACACTGGACTTATAACTTCTTGAGCTCAGAGATGCTCTCCTGAGGACATGTTCTTTATTTTAATTGAAGTCTTCATCATTGGCTGGCTTCCAAGTGGTCTACCAGATGTCTTTTTCTTTGCTATAGCTGAAGCAGATTATGATGTTCCAGTTCATTTTTACAATTTGCTGTACTTTGCTGGCAGCCTGATTTCTTCAGCAAACCACACTTGGGAGGCCAAAATCATGGAGCAGGCAGCAACAAGTAAGCCTTCAGAATATGTTTTCTTAGATACTCTCAGGCAAATTACACACATGTGCGTGCACACACACACACACACTCTCACACACATACTCTCTCTCTCTCTGTCTCTCTGTCTCTATCTGTTTCTATCTGTCTGTCTCTCTCTGTCTCTGTCTGTATGTCTGTCTCTCTCTTATCTTTTATTTGAATGGTTAGGCCTAGACTTTCCTAAATTTTCACATACATGTAACTTTCTCAGGATGTGCAGCCCTGAAATTAATCCTCAAGGGGCTAACTAATCTCCCAACTGGGACCTTAAGAAATCTCCTTTCTCAGAACTCTTTCATTTTCTTCTTGGAAGCTTAAAGAAAAATACCCACTGCCTTTTCCTATTCTTTTCTTCAGCTGTATCCTTTATGCCCTGAGATGCCTCATACTTTGAAATGAATTGTATATAGTATGTGTGTGTGTAAAAATAGGGGAATGCCTTAAAGTTCAGTCTACTCTTTGAAGCAAATACACAGTTAATTCTTACTCATGACTGTATTTATAACACCTAGAGCAGTTTCTGGTACTTAATTGTGGCTAGAAAAATATTTACTGAATCAACTAACTCATAGTGAAAGATCAACTGATTGGCTAAGGCAATTTGGGGAATTTAGTCATTTCTTATTTTTCACACTGACTTTTAGAGTCTATATGACCTTTACCCCTAACTTAAGTGGCACATGATGAGGGGTTTTATTTTACTTTCCGGTTCCATAGAGGAGCAAACCAATTAAACGTATAATAAAACAGATGGGAATTTGGGCTTTATAGGAATCTGTGAGGGTCCGAGGCCTCTTGGGACCTGTCACTGGCAAGAGGACTGGAAATCTCCATCTCTTAGCCAAGTTTTGTTAGCCTCAGGTGATGGTGTTAACACAGTGTTAGGCTGCCTTTTTAACAAAATACAAACAAAACCAAACAGAAGAAAAACAATCAAACCAACCCCCCACTGCCCACTGGCTGACTGAAGCAGCAGGATTGTTGTGTTGAGGAAGGGGCCAGAACAGGAGGAGGTGGCAGTTTCCTAACAAACTGTATTGTTTGAACAATTTTATTTAGTGTGAAAAAAAAAAGTCCCTCATACTGAAGATTTATTTGGAAGTCCTGGGCAGATTAACTTTAGGTAAGAGTCAGAACTAAAAACTTTATTGGGAATGCTACATACACTCCAAAGACCAGCAAGAGAATTTAAGTTAGATGTGATTAGTATGAAGAAAGTTACATTTATTGTACTCTTATGTATAATTGATCACATGAAAGGCCTTTTGTAACTATAAAAGAGACAGCCCATTAAATTGTTTTACCCTGAGGATTATACAAATTTGCAGATATCGGATGGGATCACCAGCCTACTGGTTTCATAGCAATGGTAAATCATTAAGATAATCATATATATATACAGTTATTTATTATCATCCAAATAGCTCCTCCCAGTTTTACCTTTATTTTCAAATATCTGAACCAATCATTCCGACTCTCCACCACCAGAAAATGATCAAACTGGTTGCCAGTAGCTCTGTTACCTTTGAGAGATCTTAAAATAAAACAAAAAGCATTAGGTAAGAACATAACTGTATTATTTAGTCAGGGACAGAGTCTATAGAGAAAGTAAGACGCTATCTTATCTCTTGATTTGAGTAGAGAGGCCATGACATACTTACCATCATTTTGTGCAATTTAGTTGAGCTCATTTCTAACCCTTCCAATATCCAGATAAGAATGTGTTCGGAGAGTTAAAGGTTAAGTTATGAATATTACCTGGCATACGTAAGACAAGCAAATTGGGTCAAATACTTATGCTAGAAAAGGTTGTTGAGGTTAGTTGCCATTCCCTATTCATTTTAGATGGCCCACAGAAAAACATAGCTTAATCTCCTCCGGTAGATGTTTCAGGAGGTACAGCTGCAAATCACAGCCTATATCGTAGAATGAGGCTAAATCCAATTTGTTCCCTTGATTCCCTTGATTTAGAGTTTTCATTTGAAGAAATACACCTGGCAGATCTCAGTTATTTAAAATGGGGATAAGTTGAAGTCAGATGGTTGTGTTGACGTGTAGACCTTCTTCAGTTAAACATCTCACATTTCTTCCAGGCCTCATAATGAGTACCCAGCCTAGTGTTTTTGAGGTGCTATAGAAATTTCGGGATGTTCCGTGCCTGCTGCCAAGGACATCTTCGGTATCTAATGCTTCCTTTGTCCCCAAAGCAATCCATGAGCTATGCTGATTTCTGTGTTGTACTGGATCAATTTCACTTAGAATTTTAACTGGAGAGGTCAAAAGGTCTGCATGTATCTATAAATCTAAGGTTCTGTCAGCCTAGTGCAATTTGGTTGAGAAAGAGACAGAGACAGAGAGAGAGAGACAGAGAGATGGAGAGAGAGAGAGACAGACAGAGACAGAGATTGTGCTAAATAAATGTTATTCGGTTTTAAATGAAGTCTCTCAATTAGCATTGAACATTTTTTTAAACAATCAAGATATTAAAGCTAGAAAGAAGTTAATGAGCCTATGGAGAAAGTAACTTCTAAAGATCATTTTGTGCTTGGGATGGTAATTGCTTTATGACATTTTGATGTCATTACAACATGAAATTAGGAGAGCAAAATGTTTCCAGAGTGTTTCTTTGGATACCCTGTTAGGAAGCTATTAAAAGGCAAGATTATGGGGGCAAAATGATTTCAGTGTGTGCCTTTGGATACCTGCTTTACAAAACGTCATGAACTGAGGGTACGATACAAAATGATTCCAGTGTGTGTCTCTGAGAAGGCGCCCACTCCAAAGCTGTTACGTGGAGTGGAAGATTAAACTTGGAAGAGAGATTTAGAGGTGGGGGGTAGAAGGGGAATCAGTGGTGATTAGTCTCAATTACGATGTCAAAATGAAATGAGACAATCATACGTGTTAGGACTAAACTTCGATCCCCCTTAAACCAAGCACTGTCTGAGCAACAACGTTCACAAGACTTTCTTCTTCTCACCACAATAACAATGTAATTCTTTGCTGAAGGACCAAAGCAGTTTTATAAAAACAATAAGGTGCCAAACAATACAGTTTATGGTAAGGAGGAAGATCAATTTACAACTGGAATTTGAAATCAACATGAATGTAAGAAAAAACTCTTTTCTTTAGAACATTGAAAATTCCAAAATTCATACCTTAAGAAATATTGACATTCTCCTTGGCTGTTGCACCCAGAAATTATAAATGATCATTGACAAAAGAGACTGACTTAAAAAAAAAAATCTCTGAAACATACCAAAGAATCACAACCAGGCGCATAGCAATATTCTCTCTCACAATCTCTTCTTTTTCCCCCAGATGTTGCCTCCTGCTGTGCAATCTTCACATCCAAAGAGGCACTGAGAAGCAAAACATCTGGGGCACTCCATTATAGGAGTTAGTGCTCAGAGGAAATGTGGGTTAAAATAACTAATGTTCTATTCTGTCAGTTCATAAAACTATGCTTACATTTCACATGTTTGCCGATAGTCAGTGTTTAGTAAAATTCACCATGTTTAAAAGTCTCTTGGCCCATATCCTTCATGCTCATCAGTGGGTTAATTTGAACTGAAAGTCGTGTTTTGTTTTGTCTGTGTTGTTTGTATATTTGTACGTGCCAACGTATGTATCTGCTTCTGTGTATGTATGCTACCCTGGCTTCAAAACTATAGTGGTTGTAAATAGGGTTGTTATCATAAGAAAATGTGTAACTCAATTAGCCTGTATTCAGAAATAAAGAAACAAGAAATTGGTTGACATTAGTATTCCACCCCAAACACAATGGGCAGGTTGGTTCTCAGAGGCCGCTGACAGCCGAGTACCAATGGAACTGTTAGGTACCACGCCCACATTCTCCCCGTTTCATGGTACCACACGCATTTTCCCCAGACTCTTTCTTCTTGCCACAATTATGTGAAGAGGTGTGGAATCAGCCCATTAAACAAAAGAGAGATGGCCTAGGAACAGGTTTCCTTGACAATGGGCCCATAGTATCTACTCAAGACATTGGAACAGGGAGGTCCAAATATATTTTCTGTCCTATTCTCCTACCTCTCTGCTTTCACCCAGTTCTGTTTTGTTTTCAAACCAAATAATTGTGGTTTTAGATTAGCTGAACATTAGTCAGAATACAGAAAGAGAAGGAGCTCTGTTCAGTTTCAATTTGATTATATAATTTGGTATGTCTCTTAGCATTAGGCCTGTTGGGAACAGCTTGGAAATATACTTCTATCTGGGGAAAAATGCTCCTTTCAGGATATATTCATAGAGTTTCTTCTGATTGCATAAACTCCTGCAACCTTGCTCAATCATGCTATGAAAGTTTTTGATGAAGTATGAGTTTCAGTTATTTGCTATTTATGGATTTTATAAACTCCTCAGAGAAAGTGGTGTTATAACTGCTTAGAATTATTATTAAGGTTATTATATGCATATTCACTGCCACTTATTTTTGAAGAGTAAATATTTGTGCTAATTATATCAGTGTCATCCACTGTGCTAATTATATCAATATCAACATGTTGATATTAATATAATTAATTAGCACAAAGATTTACTCTTCAAAAATACATGGCAGTGCCTCTGATTCATTTGCCATGAGGGGAGCATGAGTGAAGTACTGGTTCTATAATATTGTATTTAGGCTCTGATATGCAATCAGCTTTAATAATTACCTAATACTGTAGGTGGCCTTAGACAAGTAAAATGTTTTTTTTCCCAGGGTTTCCTGGGAATTGGATGCTAAGATGAAAGCTTTCTTCCAACATTCTACTTGGTGATTAACCAACTATCCAAGTACAAAGCTGCTCCTAATTAACCCTGAGACGCCAACAGAAAGGAAGGTGTAGTGAATTAAGTGTTAAAAAGTAGAGACGAAATAAATTCTCTCTGAATTAACTATAATTATTTAACAATATTAGGCTTGTTACATTTTAAATGGAAAAACTACCCAGCAATAAAAATCAGAAAGTGGAAGGAAAAAAGCATATCAGTCATTAACAACCAGAGCAGTGAGTAGAATTTAATTTGAGGCTACTCATATAAAAGTTGCTGGTAATTATATTTATGATAATTACTTTATATATTATTTTACATTTATTGTTTATACTCTGCATCAGATATGCTAAGTGTTTTTATGTATTATTGCCTTTAATGCATACAGCTCTATGAAGCCCAATTATTATCTTTGTTTCATAGATGAGGAAACTGAGTCTCAAGAAAGGAAAATAATTCATCTCATTCAAGCAGGTGGTTAGTGGCAGCAGGGAGGGGGACTAGACTGGCATCCGGCTTTTAGCCCCACCAATCTCTGCTGTCTTCCTAACAGACATGCACCAAGTTGCCCTCTAAGAGGTGCCCAAGGGCATTTGCGAGAACAGAAAATGGAGAATGTCTTGAAGCATACATCTCTCCAAGTAGACTCTAGTGGGACTGCCTAGAAAGAAGCAGAAATCACAACCACACATTTAGTAGGAAGTTAGTGAAAGTCAGGCTTAAGTACAACCATTCTACTTCTCCTGGATTCATAAGCCAAAAAATGGAAAACAGTTTCATAAAGCAGATATCAGGAGATAATGAAAGTGTCAAACCTCCAAATTTTATAGTATGTTCTCCATGGTAGAACCAATTTTGAAAAAACAGATTTTTTAGAATCAGACTTTGGGATACCCTAGATCTGCTTCAGATGGGAAAAACTGACACCCAGAATCTCTGACAGGCCAAGGCTGAATATTCCAGAAGAGCAAAGAAAAAGAGCGAGAGCTTTGGAACCCATTTCCATGTTCTTTCTACCTGCACGTCACCTCTGCAGGGTTGGCCCAATGTTGTTAAAGTCACCCCCAAATTTATGAGAAAAATCTCAGCAATGCTTTTATGTTCTTAAATCAAATAATAAAAAGAAAGATATTAAGAATTGTATTTAAAGATAAGAATCACTGCTCATGCCATGTATGCATCCATACTGCAATCATTTTCTAAATCTTTGAAGGAGCCATAAGTTATTCTAGAAATCCTCCTAAGTGAAAAAAGAGGAAATGGAAATGGTTCCATGTTAACTGAGTTTCTACCTTTGTTCATGATATTGCTTTTTTAAATTTTTTGAGTATTGTCTATTGCCACTTCAGTGAACTTTGATAAGCGTCAGAGAGAAAGCCCCAGAGACAGTAGAAATGCAGAGACAGAAGAGAGAAAGACAGAGAGAGAATTCCAATCCAAGAGTAACATTCTACTTTTCCATCAATGCTCAATTGTGTCCCCTTTCATAGTTTTCCCAGGCCAGTGGTAAAGAAAGACGTGGTGCTTGGTGCCTTTACATATGGGTAATGTCCCTTCTCTAGAAATTCAATAATTTCCACTTCAGTGTGACACAATTTGTTTCTTCTCATGTGGCGCAGTCCCACAATGGCTTTAGTGATCCTAAAGCCTTACAGTTGACAGCTCATGTCTTACGAGTCCCCTCTCCTACCTCTCTCACTTCCTCCTGCATAAAGCCTTTTCCTGCCCTGTTTGGTGTCTGACACTGAAGATCAACTCTGTGGGTCCTGCCTGTGACTCTCCACCTCCAACATCCCTTGTTTATTTTTCTTTATTTTACTATAACATCTATCTATATTTAGAGGGCACTGCCTTCAATAAAGCACTCATAGGTCTTATAACACATCGGATACGTATTTTTGTTTCTTTCCCCATAAAGTTAACTGTGCTCATGGTCATCATCAGAGTCAGCACTTAAAAGTGCTTTTCATCCTCCAAGAACTCCTGAATTAGACGAGGCCCCTAAGGTGGGCTTGAATATGAGGCTCTTCTGGTCAGGTAGCTAAATGCATTAATTGAGGTCCATGTGCTTTATTTCAGGAGAGGGGCACAGATGGATGTATCACTTCTTTGATCCACGTCAATCATTTTTTTATTCTCCTTTCTTCAAAAGCTATGGTCCATGACATACTTTTTTGGGGAGGTGGGGGAAAGGGGAGCTTCAAAGAAGTACATTCTTCTGGTGAAAAATGCCTTTGACTCCTACCATGTCTTTAATTCAGTCCTATAGTGAAGCCCTTTAGAATCTTCATTGACCCAACATTTCCACATCTTTTTTGTCAATGATTTTTTTTTTTGGAACAAATTCAGCTCTTCCTCTTCCCCGTTTCTGTCAAAATCCTCACTTATATTCTGCCTCCATCTATTTGTCTCCATTTCAAGCCTTCTCATTTTTTCAGTGGGTCCTGGTCTTCTGCTTGGGATCTTAGATTTTTGAAAAATGTCCTTCAGAAAGCAATTCCAAAACACCCCATAACCTCCAGTGACAGCACAACTAGCCACCTTTCTCATTATCTGTCTTCTCTTGTGTGTGTGCACACATTTTAAATATTTCTCCTTCTTTTTTATTTCTTCTTTTTCTTTATTTTCCTTCTTCTTTACATTTCTCCTTTCTCTCTGATCCCTTCCCATGCCTGTCTTTTCTCTTTCTTTCTCTCCCTCCTTTTCTTCTAAAAATATGGCTTTCTCAGTTTAAGTAACTTTTCTATAGATAGAAAATAACCTGACCAGGATTTGATCACCAGATGAAAGAAATAAAGGCCTTTCTTTTTCTAATTTTGAAAAAAAACTGATGTGCTAATTTTTACAAAGCTTGAATCTCTGATTAACAATTGAATGCCTTATATACTCCCAGAGAAAATCATACCACTTCCCTAGGCCCCGCTTCCCTGATATGTAAAGCAGAGGGTGAGTCTAAGCTCAGAGGATCTTCCAGTATAAGTGAAACCTGAGGTGTCAGAGTTAGAATATGAATCTCAAAATGTATCCTAATACAAGGATAATAACGACTACCTCCTAAGCTTGGGTGATATTTAAATTAGAGAATGTACATAGGCCCAACTTATTTTTCTTACATGTAATAAAAAATAATAAGAGATAGTTACCATATATATATTATGAGACTTTTAGGACCAAGCACTGTGCCAATTGCTCAGATCTCCAATTCTTCATTTAGACTAAAAGAGAGAGAGGGAGAGAGGAAGTCACCCCAGCCTCATTTATGTTCTAATAAGTAATATATCTTAAACCCCAAAAATATTCCTAAGAGATGCCTTTCAGTGTAAGCAACTAAAGGCAAAGGAGATATTTTGGGGCTAGAATCTTCCCATGCCTTACAAACAATGCTTCTAGGCTTTTACCAAAGGGACCCCGCTCATAATATCCTTTCCTGGAAAACATCTAAGGTTGGATCATTTCCACAAATAGGACCAGGAAAATTCCCATGGTGCTGAAGCACTTGTTTCCAGGGGGTTAGTGGGTCAACTACTGGTCCTTTTCCCAGTGGAGAAGTGCAAGCTATCCCACGGGCCACAGAGCTAAAGGAGAATTAATGTGGTGTGTGGGAAAGAGCATGGGATTGGCTGGGGAGACCTGGATTCTACTCCCAGCCCTGCCCCCTTCTGGTGAGATCCTGCGAAAACCACTTTACCTGCCTGATTAGATGAGTCATTCACAGTCTTATCCCCAAGAATCACCTGGAGAATTAAAAAAAGAATGCCAATTCCTGGAACCCTCCACAGAGTTTCTGATTTAGTTACTCTGGAGTGGGGCTTAGGCATTAGTATGCTTAGAAAGTTTGCCAAACGTTTCTAATATGTAGCTAGAATTGAAGCCATTTGGTTAGACTACATTCCATAACCTAGATTAATCTAAATCTGTTATCCTTTGAATATCTACAGGATTGAAAACTAAACCTGAGCCAATATATTGGGTTGCAACGGAATTTTTTTTTTTCATAAACCTCTTGCCCACCTCCCATCTTTGGTGGAGAATTAGTATTGATTTGTGTATCTGATAAGTTATGCTGTGTGCCTACCCTACTCAAGGTGTTTGTAGATGCCACCAAGCAGCTTGATTCACGCGAGCTCAATTGCTTAAAAGGGCAAAAGCTTCCCCTTGTCCAACTCACTTCATCCTCTGGGAAATGGTCAGAGCTAAGAGTACTTTTCCATCTGGAAAAGTCACTGGAGAGAAGACCTTCACTGCTGTAGCAGATGAGGAATTTGGCTGACTTCTCTCTCTTTCCTGATAACTGCCCAGGACTGGGTGAGAGTCATCCCCCCTCTGTAACCCCAGCTTTATCCTTTCTGTTGTGGGTCACCCTCACAGATCCGGAAGGTGATGGGAGCCATGATCAAAGGGCTGGGTGAAGTAAAGCAGAACTAGAAATTGGCCCTCAGCTTTGGAGTTGACTTAGAGAGAGGGAAAAGCAGCTCTGAAGTACTCAAAAGTTTGCATCTGAATAAGAAGTAATGTTGAATTTTTCAAAGATGTTTAATTGAGTTCCTCCTAAATTCAAATATTTATTCATACCCTACATCTTTCCAGAAAAGATATGAGATAAAGGATCAAAGCAGATCTCCTTCCGGTTGAGGCCAGGTTAAAGAGCCACTCCTCCTAACTTGTCTGAAGAGCAGGTCTCCTGTTTCCATCTGTTAAATATCTGGGTCTTTTCCTACACTCTCTGCTTATGTTGCTAATTTTCCCTTCAGGAGTTCTCTCGAACAACCAGGTAATCTTAAGAGCCATTGAATATTGTGGTGAGAGAGCTTCCTATAGACTCAGAACCAGGAATGAGAGTGTGTGGTGAAATCAGAAACACAGACATAGAAGATGGAATCAATGAGGAGAGAGATGGCCTCAGAGAACCACCTAGTCCCTGTGCTCCAAGACAAATAAGCCATCCTTGGCAAATCAACTTTGATTAGAAATTTTAAATATTATTTAAATATTAATAAATAATTTTATTAGATAAGAAATTTAAATATTATTTTCACATAGAAACAAATGGATACATTATTAAGTAAAATGCAAAAGTCAAACAAATTATTAAGACAGAAAAATTCTGATACTTAAAGCACATTTCTTGCTTGTAGGGAGTCACTTATTGCCACACCTCCAATCCTACTGCAAATTATCATCCACTCTGCTCTGGTATGAGGGGGTACTTTGATGGAGAAGTGTGGAGAGCACTGGAAAAAGTCTAATTATCTCATTTTTACAGATGAGGAATATGAAATCTAGAGAAGTTTTATGAGCTTCCCACATATACATGACTACTTATGGGCAAAGCTGGTGCCAGAATGCATGTCTTCTGTCACAAATCCCAGTGCTCTTCCAGAATGTAAGGGAATATCACAAGAGAAAGCTGTAGGGGAAAAAACATACTTTTTAATTATTAACTTGAACAAGAACTCTGGAATTGGAATCAGAATATGTATGATTTGTCTCAACTCTGTTACTAGAAGCTCTGTGTCCTTGAGCACATCAGTTGTCATCACAGGCCTCAGTTCCAGGATCGGCACCATTAGGTAAGGACACAGACGAGCTCTAAGGCCTCTTCTTGGATTGTTGTTCTGCTGCTTGGCGCTTTTCTGTGTTTGACTTTTAAAAGTGATCAGTTTGGTGCTGATTTGAAATAATGAAATCAGTACTGAGTTGACTTGCCTGTGATTGGCAATGTGTGGGAACTTTTAGTATTGTCAATCTTTTTGTGTATATGTGTTGATCTTATTTCCTTAACTAAATTAATTTCTCCCTGAGAGCAAAATCCATGGCTTTTACTTTTCTGTGTCCCCAATTGTAGTGATGACTATTTGTTTCATGAGTGAATTCTTGGCTTTGCTGACCCTCTAGGGGGAACACAAAGATGGCCGTACAAGGAGTACTACTTTATCGATTCAATCAGTAACAGGATTATTTCCATTCTGGTACACCTAAACCACTTCTGCTTCAGAAGATAACTAAAAGTTATCTGGAGGCACTTATCTGAATAATGGATGAGTGAGATGGCAAAATATGGAAACATTTAGGAAAAGAGTACTTTCGAAAGACTAGATAATTTTTAGGAAAACAGCCCCCCAAATATTTTCCATGTTAAGTAATGTCAAGTTTTATTATAATTTTTTTTTTTACTTAAAAAGAGAAAGTGCCATATCCACTTATAAGTGAATAAATGATGCCTTTTCGTTGAGTTTTCTAAAGTCCCATGAAAATTCTTTTGAAAAAGACTCAAAATAATCAAAAAGAAAAAGCTCTGCTCTGTTGTAAATCTGATCCAAATCTTGTTACTGTGTTTTCCCACTGACATTGTTCTATCTTAACGGAAATCCTTCCTCTAACACTCAGTTGCTTTTTCCCCTCCCTGTTTGATGGATCAGGAAAAAACTGTACACCTAGCATTTGGCACATTCTTTTTACAGAAGATTGAAGGAGGTGGGGGATTGCTAAATGCATCCCTTTCAAGTACAGAAATGCTTCATTTTGCATTTCCGCTCTTTTACCTCAAGGTCACTGATATAAAAGACTTGATTGAAAAACAAACACTTTAAGAGAGGGGGAAAGTGCATCTTGTACTACTTTCCTCTCAACCCTAGAGTTTTGAGCCCTTTGCATTCAGTGATTGTGATATGCCCAATCTGTTCCTTACCTGGGTCGGTCCTGAAACTGAACTTACCATCTTCTGGATCTAGAAGAAAAGACTGCCATGATTTTCTCATACTCGGTCTTCTGGAGCTCTCGAGCTTCTCGTGTCTTGACAGATTCTCCTCCAACTGCAGAAGGTTCTTATTTAGCCCCTTCCCTCTGCATGTGTGCAAAGATCTCCCCCTTTTTTATCTTCTGGAACAAGCTTATCATTCAGAAAAGAAATGAGCAAGGACAGGCTTAGGCAGTTAAATGTCCCCCAAGGGTCAGAAAACCTAAGGAACCACTAAGAAAACACCATTAACAAAGCAAGAAGGGGTCTAAGCCTTGGTGATATTCAAACTCTCTAGGCTAAGTCAGATGATGGGGCTCTGAGCCAATGCCAGATGAAGGGGAGTTTATGACAGTGACACCTGGCAACTAAAACACAGACTGAGCTTGTCAGTTCATTGCACTGATGCTAAATTCCAGGCAGGAGAATCATTGCCCTGGGTCTTTGTGGTTGCCTCACAAATGCTGTGGACTAGGAAGGAGGCTCTCCAATAACATGGAGCAGCAGGTCAGCTACTAGGCAGTGTAGATGGGTCTCAAGTCATTTGCATTTGGCATTGGAGTGTCCTGCTGCAATTTTAGTGGCATTCGTCTTTGATTTTGGAATTCTCTGAATTTTACACTAAAAAACTTCTGAAAAAAAATTTAAAAATTCTGGTTTTGGATAACTTTGGGAGAGACTAGAGTGCTGGCTACATTTCCTGTCCTGTCTCCCTGTTCAGAACACCTCTCAACTCCCTTTCTGGGAAGTCTTCAAGGCACCAATCTGGTGATCTATGTTTGACAGGTTCACAGCTGCCTGCGGTGGGAGCCTATTAGAGGGCTGAGCTTAAAGGTCCTCCTTTTCATCCACCTTCTGACTCAAGTTAAAGAGGGTTTCATTAACCTCAGCAAATGGGTTAATCAAATTTGGTTAATTTAGATTTGGTTAAAATGGTCAAATTAACAGATTTTCCCAGTGGTTCTTCCTACCTTACCAGATCTTGGAATTAGAAGCTGATATCTGTGAGTCTGCATCAAGTTATAAAATGGGCTTTCCACTGAGGCAGGCACAGGTTCTAAATGAGACATGGTTAATTCTGCAAGTGGGCATTTAAGGAGTTATGGGCCCAAATGACCTAATGGGAACTGGGCCTATGTGCATTGCTCCCAGGGCAGCCCTTTGTGTGTTTCCTTACATGTCTTTTATCATGTCATTTGATTGTTATTTGAGTGTTGTTAATTGAGAATAAGAATCTGTCTGTCTGTAAACAGGGCTGCTTTCAAATGTTACCTTAGCAAATAGTTCATACAATCGCTCAGCAAGAAGCTTACTTACACCCCAGACCTGCCAACCTCAGAACAGACTGCTGCTGCTGCATGCGCCAAACTGAAGCTTGTGATTTAAGCAGCATTAATTGGAAGTGAACATCTGATAAATAATCCATGTCCACAGTCTCTGACATGCATATACATTCAGCAAAGCAAACCCAACAGATTACATTTAGAGGGTTCAAGAGGAAGGCCTTTGACATTTGTGGCCTTTCAGTGCCCATACAGACAAAGGATGCAGATGTATGCTGGGACAGTGTTCTCCTTGCCTCCTTCAATTATACTTCCTGTCCTAGTTCTGTCGTACTCTAATAAAATATGTAGAATTCAGGTGTCTTTCTTTTCTTTCTTTCTTTTCTTTCTTTCTTTCTTTCTTTCTTTCTTTCTTTCTTTCTTTCTCTTCTTTCTTTCTTTCTTTCTTTCTTTCTTTCTCTAGGAAAAAAGTGAACAAGATGAGAAGGAAAGAACTTGGCCTTGATGGATTTGGGGGGGCCAAAGCAGGTCTAACTAATTGGAGCCAATTAACTTAAGTGAAAATTTCTGAAGCTGTATTTTATTTGAGTGTTTGGCATTTTCACAAGAAGGCTGTAATTATGTTGCTTGGAAAAAATAATTGGTTGTAGTTTGGAGCCACACAGATGTACAGTACCCCTAAAAAGAGATGTAATTTCTGAGAGTGGTAGGAAATGAAGTGATTCTTAGGATTCATTCCCCAAATTCCTTTTATACTTATTTTGTCTCTTGCATCTGTTTTTTTTAAACATGAGAGCTGCGCATAGTTCTGCAGTGCTGTTCGAGGAGTTGGGTGGAGGGTTGGAGCTGAATTTTCCATTCATGCCCTCAAATAGACCCTCAGAGGTCCCTGTAGGAGAGAAAGAGGAACTGGAGCCCAGTACAATAACATACACTACTGTGGTCTCCATGCTCCTCAAATCTATTTTTAAAAGCATGTTTTAGTAAATTATATATAACGTAGCACATTCTAAATGTATATGTACAAAATGATAAAATGGAATCACTTTGGGTTGTGAATGTCATTTAATTCCTTCCTTAATCTAAGTTAACATTGCAAGTGAGCTTTGCCTCAAGAATAGGTCCCTCTCACATGCAGGTCCTGGTCACTTGTCTCCCCGTGGGCTTTTTTTTTTTTTTTTTTTTTTTTTTTTTGGCAGAATCACGGCATGGACTATTGGGCATCCCACTGGACTGACCATTGGACTGACCATTGTCAGCCCATTCCACTTTACCATCAACCTCATGAAACCATGGGTCTGATTTCTTCATTTCTAGTCTTGCAGATAAGAAATTCAGTTTAAAACTGAATTTCCCAAAGTAACCTAGAGTTTGTCACACAGCAAAAAAATACAACACGGAGATGTGTTTGATGCCTGCCTCCCAAGCATCCTGTAGGATGCAAAGTAGATCCCTCCACCAGCCACTGGAGTTATTGTATCTCCCTGAAAGTCTGGTAGTGTCCCCTGCAGAACCGTACTTTTGAATAGGGCTACTGCCTTTATACCAATATTTGGTTATTTGAAGTCAGCAATACTGGATGGAGTCACAGAATTCTGTTCATTCAATTATCTTGGCCAGTCCACACCAGCAATCCTCATTCACTGTGCCTCATCCAAGCCATGGGACAGAAATAAAGAGTAAAATGAGAATTCTTTGTACTTGAAGATTTATGGGGAACTGACTGAGAAAAACTGAAGCTTACATGGACTAGTTGGTGAGTTGGGAGTCTTCAAAACACTGCAAAACCTGGAAACACCCTAAGAAGAGTCCAGACTGAAAAATAAGCCTAAACTGCTAGACATGTTAGAGAGGAAGAGGCATCTCTGTCCTCCTTTCTTGCACAAATTGCTTCAAAAAAGATGAAGAAAAGGCCACAAAGTTGGGAGGGAATCTGCCAGATGCAAAGTTTGTAGAATCTTCGTACCATTCTGAGTATGGTCTTCCTTGGTTGGAGCAGCCAGAAACCACACAGGTTATGCTTAACTACTCAGGAGCCATGGAAATAAATCAGCCAAGCCAAGAAGGCAGCATTCCCAACCTCAGCAAGGCAGTCGACATTTGTTTGCTCACCTCTGGACAATACAATACTATAAGGCAAGATCACGAAGTAAAAGAAAATGTATGTATTTTAAAACCAAATGAAATACTAGGTGAAGTTCCAGAGCATGTTTCTAAATTCTTTTTGCCAGGAGAGGGACTAAATTTCATTAGCTAAAATTTTTTAAACCATCATTTATATTCAGCTTTTGGAAATAAAGAATTTGCCATTTAATGACAAATCTGCATTTTATCATAAAGATGGAACTTGACATTTTTGGCTTGGTTGTTCTCCTGAGAAGTAAGCCCTTGTTTGTGTAGTATGTTTAGAATAGAGTAGAGGCAAAGACTATAGCAAATTTATTTCAGACACAAGAGAGTGGATGTAAATAAGCATGAAACTGGAGCCATGAGCAACACAGCTTTGATTCCAAGTGGTCCAAACCTCTTGAAGTAATTTCATCATCTATTGTTTCCGATCACAATTCTAAAGATAGGACAAGTCATAAATATAAGAACTATTTTAGAATAACTGAAAAAAATCAACATTTTGGCAATGCAGGCCTGATATGTTCAAAGCATTGTGTTAGGAGCAACTATGTCAAAAGCAAGTGTAAATGCTGAAATAATGGGCAATGGGGAAGATTTGGGTGTTATATGCTACTATAATGCTTCAAAATACAACACCTTTAAAACTGTATAATAAAATATTTATAGCCTAATTTTATAGTGCCTTTTTTCTTGTAAATGAAAAAGTTTAGCTACTGTGAAGAATAACTACACCAGACTAATGCGATTGAGATATCTCAGGCACGTGGTCGTCACATAATTATAATCAGTTCCCTTCATAATAACTCTCTTGAGGCCATTGGTCTTGTGTAAGGCATTGAATTCATACCCATGATGAAACATTTGAGGAACGTGGACTTTCTGTAACAATTCCTTTCACCGGCACTGAGACATGACGAGGAGAAACTGAAACAATTATCTGTAATTGGAGGTGGGTATTTTCACATGCAATATTCAGGTAATTAAGGCGAAGTTATCATTGGCGGAGACTGGCCCCTTTCCTGGCACTGGTGAGCTTATATTCTCTAATCCTTTCGTTCTGAGGAGCATTGGGACCAAGATAGTTAAGAGTAGGTGCATATGTTCCACGTTCTCTTTTTTCTTTTGTTTTCTGTGTTTACCTTGGGGACCACATGGTGAAGATGGAGGTGAGAAAAGATGGAAGGAGCCTTGATCCCTGGATGATTCATGGCCCAGAGCCCCAAACTACCCCTCAAGTTCATATAAGGCTGTGATGGGAGAAACATGATACCTTTATTATGTAAGGTGCTAAAATTGTAGTGTTCGTTTTAACAGCCACTTATCCTAAAACAGTGTCCTCATCCTGAATCAATGAGATAATTAATTCAAATGGCCTCTCTGCCTAAACCTGTGGACGGAGCCTGAGCAATATTGAACCCAAGTTAAGATATTTATCAAGTGCTGCTCCATGTACAATGCAGCTGAATGCAGCAATCATTTCCTCCGTTATTATCCAGTCTGCTTCTAGTATTCTTTATAGAGAGTAACATTTCATGAGCAACCTGGGCACAAAATAATCTAGATGACTATGTCAAAATAAGTCTCTGATTTCTTTCCAAATAAACTAGTATATATATGTGCATGTGTGTGTGCACATATGCAGGCATGCATGTGTGTATATAAAAATATTTGGTTTTAGTTATAATTCAAAGAGTCTTTGATTTGGGACAAAGTTTGTACATCATTTAAGGTGGGTCTCACCAGAGGGGCCAGTTAGAAAGTTCTAGAGAATTCTTTGAGAAACTTCTCCCTGAACTTAAACTTATGACTTGGTTATAAAAGCTTTTGTATGCAAAATCATGGAGGATATCAGAGCGTGATTCTTCTTATTCTCCAAGAGGGAACCATATTAAAATTATTCTCCTGGGCATTCATGCTCAGAGGTGGACAGTCAGCAAACAGAGAACCGTCATCCACAGCAAGAATAAAGGACCTGATCCTCAGCCGTGAAACAACACCTACTACTCTACTACTACCCCTTGAACTAAAACTGCATTTAAACCATTCAAATTGCCATGTACATTCAGTTCTGTGCCTGGGCCAGGCAGCTCCTGAGGCAGATGGTGTGCGGTGTTTGAAAACTCAGTATTATTTAAGTGAAACAAGCATTCCATTGCTCTCGATCACACTGAACAATAAAGATTTCACACCCAGCGATTCCATCAGCAGAGCTCCCTCTGTCTCCATTTGCAGCATTGGACAGATAAATAAATACTCTTAGATTGAGTTATCTGTCTGATGTTGCTTATAGAGACAGCGACTCTAACGATCAAGCTGGTGTAGCCTGGGTCATTATCATCTTCCTCTGAGACCTACTGTTCGAAGGAGGAAGTGTGCAATTATACTGCGATATGACTTTAAAAGTATTAACGTACCTAAGATGACTTGGAATTGCCCGAGTTCTGGGTTGTTGTGGGGGACATTGGAAGGAATTAATGATCATTTCCAGGAGATTACAGATATCGCAGGGGAAATTGTTAGTTAGCACTGTGCACACAGACTGACTTTAGACACCTGCAAAGATCAGAATCATTGCAAAGAATGGGAAGGAAAAGATCACAGAAACCCGGAGGCTGTACTCTCCATTCTGAAGAATGGCGTCCCCCCTTCCAATGCCTCTGTCCCAACATTTCCCAGGTTCTCTCACTGACTGGATGTCTTATTCCATCTGGTTCATACTGGATTCCCTTATTTGCCGATGAACCTTAGTGATGAGCTGCAAGTGTCTTGGTTTCTGTGCTTGAGAAAAGCAGGCTGTAAGGCAAAGATCATGGCAGGGTGAATCAACTCTGCGTTCGTCTCCAGAAACCATTCCTGTATCTTGTTAGGACAAACCCTGACCTTTATTCCTCCATTGATGATCTGTTTCCTCCTTCCTGCACTTGGGATTAACGTTCCACCATTTGCTAATTTGGGGGGCAGAAGAGTTTATCAGGACAAAACAGAAATCTTCACTCTCAAGGCTTACGAGGGCAGTCGCCACATTAGCTTGCTCTCTACTTGAAAACTGTGACTTCTGGATAGCATGGGCACAAGTGACAGGAGCCTACAAGAACCAGGCTATGACAGCAGGGAAGCTAATGTGTGTTACCACGGAATCCACCAAGGGGAAAAACTTTGAAACATTTTTAAAATGCAGGTGCACAAATTACTCACGCCAGGAGCGGCAGTGGCACTTTGTAATAAAATCTTATGTTTATTTTCCACTGTTGAATACACATACCTTAGTGTTCCCAGAGAGAGAAGCCTACAATGCTATCCAATGAACAGTTTGCAGATGGATTAAATACATGTACCAGTGAAATAAAACGTGCAGATTTGGGGCTTTTGCCTCCTGCCTTTGCTCTGGGCCCAGAGCTCCCCAGTGATGACATGAGAGGTTTGTGCAAAGATCTGAAGTCAAGAAGGATTAGTTTAAAGAGTCAGATGGAAAAGGACACAAATGAAAATACTTCTGCATGAGCCTGAAACCAAAACTTAGCAATGAGTGATTCTAGCTTTGGAGCTTATGAAAAATGATGGCAAAAGAAGGAAATTTCCAGTGGTTTTACAGCAAGCAGGGCAATGTAATGGTCTTTGTTGTTAATATTTTTTTCTGGGTGCATAGTTTGTAGGGGCACATCTTCAAGTCGTTGCTTCCTGAGAACTCATTCATTTTAGCCAAAATTTATTTCAAGACTAATGGCTGAATAGCTCTATAATTGACACTGTGTAAGAATGCCAAAATGTACAAGACAGGGTGCCAGCACCCACTGCACTGATTATGTACAGGAGTTCACAAAGCATATATTATTTAGCAGAGTTATATGAGATATCCAGACAATAAGCTCCATAGAGGGAAGGGAGAGGTCCTTCTGGCTAAAGTGATCAGAGAGTTATAAAGGCAGTGCAGGCCAGGCTCCAGGCTATAGGTAGGATGCATGAATCAATCCTTAGGAAGAGGAGAGGAGAGTGGGGTTTGAGGACAAGAAAATCTCTGCAATTGCTGTGTAGGATTTGGTTAGGACGGGAGGAGACAAGAGTCCCGGAAATGTAAATTGGGTCTGCTTCTCTGCTGTCCTGAAGGCATAAAACCATGACTTCTGGGGACTCTTCATTCTACAGACCACCGTTTGGACCCTGGACCTCTTCTTATTTGCTAGGTCCAATCAGTTTTCCCTGAGAATTTCTCAGATGGCTACTCAAAAGAGGAATGCAAAATCAGAAGGCGTGTTGACTAAACATGATTTGTACACACACACACACACACACACACACACACACACTCATCACACACACACCAGTGCTACACTGGCCACTCTTCCACACCCTCCACCATCAGTATGTCTGGGCTGGGTTGCCAAGGAAGTTGACTTCCTTGAAGAGAGAGGATAGCAGATTCCAGCATGCTGTGCAGTGAGCTAACATTCTAGTGTGCCTATTATCCCAGGGAGGAAGGGAAAGGTATGCACAAAGTGAGTCTCTATCTGTGTCAGAATTCTAACAAGGATGTACAATGGCCTGCTTCCCACTCCCCAACACCCCCCCCCCAATCTGTTGACAGAATTTGCATCTGCCACAGAGGATAGCCTGTCTATCCAAAGCTTCCAGTTTGTTTGCCCTTCCAGGGCCTCCTCTGAGGCAAGGTGTGGGTGGCACTGAATGGTGTCCTTGGGCATTACATGCAAGATGGTGCTGCACAGAGGGGTTGGACCTCACCATCACCTCACTCTCTCCTCAAGGGGACAGAGAAGAGCAGAGGCACAGAGAAGAACCCAAGAGCAATTTCCTCTCTGCTCTGCACACTATCTTCAGCCTGCTCTAAATCAAGTAATTGGCATGTGCAGATTGATCAGCAGTGGTGTGTGGCACACTCAACAGACGGATCAGCTGTGGCATCTGTACAGCTGGCAAACCTGGCATGTAGGTGTGTCAGCCGGTGTTCAGGAGCTAGCTATCCATCAGCAGCCATCTTGTTTTGTTTGTTTGTATAAGTAACCACAGATGCATGGGTGGCAAGTAGAGAGGGAAGGAGGGAAATAGGGGGAAGGGAAGGAGAGAGAATAAATATTTCCACCCCTTCTCTGCCTTACAAATCTGTCCTGAGATTTAAAATCTTCTTTCTCAATTTAAGCATGCTGGGCCATATTAGATTCTATTTTTGCGCCCCCTCTTCAACTGGATGAGGTTTGCTTTGGCATCTGAGCTACCACCTGCTGTATGTTCTTTAGTTCCCGTTTGCTGAAAAGCTTGCTTTGGGTCTTGGGTATCTTCACAGCTTGTTCTGTGGAAGAGAAAGGAGCATTTCCATCTTGAGGTAACTCCCAGTAGGTCGCCAGCCTCCTCCAGATGGAACGCTGCCTTGCTGTAACCTCCATGAAGATCAGCTGCCTCCAGCTTTAGCATTTTTCTCTTTCTAACAGGCGACAGCCCTGAGAACAATTGTCTTGGAGAAAGGAGGAAGGGACTAGGCAGGGACTGCCAGGCAAGATGCAGAGAAGGAAGCCATTTTTAAGCCCTTCTAAAATGTTCAGTTGTGAACTCAAGAAACTGATTGTTGTGGAGCTTCAAGTAGGTGAAAAAATGAGATGAAAGGAAATAAAGTGACTGCTGACAGACTGGAGAACATGACTTAATCAACAGCTAAATCAATGAGTTGAAGGCTGCCTGCCCCCAGCAAAAATCAATGGGAAAAAAAAGATTGCTGGCCTAGATTGTTGTATATTTGTATCTGCACCAAGACCACCCAGAACTCTTTCTACCCTGTTTTTGCCTTGTCCCAAATTAATAAAGATAGGCCAACTGTTGTAACAAGCAACCTCAAATCTCAAACGATTAACACAATAAAAGTTTATTTCTCCCTCACACAAAGACCAATATGGATATTTCTCTCCTGGCAGTTTTCCTGGGTGGCCTTCTTCCAAGCCATGTCACAGGGATTCAGGCTTCTCTCACCTTGCAGTACTTCCAACTTTAATCCAGAGTCTGTCAAAGCAGAAGAGGATATTGGGAAGGCACATTAGTACTTAAATATTTTGGCCTGGAAGTGACACTTGCGATTTCTGTTCACATTCTATTAGCTTGCCTTTGTCATTTGGCCCCACAGAGATGTGAAGAGTCAGGGAAATACAAGCTTTGGCTAGATATCTTTGGAGTTCAGATCACTGGCTTTGCCACATCCCTACTAAATGATGTCCACCTCCCCTGACACATAAAACTCAGAATTCTAGAACCACTGATTGGAAATGTTTATATATTTCTATAGTTTCCAGAAACCTTCTAAATGTTTCTATAAGTCTACCTACTCTGCACTTCTTTATTGCTTCAGAAACCCAACCATCATTTTCACTTACTCCGATGCAATTTAGCCTATTCTACCATCTTTTCCCTCTTATTGTCTAACTTTTATGAAACTTTATAGGACCTATTTTCTTTTGTCTTTGCACTTTTTGGTTGTCCTATGGAATTCCTCTAGTTTCTATGTATATAGTGTTGGCTCTTGTCCTTAAGGTAAGCCATTTGCCTGAGTTGTTACAGAACTACATCCCATTGTGAGCAGTTTTGAGCTATAATTAAAATTCCTGAGGTTAGAACATAGGTAATGCTAAACTTATTATTTTTATTTATCCTAGCCTTCCAGGGCACTGGAAGTTTTTCTGATATGCCCTGTGAGAACACAGATTATCAAATAGCAGATGCCCCAGCTGAGATGTACTAGGTATGACTGTGCCCAGCTCAGATCTCACCCATGATCTCCTTCTGCAGATATTTATTGAATTAAAGATTCTGAGATGCAAGAGATTACTATCAAAGAAGTAAAACAGTGTGTTCCTCCAGGGAGAATATCCTTCCTACCTGTTCAACAAATTTCTTCAGGCTCCACTTCTCATTATTATTTTCTTTATGTTAGCTAAAATGGAATCGTAATGTTACCCTCTATTTTAGAACCTATATGAGACTCATTAATAGTATCATGAAGGCCATACTCCTCTGGTGTTTAAGGGCCTCCACAAACTGCAAATACCTTGCTTATGAATCGTTCGGACATCCGTTGAAGAAATATTTACTGCCCACTACTATGTGCACTGTGTTAGGTACAAGAAAATGAAACTGGATTAACATGGATTAATAATGGATTAACATGAAAAGTGGATTAATATGACCTCAAAGAGGTCATAATCTTATACAAGAGATAGATAGAAATGAAGGCAATTAATTCTAATACAGTGCAAGCCCTACTCTTTTGTTGTGTTCAAGATACCAGGTTGGTACAAAATGAAAATTACATAGTTCTATTTAAGAAGGGAAGAGATTGGAGAAAGTTTTGCTTCAAAAAAACATGAGGCTTGGGTTGGATCTAGAGAGATCACTGGCTTTGCCACAGGAGGTGGTATGGAAAAAACAATCTAGTCTATAAGAATCGTGTTTACAAAAACAAAGGCATAAATTAGTAGTGCATAATGAAAAAAACCTTAGTGAGATAAGAGTTTAAAGAGTATATGTGAATGTAGGTGGGGAGGGGGTGGGAAACAGCAAAAATAGTTTTAAGAAGAAAGATCTAGAATCCTGATTGCCGTGGCTTAGGATCTAATAAGGTCTGAAGAAGAAAAAGAAGTAGGACAAGCTACTCTCCCGAGTAGTTCTTGCTCTGAAAGGAAGCTCATCGGTTTCTCTCTCTAAACTGTCCTCCAGGGTCAGGCCATTCTACTTTCTGCCCACATGTCTATAGCTTTCATTTCAAAACCCCTTCTGGCTCTGCGCCTTTGGGAATGTACTTTACCACATTCTAAACCTTGCTGATTCTTTCTCAAATACTTCATTCTACCCTGATTGCAACCAGAGTGACCACAACCATGCACAAGAGCCCTGTATCTAGAATCCCAGTTCATGTGGAATTGGCCCCATATCATTTGTCCCTGACTTACCTCCAGTAGTTTCAATTGAGACGCTTTCCTCCTCGTAACAAGATTACAAATTCTCCAATGTAGTAGGATGAGTCATCTTCTACCAGTTCTTATCTCCCATCACACTCAGCAGAGAGCTGGCCAAATAGGAGTTGTAAAATTTATATTTATTGGTTAATTTAAAGAGAACATTTGTAAGGTCAATCTACATTCACCTACACTAGAATTGCCTTGACTGGTCATTAGAATGCAGCTACTGGGGCCCAGTCCAAGATCTCCTGAGTCAGTTGTCTACAGGGGTAATCTGAATATTTAATAAAGCCCTAAGTGGTTTTTATAAACATGGAAACTTAAGAATCAGTGTCCTAGATCAGGGGTCAGCAAACTTTCCCTGAAAAGGGCAAAATAGTAAATATTTTAGGATTTGTGGGCCAGATATGGCCTGTGTTGTATATTCTTTTTCTTTTCCCCCAATCCTTTAAGAATGTGAAAACTGAGGAAATAAAAATAGCATAGATGGTAGAGGCTCTGTTCATCCCTCTAGCAGCCAAATCAAAGTTGTGACAGAAACAAGAAGCAAACAACAAGGAAAAATCACCTAGGATCTAGATGAACAAGCCATACAACTAGGGAGAACTCTAAGAAATCACCCTGCACTGGCAGAAGGAAGGACAGGGCAAGGATGGAAGGCTGCCTGGTCCCTAGCAGCTGGGTGGCTATGAAAGCGGCAGCGCAGATGCCTCTTAAAGGGGCCGCATCCACGAGCAGAACTTCGTGCTGATGGACTCGCTCGGGGAGGTGCCGGGGACTTACAGGGGACTCTCAGTTGTCAGAGTGAGGGCTGGCGGTGAAGATTTCTCCCAGACAGAAGGGCCATGTCAGCGATGATCTGATGGAGAAGGGAAGGTTTCGGTGGTGAGACTCCTGGTTAGAGGAATGCACAAGGGGCTGACATGAGAATGAAACGGCAGGCGCCAACTCTATTGCGGGGAACATGCTTCTGTTTTCTCTCTTTTTCTGCTCCCTTTCTGCTCCCTAGGGGACCACGTGGGCTCCACACATATCAGAGTACAATAGTGGCATTCAGCCACACGTGCGTGATTAGCTGAATTATGTTTACATATTTTAGGCGCAGGCGCCCTGCTACACTAATGTAACATTCTAAATCCAGGGTCCTATTCCTAGCCAGGAGCCTGGATCACAGCCAGAACTGGGACCAGCTTGGCCTGGAACCCACATGTCAGCAGTATCCAATTGTATCTCTGTTGAGCCCTCCTTGCTCCCAGTGTGTGGACTCAGCACTGCCATAGCTGACAAGTCGTCAGACTGGATAACAGAGGTCCCTGAAACTCCACCTCCCCCAACCACGGCCCCACCCAAGCCACATCCAGGTGTGTACTCACTTAGTCAAGTGCCCCTTGCTGAGTAGCGCCTGGATTCACACTGGTGGCAGCTGGCTTCGGTTTCTGGTGTGACCTCTTGAGGCAACTATAAGCACAGCCTCTGTGGATTGCTTGCTGAATCTCAACAGGTGGCCCTGAAGGGGACAGGCTGGGGTTAAATTTGACCTGCAGCTGAACCCCTCTCAGGACTGTGCCATTGGACACCTACTTCACAAAGTCACACTAATAAGACCGGGAGACTTAGGAGCTTTGCTTAGTACATAGAAGCAGACACAGAAAGGCAGCCCAAATGGGAAGACAAAGAAGCAGAAATCATGAGAGAACAGAACAGAGATCCAGAAATAATGGAGTTAAGTAATCTAACAGATGCAGAGTTCAAAACATTGGTTATAAAGATGCTAAATGAACTTACGGAAAATGTAGATGAATTCAGTGAGAACTTCAAAAAAGAAATTAAAAAACATAAAAATTGAAATGGAAATTATAAAAGGGAACCAGTGGAAATGAAGAACACATTATCTGAAATGAGAAGTATATTAAATGGAATAAATGAAGTGAATAAAGAAGAGGATCAAATGATCTATATAGAGGATGGAAAAGCCAAGAATACTCAATCAAAATGGCAAGAAAAAGAAGTTAAGACTATAATAATTTAAGGAATCTATAGGACACTATTAAAGGTAAAAATATCCATGTCATAGAGGTACCTGAAGCAAAACAAGATGTCAAAGAGCTATTTGAAGAAATAATGATGGAAAACTTTTCTAACCTGCTGAAGGAAATAGACATAAACCCCAGGAAGCTCAGAGAGTTCCTCAAACCAGGAAATCAAAGAGGCCCACACCAAGACACATCATAATTAAAATACCAAAGATTAAGTACAAAGAAAGAATATTAAAAGCAGCAAGAGAAAAGTAGTTAGTTACCTACAAAGGAGCACCCATAAGACTGGCAGCTGATTTCTCAAAAGAATCTATGCAGAGCTTGGCACAAAATATTCAACGTGATGAAAACCCAGGATATACAACCAAGAATACTTTATCCAGCAAAGCTATCATTTAGAGTCGAAAGACAGATAAAGAGCTTCCTAGACAAAAATAAGCTAAAGGAATTTATCATCACCAGCCAGTTTTACAAGAAATGTTGGAGGGACTTCTTTAAGAAGAAAAAATATATATGTATTAAAAACAGGAATGAAGAATGGTAGTAACTACATTCCTATCAACAAGTACCTCAAACAAAAAAGAATTAAGTGCTCCAACCAAAAGATAGAGTGACTGAATGGATAAGAAAACAAGATCCCTACATATGCTGCCTACAAGAGACTCACTGCAGACTAAAAGACACACAGATAGTAAAAGAAAGGGGATAGAAAAAAATATTGCTTTTATTGACCTAGATGGTATTGCGCTGAATGAAATGAGTCAGATAGAGAAAGACAAATATCTCATGATTTCATATACATGTGGAATCTAAAGAACAAAATCAACAACAACAACAAAAGTGGAAATAAACTTATAGATACAGAGAATATTTAGAGGGATACTAGATGGAAGTGGAGTTGGGGGCCAAAAAAAGGCAATGGGATTAAGAGGTACAAATGGATATTTGCAGAATAGACATGGAGATGTAGAGCGTAACATGGGGAAGATGGTTAACAATTTTGTAATAAGTATGTAAGGGGGAAGAGCGGTACTAGATTTAGTGTGGTGATCACTTTGCGAGTCATGTGGATCCATGATCACTATGCTATACAACTAGAACTGATATATTATTGTATGACAACTATAATTAAAAAAATACTCATTGAATTGTACAATGTAGATACAAACAACTAATTGTTTTATCTCAATAAAGACAAAAAAAAAAGAATGTAAAAAACCATTCTCAGTTTGTAAGCTGTATGAAAATAGGCTATGAGCTGTAGTCTGTCCACCTCTAGCCAAGAAGGTGAGTTCCTCAATATCCTCTAGAGTCTTCACAGTCATGTGAAATCCAATGGCTCCAGGTGTGGATAGTCCAGAGAGAATGCTCCCCTTATATTCTTTGCAGAGAGTAGATACTTGTCCCACAATTCTCCCACGTGCTCTGGCATTATGGGAATGTGTCCAGGCTTCTTGTTGGATGTCATCTAGTTGACCAGAGCCATGGGATAATTGGTTTCCTTGGCCAATTCTTGGGATCGACTTGCCTTGGCTCACTTACATTAGGTCCTAAACACGACAGCTCAGTGTTGTTACACTAATACAGGCAGAAGAGATAATAAAGCCAGAAAAGGGATTGTAGCCTCTGAACCCCATAAGTCTCCTGACTTGCACTTAGCAGATTGCTTTCTGCAGGCATCTGAATATGAGCTTCTAATTGGCCTCAGGATCTCCCGACAATCCCCCCCTCCACCATTCCCTGTTTTAGGTCCTCCTAAAATAGGAGAAAGCAGAAGCCCCATCGATCCTGCCACTTGCAGTTAGAGTTTGACAGTGGTTGAGAGATCACTCTTCTCTTTCAGCTCCTTGGTGAGGTGAGCATTTGCACAAGATAATTCAATATATTTTCCTTGTGTGTTCTTCAGTATATTTTTGCTGCTAGGTGAATTTTTGACATTTCAGTGTGCTGCTCTAAGCTGTCCATGTTAGGGACCTGCCCCTGACCCTGGGTAAGACTTTTGAGCAGGAAGTGCCAGAATAAACACACACAAATAGTCCTTTGTAGTGTGCATCAGTGCCCAGGTAGCCCTTGGTTATCTGTGTTCAGTCCTCCTGAGGTTGTGATGAAAAGGGTAGCAAGCCCTCCTTCCAAGATGGTTTGTAAGCAGTTCCGCCTTCAGGCTGGCGGTGGACAGGACGACCTCTCCAGTCCCATTCGGCCTTAGGATCCTATGATTTCTCACCTGAGTCCATTTTGTGCCCTGGGCTCATGCACATCAATTAGAAACACAACAGTTTATGCTTTTACAGGAGGAAAGAAAATGAACCATAGCCGTCCTCCTATCCAAACCAGACCTGATTTTTCCAAGTCACCACCTTACTCTCATCTGTAAAGCACTAAATAGCCTGAGACCCAGTTATCTTTGTGACAATCTCTCCCCAGGTGCTCCATCGTAGTAATTATGCTCAGCGGGAATGCTCTAGCTGCCCACCTCTGGAGTTAAACTCATTAAGATGAGAGGCTGAGAAATCTCCACAGAGGGTCCCGCCCCTGAAATGATGGGCATTCCCCTTCCTCAGCTATCAGGATTGGGGCTCAGAGGAGTTTGGGGTCTGGTGTAAGGCTTTGGATTGCCACAGAGCTTGCTTTAACCTGGATTTGCTGCTCTGATTTGTACTTTGGGGAAGATGCTTGCTATGGGGCCAGGAGAGAGTAAAAGCAGAAGAGAGGCCACGAACAGCTTCTGTTTTATGTAACAAAGTACAGATTGAAACAAAGCTATTAAGGGTGATCATTCCAAATATTGAATGTGATGAACATGTTGATTGTCAATATTTCTCGAAGAACTTAAAAGCAGATTTTCCTTTGAGACACTTCCAAGGATGGGGTATTTTCCCTCAGTTCTGTGAATAGAGAAAGTTTCAAGAACTTGTTTGGGGTAGAGATTGGGCTAGAGGCAGGAGGCTATCTGGAGCAGGGAAGGAAGGAGAGTGTTCTGTGGCAGAGAAAGGCAGTGAAGGGCAGAGCAAGTCACATAGTTGCTCCCTGGGTGGAAAGCATGAGCAGGTCAGGGGCTGGAGGTGAGAAGAGTGGATGGAAGGGAGAAGGAGAGCAGGAAGGAATGAGAACGGTCAGGGGCCAAAACAGAAACTCTAGATTGAACAGTAGGACGGGTTTGGTTGGTAAGGGATGAAACTTCTTTTTAATTAATTAGTCAAAAGGAAAGGAAGTTTCTGGAGGAAAAACAATAAAAATTCAGATAAAAGAAAGTCAGAGCCTGGGATAGGGACTTAGTTATGAAGAGAGAAATATGCTTAAGGGAGAGGAGGAGAGAGTAAACAAAAGAGGAGAAGTAGGAAACCTAAAGTACTCTCCAAGGGAGTAAGAACATTTTGGTTCAGATTTCAATGGAGGATTGGGTAAAATTTTTAAGGAGACAATAAAAAAAATTCTTCTTTTGTCTTATCTAATGAAATGAAATGTCAAAGATACGCTGCACTAAAAGTTAAGGAGTGAAATGTGAACAGGTTGTGTAATTCGTAACTTTCTCAGTCAAAAATAAATGTCATAAGGGCCACAACCAATTTGTCTAAGTTGGGCACCAATATTATTTCTATAGTTGTTAAGAAAGGGCCACCCTGCACAAATATCTATCTGTGGCAATACCTGGAAGAATCCTTCAAAGCTAGACTTTATGAGGACAATAAAAACATTAATTGAAATGACTGAACATATGCTTTGAAATGAGAACTATGTGCAGTAAACCATAAAGTATAATTAAAATTAAATGCAAGAAGCCATAAATGAATCTATAGTGGATATCTGTTGTCAAGTTCCATTTATTTCACATAAAAGAAATAGTTAAAAAGAAAAGTTCATAGATGGTTGTGGATAAGACTATTACTTGTTCTGATTTGGTTGAGATTTATTTTTTCTTCCATGTCCATGTGTTTTTATACCTTTTGCATGTGTCCCATATAGTTTTTTAGCCCATAGACATCTATCTGTACTAGAATTATTGCAAAATACTGGGTTTGCTGAGTTCTAAATTACTCTGGGTAATTTAGAGTTGGCGTAAAGAACCCAAGGTGTTTCTTCCCTCTCTTTCTGCTTCAAGGGGTATTTCTGCCATTACCTCAGTGGTCACAGATCCTTGGGACAGGCCCTCCTTTTGTGACTCCAGCTGCCATTGAACTCTAAACTCTAGAAACACCACCATCTCCTTGGAACTTTTAAGTCCTAGAGGCTTCCTGCTGTTATAAATCTCCGGCTTCCATTGCTGACACCTGGTGTTTTTGTTTTTGTTTTTGTTTTTGTTTTTTTTGTTTATTAACTCTTCCAACACCTTTGTAACCAGTGCCTCAGGTAAAATTCCTTCTCTTGAACTTATGCAAGCTGTTTTTCTGACTAGATTCTGGCTGACTTAGTGTTATTTGCGGGAAATGATTAGATTTTTTGTGTGACTTTTCAATTTAAAAACCAGAGGCTAAACTTATTTATTGCTACAGAGCATTTGCTTTTCTCCAATGCCCACTTCAAAACACCTGCTGCCAGACAAGTATTACTAGAGAATGCTTTCTTTCTACTTTGGGGATGTCCTATATGTCTACCTGGGCTGTCCTGAGAGAAGATGGATCTACATTGCTACTTCTGTTGGAAGAATAACTCTTAGCAAGGACCAAGGCGCAAATGCATTCCTCATCAGGCAGAAGCACTGTGAAGCACTGTTAAAATCTCCACAGTTTAGCAGATTGGGGTTTTAGTGTCTCACCATTTCACATTCATGGAAAGCAAAAGCAAAAGCAAGGTTGGCCCAGAAGCTACTCAGGTGGTTTGCTGAGCAAAAGAAACAAAGGTAATTTCCCGCTGTGAAAATGTGGAGAAAGGGAAGAATAAGGACCCCATCCCCAGGAGCTGAGCACATTTTTGAGACTCCAGGAGAGCTGAAGACATTGACCACCTAAATGATATACTGAAGTATATAGTGTGTCAGGAAAAGGCAATGTTTAAGAGTCATTTTATTAATGAACCCCACCGGGAGACCAAAACAATAAGAATGAGAAGGGATGATCAGAGGACCATATTCAATAATTCAATTCAATAAACACTTTTAGAAACACCTTCCACATGCTAGAGACTGTGCATCTGGCTCAGGGAATAGGGAGAAATAAATAAAACTTTCTGCCCTCATGAAGTAAATAAAAATTGAGTTGAAAGGAATCATGAAGAATTAGGTGAAAGAATACAGATGGTGTGTAACATATTGTAGAAGTCAAGGTGTGAAAAAGAGAGACAAACTAAGGTGGGAGACTGAGGCAAATCTGGAAAAAAGGAAGACTTCAGAGAACAACAGGAAATACAAGCTTGATTTCTCACAGCAAGATGGGGGTCAGTCAGGAGCAAGCTTCTTACTCTGACTCTGGCACATCTCATACATTTTAACCAAGGTCAGATGCTTCGATCAGCTCACATAGACATTCACGTGCAGCATCTTGCATGGTGTCTATGTATAGCATTCTTATTCCAAAATGGAAGAGAACGAAGGGGAACTGGCTTGTTTAAGCTTCAAAAACATAAGTTCTCTTCCCTGGTATCCTACCTTGCTCCCCCCCAAAAATAAAAATCAAGAAAATTCTCATGCCCACTAGCTATTCTGTGTTCTTGCGCACGTACCTCATATTGACATTGTCGGTAATTAGAGTTAGCTCGACATGGAAATTGTGTGTATTTATCAAGGACTGAACAGAATAGAATTTACTCTTTAGTACATAGGCACGGTAGGTCACCATCTCCACAAAACTCTGGTTTGCTTTGTGTGTAGATTTTTCAGATTTAATTCTTAATTGTGAGTTTCTTTACTCTGGCAGTTCCTTTTCCTGCCATGAGGAACTTTTGCATGTAGTTTTCATAGACTATTTTTGTCATCGTACATTTACATACTTACGAGTTATTTGTTTAATGAGGCAATTGAAATAAATAGTGTAATCATGTGTTTATAAGGCTTAATGATAGGCCTTCATATACAGTGACACAATTATGACATCTAATGTTATTATAAAATTTCTGCTGAAAATTTCAAGAGGAAAAAGAAAATTTCCCCTTGAGTGTCAGTGTCTCAGGCGTGTTCAGATTTATTTGGCAAATTGCTGAAAGGACTATATCTGCTTTTGAGATTCAATAAATGAGAATTTTGAAGAGCACAAAAGTATGTGAATGTTTAATTTTCAATTTATTTTTAATGTATATAGCTGAAAAAATGACAACTTTCCTTGAATTTAAATTTACTCCCACTTGAAATCATAATGCAGTTGTCAAAATCAAACAGTCTAGAGTGAATTTTTCTGTTATCTAAGTTAATCATCGAGATTGGATAGTAGCTTATCTCCTCCTACCTTACACCCCTTTGGAATTTGCCTTTGCTCACCTAGATCTGGGCTACAAAACACTACATATGACCATAAGAGCAATAATAATAGAAATACCTTTTGCTGGGTGTTTACATGTTCCGGGCACTGTACTTTAGGGACATTAGCTCAAGGCTCAGAGAATTCAAGGTTTACAAAAGAGGCAGAGTTGGCATTTGGACACAGTTCAGACCGACTTCCCATTATGCCTGTACCATGCATGAGCCTGGATTTTACTGATGTGTGATTTGCAGGCAGCCCCAGTATTTACTTCTTATTATGGCATTGGTATTTAGCATTCTCAGCACAGGAATGCCAAGTGAAGTCACCGCGTTGCTTTAGAGGCTAATTTTCCTAGCCATGTGGAAGGCCTTTGTTGGGGTTTATTGACTCTCAAGGGAATTTGTCCCAGTGGGGGTTGTTAAAGAGGAGAGGCAAGGGGCGACAGCAGCCTCTGCGGGAAGTCGTAAGGACCCAGTAGAGGAGGATGTCATCAAATCCATGACAGCATCCTGAGGCTGGCGTCCTGAGCTGGTGTCAGGTTATCTTTTAGGCTGTAGGGGCTCTGAGTAATGCAGTTGGCTGATTACAGAATGTCCAAGCCCTCACAGAGGGCATAATATAATCCCAGTTGTTGCTCATGAAGCAGCCATGTAGGATCACAATGGCTCTTTCTTTAAATCATGGTTGCATTTTGTCAAATAGAATTTGTCAGCCATCAGCTTGCTGAATGTAGTAATTGATCATTATTTCCCAAGAAAGGTTAAAAAAAAAAAAAAGCAACAATTAAAGAAACCATGAGAGAATTTATTAAAGCAAGGAGGAGATGAAATCTCCAAAACCCTTTCATCAAGTTAACTGCAAGGAGACAAGGAGAAATATAGAAGTGGTACTTCAGGTCTTGCATTGATTTGCTCGGAGGCATAGCCCTGAAAAAAACAGATCAATTCAGGGAGGGATTGGATCTGCTGGATGCCCTGTCAACGTCCCCCTGCCAATGGCAGCATATTAATTGCAGTGGCATTTGCTCTGAATGAATTTCTTTAATGTTCATTCATTCATTTACTTGTTAATTCATTATTAAGTGTGTTGTTCAATTATAGGGGCTCATATTACCTAGCTACTGTTGCATTTGTTCAACCACTACCACTAGTGCTGGGCTGCCTCAGAAAAAAGAAGCAGAAAAAAAAAACAAGATGCATTGAATTTTCTTACAGTTTTAAATCGGGGTGTAATATCAATAACTTTAATGGAACTGTAGTTGGTACCCTGATAGGAGCCCTGCTGCTCCTCAAATAAATGGCTTGGCTCCACCTCAGCATTTATCTGCCAGGGCTCTGCTTTATCAGGGCACCAACTCAGATTCCATTAATGTTATCTCTTAATTAGCTATGCGATTAACCTGTGTTACTCCTGCACGATAATGAGTCGAAGACAGAACCAGAGAAGTTCAGCTGCCTTATAATTCCCTCTCCAGAAGCCAAATCATTCTGGAAGCCATTCCAGGAAAACAACTCAAAGCAGTTCTGATTTGTTCTTTTCTTGGATACAAGGGTGAATTTTACACTCTTTGGAGGGGAAAGCAATTGGGATTTTAGCTAACATTTATGATACCTGGTACCAGACACTTTTCTAGTGCTTTCTATTGATCCTATTACTATCCCCACTTTACAGAGGAGAAAATTGAGATACAGATAGGTCAAAAACTCTGTCCCAAAGTCACGCAGGTGGGAGAGGACTAAGCCAGGACCCAAATGCAGGCAGAAGAGAGGATACCCTGGGCACCCAGCCATTCTTCTGAGATCTTGAGCACAGAACTCAGAGGTGAAAGAATCATCAGACAGCAGAAAAAGCAGCCCCCACACTCCCTTCGATGCAGGCTGTCCAGCCAGCCCCAGGACATCTTCCTCCCACAGGGCGCCTATGTGGGCAGGTGCACTCCCAGCTGCACAGGGCTGAGAAGAGCCCTCACTGCTCTGATTTTCTGCCTGTAGAAATTTCTCTCCAGTTGATCTCAGGGGAGCTAGGGCTTGCACTGGTGGACTTGGATGGCCCTGAGCAAAATGTAAAGATGGAAAAATACCTTGGCTTGCCTGCTTTTTCTATCTTTTGTCTGTGTCCTTTGTCCCCTCAAAGTCAGAACCCCTCCCCCTACCGCCCTCACCCTCCCTTCATTCCTCCCTCCTCCTGCACGCATAGGCACCGGCTCTCTTTTCTGCTGAAATTACCCAAAACATCAGAAATGTACCGTCTTGACAAGCAAAATTGAAGAGATCATGACCTCATCGATGCTGCCACCAGTAAAGAATGACCAGAGTGGCAAGGGGCCCCCTCTTCCACAGCCCCCTTCTCCCTCCCGTCTGCTCTCCTCTGTGCTCAGTCTGTGGGGGTGGGGAGGGAAGGCAGAGAAACCTTTACAATACAAAACTCACGTTGCTGAGGAGAAAGGACCCTGCCTGAAGCTCCTAAAATTACATCATGACTCTGCCCCCTTCCCTGCCCTAGCCACACCTCTCCTGCTCCTGCTCCCATTCTCTGCTTCTCCACCCTCCCACCCAGTGGAATACCATAAAGCAGTTTTTCCAAATAACTTTTAGCATTTGCGTTCCCTTTGTTAGTTAGACCACTCACCCACTTTCCCTCTCTGTATAATATCCCATCACTGCAGGCCCTCGCAGAATTCCAAGGCTTCTTATTACTTGCAATTGTCCTTATTGAGATGAGACTATAATCCTATAGATCAGTCAATCACATTATAAAGTGTAGGTGAGAAAAGCCCACCATGTGATAGGTGATTGAATGTTCCATTTTATGAACTTATGTCAAGATGCCAAAGGCAGAAATAAAAATGATCAATTCTTTATACAAGTAGGTTTACTTTAAAGTGCACTGTTTATAGGTTATTGGTATAGTATTATTTAATATAAAATATAAAAATTAACAATAACAATCTTTGGAGCCATGTTAAAAAGCAGTCACCCTAAGGGATACAAAGATTTTTTCTTGTTCTGTTTAAGGAAACACCCAATAGTTCTGCCAAAAATTTATCTAACCCTTGAATATCCCTCTGCTGCCTTCTCCTACTTTTGTTCCCAGGCTGGGAAAACATGAGAACAGTTTCTGTGTTACAGTTTTTATACCTTGTAGCCTTCTAGGCAAATCTAGAAAAGACTGCTTCTATAGAATTACGGGAGGGAAAGAAGAAGGGGAAGAGGAGAAGGACAGGAGGAGGAAGAAGATACCTCTGTCACATATAGAGAATTCAAACACAAAAGGCACCTTAGTTCACATTTTTATTTCATTTCAGTATAGAATGGTATGTAGAAGGAAGGTAGATGTACTTGATCACATGGTCAAGACCAACCAAATTCATTCTTGTTCAGCTAATGGAGAATTTCGAATAAGGTAAATGTTACCTGCCTGATATTTACATAGGGCATTAAAATTCACAAATCTCTTGTGTGTGTATGTGTGTGTGTTTTCCCAAAGACTCAAAGACTAGTTTATCATCGAAGACTTGCTTTGTTTTCAGAATAATGTCTGCCTAGGTGAACACAATTTCTCTCAGAGAGCTTGAGTTTGTTTTTAAGGCAACATTAATGACTAATGGTGAGTCATCCAGTTTTGTGGCTTGGTACAGTAGTTTATATTTATGTAATAGCTTAAAATTCAACTTTGAGCAATGTCCACAGCAGGGAAGAACAATTAGTAAATTCATTAATTGTGCTTTTGTGTACACTTTTATTCTCAAGGCTAATTATTTGTTTAAATTATTTTGCTTCTATCAAAAGTGTTAACCACATGAAAATATTTCAGCTTAGGTTTCTGGTCTGAAATAGAAGCCTTGGGAAGTTCAGACATTCTTCTGAAATGTAATCAGCTTGCAATTGCTAATGACTGGTACTCAATGTGGAGACTTTATTTAAGCATATAAGCAATCTGTTAAGGGAATATCAGTATACAAAGACTCATGGTCCCTAGAGCTGCTTACCCTTCTCTAATGTGGATGATGGAACATCTTTGACTTTTAAATATAAAAAAATTCTGGTGTACCAACCATTGGAATTGTGCAGTCTTATGCAAAGCAATGCTATAAAAGAAATATATCTGTTTCCAAGCCAATATGCTAGTGTACGTAATAAAAGTGAAGCTTCACTCTTTTATCACAGAGAGGGATGAAAACCTCCTTCTCCTCTCTTTTCTAAATTCTCCCCATGTCTGGGCTGTAGCTCTAAGATGAACCAGCTGCCGCTAGAGTGGACGCTTTCCAGTTCCCAGTTCCAGGTGTGTGGTCTGAAAAGAGATTGATGACTTAGTGTAGGTGCAGCCAGTTCCTTCTACCAGGTATAAGGGAGTGAGGGCAGAACATAGAAACAGCCAGTCCTTCCTTCTCCAGCGTCTTCCCAGCCTGGCTCAGTCCTCGGGGAGATGCACAGTCCAGAAGCACAGAAGGAGAAGGAAGATAAGAACTCACTCAGCCCCGGCTGAGCCCTGGTGCTGGGCGAGGCTTTGGACCATCAGATGGAATCACTGCAACCTCTCTATGAGGCCGGCATTGCAAGCCCCGTTTTTCAGAAGAGGAAATAGAGGCCAGAACATAGATCGGAACCCAGAACTGTGTGACTGCAAATCCAATGACCTTTCCATTATATCATGTTGCTTTCCTGGCATCAAGCACAGCAGCTCTCCATAGTAGATGCTTCATTCATTTATTCAACAAACATTCGTTGAGGGCATACTAACATGCCTGAGGATACAGCAGTAAAGGAGTTAGATAAAGGTTCTTGCCTTCAAATAGGTAAACAGATGAATGTGTCCTAGTCTCATGATAAATGTCTGTTGAATGAGGTTTGGACAAATGCAGGCCCAGCCTAAAGCAATAATATTGCAGCCTCATCACCACCTCACAACTACATTTGTGTTCCTGCTGTGCTGACTGTTTTCACTCTAAGTGGGAAGAAAGGTGAGGACTTGTGTCAAGGCACCAGAGAGAGAACCAAGTAGTCTGTGGCCTGGTCCCAAGTGCCCCAGTTATACTGGGGTCAGTTAATACAAAGTGACAGTGGCAGAGTATGGACTCATTCTCCTCTTCACATTACGGCAGGATTACAGGAGGAAGCTCCATTGCTCTAGAATGGTTCCTGTCATGTTTCCCAGCCCAGGAAACCAAGAAAGGGATGCAGCCCCAAGTACCAAAGAGAACAGAGGTGGATTTCAGGCTGACAATAGAGAGAAAGAAAGTATGCCTGTAACTCCACAGGGGCTGGTTTAGTTGTTAAATGTTTATATCCTGAGTCTGATCACACTCTAAAATCGGTTCCAATAACCACCAGAATTACAAATGAGAAGGACCTATGAGGTCATCCAGCCAAGCAGGAGGCCTGCGGAGGAGCCATCTCCACATAACACGTCGGAGCCCTTTCTCCACCTCATTTAGATGTCCCAGAGGACTGTGCTTCGCCCTGTCCCTCAGGAACCAATTCCAAAATCCACCCACAGTACATTTTAGACTAAAGATGTGGCCTGGGTGGAGGTCTATTTTTAATTATCCGAAGCACTAAACAGAAGCCTGGTCTCATGAAAAATTGCTGCAGGCTCCTCTCCTCTTGTGGTGTCATCCCACCTTCAGTCTTGGCTGTGAGCTGGGAAGCCCCAGTCCTGTGGCCAAGGTTCGGAGCACACAGGGAGGTAGGTGCCAGGTGGCAGGACTGGTGCAGCTCAGCAGAGGGGGAGCCAGGGTCTCCGGTTGGCCATTGATCCTAAGCCCATGCAACCAGGAGATAGCACCTTCTAAGCAAAACTGCTTCGTGCAGCCCGGCAGAAAGTTTATTTCTAAATCCAGTCTGCCAGCTTAACACCCTTCCTAGGATTAGAGTAGTCATTTATGTGCACAAAGATTTATCCACAAGATGTTCTTCACAGTGTTGTTTATGATGGTGAAAAATTCAAAAACAGTTTCCATGGCAGATGACAGACTGGTTAAATAAATTGTGAATAAGCCATATACTGTGAAGAATAATGTAAGTACATTAAAAATAACTAGAAGAGTTCTAATGATAAAATGTTTTCATCATACTATTAAGTAAAAAAAAATAGTTTATAGAGTATATATAGCACACTATTATTCTCTAAATATATTTCTAAGAAACATGTATGAAGAACAAGATATTTACATAATTCTCTCTTAGTAAAGAAATGATGCGTGATATTTTCTTCCTTGCTACTTTTCAACCTTTCCTACACTGAATATGTGTTACTGATGCAATTAGATCTAGAAATGTTACTGAAAGACATTCAATTGTTCTTCTTTTTGAAATGCTGTATTTCCCTCATCCATCATTAACAGAACCCCTATAATCAGAGAAAGAACTGGGAAGACAATTAGCTCCTTTCTCCTAGCGGGCTTCTGGGTAGTCTGGGTGTGAGTGCGTCTCTAGGAGGAGTACTTAGTTGATGACAACTGCAAGCTGTGATTCAATCCCACAGCAGCTCCAGCATTCATTTACTAAATGGACTCCCAGAAGCTTGAAAGGGTGAATGCCCTTCCTACTGCAGGGAACATTAGGACTAAGGAGTTTTGTGCTCATCTGAGGACATAAGAACACTGGCCCAGTTTTTCTGATGTAACATCATACATGCAGGGCTGAAAAGTGTCTCATTAAAGATCTGTCTGTAGCTTTTGTAACATATTTTCTCTATGAAGGAGAGACAGATCTGGATTGCCAACTGTCTTATCCTCACACATACAAGTAACGTTAGCCAAGCTAGATCAGGACCCTGAGATTGACTCTAACTCTATCTCCAATATCCTCTCCCTCCTGCATTTGCCCACCAAACCCCTACTCATACTTTATGGCCTGGCCCAAGCATCACCTTCTTAGTGAATTCTCCCCAACTCCCTAAGCATTGTTGGTCTTGCCTCTCTCTTATCACTGTTCCTTATACATAATTTGATTGTTGCATTTTCTATACTACATTGCCATTATTTGACCTTGAGTCTGGCTTCTTATTGGACTTGATGGCAAGATTTATCTCTTATCTTTGTGTTCCTAGTGACTTGTATATCACAATCATTTAATAATAATCTCAAAGGTTTAAGGCATTACAAAGCTATAACCTACCACTGTTTCTAAGAGGTAGGAGGTTGGAAAAAAGGTTACATGCTCTTGACCATGAGAGAGCGTGCTCAAGTATCCTAGAGAAGTTTGCACTGTAGGTCAGGGGCTTATATAAGAGATCTGGAAGCAGATATCTCTTTCCTGCCACTCCAGGAAGATGGGTGATATAAAAAATTGAAGCTTTCCATTAGAAGGCTGCTTGGAAAATAAGGCATTAGAAGTATGATGGGGTAGATAATACATGACATCCAGAGTTTTTGAGCAAGGTGCACCAGAATTTGAAGTTACTTTGTAGAATTGTTGATATCATTAGAGATCACAATTGCACGTAGTAGATATTCACTAAATAATGGCCTCTATCATTATATATTTCAGACTTCACAGATGGTAAATCAGGGGCCACATATAGCGGTCATGGAGTTGTTGTTCCAGGTTGAAGTCAAGACAAGAGTGTGCAGGAGAGCCTCAACGGACCTCTGAGAGGAGTGGAGCCCAGGAAAGAACTCTGGGCTCCTCAAGTTTAGGTGAATGAGTTTAACACAACATATTATTCTTCCTACTCTTCCAGAAATAGAGAAAAGGATGGTAGTCTCCCTGGCGATGCTGGCCTATTTGCAACCACTCAAGAGACTGAGACAGGGATAAAATGATTTCTTTGAAGAAGTGACAGGGGCAGGGTGACCAGAGACTCCAGGGGTCAGCGCTTGGGCACATACAGTAGCACTGCCCATGAGTATGTTGCAGAGTCTTGAAAGGCACAGCTAGTGGGACATTGGGCAAGCCATAGGTAGGGAGGTAGTGACAGACTACTTACATGAGGAACAATGCACAGCCAACCCTCCCCCTCCTCCATTTCCCAGGACCAGGAGCTCCACACCAGCAAGGATGTCAGCAGTTTATTTGGGACCCGCCTACCCCATGTCAGACCTGCCCCATCTCAACACCAATGGGGAGTAGTTCAGTGCAGATATTTGAGAAAAGAGCAAGATGAAGATCTTTAGACAAGAGAGTAGACCCATCTCTTTCCCTTGAGTAGGGCCAGTCCCTTGAGTAGGACTGAACTCCTCCAGTCTCAGCATCTCCTTGGGGAAACCATCTCTGGTCCCCTATAACTGAGACAGCTGTCCTTCTTAAACCCTTTGATTATCGCTGCACCTGACACATGCACTTAATAGTCTATTTGCCTGTTTTTCTCACTTAGATTAAAACACATACAGATAGATAACATGTTTGTATCCTTGATATTCAGCACAGTGCCTGGTACAAAATAGGCACCCAATAAATATCAACTAAATTAATAAATGGTGAAAAAACTTTGTCAGTTGAAAATCACCATTATTATCATTATATATCATTATTTGGAACATTATGGCACAGGGAGTAAACTCATGCTTCCATAGTCAGATGCATATACACATGTACCACAAGTACTCACCTGACCATAGGGTCAAAAATTAAGAATACTTCAATTAAATTAAACTCAAAATATATTTACTGAGCAGCTACTAACTGCAAAGCACTTTTATAGGTACTTAGGATACATTGGTGAACAAAAAACAGGAGCTGTGATCAAATATGACAGTTTCTTTGAAAACGTTCTGTACAGCCAGGAAAATTATCTCATACCCTAAGTTTGTATTTAGAGTTAGTTCCTTAAGATTTTGCTTTGATTCAGACATTTCCAGGAGTAGAGTTCATCATGAAATCTTGAAAAGCAGACCATTTGGGAGATGATTTGTCCTTCACTATAGCAAAGACAGTGGCTTTCTGCAGATGACTGACAAGGTAAAAGTTCCCAATGAGCAAGAGCCAGTGGGCATCCCCTTGACTTCAATGTTCTCTTTTGATGTGACATAAGACAAACGGATTCCCTTTTTTTACCTCTATGTTCAACTTTTATTAAATGAGGCCTGAGTTCATCTGGTTTTGTTTCTGTAATGATGGAAATACAGCTTCTATGAACATCATCTTGAGTTTTATCATTCATCTTTTAAAGAAAAGATTGAATCTCATATTTTTCCCTCCCCTGGCTAAGATAGGGACACTCCCCATCTGCTGGCTGCCTGTCGATACAGCGGTCCATCCACTGAGATCACTAAATTGCTTTCAGTGAGTCAGTTAGCTTTGTGTACAGATAAAAAGTCTATTCTACTCCTGCTGAATAAAGATGTAATCCCATCACTCATGGTTTACATGTATGGAATTCGTCAAAAGGAAGGCAGGATTAAAGATTTTAGATTTTCTGTGAGCATTTTTATCTCTACCAGAAAAAAAAAAAAATGATTCCAAAGTCCCTGTTCTGCTCTTGGCAAGTGAGTAATGCCATCTTCCCATGTAGAGTCAAGTCATCAAGAATTTATTTTAAGTATCAAGACTAGCATGAGACCATGCACTATAGAAGAATCCAAAGAAGATGACATAAAACCTGCTCTTAAAAAGGGAATGACACTTTTATTCAGGAAACCAAAATTAAATAGTTTTTAAAAATTAGGAGATGCTAAAGGACGTGTAGGCCTAACAGTAAGTGTTTGGAGAGATGGAGGAAGAAGATATCTCTGGGTTGAGCAATTCACAGAAGACTTCACAGGGCAGATGGGACTTGAAGATGGACAAGTTTAGATGAGAGTGAACTTCAAAAGGAGGACAAATGAGAGCATGATTAGAAGAGTTGTCTGATAAAGAGAGTGAAAACATCATCCAGACTGCCAATGATGGCCCCTGTGCAAAAAGAATCAGAAATGAGTTTAGAAAAAAGAATTCAAGACAACCTGTGGATGTTACTAAATTCTGGGTCGAGGAGTTTAGATTTATTCTGATATGATATAAAAAGCCATTGTCGAGTCATGAATGGAGGAGCAATATGATGAAAGCGGCTATAGAAATATTCATTAGGCAGCAGCCTTCACAATGGACTGGAAATGAGAGTGGAAATTTAAAATAAAGATCAGTCAGAGGGAAGAGCTGTTGAGAAATTCACAATATGAAAGAAGGATTTACATATTTAAGAAATTGTGTCAGAACAAGAATTACAAATTGAGATTATTAAAGATATGAGAGGGAAGATTACAGAAGGGCAAATGACAAACTTCAAAAGTACAGTAATTGCAACGTTCAGAAAGTAGTCTCAGTAAAGTTTACAAAATAAACAAAAAAAAAAAAACTTACGAATCAGTAATAAAATGTAAAACAAATTGGAAAAATGGACAAAGACTATAAATATGAAAATTTCCAACAAAATCTGAAAGGCTGTTAAATATATGAAGCTGTATTTAACCACACTAAGGATTGTAATTAAAAACAATAACAAGACATTATTTTACCCATTGAATTGAAAAAAAAAACAATTTTTCAATTATAATACCTAGTTTTTGCAGAGAATACACTGCTCATGGAAAAGTAAATTTGTGTACCTTTTTTGGACAGCAATAGCAAAAATCTAACAAATATACTTATTCACTTTCAGCCCAGGTTTTCTACTTCTCATGAGTCATGTCTCCTGTAGGTACATCAAAGCCTTCCTCATGGGCTACATAATTTTTTAAAAGCTGAATGCTCAATAGTAAGATGTTGAATATAAAAAGTATGGAATATTGTGTAGACACTAAAATTGATGAAGAAAATCTTTAATACATGGGAAAATGTGCATAACATATTGTTAAGTTAAAAGTGCAAATTATAAACAGCTTTGCACAATATGTCCCTAATTTTTAAAAATCTCTCTATATAAATCAAATATTATATGTAGACTTTGGATCTTAACTCAAACAAACTAACTATAACAAAGACATTTTTGAGACAAGGAAAACCAAATGGACTAAATATTAGACAAGATTATTTACTGTTAGTTTTGTTAGGTGTGATAATGACATTTTAGTTATGTTTTTTTTTCTAAAGTTTTCAATGTTAGAGATACATACTGAAGTGTCAAAGGGTGAAATTATATGAAATCTGGAATTTGCTTTACAAAACTCGAAATAAAGGGAATTAGATGAAACAAGAATGACAAAATGTTGACAATCATTAATTATATAGACCTATTTTGAAAACTTCCATAATAAAAATGTTAATTACAAAAGGAAGGCAGAACCCTGGCACACTTTTTTAAACAGTGTATTTCTATGCATAGCAAAAGTTACAAACAGTATATACCAAAATAGTTACCATAATTATTATTAGTTAGAAAAATAGCTGATTTTTATTTTCTTGCTTTGTTTATAAATATAGTTTTTCAAATTTCTACAGTGAACATATAACATTTTAGTGATAAAAAAACTCTACAGTGGTAAAGTTTATAGTGATGGATGGAAACTCTACTTTTGGTTGTGAGCACACAAGAGTATACAGGTATAGAATTACAATGTTGCACACCCAGAATTTACATGTTATTAACCAATGTTACCTCGATTAAAAAAAAAAAGAACTCTTAAGTATTTATTTTAAAGCTTCTTTGGTTTTGACTTTAAAGAAGTCAAGAAAATGGTGACACCGATAGTTGAAATGGAGAACATGAGAGCCAGAGAGGGTTTCAGAGAGAAACGTACTCAAAATAGGTCTAACGGAAGTGGCAGTGATGGTAGACCTCTAGGTAGAGAGTCCTGAACTCAGTTGGAAAAGGGAGTTGAGATGATGATGGGGTTAGGGAAGGCAGGGTTCCTAGGTTTAAAACTTAGAAGTACATTGCAATGACATACAACAGCTATGTAAATTTATCTTGAGAATAACTTTTGAAAATTGAAATTGGTTTTTCCCTCTCATTCATTTATTCTCTGTGGTCCAGGTACTGTTCTAGATGCTGGGAATGCAGTGGTGAAATAGAGAAGCTTAAATAAGTCTTCATGGACTTACATAAAGAAGTAGATAGATATTAAACCAAAAACTACACAAATAGTCAATTGTGATAACTATTATAAAGGAGAAGTACAAGGTACCACAAAAGACTGTAACATAAAGACTCAATCTAGTTCTCAGGTGTTCTAGGAAACTTTCCTGAGACAGTTTCTCTCTTGAAGGATAAACAGGAATTCAGCTAAGTGGGCAGGAGTATTCAGACCAAAGGACAAACTCACCCAAAGGCCGTGATACTGAAAAAAATAAAACATGATCATTTGAGGGGCAAAGATAAAGCTGGTGTTTCAGTTGCAAAAAGTGAGGGACAGAGGGGCATTAGATAGAACAGGAGAGGGAAACCATGGAGAAATGCGGAGGTTTGGGGCCATGTTAAGGATCATAACTATTACCTTATTTTATTCCAAGCATATTCAGAGGTTATTAAATGAGTTCAGATAAAGGGGTGATCACTGCAATGCACATACCTGAAGAGTGGTCATGCCAAGAGTATTCAGAAGACTGTTGAACAGTCAAGGTGGAAGAAGTCAATGCGTTAAACAAAGGTAGTAGAGTTGGAGAGAAGTGGGTAGATTAAAGAGATTCACAGTTTCTCAAAGGAGATGAACTGGCAGAAGGATATGAGAAGCAGCTGGAGAAGGGAGAGTAGGAAACTAGCATTAAGGAAGGCATGTTTTTCTGGAAGGAAAGAGTGGTCAAATAGGTTGGTGCTGCCAAGTGAGGTACACTGGTTTTAGCAAAATTCAAGACACAGGTGACTTTGTGAGGGCAGTTTGAGTTGAGTGGTGAAGTGGAGATGAGATTAGAGTGGTCAAGAATTTACTTGGGTCAGGGTGGGAGAAAGGATGGAGATAGCTTATATACATAGATGTTGAGATGTTTTGTGGAAAAGGAGAAAGAGATGAATAGGGAGATTTTTAAAGGTGGGGGAAATTTGAACTTAGGTATAGGAATAATCCTGGTAAGAAAGGAGGTTAAGAACAGGAGAAATGGTAGTATAAGTTTTGACAGAGGTAAGAGGAGATAATATTTAGAGCACAGTGGGGGCCTATCCTAGGCAGGAAGCACTTCCTTTGACATTACAGGAGGTGAGGAGGCAAGATGGTGACAGATTCTATTGTCAAGAGCTTGAGAAAATTCCTTTTTAATTCCTTTTGTTTTTTTTCTGAGAAGTGAAGGGATGGTTCTGTTTGGTGTTCAAGGTGTTTGTGGTTTGTGTGTGTGTGTGTGTGTGTGTGTGTGTGTGTGTGTGTGCATGTGTATGTGTTTGCTAAAAGTAAAGTAAGAGGAAGGGTGGCTAGAAAAGAAGATTTGAAACAATCATTACAAAGAATGTGGGAGAGAAATGACTTGAGAACGAAAACAGTGGTAATAGGAAATGCTGAGTTAAAGTTCAGTTCAACTGAGTTTCAAATGTGGCCAGATGACAAGAGGACGGGGCATCTACTTCTAAAGCCATGATGGTAGAACAGCCAGAGCTGCTGCTGGGTCACTAATGTTGATACTAGAAGCTGGATGAGTTGAAAAATGACAATAACAGTACTGGTAACAGTGCTCTTAGCATACCATATATGCAGGCACTATGAGTACTTATGTGCATTAACTCATTTAATCCTAATAAGAACTCTGTGGGGTAGATAATATCATTTCTCTTTAATAGGTGAGAAAACTGAAGGGGTTATGCACCTTGCCCAAGGTACGCTCAGCCTGCAAGTAGAAGCAGCAAATTCAAACCTACTTTACTCTGCAGCTCTACATGAGATCTCAGGGCTGCAACAAGCCTGTAGGACACTTAAGATGATTTTCTTTGCTTCCTTCCTACCCTCTGAATGTTTTGCACTAAACTTCCATCACTAGAATTAGCTAGCTCATGTCTCTGTTCTTCGCAACCCAATGAAGCAGTGTAGTTTTCACTTAATTTATCCTGGTCCTGTCACATGCTAATATTGCCAATTTCTGCAAGTGGAAAAGAAGGCAGTGGGTAGCTGATATTTTAGCTACATAAGTTAATCACGTGCAGTCAATTTGTGTTTTGAACTAATAAGTAGTGAATTAATGCATGAGCAATCTGTTTACACAATTGAGCAGAGGAGATGGCTATATTCTGAATCTAGTCATTTACTTGAGTCAACCTTGTAACAGGGAAACCAATTAATCAATGGGAAATTTGGTCCTCCAGAAAAATGGGTTTACATCATTTACCTGTAATTACCAAAGGTAAAGATGGTGAATGATCCTAAGAAATAGAATCCAAGAAGGACCTAAGGTAGTCTGGAGGTAGGGAGACAACTTGAGATGGGAAAAATTCCCTAGTCCCCGATTCTTGATTTTAAAAGCTCACAAACTCAGCAGAAGGCTTCGTAGCATACCATATAAGGTTCTGTATAAACAGACTCCTATAGTTGAGGGGTCCATCTAACACCAACAAAACCCAGATTCTTTCAAGAACAAAAGCAGGTACCAGTGGTAACTATGCAGGGAAAACAGATGAAAATCCAGATTGCCATGCACTAACTGGAATGTATGGTCATCCCCAACTATGTCCATGGTATGGCCTCCACCTCGCTGAGCTAATTTGTACCTCAAATCTACCATGCTTTGTCAAGGATGTGGAAGACTAACCAAGCCCCACCCACCCCATTCCAACCTGGAAAACTCATTCTTCAACACTTAGTTCTGAAATAACTGCTGCTATCAGGTTCTCAAAGCCACTCCATAAACAGACACTGTACCCCTGTTGAACTCATGGGTTCAAATACCAGCTCCAACACCCACTTGCTGTGTGTGCTTGGGCAAGTCACTCAAGCTCTCTATGTCTCCACTCTCTTTTCTGTAATATTGAAACAATAGTGCCTTATTTCATGGAGTGGCTATCAGGACTGGGTCTGTCTATAAGTAGCAGGAACTGACTCTGCATAAGGATTTCAAATGGAAAATGCACTACACAAGGATTTTACCAAACCCAGGGCACAGATGTGCATGTGTTCATGTGTGTATACATACCTGAAGTCCATCTATAAGGCATGTATTTTCTTTTTTGAGGAAAACACAGAACAAGAATTGTTGAGTGTTGAATGTTAAAGAGTTCATAGATTGTTTTGTCCATAATAATTTTAGTGTTCATTATGATGATTTTGACATCATCTTAATCAATTTAACATGTTAAATTTTGTGAGTTTCCTTCTAGGACTCAAATAATTCTATAAGCTATCCCAGGTAGGCTTCTTGCTGGCAGGAGCGTGGGATAGATTCAGAACGTCTTTTATGAATAAGCAGAATAGGCTTCTATCCATGTGATGCCATTTCAGAATTCAGTAACATTTATTTTACCTAAGACCTGCCTTGTTAAAGTGCTAGAACTCCTGAGATAAGTAACTGATCTTTTCTATCTTTAGTTATTTTTACTTTAGTGTGAATGCATTTTAAATCCTTTCTGAGCAAAGGCACAAGGGAAGGCACTGGATATTGCTGAGGGTTAGAAGCAGAAAATGCAAAGGTAAGAAGTGGCATTGAAAGGCAGCACTGCAGATTCCTGAGATGACTTTCGTCCACATCAAACTTTTGCTCAAAGCAAAGCACCCTTGCAGGAGAACTAATGCTAAATGCTCAGGCTGGGACTATGCTTTTAGCGAGACTTGGCCAGGAGAACCACTCCGGCCCCCAGAACACAAATGCTTCACTCATTTCAATGTCATCTGCCTGCTCAAAGTCTAGGTTTGCAGAAACATTTGTTGTTGCTGCTGTTGTTGTTATTCTTTGGCTGTCATTTTGAGGCTTTTTGCCCCTACAGATTTTAATTGAATGTTCCAGAGGGGAGATATTTCTAGCATTTAGTTTTGAACTTTTGCTTCATATTGTGACCAATTAAAATATGACTAACCACAGAATACACTTTTCTTTTTCTTCAAGCTTCACCCCCGACAGAGAGAATGGAGCTTGAACGCCATATTATTATTTTCCATGCTGTTTTGACTTAAATAAGAGAAAAGTTTTTTTGTGAAGTTCTTTGAAAACTTTTTGACAGCCCCAGTTGGTATATTTTTCCCATTTCATGTATATAGTGGGCTGAATTTTCTATAGTCTGTTTTCTCTCCAAGCCTTATGTCTAACCTTCTTATATAATATAAAGCAGTTATCCTGGTTGCATGACTAAAAGCCAAGCTCTGGTGAATGACTTTAAAGATGCAGACAGAGGGTGCGAATCCATCTGAACCCAGTTCTGCCAACAGCCCTCCACATCTGTTCTTTTGTGGTCTCCTTTCTATTTTCCCACAAATATTTAACACATTCCTCACGCTCCCAACCCCCTGTCAGTGAAGAGCCTGGCCTTCTAACCGCACAAAGAAAATAGAACACATTATTGATGTAAAGTCCAAGACTTGCCTCTCCACAAATGAAATATATCCACAATGCACCTTTCTTCCTTCTGAACCTCATCTTCTTCAGGAAGATTTCTTTCCTTTTTTCCTTCTCTGGCAATTGTCTGGAGAAACAAGTGCTTTTTTGGGCCTCTGAGGCTTGCAAAGATTGTTTGTATGTGCAAAGAAGAAATGGAGGTCTCTAGCTCTATACAGTCATGCCCATTCTTCCCACACCTATTCTCCTTCCTGTGTTTTCTCTAGTTCTCTCCTCTCTTTAGTCAATAGAGCAAGAACAGTTTCCTCTGCTCAGCATTACCTACACCTCTTACTATTAGCAATTGTCTTCCTTCTTCTGCTGGATAAAGTTCCAAAAATGAATGACAAACCAGGAAGTCACCCTTTTCCCAAGGTCCAAAAAGATATATCTTATTTGTAGTCAAGGAGGTAGAAGGGTAAGACAACAACTCTTTCTTTCTCTTTTCCTTATGAACTCATTTCCTTTCTCTCTTGCCTCATGTTCATATTCTCTAGGGGTAGATCTCAGAGGGGTTAAGCTTCCACTTCAGGTCTTGTGTTGAGAATGCCAACTAGTGTCTGACAATGCCTGTTCTGATGTGGACTGGCATTCTGATGTGAGCTGAGACATCAATTTGTTTCCCATGAACTATAAAAGAGCCAATAGATGGCCATTAGATTTGTAGAAGGTGTAACATAGATTCATGGTCACTACTGACCCAGCCTAGATTTGAACCTGTGACCTCTAGGTAAAGGTTTTTATGTTGCAGTAATGTCACCTGAGGGTCTAAAGACTCTCAAAATTCTTACTTTCTAAACAATACTTTGTAGTTAGTTATTGAGGGAAAAGAGGAAAAGAAAGAAGAAATGAATACCTGAGGGAAAGAGGAAAACTAGGGGAGTAAAAAGTTGGTCTTACATGCCTCAGTGAATGAAGCTTTTACTTTTTAAAGCTGTTGCTTTTCAAAGCAAGGTGCCATTTGAAAGGCGGATGCCTTTTCCATCACTCTGCAGTGCTATTTGAAACACCTGCCTTGGCCTTACTCTGCTTTGTTGGTGTTCTTCATTTACTTGTTTAACCACTGGAGGTGTTTATGCCTTCATAACAAAACCATTTCCTGAACACTACCATGATAATGAAAGTTAATTCTCTTGCCCAAATACGCTCTCAAGAGCTTACACCCCCTGCTTCATTAATTCACTCTATCCAGCTCTGAGATGGAAAATAAATACTATTGTACCCATTTTACAGATATAGGAGGTGGGAATTTCAAAGTCCTAATGCAAACTTTGTTTCCCACATATCAAGAAATAAAGCATTAATGTAATGGCTAGGCGGAGAGCCAGAGGAGAAAATGAGCAATTAGGGGGATCGTTTTATAAACTATATAAACGTCTAACCAATGTACTGTATACTTGAAACTAATAATAAAATAAATTAAAAAGAAAAAGAAATGGAGCTTTAGCAGTTAGTCAATCCTAGGTTTACCGCCAAACTTTGTCCTTTACAAACCATGTGACCTTTGGAAAGTTATTCATTCGAAGTTTCTTCATTTATAAATAAGAATAATAATAGAATGTTTGTGAAAGTAAACAAAATAATAAATATAAAGATTGTTACATAGTGCCAGGCTACTCAAGGCAGCTGCATCTCGCAACTCCAGGTGATTCCATGGTGGGACCAGTCATATAAAATAGCATGAAAGATGCTCCCTAGAGTCACACAAACAATAGCCATGCCAGCCATGTTCTGACACATAACACTTTTTCTGTTCGTATGGGCCATCATTATTAGTTTGGAAGTTTTTCTTCTGGAAAGAGCAGCGTAGATGGCTCAGAACAGCCATCTAATTGTAAGAAATGTAAGAAAAGAAAAATCAGTTGAAGGACATTGGAAAGTTACCGAGGCAGTGGGAAATCACATTGTCAAGATCACAGAGAGCAAAGAAGCCCATATAAGGTTGCCTATCTTTTAAAAAGATGGTTCTCAAGTGTGGTGCCTGGGCAAGCAGGAGCACCTAGGAACTTGTTAGAAATGCCACTTGTTGGAATTCACTCCAGATCTACTGAATCAGAAACTTTGAGGTGAGACTCAGAAATAATAAACCCTCTAGTTGATTCTGATGTACCCTAAGGTCTGAGAACAATAGCCTTATTGGCACCTATTAATTCTGAAAGCACGGGTGAGAGACTGAGAAAACAGGCAGAACTTTGGCAGTCTCAAGGGTCTGGGAAGTCAGAAATTGGAGTTTAATACCCCAGGAAATTAGATGAGACTCCAAAGGGCCACACCCAATAAGTAAAAGTGAACTGGAAATATATGAACCTTTACAGAGACTTGAAGTTTCTTATCTCGTTTCCTGACTGGACGAAGGTGGCCTGGGATTGGTAATACCCTTAACTGAGCTCCCTTCTGGTAACAAATACAAATCTTCTCTGGAGGGAGAAAATATCACCCAAAGTCTCAAATTTTCTCTATCAAACACACTACCAAAAATAAGTGAGTACTTGCTTCCATCTCGTTCCTTACATCACTCACTCTGGGGAAGCCAGCTGTCATGGCAGAAGGCTCTCAAGCAGCCCTCTGGAGAGTCCACATGCCTTAGAACTGAAGCCTTAGCCTTCTACCAATAGCCATATTAGGGCGCTACTTGGAAGGGAATCCTACAGTTTCAGTCAAGCCTTGAGATGACTACAGCTCTAGCTGATAGCTCAAGTTTAAGCTCATGGGAGATCCCTACCTAGAACCATCCACCAAGGTTCCCCTGAATTCCTGACTCACAGAAACTGCATGATAATAAGTGTTTATTGTTTAAAAAAAAAAACGGACTGCTATTCAATAAAAAATAACTGGGTATACAAGAAGACAAGACTTGATAATCAACCAAGATCTATTTTAATGGGCAATATAAATAAATTATAGGCAATAGAGTGTTTAAATAGAATTTAAAAATAATTGTGTTTAATTTTTTGAGAAATTATTAGTTTCACTATAAATTCCATTTCACCTACCTCAAGTGAGTCATCAATACTGTTGAACAATACATGTCTCTATAAATATGTATTGCTCATTGCAGTCTCTTACTTTCTGTGACTATACAGATCTTCTCACTCATAACTTCCTCTTCATTTTCAGCATATGATCTCATCCACTTCACAGAGGAAATTGAAGCCATCCAACAAGAACATGTTGGCCTTCTGATCTACAAAGCTACATCTATACTTTCCTTCTCTCCTTTATGATAGAAGAGCTATTCATCCTCTTACCTAAAGTCAATGCTTTGGCAGCACTTTGCCTCCCATCCCTTCCCATCATCTTAGAAACCTCACACTAACAATTCTTCTTCTTCTTTTATATATTCAGACTCTTCTTCTCAAACAAATCCTTCCCACTGGAGCTGTTAATTATCTTACATCACAATTTAAAATACTCTCCAACTTTAGTTCTACCTCTTTTTTTCCTTCTTCACAGTAAAATTTCTAGAAAATTTTTTTCTAAAACTTACTGTTTCCTCTTTCAATCACCTCTCACTAAGCACTTACCACACTCCAACAGAGTTTCTGCCCCATCTCTCTGGTGATAATGCTCTTGTTAAGTTCTCAGTGACTAACTTTAATGAATTTAGCCCTTTTCCTCCCTGTCTTTGCAGTGTCTCACAGAGTTGAGCAAAACACATTTTTAAAGCCTTTCCTCCTAGCTTCCAAGGTATTCTCCAGGTTTTCCTCCAATCTCTGTAATTTCTCATTGTTATTCTCTTCTTCAGGCTTGTATTCCTCTACTTGGTCATTAAATATTAGTATTCTGCAGGTCTTGGTATTTGGCTGTATTTTATATAAACTTTCCTCAAATAAGTTATCCAAGCATACAGCTTTAATTACTGTGTATAGATAACTTACTTGCTAATTTATGTATCTCTAGCCCAGACTGCCTATCTATACTCAAAACCAATATGTTTAATTGCCTACTGGATCTCTTTTTCTATGTCAAAGAGGCCTGATTTCAGGGTTAATGGGTCCAAAAACAAACTTACCATCTTTTCTCCTAAATGTGGTCTTCTTCAAGGGTGTTTTTCTCTTAGTAAATACCCTCACATCCATCTAGTTATACAAACTAAAAACCTAGATATCAACCTTGATAACTGCTGCACCTTCATTGTACCCAAGACTAAGTTCTGTAGAGTTTATCTTCTAAATTTTTCTACGGCACATCTCCTTTTCTCTAATTCTTTCACTGCCAACTTAGTCCAAGCTCCCATCATCTGTCTGACCTCTCGCAAAGCTGATTGTTTTCTCATGTTAAGATAAAGACTGAGCTCCTTACTTAATGTGACTTTCACGTTTCCACATGACTTGGCTCCTACATAGTTCTCCAACCTCAACTACGATATCACTTTACCTTCTTATCCTCACTCCAATGTGGACTCCTTAACTTTCCTGTACTTGCCATGTCCCCTCCTGTCACAGGGCCTTTGTATGTGCCTAGAATACTCTTCTTTGCCCCCTTCAACCAGCTAATACCAATTCAGACTGAGAATTCCTTCCTCAGAGAAGCCTTTGTTGACCTCGCCAATTAAATCAAATCCTCTTATCTGTTTTCATGAAAGGTGACTTTCTTTTTCTTTCTTTGTAGCACCGAGAATAGTCTAAGTTTATATTTGATGTTTTATTATATAAGTCATGTCTATTTTTGCTGACCAATATATATTTAGCACATTTATAACATATATAATAGAAAATAAATATTCACTGAATAAATCAATAAATAAATGACTAATCAGATCAATTATTATTATCATTATTATTATTATTATTATTATTATTATTATTCCAAAAGTAAGAAGATAGGTGTTTCTGACATTCAAGTAAGAAACATCCCAGGGGAATTCCACACTCATGGCTCTAAGTCAGCACTCGAGGTCACCAATTAATAATAAACTTTTTTCCCCTTCTATGTTTGAGAAGTAGACACAGGAGAGAGACTGATGGAGATCAAAATGTCAACTTAATTACCAATAAAGCTGAACTGGAGAGCCATGCTTGACTAATGGCCACAATTGGGTTTCCTAATACATCCCCTTGGATTTGAACTTGTCCATTCAAACTGCTGGCATCACCTATGAAGGGGGCAAATCAAGACCCGTGAAGCTTACTGCATGGATTTGCAGAGGTATTCGCATCCAGAGGTCAAGCTGCTCCACCAGAACCTGAGAAGCCAAGGAGAGGCTGAGTGAAGTATACCTGGAAACTTTCCCCAAACTTTCTTACGAGGTAACTCATTATTTTCATGGAAATGAATGAGTTAGGGTGAAAGGAAAGGCCAGGAATGTTGCTTTGACAGAAGTCCTCTCAAGGAAACATGAAGGCAAGAGGCTGGAGCTTCCTAACAAATAGTAAAATAAAATTTATATATAAATATTAGTGAAGACTTATTTACAGCTAAAAATGTGTGATTTTAAAAAGTGAGCAAAGTACTTCCTTTTCCCCAATTAGTGGGATTAATGCACCCTTACTACTATTTCCTTTGTTTTTCCTTGCTCAACTGTCCTATTATTTAATTGTTATGGTTATGAATTAACAATTCAAAGTTTGTCATTGAAAGACTTTATTTCTCTCAGAAATGGAGTATATCTTATGTATATAATGTGATGTTAATTTCCTGAAATTCTTTTTTTTATAAAATAGCACATCTGCTCTTGTACTGGTTCAAAGCGTTTAATAAGATATACAGTTTTCATGTACTCTTTAGGACTCCGGAAATATGAATATGGTTTACAAGTTAGGAATACTCTCAGTTGCAAGTAATTGAATATCCCACAAACAGTGGCTCAAGTATTAAAAACATTTAATTATCTCGCATACAGGAAGTTGAGAGGTTGTTGCATATTGACACAGCAATTTAACAAAGACCCCATGCATGAGGTTCTTCCTGGACAGGTTCTTTCTGTTTACCATATTCAAATGTTGACTTCTCATTCTCAGGCTTGTTGCCTCAGGCTGGTTGCAAAATGGTTGATATGGGTCCCAAACATCCAACGATATTCAAGGCAGGAAGAAGTGAAAGAAAGGTTCAACTTCTATGAGCTTTCTCTTTAAACACTCTGCCTTTTATCAGGAAGCAAAACCCTTCTCAGAGATGTCTGACATACTTACCAATACTCCTGGCCATAATGAAAGGTGAGAAATGGGAATATGAAAGTTCTGATTAGCTTAGATTTAAGATTAAGCCAATATAGCTGAGTACATTACTATATTGAATAAAATAAGAGTCTCATCAGGAAGGAAAAAGGGACACACTGGATGGACAACTAACAATGTCTACCATAGTAAGTCTGACTCAAACTCATTCCTCAAATATGTTATTATGCTATAATAAGCATTATCAATTCTGCTGGGGTTATAAATAGGAAAAATGGTACAGTCAGATTCTGGAGCCATAAGTAATAAGCTCATATAGCATTTGCAAAAATGTCTCAGGGTGATAAGGACTATAGAATCCAGAAGTAGGGAGGAGAGATGGCAGGAAGGCAAGGCTGGCCAGAAGAGTCTAGATGGTTGAAAGGACCTTCAATGACAGGTCGAAAAGAGAGTTAGAGAGGGGGAGCAGAGAGCTCCTGGGGAAGAGGAGAGAGAGGGGCAGAGGTTGAACTGTTCGGGGGCTGCTCACTGGGGGGAATGATTTCTCAGTGGGGAATGAAGAGGAAAAAGGAACAACTGAGGCCTGAGAGTAGAAGATCAGAATGCCTGACTGGCACTGTGGGTAGAGAGGTGTTACATACAGTTTTATGAGCAGAGCTATGGTAAACAGTATTTCAGAATGATTAATATGGTGATAGGGAACAGAATAGATTAGACTGGGAGAGACAAACTGGGAGGCTATTGCAACACCCATGAAGTGATGGTGGCCTCAATGAGAGCATTATCTTTGCATTAAAAATGGAGAAGAAAGGGTGGGTCTAAGAGACATTATAACCTCATTTCAGGATATCCTCTAATAGAAAATAATAGAGACAATAATAAAAAGCGTAGACCCTCATAAGTGGCAGTAGCTAAACATTTAATCACCATGCTACCCATTTCAAGTCCTCATCTGAAAAAAAAAAAAGTTAATTTTAAATAATGAAGGGAAACATCAGGGGGTTTCGCCATAGTGATTTTTTAAATCTCAAATCATTGCTCTTGCAGTTAGTTACTCATGGCCTGGTTTCACAGAAATGGGCTGCAGGCATTCCAGGAAATGGGAAGTTATAAGAAGAACCAATTTCACCATTCCAAGGGTGTATTTGTTTCCCACCCAAAGGTATTTAACATGGGAGATGGGGTGAGAAGCAGGCAAAGGCCTTACCTGGTGGCCTGCATAGATTTAGGGACGAATCAAAGCTCACACAGAACCTGAGAGCATGATATCTTTCTGTTTTTGGTGCTACCCCTAAAAAGCCATAGAAAGTATGGCCCTTTCAACCAGAAGGGTGATTAATGTTGAAAGACACAGAGCAGAATCAACACTCCCAGAAAGCTCACTGCCCGCAAAGCACTGTCAGTTGGATGCTCTGTGACTTGCAGCCCAAAGCATTGCTAACACAAGAGCCTTTTCTCTCCTCCCACTGAATTCACACCACAGCTCTAGGGACCTGGAACAGAGGGCACTCCCTGGAGATATGTTGATTAAGTGCATAAATAGTTACAGGCACCTTCACTATCCCCATTACAGGGTAGTGGGTAAACAAAGGGCTAAGGAGCCTGACTGTTGTCTGTGGGTTGTCACTTTGCCACTTAACCACTCAGTGATTTGAGGCTTCTTTATGCCAGAATCTTCTCATCTATAAAATAAGACTAGTTCATACTTCATAGATATGTTTAAGAACTCAATGAGATCATGACTCTAAAGTGGTTAGCTCAATGCCTGGTGCAGGGTTAGCATCCAATAAAAGTTAAGCACTGTATTTTTCACAGATGAGGAAACAGTAATCCAAAAAAGCTAGAGAATTGGCCCAAGGTCACACAAATAAATGCTGTGCATACTTATTTTCATGGACACATCTTTTCTGAGCAGTGTGTCAAAAAGTCAGCAAATATTTATTAAGTGACCGTGAGGTGCAGAGTTCTGAACTCATTTAGAATTTATGCTCAAGGATGGGTATAGTTTCTACTTTAGTGGAATTTACTATCTGACAAGGATGTTTAGTTTTTCATGGTCAGCTGGGCTGCACACAAGGCTGACCTTACAGATAAAAAAGACAGAAGCCTCTGTGGTACTGTTTGAAGGGTCCTAGGGAGGCCACTCTAACAGCATACATCAATTGGCAGTGGGGATAAACTCAACACAGAGCTTCTATATACTGAGTCCAATCTTCTTAGAGAATGGACTCAACCAATCAAGTTTGTTTCCTCTCTTCCTTTGCAATTCCTCTAACAGATGAAAAGTTTTCTTTAGACTTTAACTGGTGCCCGAAATGTTCAAGCCAGTGCTAGTCCCATGAGTGTACTTTGCTTCTTATCACCTAGTAATTTAAAATTGCAAATATCTTGGATTAAAATAGCAATTTTGATGGCATATTTTAATTAATAAATGTGTGTGGTGTTTTTTTATTCAAGTGAAGTTCTTGAAGAGAGAAATGAAGGTCTCCTAGCTTGGGCAGCTAAGATATTTTGATCCTTACGGCAAAGGCACTCACAACAAGCAAAGGGAAGAAGCAGGAGGCAGTAGCGGTGCCAAGAATCCTGTGGGCTCTAGCTACACTCACTTTTCTTACTGTTGAACTGGAGCCTCTGCCTCTCTATATAAGGCTTCCTCTTTGTTCTACAGTCGCCACTTGCTCTGTCCCTTGGGCCATATTCACACAGCAGTGGCAAACCGAACAACAAGGCCCCCTTCATTTGAAAAGTTCTAAAGTCCAATCATCAGTAGAAACAGATAGGAGACTAAAATTCGCTATGTGGGGATATAAGTCTCAGAACTTTACAAGATTCTTAAGGTTATGAATTCCAATTCTTCCTGGTTTCTGAAGGGCAAGCTCAATAAGGAACTCTTTCTTTCTGATCCACTTTGAACGAGGCCAATATGTGTCTCCTCTTCCATTATGGCCCTCACTGAAGAGAACCAGTCTATGATTGGACTCAGTAATGAAGCACCTTGCAGTCTTAGAGGAAATAACCTTCTGAGTATCTGCAGTTAATCTGACAGCTAACATGAGGGCTACTGTTCTTCCAGGAGCATGTTCCTCTTGGACATTCCTCAATGGCCCACTAGGTAGGAAGGGCCAAGTTCTTCCAGTCTAGCTCCAGGGCCCCACTCATAGCCCTGATAAGCTAAGTCACATGCAGTTTTCCATGACTGGTAATGACTTTAAAATATTTCCCTTTCTAAAAGAAATTGCATTCCTAAACACAATTCTTTAACAAATATTTAAAATTCTCTACTGATGGAATTTTTATAAATGTGGGCTAGCTTAAAAGAAAGATTCATGCAGGCCAAGGGACAGGGATGATTGCCGATCTATTCTACTATGCAAAGACCAGCTCTCGTAGGCGCCTTCGAATGGTACAGAATGCCTGCCAGCCATCATCTAAGTGAATTTTACCAAAGGGCAACCCACCAAATGACCTGACTGGAGAATAAAAGGCACAGTGGAGACATAGGAGAAGCACCTGCTCCTACCTTTGGGGAAGCAATCACCTGGTTGGCTGCAGAGTGATAATGCCAACCCTTCCTGTCAATGGCTATGCCATGGTCGGAAACAAGAGCTGCCACTGAGCTTGTCTCCAGGTTGCCAAAAGCCTGCACCTGACAAGCAACCAGGGGAGAGTCCTTCCAACAGACAGCGAGAGCAAAAGGAGAGTCTACATTTGAGAACCAGCCCTGGCCCAGTTAGTTCTTTGAGGACAAGGACCTGGTAAACCATTCCTATGAAAACAGAAAGAGAGACAAAGTCTGGCCCCAAGGTCTAAAGTTCTTTCACCATTCTGATTCTGCAATATCTTTGCCAGCATTGGCTCTGTAGGAAAAAATTGCATTTGAGAAAATGCGCACAATAAAATCAGAATGTGTGCCTTTAAGGAAGAGTCCCCCAGATAAGTATTGCTAAAGTTCTAAATATAGCCCATAAAACCCAGAGGATATTTGTATGTGGCTAAGGTTCAACACTGATTATCACTAAATAATCATCACTAACAAATCCATGTGACATTAGCCAGGAGAGCTACTGGATGTTAAAAGAAACTCAGAAATCCCAGGAAACAGCCATTTGATGAGCAAACATTTTAATTTAGAGCGCCACTCACAAGAAATGGACAATAGCATTATTAAAGATGCAACAATGTAGTAGTTAGAAATTTATTCACATTTCACATTAGTTCCCCTCCTTCCAACTAATGTTTACTATTACCAGTAAAATATACAATAACAACCATTTATTGAGTATTTTCAGTGTGGGGAGCACTATGCCTTGAGCTTTAAAAGCATTCTCTGACTTAACTATAAAAGGGAACACTGAAATCGAATTCACCATGTACAGACATTGTTCTAAGCATATTATATGTATTAATTTACTTATTATCACAAAAACCCCATGAAGCAAGAACTAGTATCACATTTTACAGATGAAGAAACTGAGGCACAGCAAGGATTAACAACTTTTCCAGAGTTATATACCTGTTAAGAGGTCGAGCAAGAATTCAAATTCATATAATCTGCTCCAAAGGCCATGCTCTCAACTCTTACTTCATAATTGCATTTTCAAAATATCCCCATGAAATATATATTGCAATTACTCTTTCTTATAAGTAAGGAAACTGAGGTTTAAGATGATTAAAATGATTTCACTAATTGCACAGCCAGGAAGTGGCTGAGACTGGACTTGAACTCAGGCCTTTCTGGCACCAAAGCATAGGGGCTACAGGCCTATGTTATTTCTTCTATCAGTCGTGGTTCATTGGCTGGTGCATATATTCATTCTTCCTCCTCAAATAAAGGGAAATCTATTTGAATGGATATTGAGTGCTAGGCACTATATTTGATCTGAAGATTAGATGGTCCTTCCCTTCAAAGAGCTTTCCTTCTAGTTGTGAAAGTGCTGATGCTGAGTAGTCATTTAAGTACTTGGAGAGGCTAAAACAATGACCTCTTCCCCATGCTCTTTGTCACTCACAAAGATTCTGTGAGGCTGGTGGCTGTAGCTATGGGTATAAAGAAGAACATTGACTATGTCCCTTCCTCAGTTAAAAATATCTCTGATAACAAATCAGCATTTTTATGTTAATTACCAAATACCCTAAGGCAACTCATGTTGCTTAAAGCTGTTGCTAACACATATTTGTTGTGGGCTCACTTTCTTCTGCCCATTCTGAATGAGGGTCCTTCTGCATCTCCCTGCTCTGCCTTCACAGTTATGGTTGCTGTGGGCTGTTGAGTTGTGCTGAGTAAGGCATCATTTCTAGAAGTGACCATGCTCAAGGGCTTCAAAAACAATACTGAGGGACATTAACAAAACATCTTAGGAGACTAACAGTGTCTTATAGGTAACCTCAAGAATAACCTTTCTGAATCTGTTATTTGTTGGCCAGGTGATCTTTGATTACTCAATTTCTATGTATCTCATTGTCTTCTCTTGTATTATGTTGATAATAATAATATCCTTTGTTAGAGTTGTTGTGAGGATTAAATAAGTTAATTCATGCAAAGCACTTAGAACAATACCTAACAATTGATGTTAGCTGCTGTTTCTCCTTTTTCTCCTCTCCTCCTCCTTCCTTGTTGTTGTTATTATTATTACTTATTATAATCAAATTTCAAGTTTGCTACTAGTTTCCTTTTTCTTTAGAGTTGATAATATACTAGTAGTGCTAAGTGTTTCAAGTGGGGAAAGAACATGTTGTTACTCAATTTTATTTTTACCAACTCTAAGTCAATAATCTGAGCAGAATTTAATTTAAAAAATATTTTTATACTCTACCCTGCCTAAGTAATTATTGGTGTAAATAGGATTTGACCTTAGTAAATAGATCTGAAAAAAGCTCTTTAACTGTATTCCATTCATGGAAGTATGACCTTTAACAAAAAAAATACAGAGAAATTCAAACTTGCCAAAGGCAAAAAGATAAAATAAATGGTCTGTATTCCATTTAAAACTTTATATTTCTATGAATCTTCTGAAATCAGAAAAAAAAAAAAGGTCGAGGAGTGTGTTATTGTTGGCATTGTTGAAGTGCTGAAACATTCTGGATGCAATCAGAAGAAGTTAAAGTCATCAGTCACATCTGTCAATCACTGTTCAAGAAGTACAAACAAAGGTTCAAAAATTAGCTGCTGTGCAGTTTTGAAATAAATGTTTGTCTGTGATCCTCTCACTGAAGTCTTCGTCTCTAGTCATCCCGTGTTTACTGAAAAGCCTCTGGTTCTTAATGACCTACATTAACTTTAGCTATTACTTCATTCCTCCTCTCCCATGACTCCAGGCTGTCTTCTAAACCACAAACCCATTGTTTCACATGATGAAAAATGCTCTCTACTATCACAACCTGTGGTAAGAGAGAGGCCTTATTATCATCTTGATATGATAGCACCTGATAAAGATGCCATTAACATGTATCAATACTAGAAAAGTAGAAAATGTGTGATGGCTGTGGCTCTTCTGTTTTCTAAATTAATTGACTAGCATAAAGGACTACAAAATTGGACTCCAAAGCAAAAGGAGATATCTCTAAGAGGTTAGTTACAGCCCAGCTTCTGGGAACAGGAATCCTAAAGAGAAAGTGACAAACATCTGGGAAGTCAGAATGCAATCCAACAAAGGAGGGAAGTCTATGACCATGCCACCCTGAACTTACCTGATCTCGTCTGATCTCAGAAGCTAAGCAGGGTCGGGCCTGGCTAGTACCTGGATGGGAGACCACCTAGGAAGACCAGGAACTGTAAGTGTTAAAAAAAAAAAAAAGAAAAAAGAAAAAAGAGGGAAAGGGAGGGGAGGAGAATGAGAACGAGGGGAGAGAATGTATCACTTATCTGTAGCTTAGCAACAAGTCACCCAAAAGATCTAGTGACTTAAAATACAGCCCCGAGATTAGGGTGTAGCTAGTAAGCAGCACTGACATAGCCTCAGAGTGAGCACCTCCTTCAATTTTGTACCCTAGGCATGGCTTGCTTCACCTTAGTCCTGGCTCTTTAAAACAAAAAATATTTATAATCTCACAATTTCAGTGAGTCAGGAGTTTGGAGGAGTCCAGCCAGATAGTTTTACCTCGAGGTCTCTGATAAGATTGCAGTCCCAAGGTCGGCAGGAATTGCAGTCATCTGAAGGCTTGATTGGGGCTGGAGGAGCTATATCCAAGGTGGCTCAGTCACACAGCTGGCAAGCTGGTGATGGCAGTTGGTAGGATGCCACAGGGCGCTCCACGTGGGCCTCCCATAGGTTGCTTGGGTTTCCTGATGACATGGCAGCTGGCTTCCCAGAAGACTGAGAGAGCCAAGAGGAAGGATGTGGAAGTTACAATGTCTTTTTTTCATCTACTCTCAGAAATTACACACTGTCATTTCCACCCTATTCTATTGGCCACACAGACCAATCCTGATACGACGTAGGAGAGGATTATACAAAAGTATGAGTCACACATTGTGGGAGTCATTTTGGAAGCTGGCTACTACAAGGAAAGTGAAAGAGGAGAGAAAAGAGAAGAAAAATGTTGAACTGAGGATCTTGTTGTTCAAAGATGACTGTGGCTTGAACTTTGGGTCAAAATTAAGTCAAAATAGCAAATTGTAGTGAACTAGGGCTGGCTATATTATTGGATAATCCAATTCTTTACTCAGCAGGTATATGGGGGGTGATTGGTGGAGGGATCTGAGCACAAGGACTTCATCTCTGACACAGCCTTCCTTTGAATGTGTTTGTCTAGAAGGGAAACCAGTCCAGAAAATTCCAGCTTTTGCTAGAGGGGTGCTAAATGATTTGTGCAATAGAGGGGCTATAACTTCTGATATAGATAGCTCATTCCATTAACAAGCCTTGTTCACAAGCTCTAGGGCTTCATTTACTTATTCCTGGGTGATCTCTGTGACTGAGTGACATATTATTGCTCATCCATGTTCTTCACTTATGTTACATACAAAGTCACCATAAATAAACACCACAAAAATTCTCTATTTTCCCAAAGATTAATGTAATTCTTTTTTTTTCTTTTTTGAAGACTTTTTGATTTTTCATTTTGACATTGACTTTTTTCCTTTCAGTATGGAGGGACAGGAGAGCAGATGGTCCTACTTTATTCTGCAGTCAACCTCTCTTCCTAAAACACTGAATTTCCCAGAAACTCTATCATACTTTGTTCTGAATCAAGACCCTGAAGTTAACATATGGATTTTCCTTTTCACCCAAGAGTGCAGTGATTTCTTTTTAATGTTGTACCCCAGGGACTTCATTCCTAAGGGCTCACCACATCTCCACCTCCTGCCCTCTTTCTCCTCTACTGAGTAGTCCCCAGGCATCCTGATGGGGGATCTGCCGTCACACACTGCACTGTCTCCTGGCTGACGCTCCCTGAAAGCCCTCCATAAGAATGGAGGTAACGTGTCTGTCTTTAATCCCTAGACTGTCCATCAGAATGAAGAGTCAGTGTGCAGATGCCCTTCACTGCTCTTTTGTCCCTGTGTCTTATCATGGCTCTCCAGCAGGGCCTTTGATTTCCACACCTCACTGGGGTGTCTGGGCTACTTTTTAGCTTGCATCTCTGTTTGTGAAGATATGTATCCAATTCTGCACACAATGAAAGAATAACAACAACATGAATTACAAATGTTATGATGCATTATGCTTTGATTAAATAAGAAATGTGATCGGCTGAACCCAGAAGGCTACAACTAGAATCCCATCAAGAGAAAAGATGAATGAACAGAACTACAGTGACATCTGCTGGTCCCTCCCATAGAGTTGTTGGTTTAAGTGTCACCAGAGATGGGTAGTGGAAGGAAATAATAATGATGATAATCTCCAGCTTAAAATAAATCCTTAAAATGTGCTTTTATGTAAAAATGTATAAAGTTCAACTGTTTTAATCGGTAGTTCTTGAATGAGAAAACAAAAGTCTTTGGAATAAAATGTGAAAATGATTTACTCTCCAGTGCTCATAAGAGAAATGGAAAAAACCACTCATGTCATCATTTTAGCATACATTCACCCACACACCACAGTAGATAGAGTTGTCAGTCTGCAGAAGAAAGTTAGTGTGCAGAATGAAAAGGTTTTGCTCAAAAGTACCTTTCAGTCTTAAAACATTACTTTCTCCTCAGATGGTCCAGGAGAAGCTGATGTTCCAGGGGACATGTATTATCCTCCCTGTCTAGGATGCCCAATGTCTTGTGAGGTTTCTCTGTAAAGAAATGTCTACTGTGAGGCCGAGACACATTAGAAAAACATTAAAATGTAATCAGGCACTCCCTGGGGTCTGGGGCTTCAATGGGATCCATAAACTTTGCCACCCTGTTGGCTTTCATTTGGGCAAATTTTCAATTATCAATGTTCGCTGCCCTCTCTGCCAAAAAAAATGAAGTGAGATGCCGCTCTGAGGTTCAGCATCCTGAGCACAAAATGCCTGAAGCTGCCTCCCCGGAGACCGAGAAGTCTCAGTGTAGCATTCCCTTGAGCATTTCTCGGCCAGTGTCTTTTGTAGAAAGGGCAGGGTTTTTGTTGGACCCCCAAAGCAGTGTCACAAAGCGAGCCGTCATCTGGACTCTGGATAATGACCATTCTGTTTTCGATGAAATACAAACCCACATGGATTTTTTTTTCTAAGCACAGCTCTAAATGCCTTCAGTGTAGTGTCTACAACAATAGATTATATAGCTTTCTTAACAGCATTCCTTACCAAAAAATTAGTGGAGATTGTGTTTTTTAGAAGTTATCAAAATGATTTCTAAAAGGCCTGCCTGTACCTTAGCTTTGGGGGCCTGCATGACAAAAGATGAGCATTGCATTAGGAACAAAGGAACTTTTCGCTTCCGTCTCGCGCTTGGGCTGTGGGGCTGCTCTGAGTGGGGAGGCATGGCTGTCATCTTGCTGTGCTGAAAGCATCCTTATCCCACATCTGAATAAAGGACAAAGAGACCCCCATGCCGGCAGCATGTGGGGATGTGCACATCTAACAATAACCATATATTGTGTGGAAGTACAAGTGTGGACAGTCTGCACTTCTTGGAATCTAAGCTGTGTTACAGCTATCTAGTTCCTTTTAATGACTCTGAGGGACAATGCATCACCTACAAGTCTAAAGCACATTCGATAAAACATCTTGGAGTCAGTGCCTATGGAATTAATTTTCCAGAGACAGCCACGCTTGGGGATTTGGTTCTAAGTTTGTTTTTTCTTTCTTTCTTTCTTTCTTTTGTGTGTGTTTAAAACAGCAAAGCTACTTCTATCCCCTCTATCATCTTTTGGCCCAGGTTGAGTCTGCACGATTCATCATTGTTTCAGAAGGTTTTCTGGAAGGGAAGATTACTATACTAATTGATTATTAATTGATTCTTATAACAGTCACATTCTATTTGCAGTGGTTCCTGAAAGGAAAGCGTGCTCCCCCTCTGATAGTTCTCAACAGTCAGGGATTTTCAGACCCCTAGCCAGGCTGGAACATCCCCTAGGGACCCATCCATCTTGCTCTGACAGTGTCACATCCATTATTCCCACAAATAATGCTAACGGAGGTAGTATTGGGTGAAACTGAGAGTATAGTTTTCTGTAGTTTCTTCCATTTGCAGGATGTTGAACATTTCTTTTTTCTGAATAACTCTGACATGATGCCTGTTTGTGAGAAAATAAGGGGTTCTTTTCCCGTGGCCACAGATCTCAGTTCCTTCAGGGTTAGTGGGCTGTGCTCATGGTCCTACCTACTGAAACATAGTTCATCTTGTGACTTAAAACCCGTAACGATTAAAAGCTACACTGTTGCATTTATTCATTCAGTCCTACATTTGGTCGTCAAAAGCCCGTTGGCTGGATGCCCTCCATGCTTTAGTTCCTTGTGTAGGCCACAAGAGGTGCCCTCAGGCTAATGGGGTGGAAAGACAATTACCTCGACCAGAAAAACAGGGTGTCATTTGTGGTGTGGTAATGCAGAAAAGGGAAGCAGAAATCAGGGAAAGCTTCCCAGAGGAAGGAATATTTGACCTGAGTTTTAAAGGATGTGGAATTAACTGGGTAAAAAGGAGAAATGCAGAGGTAGCATCATAAAAGAAGGAAACCACAGCCCAGTTCAAATAAACAGTTGTTCCCAGTGACCAGAGGAAAGGGTGTACGTATGTGGGGTCTGGCAGTGACAAGCAGAGTGTCAAAAAACAGAACTCCCATATGTAGAGCTCATTGCTTTTACAAAGGTATAGTTTTATAGTCTGCTTTATTTAACATTTGTTGAGCACCTATCACATACAGGGAATGGTCCTACATGCTATATAGCCTGGCAGGATTGGGAGAAAAATCATCTCTGTTCTCAATAACAATCACACATTGAGTGCCACTGTTTACCAGATCAGCTGTTAGGTTTTTCCCTTTTGCTGTTCTATATAATCCTCACAACAAACCTACAAAGTAAGTATTGTCATCTCAACTTTGCAGTCGAGCAAACTGGAGCCCTGAGAGGTAAAAATGACTTGACCAGCAGCACACCTAGGATTCGAACTACAAAGAAGACACAAGAAGCTTATGAGTCAGTGTTTCCAGTGATGCAATACCAGAGGAGAGGGGGAGTGAGAGGAAGGAATGTAAAAATTGGACGGTGCTACTCCCCTTGGTCAAGCCAACATATGTCCTTGTATCATAAAGGAGCCCTGAGCCCAGACTTTCTGGAAGTCTCTATGTAGACATCCTCCAGCCAGGATAGTGCCACAGAGATGACTCCTTGTTCCTTCTATTGCTCCTTCTCTCCATTGCCAAGCCCCTCAGCCTTTTAAACACCTTATTTCCTGAAGTAGTATTGGCCTGTGACCTATCAGCCACTGGGCAAGGTGTAAGCCCCCTCTTGGATCCTGTAAATTCCCATGACCTCTGAAATGAGTGGCAATTCCCACCAATTCCTACTTCATACATTTTTCAAGCTGGGCAGAAGAGAGTAGAAAGGTTCATAGCCAGGAAAATAAGGGAAAGAGAATATTAGGATGATTCTCAACATTGGATTGTGGTTTGCTTTGGTGACATTTGTTTCATATTATTTGTCCCTGATTACTTTTCAAAATATCGAAATCCCTAAGTAAACATCTTGTTCTGTGAAGGTTAGTTTCCTGAAGGTGGCCCCATTAGGCTCATAAATTCTATTTCTTTCCCTCTTGACCTTACTCCCCAATCATATCTTAAGTTGCCACCCTAGGTTCAATAACCAATTACCCATTCCTAGGTCATAGCCTCCGCCACAAGGAAATATGTGTAGGCTATGGAAGCAGGCATGAAAAGGTAAAGCCAGTATACAGGGAGTGTGACTGGATGTTTCTAGTGCACTATAGGTCTTATTTATTTATACCTGGATTTCCTCTGGAAAATGTCCCTGTGCCTGATCTTTGCACCCTGAACCTGGGCAGGTCAGAACTTAACACTTTGTCTGGTGCCCTATTGTTTCAAATAGTGTGTTGTGTTTTTGCTCATTGCCTCTTTGGTCATTGAGTTCTCCAGTATACATATAAGACTGTATTTCTGAATCCATAATACTTTACATCACAGAAGAAAGAAAAGGAAGATGCTGAAGGGAACATGAAGGGAGAAAAAGACAGGAGACTTTGTCAGGAGTTTTAAACTTTCTTATTGAGTTAGAAGAAGCCCTTGGGAGAAGATGCTTTAGATGTTTGGTCCTTCTGGACTCACTGTTGCCGTAGAGAAGAAAGAGCATGATGATTTAAAAGTGCCAGGGACACACAAGGGACTCAAAGAGACGACTGGAGGAAGATGTCTGTCACACGATTGCTATTTTATGTGGGCATTAAGGCTGTGACCGATATTGTCATCATTTACAGGATATATTTTTTTTCAGAAAAGCATGAGAAAGCTTGGCTTTTGACTATATAAAAAGAGAACTTTCCTTTATCCCATGATTCACAGCATTAAGAAAAGGACTTAGGCACTTGGGGGAAGGGACTTTGAATTCATACTGCACTCCTGGTTTATTCTGTAAATTTGGCAGGCTTCCTTACTTCACTGGTTTTGCAATATTAACCATTTGCAGCCAGAGCATGGATGATGAGGAAAATTGTAAATCCTGAGGTGGTAAGCACATTTATGGCACTGTTCTATTAAGTCATCCAAATGTTAGGTAAGACATTCTAATATAGAAATCTTGACAATTGGAATGAGCATTTTCTTTGACTTCTCTGAAGTAAATGACCCCAAGGTGTTTGGAAATATTAATGGTGACTAGGAGGAAATGAGATAATCATCTCTGGCTAATTAATTGTCCAAGGAGAACGTGTCAATAGTTTCTCTTATGTCCTTTGCCCTATCACAAATGCCTGAGAGTCAATGAAAAAAATAGTGTATAATGAGTTACTAACTTTGTAAACATGAGTGGAGTCTGCCTCAAACTTTGCCCAGCTTAGCACTGACTAAAGTATCTGTCACATATTGGGTATCTCTTATAGGCTGAATTGTGTTTCCCCAAAGTTTATATGTTGAACTTCTAACCTCCAATCCCTCAGAATGTTTTTGGCTAATCCATTCTGACCAGTGTCCTTATAAAAAGAGGAAATTAGGACACAGACACACACAGAGGGAAGGCCATGTAAGTATATTGATAGAAGACGGCCATCTACAAGCAAAGGAGAGAAACCTCAGAAGAAATCACCCTGCCAAAACCTTGATTGTAGACTTCAAGCCTTCATAATTGTGGGGAAATACACTTCTGTTGGTTAAGCCACTCAGTCTGTGGTAGTTTGTTATGGCAGCCCTAGCAAACTCATATAGTACCCATAGTTGTACCAAATGGGAAAAAAAAGGTGAATAAATCTATTAATGATGACTTTTAGGAAACCTGAAATCTGTAGACATTATGGTAATTGACACTATAAAGTATGGTTGAGGGTCTGGCCATTAGCTCTTCTGCTCATGACTCAGATGACCTCAGGCAAGCTTGCAAACCTCTTTGAGTACTAGTCCCTCTTTTGTTAAATGAAGATAATGGTACTTGATTATATACTATATATTTATGGAAGAAGTCCTTTGATATATACTGGATATATAAAGATGAATGACATTGCCTGATTCTGGAGATGCTTATGATGATTCTAATTAAGGAAAGAGAAGGGTGCTCGTAATTAATAATTGCAACACAATGGGATACCTGCTTCAATAGAAATATGTTCATGTGCTTCCATAGAATTATGTGCATGTGATTGCATCAGATTAACTTTTAAGAGTGAAGTCAGGAAAGAGTTCACAAAGGTAACAATTAGACTGAGACTTAAAGTACGAGTTCACATGGCAGAAAATGAGACAAGAGGACTCTGGAATTAAGAAACATATCCAAAGGCATGGGTGCTTAGAAGTGCAAGACAGGCTCAAAGAACAGTTATGTGTGATTGGGAAGCATCACCAAGATTGGCAGGATATGAGACAAGAAAGCTAGGTGGGTGTCAAATCATAAATGGTCTTGTTTTAGACATTGGGACCACAGAGGTTTTTAAGCAAAAGAGTGACATGAACAGATATGTCATTTAGAAAGCATACCTTGAAGGCAGTGTAGTGAATGAATGTGATGGGAAATGTTTGGAAACAGATGCCAATTAAATATGTTATTGGAATAGTTCATGCATTTGATAAACCTCAAATGTTGGGAAGATTAAGTTGGATAATCTATGTGAACCCGCTCTTTAAATAATAATACTAAGAATTACAACTATTTTTGAGAGGCAGAAGATTTAGAACCAGAGCTTGTCAATACTAATTAAATTTTCAGGACCTTGGGAGAAATTAGTTAATATTATAACAAGCATGTGATATCAAGTAGTTTTCTTTTTAGTTGCAAATCCCCTCACTTAACATCAAAATAACCACTCACTTTGCTCTAATAGCCAAACAACTTGAAGAAATAAGTAATTTCACCAAAAGGACTTTTTGATTCATTTCTATGCTATTTCAATTTTTCTATAACTTATAGTTACTGTTGGTGACAATAAGAACAAGTTTATTGGCAAATTTAGCAGAATAAACCAATTTTCTACAGGTATTATGTAAAATTCCATATATTATGAAATATGTTTTAGAAATTGAGTAATGTACTTCACCAACATGATCCCCTTTTTCTTTGTATGCCCTCTTCCATCTGCCTAACAGAATTACCTCCTACCTTTTCTGGCTCCCAAAGCCCTTTGTTTGGTATTGCATGAATCATACTGCAGAAAGGAATATATAGAAGCCTCTGTCTCAATTGCTAGATCACAAGCTACATGTCTTCTTCATCTTTGGCTCCCCAGAGCCTAGCACAGGGCCTACCTGGCCACAGTTGATGCTCAATAGTTAGTCATGACTTGCTTTAAGGTTATTCCCATGATGGGTATGTGTGTATGTGCGCGCGCGCGCGCGTGTGTGTGTGTTTCTGCTAAAAACTCAGAGTGAAAAATAATGAAGTGATGTGGATTCCACTAGATGTTTTGTTTCCTAAGTAGTTCTCTCTTTTAATGTAAAATCCCCAGTGAATGAACTGACACGTGCCAGTTTAAGTACATAGGCGAAGAAGGTTCAGCTTGGCATTCCGCTTTGGTGAGCTGGCTCTCTTTGAATGCAAGTGTCTGACTCATAAGTGCTTGTCCTGGTCCATCGCCCTGGTGTGGGTCACGTTTGTTTGTTTGAGTTATACAGGACTAGTGTGTATACATCTTCTATACAGGATCTCATTATACCAAGGCAGAAAGTGGTTTAATGCACGTTTTGTACTTTTGACATCTAAATAATCCAGTTATCATCTTGACATGGAAATTGGAATGTCTTTGTTCTAGTGGCCTGATATACTCAAGTTAGAATACATAGATTATGATTTCAAAACATGATGTGTTCTACTGATATCAAACCTTCCTCACTACATTTCAAACAATGCAGACAGAACAGTTTATTATACAAGGATAGAGAAATAAATTTCCTTTCTCTCTTTGCTTTTCTTTATTTGACTAAGGAAGCACCAAAAAAGGCCATGTGCTCTGGTGGCTAAAGTTTTCATGGACAGCACATACTCAGCACACGGACTTGCTGTCATTTATCATCTTTTTCCTTGGATGTTAATGAAGCCATAGGGTACTGTAAGAAGTACCTTCTTGCTCTACCATTTGCTTTAGTCATACTTAATATTGAGATATCTTAGGAAAACATTATATTTCAATAATAGCTGACTTTTTTGAGATGATATCTTTTGCAAGATGTCATACTAAGTACTTTAAAAATACCATCTCCCTATAGTCTTCACCAGCTTATGTGGTAAGAATTATTTTTTTCTCTCATATTAACAGGTATTGATCAAAGCAAAGAGCCATTTTCCACTATTAGTACAGTGGAGATAAGAGCCTGTATCTCTCTGACCTGAGTCTGACTTTAGACACTGTACTATACTGTCTCAGCCTTTTGAGGTAGCACACAATCCTCTTTCTCTTCTAACTCCAGTCTGAAGTTAGACTTCTAACTGAAATTCTGCCATTGTTTCCAGCATAAATTGGGAACTCCATATATGTCAATGAATGACTGATTTGGCGCTAATCACCAACTGTAGGTCCGTAGGGGAGGATTCAGGAATAGCAGAGATAGGAATATTTTTGCACCTGTACCACAATAGCATCAGCAATGGTAATAAAGATAATAACATTTAGCTCACTTGTGTAAAAAATATTATGAACTAATCTCAATACAGATGATAAAATTAAGGCAATTGGCAGACGTGAGGTAGCAGTTTCGGTACACTCATTTGGTAGTACACTATGGCCCACCAAAGATCCAGGAGACTTCCCAAGCAATATCCAAGGGATAACGACAAAATGTTGGATAAGTCATTCCAAAGCTATTACAGAGAGACTCACTCTGCCATATGGAAAAAGTGGTTCGGGAACAATTAACTTCAACAATGTATATTGCCCCTGGAAACAGAATTGAGTTATGCTGCTCTGACAAGGCTGATTGCAACCTCTGTAAATTAGTCAGTAATAATGGGCATAGTTTGAAACCATAAAAACTTTAAAAAATAGAATAAATGCGAGCCATGAAATCATTTATAAAGATCCAACAACAAATTCTAAGGTAGACATGCCAAGCACTTCTTCCCTTCTTAATTTCGCATATTTATAGCTTAAGTAAAGCAAATGTTTGATGGTGTGAAGATTCTGTGTAATGAACCAAGATAGGGTAATTGGCACTAAAATTATTGCACGTGTTTAACAAAAGAAGTCTTGTTTATCAAGGGCAGAAGATGTAAAACAGGTGAACATAAATGGAGATATAACGCCTTTATTACTCTGTGATATCAACAGACATAAAAAAGCTACTAAAATTATAAATTATCTACCAGCTTTCAAATGCAAGTAAATACTGAAATTAACACAGAGTTCAGCTAAGACAGGAAACTAAGTAAATATAAAATTTAAAACACAACATTTACTGAGATAAAGCATAGTCACAAACCAATAATTTCTAGATAAAAGACCAACACTTTGCCATGTGCTCAAACCCATAAAGTAAATGGGATCGCAGGCAGGAGAAGAATAAGAAGCCTGGGTATCTCTGTAGCTGGGGATTTTATAAAACCAAGTTTATGTTATATTTTAGAGACAATTCAGAAAATGTTCCTTAAGGGTTTGCACAGAAATATGACATTTCAGTCAATATAATGATTACACACAACCTCTCTAAGAACTTTTAATTATTAAAGACTGGATATTGCTTATTTAAGTGCTATCATGTTTTATACAACTTGATTTTTACAATAATTGTAACTTATTTTTAACACCACATAGAGACTGAGGAAACTGAAGTTTTGTAGCAGTAAAATAACATGTCTAAGATAGCACAGGGTATCACTGGTAGAACCAAGAGTATAAGAGTTTCTAAACTCTGTAGCCTTTTCCTCTCATGTAATCAGCCCTCCAAGTTTAAAAGTGATCTGAAATGTAAAATAGCAGTTGATTATAACAAAAACATGTATCTAAGTTGGGAGATACATTTAAATCCTATTAAACTAACTGAAAAATTCATGAGCAATACATGGATAATTTGTTTCTTATTAAAACATTAAACTTGTAGAGAATATTTAGCTGTTCAAATGTCAAGTAACAGGATAGCTATAGTAAGTTAATTAGGTACCAATTCATTGCTAAAGATACTTAATTGACATTTAATAAGCATATTAAATACCAATTAACCAACTATATTTAGTGCTAACTATATTTAGTCAAAGCTGTTTTGTTAATTGCTTGCTCAGTGCCTTAGTATCTATGGTCAATAGATTATAACCCAATTAAATATATACATTAATGTGTTTGTATATGTCTCCCCAGTGGGGAGTGTTGCCCAATGCTCATGTGTGAGTTTAACCATTATCACTCATCTTGGTGAAAAAATAAAAAACATTGTCCAGCAAGCTGCCCCAGCTCATGGAAGACCCTCTACAGAAAAAATGTCAGACAGGATGTGATGACAAGAATGCACCACTCTCCTGTCACTGCCAGACTCAGAGACATGAAGAAATTAACAGGTTCTGGCAATAGGGAAAGCAGGGCTCTCTGGGGCAGAGCTCACAGCTCCTTTGAGACCTCTGAAGAGGGAATTTCTTGATTCTGAATCCACGGCCATGATGTTTCATAAATACCATGTTTATTACCACCTACAGGAGGGAGAAACACACTGATTGTGATAATTGCCTCCAGGATCTCATGACTTTCCAGGGCTCAAGAGATCTTGGCTAGCATTCTTTCAAACTACTTCCTGAATAATGTTCAGTCACATGCTGTGGGACTCTTATTGCATATTCTATTCACAACACATTCCTGCAGACATTATGCTTGCAGCACAATAGAAAAGAGATCAGGGACAAGCGCACATTAACCTTGGCCACTCTTCCTTGACCCCATGAAGGCATTTAATGTATCTGTAGGTCTTGATGTTGGGAAACTTTCTTAAGGTTTCAATATGCAGAAGTGCTGAACAGTGGTGTGAATCGGTTACTCAGAGGGTTGAAGGGCAAGGCTGGCTGGCTATCACTCAGACTACTCCTACAGGGATGATGCACCCAAACAAGCCTAGTCTCAATGTGGTGAGACCACTTACTAAACATTTCCTAAATGAAGGTGAATTGATATTGTAGAAGTCAATCCAATCTTAAAGTTTGGGGAGTGCTCTCCATTATTAAAATTATCAAGCTGTTGCACCCCATGCGATCACTGAACCTGGGCAGAGCCAAAGTCCAGGCCATGAACATTTAGTTAGGAGGGCTACATGATCGATCGCATGTGCTCTGCAGTCCAGAAAAGTCAGCCTCTTGGACAGTGAGTCAAGCAATTAGTTTTGGGAGTTCCCAGTTTATAAGCAGAACTTTTCCAAGGGCAGTCTGAAATCCAAAGTCCAGGAAAAGCTGATTCAGAAACTGATGACATTACAGCTAAGGGAATCAGGAGTCAGTGGGCAGAAGTAATTAAAATTATTCCAAAGACAACCTTTCTTCGCATCTTGGATGAAACTGTAGTTTTTGTCTAAGATTCTCTTAAGGTTCTGCTGCCCCATCTCTGTAGACATAACTAAAAGTAACTCCCTAGGATAACTGTACTTCAAACATATTAGGGGAGAGTAATAAAAATAAATTGTGCTGAGATTGTATTTTGGGGGGACAGAATATAGTACGGCATGCAAAATAGCAAGAGTAGTATTTGAAGTACAAACAATTACACATATATTAGGTATGATTATAAAATGAAATGTGTGGCTATAAAGACTACAAATGTATTAATGAGTTTCTAAGTCGAGGAGTTTCTTACTCATGGTGACCTGGGTTGACCTATTCTGTCATTTTTCCCCCACGTGAACAATGTATTTCTCAAAAGAGGTCCTTGAGTGATTATCGGCAAGACTGCATTTGTGGGTGGCTCGGGTGGTCTCCCTCCTTCAATAACTACTTTGGGCTCTAAGGAGAATCTTCCCATCATCTTGAGACTTGGCAGCGTACTAATATATAACACTGTTTAAACTGTCCCAAGGTGGGTCAAGTAGAGCAATTTACTTCATTTGGCTTTTGCATTGAATTTTCCATTGGAAGGACTTGTGCACTTAGCACGTTTTCAGTTAATGAAGAATTTGCAATGTGCCTGTGAGCTTTGTTTGAGGATGCCATGAAATGGGGAGAAAATTAGTATCCAGAGGGAAATAATTGTTGCCCTGAATAAGTATGATCAATGAGGGAAGGGAATATAGAGCATTTATGTGAAATTCCAGTTCTTCAAGATGAGGTGCTCTTGGATAAGCAAAACAGTCATGCTAAGGTTAGTAACGAATTAGTTAACACAACAGAAGCAGAGAGTCTGACTCCACAGACTGCGCCAGCATTTCAATTTTCAGCTCAGTTGGCAGTAGTAGTAAGGCTGACGAAGGGGCTTGGTATAAATCATAAATTCCAGGATGTTGTACTATAGCCTTCTAGGGTGTGGGAAGCCACAGCTGACATATAGATTTGAGGTTCAGGATTTAGCATGGGGTTTTAAAAGAGAGGAAAAGAAAGACAGAGCTAAGTTGGAGGATAAGTATAATGCAAGAAGTTCAAGATAATACATTTAATGGGAAATCTTCTGATTGAAGAGAAATGGATAAAATGAGGTTCCATATTCAGTTATAAAAGTAGGTGATTAAGCAATCTGAATGAAGTATTAAACTCGATATGTCTTATAAATTTTGGTTGATGATCAGTTTGAGTTTATTAGGTAGATCAGAAGACAGAAATGCAAATCAGAGGACATGCATGTAAAATAAATTTAAAGAGATATTTTATGGAGAAAGTGATGACATTTAGAAAGAATTTGCTGCTAACTACACGAATTTTAGTAAATTAACTAGGTTATACATGTGTAAGAAATTCCTTGAATCTCAGTGGGACTTTATGTTACTTAGGAAAGAAAATAGAGAGTTAACTTAAATTGCAGAATCCCAACTTAAATTTGTCACCTTCAGGCTACTATCCCAGAGACATCCTCTCCACATACACTTGTAGGGCATGGGGGGAGCAACAAAGAAACATCTGTTTCATGGTCCCCAATCCTTAAATCTTCATTGTTCGGTGTGGTCTGTAGTCCGGCTTCTTGAAAATGCAGGATCTTGGGCCCCGCCCTGGGCCTATGGTATTTGACAAGATCCCCAGGTGATGTGTTTGTCCATTAAAGTGTGAAAAGCACAGATCTAAAGCTACTAACCACAGCTCTACCTTTGGTTAAGGTGGGATTTACACAGGCTTGGATTTGAATACTGCCTCTCTCACTTCCTAGGCAATCTTGGTGAAGTTATTTCACCTCTGAATCTCAATCTTCTTATATACAAAATGGAAATGATAACAATAGTAGATACCTACTTCAAAGAGCTCTATTAGCCTGAAATGAAATTAATTTTTGCCATTCAGAGCCCAGACTCTGAAACCAGACAGTCTGTCACTTGCCAGTTACATAACTTTGGGACAACTCATTTTACTTCACTGAGCCCGTTTTCTCATCTGTAAGGAGAAGGTAATAAGTTTACCCATATTATAAGGTTGTTGAGGGATCCAATGATGCAACAGATGTAAACATTTAAAAACATTCCAGATGCCTAGGTGTGCTATATGAGAGTTGGTCAGCATTATTGTTACAAATGCAGTGCTAAGCAAACAGTAGGTTTTCAATAAATGTTAGCTATTTTCAGTAGTAACGCTTGCACACAAAATGATTTATCATTATAGAAGCATTTGGATTTAAGAAGGTGGAAAGCAACAAACTCAGGATTTAAGTCATTATAAGTTTGTGGTAGCATTTGCCTATGACTTCTAATATAATACTATGGCTTTTGGCAAAATTCATCATGAACCACAGTAGGCTGACTTGCCTATTCAAGCAAGTTGGAAAACAGTTCAAGTTAATTCACACAATCAGAGTTTAACAAAAACAAACTTTTGCAAACAAAACAAAGGATTTACCCCTCCCTACCAGTTCCTAACCCCATTGCTCTGGATTAATTTCCTTTTGTCTATGTTAATTGAATTTTCCTAATCAATCTATATTTCTCTTAGTCTGCATCTCTCTGTTTAGACACTGAGCAAACAATCAAAATCCTAGGTGGGGGCAGGAGTGCTGGTAACTCAGTTTTCTCTTTCTTTCCCCTTTTTGCTTCCCGTGTGACCTCCCTCCTAGAATCAAGTTCACACTCCTCCCTCCTCCCTCTAGCTAGTTTCTCAAAACCTGTTCTTGGAAGTCTGGCCTCCCCCGCCTTCCCTGTGACCGGTTTCTGGCTCTGGGTCTCCGCATGACCTCAGCTCAACCCCTTTCACTTCTCACAGCATCATTTCTGAGCCCTTCGGTCACTGAGGATGATAGCTTCCAATTCCACTGCCTTTTACCAGCCTGTGCAACCCTAAAATAATTTGCCTGGAAACCAGTTCTTGGAGAGAGAAGCCTGGTCAGACAAATGAGGGATTGTATTGTATTTCGTTCTTGCAAGCGAGTGCCCGCGGCAACATCTGTTTGTAGCAAGAAGATTGCAAAGTTGTTTTGTGCTTCTTTGTTGCCCATTCTGGTTCTTTCCCTGGTGTATTGTCCTCCCCTGAGGGTCACCTTGCAGAGTTTTCTCAGCAGTCTGGTCTTTGGTGCCAAGAAACTAGTAACTAATTACTATGACTTCAATTCTTAACTTGACCAGCTGCGTGGAAGAAAGGAAACCTTGGTCCCCCAGTGCTGCAGGATCTATAATTCGTCCTCCATAAGAAAGTCAATATTGGAGCAAAAATGACATTTAAAAATCATAAAGTAAGTAGTCTGGTATTTACCTAAGATGTTCTTTTTCTCCTTTCGTTTTATATACCATGTACTGTATTGTTAGTTTTCTTTTGGGCGCTGTGTGTGCCTGTGTGACAGGGAGATGGCTCTCCTGTTTCCAATGACTTCTGGTAAGGGAGAAAACAAGACCACTGAGAAAAGATAATGGGAACAGCACAGGAAGATCCTCTGCAGACACACTCTTTGCAGTTTTGATCTGATGAAATAGGTTAACTTTAAGGACTGAGCTCTGCAATTTAGCTTTTTTTCTTGGTTCTAAAATTGCGCTGTAAATTTTTATAGCTTTACAGATTAAAGAAAGATTAAAACCACAAAGTACACGTTAATTACAAATGGCTCACCAGTGGCAAATATATTTGTATCTCTCATCAGGGTGGTGCAAACACTTGTCCCAACACAACAGTGGCCCCATCAGAAGACGGCCAGCAGCTGGATTACGGGAGAACAGGAGCATCGGCCCCTCTGCGCCGGGCAAACTCTGTCCCAAAGCTTCAGGCGGCATCGACATGACTCTTCCAGGCCTCTTTGCAAGAAACAGGATTGATTTCTCCCACCATCCAGAGTGGGGAAAATATTTTTAAAGTCATGACCTCCCTGGTAGGCTCAGGCAGTTCATAAACAAAGGAGGCCACATCCTTTCCTGAGTTGGAATTGTCGGGCCTACCAGACATTGGCGAGGAGGCCCATTGGCCTTCTATGGAAAAATGTTCAACAATGAGCTGGAAGAGGAAACGTTCAGAATGTGGAGACATAGGTCAGTGACTCTAAACTAATTTGTTATTTGTTAGGGGAAGGAGGAGAAACCTGGACAGATTTAACTGTTGGGCTATTGCACAGATGTTGAGAATTCAATATGATTTACTTTTATCCAACAAAAATATATTAAGCATATACTAAGCAAGTAGCAAGCCAAATTTAACCGGACTAAAATCAAGATACGATAAGTAGAGAAAACAGCACACTATTTGTCTACTCCTAAAACGTCTTGGTCATTAAATATGAATAAATTTAGGAGGGTGTAAAGTCCTGCATGTGTGTAAGTCTATAGAATGTGAGGGCATGTGTGTAGTCCATTGCTAAGTAAAAAGTGTAATAGCAAAATTTTGTATAATAGCAACATAACCATGATGGGTTGTTTAATAGTTTGACATGGGAAGTAATCAAACAATAATTTTCAATGTGTTCACTCAATAGATGGAATGACCGAATGAAAGGCAGGTCAATTGTGGAACACAACAAAACAGTCATATTTTTAATTCTATCATGTTAACTCGGAACATCTTGTTATAAGATAGATGATATATGCACAATCTTATAGATCTAAATATGGACCCAAAATATTGTCCTCATAGGGTAATTGTGACATATACAGAGATAGTGTTTATGACCCCTGAAAAATATGGGAGTTAGAGGCACTGAACACGCACAGTTGAAGATCTGCATATAACTTTTGAAAACTTCAGTTGTCCCTCACTCAGTACCTGTAAGGGCAGTTGGTTCCAAAATCTGCTATGGATACCAAAATCTACACATTCTTAGGTTCCCTATATAAAATGGCATAGATCAATGCATATAGTTAGCCCTCCACATCCACAGACTCCAACCCATGGTTGGAAAATAGTACTGGTATTTACTGAAAAAATTTATATATAAGTGGACCTGTGCCATCCAAACCATCCAAAGTAGAGTTGTGCAACTCTACTTAGCAAAATGCTCTCTCGATAAAGTTAAAACTCCCTACACAGCTCACCCAGAAAGCACTCTTCAAATGTGGTGAACTTGCGAGAAAAAACTATTAGAATAAGCACAATTTTCTTTCTGAATTCATTTGAAAACAAACTGAAGATGAAAGATGTACTGAAGGAAAAACAAAATTGAAAATTTTCTATTTATGAATCTTTTATTTTTTTATATATATGTATTATTTTTGAAGCATAAAATCTCGGTCTAATTCATCAGACTCCATTGTTCTCCAAAATCTAATAATAGTAGTTAAAATTTATTGTGTACTTATGAAATGTCCAGTAGTGGGATAAGCACTATACAAGCATTATACTAATTAATCCTCATATAACCTTATGAAAAGGTTCTATTCCTATCCCCATTTTACAGATGCTGAAACTGAAGTTATACACTCCAAGGTTTCACAGCCAGCCAATGGCAAAGACAGGATTCTAATGCCAACTTAGACTGTGAATACTTCACCACTAGGCCTACTGCCTTTCAAACTATAGTTTCAGAGGAATTGCCCTTATAATTAATTAAAAGTAAAATAATTCTACGTGGAAAATGAAAATCTTTTCAGGTGACATGCACCTGCAACTTGTTTCTTTGTTTATTTTTGCCAAAATCCAGGGTGACGTATTATTAGCTAAAGTTCATTGAGCCAAGCATTTTTCCTCTTGGATATCTTATCTCATCATAGCCTCACAACTGCCTTCTGAAAGAATTAATATCTTCCACTTTCCAGAGGAGAAAATTATCCAAATCATTTGTTTAATGTTGTAGAGCCAGTACACAGAACAGCCAGGACTTGCTTCTTGGCCAAAGTGAAGTTAATGCTGTATATAACGCCGCCAAAAGCAGCTGCAGAAGAGGAAGAATGGTCACCCTGTTGGTGGTCATCGGTTGGCTTTTGCAAGGTCTAGTGATACAGGTGAAGACTATACCTTCTCACTCTCTGGTAATGAATGAATCTTCACGGTAACTAATAGGAATAGAACTAACTGGAGTAAAAGAAGTTCAAATGATGAAGATGCTGTGCTGAAAAATCAAGCCTCAGAGCAATGGCAGTGGAAGACTGAGGGCACTCGCACCTGGCACATGGAGCTAACGCAATCACCAGAGTGAGAATTCACAGAGTTTAAAGAAGCAGAAAACGAGTGACCAAGAATCAGAACAAGAAGAGACATATCTTATACTTCGGTCACATGGTCCTCAGACCAGCTGCTTCTGCCTCAGCTTATTAAAAATGTAGAAACTCAGGTCCCACCCCAGACCTACTGAATTGGAATCCTTGGTGGCCCCATCAGTCTGTATATCAACAAGTCCCTGTGATTCATCTTTCAGTTGAGAACCACTGTCTTAGCCAGTCCTAGCTATGTTTGTAGAAAGACTGAAGTAGTTAACACTGGAATTGCATTGTAGTTAAATCTGCATGTTACATATGGCTGACAGGTTCAAATACACATGCACATACATTCATTTACATGGTCATTTAAAGGTTAAACAAACCAATATAGTATGTTCCGTGATGTGAGTCCAATCACTTTCCAGTCCCAAGAAACATTAGTAAATTAGTGATATTCGAACTGATATCACAATATTGTGATTCCCAGAGGAGCCACATATGGAACAAGACCTCACTGAGAACCATATCAGAACACAACCCAGTCTGAGAATGTTTTATGCACACAGATACACATAAGGCAGAAAGAGTTTGCCAGTGATTTGGGTTCAGTGTAGCATTGTGGGTAATAAGATACTACCTGAAGCATAGTGCAAAGTCTTTAGGGGATGTGGGCGTGCTTTCCTTCTTCCCCGGGGGTAGGAGAAAGTCTGATTATCAACCATGAGATTGTAAAGCTGTGTCCAAAGTGTTTTGCTTTTTAAGTTCACCTTTTCTGATAGTCTATCCCAACTTCTCTGTCACCTATCCATCTTCATTTATTCATTCATTCATTCACTCATGTCTTATTTATTTTGTTCACTGACACATATCAGAGGAGCTCTCCAGATAATGGTATCTACTAGTTCAAAAACGTACAGCTCATCAGCATCATATTTATCTTCAGTTCCTTCCCTAACTATTATAAGGAGACTGAGGTAGTTACCTGTTCTCATGACACCTTTACAGTCTTGATGAGGTGACATGTGGGTCCTCTGGAAACTACAATATTGGGATATCAGTTTGAGTATTACCAATTATGTTTCTTGGGACAGGAATATGTTTCTGTCAGGGAATGTCCTCCACCTTTGCTTAGATATCTTTCATTTGCTTCTCTAGAGAACTCTTCCATCTCCTCTACCTTGCTCACTGCTCCAGAAGGCAGGCAGTGTGACTACAGCAAGGATTCCGTCCTCAAGACTTCCAACTGGCTTCAGCTAATAGAAAGTAGGAAAAAAATAAAATCTGACTCTCTCTCTCTCTGCAAATCTGCCTCAAATTGGTTTTGTCCCTTGATCAAAGGTTACTTCTCTCAAGGTGGCCTGGTCTACACTTCTGAGTTCTAGGAGTCATTCCCTCTGCTGATCCCTTTGAGCTTTAGGGTGGCAACAACCAGTCTGGAGTTAGCCCCAGGGTGCATTCTCCCTCAAGGACCTCCTACACCAGTGGTCCCTAACCCTTGCTGCCTTTTAGAGTCCCTGGAAGTCCTTTCAAATATCAGTTTATGGGCTTTACCTAAGACCAATTAAAATAAAATTTCTGGAATGACTGAGCAGGCACTGAAATAGATACTGTGTCAGGGGAGGCAGGAGCTGTCCAAATGGAAGAGGTTTCTGTTCTCATGACACAGTCTTAAGGAAGACAGACATTGATAAAATAAACACAAATTATTATCAAAGTGCTACAAAAGGAAAGACCAGAGACACCAATCTTTTTTCAAAGCTCTCCAGGTTATTCTAATGTCAACCAAGGTTGAAAATCACAGTCCGTACCGCACATGTATGGATAAACCTTCCTCAAATTGGCCTATTTTGAGTGTTTCATCTCTTTCCCGACCCATACATTCTTTTGCTTCTTCATCTTATGTTCACCTAGGGGAGAGAGTAGAAAAGAAGCATCTAGCTAACTCTTCTTTTAATCCTGTCTCCAAAGACTGGTGGAAGATAGACTATCAAATATTTCAAAAGGAAAAACATATACCTATGCACTTAGATGATGTCTGTAGGACAGCAAAATTGGCTTTCACTTCAATAGTTAACATTAAATTAGACATCTTTCTAGTTAGAAAGGAGACTGACAGTGTGTATTCATGGAGCTAGCAAATACAACTCCCTAATTCATTTATTTTCATTCTTTCTTTATGGTTGATTTATGTATTTTTAGCTATAAAGTTTCTTCTGTGCTTTGCTATATCCCTTAGATTCTGACCTGCAGTGCTTTAATTAATAATGCTTTCTAACTTGAGTTTTTATTTCTTTATTGACCCAAAAGCTGTTAAAGAAAGTTTCAAATTTTTTAATGAAAGGACTTTATTTTGTTTTTAAGTGCTAGTTTTATTTTGCTGTTTTTCTCAATGTTTCTCCTATTGTGAAGCCCTTAATATCTACTATTTTATTGCATTTCATCTTTTTCTTTTTTATTTTCTGTATTTCTGCTTTATGAATAGTGATACTATGTGAGTCTGCACAGTTATCATGACTGTAATGCATTATGCATTATCACATACTTTGGTATAATAAAATTCTTTGACTCAGTGCTTGTTGGCCTGCATTCTACCTTGACTGATATTACTATCTCAGTGCCTACTATCTTATTGTTTTCATTTGCCTGATATATTTTTGCCCATTAGTTTATTTTCAACCATTTGAGTCACTTTATTTTAGGGTTGTCTCTTGTCCAGAGTTAGGTTTTTTTTAGTTAAACTGAAAATATTTTTTAGTGGGAGGTTTAAACTCATTTATATTGATCGAGGTAGCAATCTTAGTTCTGTTATATTATTTTAAGTTATGTTTTCATCATGTTATGTTATATTATGTTTTCAAAGTTTTAACGTTTGGGTTTTTGTCTTTGGAGACTACAATTTTATAAATTTTGGATTGCCTTTTGTATTCCATGTCTATCTTTTTTCTCTTTATTCTTTTTAAACTCACATTTTGTTTCCACGTATTTTGTTAGCTTTTCTCCCTTCTGTTGTCTGTGTTCCTTACTATGTGTTCAGTGGTGTCAATTTTTATGCTCCTTCAAAGTTTGCCTTCATTTCTGTGATATTTGTTTTTCTTCTCCATCTTTCCTGCTAGCTCATTTTTCATCTCGTGGCCATAGAAGGAAACTTGCTTTCTCCTATTTTTATTTTGGAGTCTTCCTTTGTAAAGACATGATATCATTTTTTAAAAAAAAAATCATGACAAAATGTTTTGTCATCATTTTCATCTACAATTGGCCTTCCATATGGGTTCCACATTCACAGATCCAACCAACAGCAGATTGAAAGTAGTAAAAAAAAAAAAAAAAAGAAAGAAAGTTCCAGAAGATTGATCCCTAAACAGCACAGTATAACAACTATTTACTTAGCATTTACATTGCATTAGATATTATAAGTAATCTAAAGGTGATTTGAAGTATATGGGAGGTTGTGTGTAGGTTATATGCATATACCACACCATTTTATATAAAAGACTTAAGCATCACAGATTTCAGTATCTGTAAAGAGAGTCTGGAACCAAACCCCCATGGATACTAAGGAACAATTGTACTACAGTAACAGATTTTAGATAAGTTTTCTTTCTATTGCTACTTATTTCTCCTGGTTTCTTTCAGTATCTTTATATCATTGTTGTGCTACTTTATTTTTCTTGCTCATTATTGAAAAAGTTAGATTGCCCTGAACTAACTTATTAAGGAGTTTCCTGCAGGTGAGAGAGAAGTCAGGGTAGTTTTCCAGTTGTCAGGTTTTATAAACCAAAGGTTTTTCTCCTTTATGACCACAGAAATGGAGTGTCTGCCAATATGGCATGTCTGAGTGAGCCTTTGTATGGTCCTGCCTCTTCTGCTTCTATGAAACAACCCAGGTTTAGAGAGAAGAAACAGATTTGTCTTCTGCAATAGAGTCCCTTGTGGCAGATAAATATTTTCTTTCTGGTACTTTCTGAGACCTGATATCACTGGGCTTTCTCTAACTTCCATATTTCTTTTCTTCACTTTCTCCCACATAGCTTCTCATATACCTCAGCAGCTCCTTTTGGCAGCTCTTTCATACATTTTGGAGTCTAAAGACCACATCTATCTTCTTTTTGCCAAAAAGAAAAGTGTGGAGAGGAATAGTTGAATTAATTTTCTTTCTTGGTGTTGCTATAGGAGGAGATTTCTAAGAAGGAACGAGGAAATGTTGATTTATGCAGCCATATTCTTATCAGAGCTACCAGATGAATGGGTCAATCTAGTTAAACAGACAGTTCAAGTCAACAGGAAACTCAGATTCTTGACAAAATGGACCAGTTATTTAGCATCATGTAGATAAGGACAAATTAGATACTCAGAACCTTCTTTTCTCTCCTCTCTTCCAGGCAATCTCATCTACTTCCCATGGTTTTAAATTCCATGTTTATGCCAATGTTTACAAATGTTTATTTTCTCCTCAGATATTTATAGCAAATTGACAATATGAAATCTTCCTTTGGTATCCAAGATATCTCAAATCCAACTCATTCTAAATTCAGCTCTTAATCCTCAGCCCCCAAATCTGTTTTTCATCAAATCTTGACCAGTTTCACTGAAGAGCCTCTCTATACATCTGTGCACTCATAGCAGAAATCCAAGGATTATTGTGATAGCACCTTTTCACACTCCACATATTTAATCTAACACTGAAGACCCTCATTATTATCTCTAAAATATCTTTTGAATCAATGCGTGTTTCCCCATATATACCACCTCCCCTATGACCTAAGACTCTTCCAATAACCTTTGAACTGACCTCCCTGATTCCACACCTACTCCCACCTGTTCTCCAGAGAGATATTTTTCAAATTGTAAATATAATCACTTACTCCTCTACCTGAATACCATCAATAGCTTCCATTTGTTTTTACTTTAATATAAATTCCAAATATACTCTGGAAAGTTCTTTGATCATTTCTCCAATCTCACCTCAGATTTACCATTTTCACTGACTAGCTCATTCTTCTCAAGCAGCTCTGGCCTTTATTAAGTTTCCCCCGTGGAAAGAAGCTCATTCCTGTTCAAATCCTTCGCATACAGTTTTCTCTACCTGGTATATCATCCCTGCATTCCCACTTTCTTGCCACCCTGTTCCCTACTCAATTCTTAGGTTTTAGTTTAAAATCACTTCCCCACTGATTTCTTGGTTCTGCATTTTAAATAAAGTCAATCACATGAGTTGTTTTCTCTCATAGCACCCTGTTCTTTCTTTTGATAGCACTTTATCACTATTATAGGTGCATTTTTATGTGATTATTTGATCAATGCCTGTCTACCTCAAGAGTATGTTTCATGTCCATCTGGACTCCCCATGCTTCAGCCCAGTGCCTGCAAATGCTAGATTTTCAGTACATGTTTTCTGAATGAAAGAAAATACCTAAACTTGTCTTGATGTTATTAATGAAAAGTAGCTATTTTAAAGAAATTTTTGCAAGTCTTGTGGTTAAAGAAGTTCTTTAATAAAAAAAAGGCATTTTAGAAGTTACAAGTTTAAGTGTATTTTCAGTTTTAACTGCTCCCAGGATAATGAGAACTTGGTAAAGTTGGGACCATAGGCTCATTGAGACATGTACCTGAGACAGGGAGAAATCTAAGGGCCAACATCTCCAGTTGCAGATCTGCTACTTTTGGATGAAAGATGAGAATTTTCCACTAAGCAGAACATCACTAAAGAAGAACAGTATAGGCACAAGAAGCATTCTCATCAACAGGCCCCAGTGCATAGACTAAGGCTATGGTCTGTAGGTGAGAAGGGCAGATGCTAAGGGCAAAGAGCAAGATAGTGAGAATATTGGTAGACCCTCCAGAGACACTTCCCTTATGCTCAAGAACCAAGGAAAATTAGGAGGGTCTTAGATTTCTCCAGTTCCAAAAAGACTTTGGACTGTTTGGAGAGCTTTGACATCATTTATAAAATGTTCCTATAGAAAAGAGAGTAAAAAATATCCTCGAGATCATACTTCTCAGCGACTAAGACATAATTGAACTTCTGAAAGTCATTTGGGAACTTGACAAGGGTTTTTGGTTCCGGCTGTTAGATACTGAGCTATTTTGTGTGTTAAATTTCAAGGGTAGGCAGAACATCAAAATAAAGGTGTCCTAGAAGCAAGAGAAAAAATGGGACTAAATGAAGAATGAGGAGTTGGAACAAGAAAGATAAGTAAGGGAAGTGCTCTGAAGCAGGCTGAAGGTTAAAACCATGAGATCATTGGCTTTTCCTGGTGACAGCTAATTGATTAAGACATTTCAGAAACATCGTCTGGGTTGATAGTGTTTGCCTAAATAAGAAAAAAAAAAGAGAGAAAGTAAAGCCTCTTCAGGAAGAACGAAAATGTGTTCTAACCAACTAAAAATACAATCAGGAAATTTTCCATAAGAACATTTCCATCACTGATTCTCAATTCTGAACATTTTTAGTAGTGAACCCCAAATGAGAATCAAGATGGCTTTTCTTTTATTAAGTGGGAAGATAAGAAAACATTATATTTATAAAAATGCTTCCAGGAACCAGATTTCTCAACATATACTAAATCATAATGTAGGATTTTAAAATCACATGGATTACTCTCCCTTCTGTGATCTTACAAAAATACAACTTTATACCTGACATTGTATTCAGATAAATTCCATTGTTTCATATTTATAAAACTACATTCTAGTATTGTGAACCAGGGAAATTTAATTGCAACAGAGACTGAGTGTGTTCATATAATGGTAAGTTTAGTGCACCAAGAATGATGCACTTCTATGCATCCAAAGATTGGATTGAGCACCTACTATGTACTCAACACTTCCTTAAGAACTGGAACACTAACAATAAACAAATCAAACTAGGCTCCTGCTCTCCTAGAGCTTAGACTCATGAGGAAGACAGAATAAACAAGGAAACAAAAAAAATCAAATTCCTTGAGTAACAATAAATGCTACAAAAAAATTAAACAGGGTGATCTGATAAAGACTGGTACTGGACAAGTCATGGTTTAAACAGGGTAGTGAGGAGGACTGCACATGGGAAGAGGTATTCCTGAGAGAATTGAGTTATATAAACGAGCCAGCCCTGCTAAGAGCTATAGTGAAAATTTTAAACAGACAGAGCAGCAAATGCAAAGGCTTGAGGCAAAAATGAGTTTCCACATTGAGAAACAGAAAGAGAAGCTTGTGTTCCAGGTCAAAGTCGGGAATGGTCTTCAGGTCACAGTAAGGGGTTTGGATTCCAGAAGGCTCCCAGAGTCATCCCTGTTAACAAGGCCCTACTTGGGTCCCATGGTCACCTCAGAGTCACTCAATCTTGGGCAGATCAGACACACTTCTGCATGTGAGTTAGTCCAGGTCAGCCACCTGCTCCTCAGCATTCACTCCAGACTTTATGGGGCACATATATGAATCAATGAAGCCACCCCAGGCCCACCATCATCGAGGAAGGAAGTGGAGGGTGTGGCCTCATTCCACTCCTCCTAATGAACCAAACTCTCCCAAGCAGCCAGTCACAAGAGGCAGCCCCTAGCAGGTTCCTCTGGAGTTATCTCCCCTTATCCAGCTCTAGCCCCTCCTTATGTCACCGCCACAGTGTCTTGTACATGCTCTAAAACAGGAACTAATGGGCCTGGGATCTCCTGCCAGGTTTCCCCACATATAGCTCACTTTAAGGCAAGCTGCAGAAAAACTGTCACAGTCCCACCCTGGCTACTTTTTTCCATTTATGTATTCACCCAAAGAAACGTCACTGAGTAACTATAAAATATCAGGGCCCTGTGCTCGGTGTTTTCTGCTATAATCCCTCCCTGAGGCTGGGGGAGGGAAGCTGTAGTACTTACTCTCAAATTTATCTCAATTTTATAATCACCCATTGTCTGGCTTCCTCACCTCTGACTCACTTTAGGACAACAATATGCCTGGCTCTGGTTCCTTCTTCTTGCAATTATCTTACATTTCATTACAAAATAATAATAACACTCATTTCTTTGGGACAGAGTATAACTCTGTGGTTAAGGGCATGCATTTATAGCCAGGCCAATCTGGTTTCCAGTTCCTCCTCCACTCTTTACCTCCGTGTGACATTGGATAAGAACCTTCCCCTAACTATATTTTAATTTCTTCCTTTATAAAATATGGAGATCATGATTTCAACCTTAAACAATTGCTGTATTGATATATGACAAATTGATATATGACAAACTATGTAAAGCACCTATCACACTGCCTGGCTCTGTAAGCACTTAATAAAAGTCATTTCCATTTTGCTTTTTTAAAATTCTCAAATTTGTAAACAAAGTCTGGCTTTTCTTTACAACTATGTTCATCCTCATGTCATTATATATATAGTGCCTAGAAAAATTTTTTGCTCAGAAGAGTTAATCCTGAATGCTTCATGCTAGACAACCCAAGAACATAACCGACACAGCAAAAGGAAAATGTGGGAGGAGGTGAAGGTTAAACAGTAGAAAGAATTAACACCTCAGAGGGCATACCCTGGGTTGGGCACTCTTCTACATATGTTATAGCTTTCAAGAAACTTTTCTCGCAAGAACCTCAGGAAGTAGGTATTATTACTGAGCCAATTTTTGTGGGAGGGGAAACTGAGAGTACACAGACTAAGAAATTTGAACAAGGTAGAAGCTAAGATTCGAACTCCAGCAGTCTGGCTCCAAGATCATGTTCTTAACCACTATGTTAATCAAGAACCAAAACCAGAAAGAACAAGATGTGAGGATGAACGAATCACCAGTTTGACTTCTTCAGGATCAACATGAAGATTTCAGATCATTTGAAGATTTTGCTGCACACATGAATTTATAAAGGAGACATAAAAGTTTCTCAACTAGAGTCAATGGATGAAAAGGAAAACCAGAGGTTAAAGTAATGTAATGCATAGAGGTTAAAAGGAAGAAGCGGAGCTTTTACAAATACATCAGAGAGGGGAAAAGAAGAAATATCAAAAAGAAAGTGGTCCCATTAATAAATCAGTAAGGCAAAATAAATCAATGAAGATCTTTCAGTGGCTGAACTCCTCAACTTGCTTTTCAAAATTGGATTTTGAGGAGAAATCTAAAGAGGTACAAGTCAGAAGGAGCTGAGCAATACTTTGATATGAGCTATCAAAGGAAGAGGATGCAAATATGAAGGAGGCACTATTCACCTGAATCAGGGAATGCATAACTGGAGCAAACAGATTAAATATCAATAAGGGATATCAAGTACAGAAGGTAGGAATTGTCCACAATTTTGTGGCCCAGTCTCTTAGGTCAACTAGTGTTGCCTCACTTCATCAGCTTTCCAGCCCAGTCTCCATAAATGCACCCTTCCCATTTATTCATTTATTATTAATTAAGAATGATTCAACACCCTCCTTTGACCTTGAGAAGCTTATGATCATATGGGAAAAGGTAAAGAAATCATAATAAATATGCAATGCAAGAAGCCCTATAACTGAGAACAGACAGGGGGCATGAGAATCAAGAAGAGGAGGCCAATGAACTCTGCCTGGAGCAGTCAGGAAAGGCTTCACAGAAGAGGGGGTCTTTGAGCTGAGATGTAAAAACAGAGAACTATGCCATGGCAGCATGGTGGAAGGAATAGTACATGGGAGTGTGTAGCTTGCTTAGGGAGCTACGAACAGCTAGATATGTGTGGACACATGAGGTAAAGGGTGGGGGGAGGTAGAAGATGTTGATGGAAAGGTTGGTGGGGTCCATGGCATAAAAGGCATTATATGCCAGGCTAAGGATTTTGAACCCATTGGGTGGGCTATGAAGAGCAATGGAAGAATTTTAAATGGGAGAGTGGCTTGATCAGATGTTACTTTGTTACTTTAGAAAAGTAACTTTAATACCAGTAGAACGAGTTAGGTAAAAATAAAGGCAAAGAAGCCATTAAGGCAATATTCTAAGAGTTCAGGGGAGATTTCAAGAGGACCTGGAATGGCCATGGGGACAGAGAAAAAAGAAATGATTTGAGATATATTTAGAAGATCATGTCAAATGTAGTAGAGATGTACATTAAGACAGAGGCTGAAAATCACCCATTGGGTTTGACAATTAGGAAGTCATTAGTGACCTTAGCTGGAAAGGTTACCAGGAATTGCTGTTAGGAGGGGTGGGGCAGGCAGAAGCCAGATTGAATGTATTGCGGATGAAATTGGAAATTAAAATCTGAAGGCAGAAGTTTGATTGTGAGTGAGGAAGAGAGAACTAGGGCCATAAGGAGATTCATAGGAGAAATTTGACTTTGGACTGTGGTTATAGTTATAGGTGGAGGAGTAAGAACCTGGAAAAGCAGATGGAGTCATCATATAAGGACTAGGAGAGCAGAAAGGGAAAGGAGAGAGTACGTGAGATGGAAGGTGTGGGTGTAGATTGGTTTCTCAACTAGAAGTTACTGAGCTAAAAAACTTTGTGCCAGTGGTTTCTATTTTTTCTGTAAAGTAGGAGGTGGTGAAAAGATTGTGGGAAGGTTCAGAATCAGCTTAGGTGGCTCAGAAACTGCTGACCACAAATAAATAAAAGGATTGTTGAAATCTGTCAAGGACCCAGCTGACACTGCAAAACAAAATTTGAAATAGTACCACTTCTCATTTGGGTAAATTCTCAAAAGGATATGCAGCACCCCTGCTGTTGTTTTGGCTGCGTAGTTCTCCCTCTCATCCTCCAATTTTCTGAGAACCGCAGCTCTGCCTGTCCCTTCCATCACATATGGATCTGAGCTATTTGGGGAGCAGCCATGTGTTATGCCACATGCTCACACCTTCTGAGGCCGCAGGTGATTGGTCCTAGGGCAAGAACCTAATCCAGTCTGAGACTAGCAGGACACCTTCCTCAGGAATTTAAAACTGGATCTAAAAGCTCCCATCTCAGTCTGCCTTCTCTCAAACTGTAAATTTAGAAGTTATGATGGTTTGTAGCCACTTGTTATCATGAGAACTACAAAAACAGAAAAAGAAATTGCAACAAGAGAGAGAATGAAGCAGAAGCATAAAATGAAATAAAGATAATGATGTCCTTGACTTTATATAATACTCCAGCAGCCATTTCTAGGCATCCCTGCAGCTTTCTTATAAGAAATTTTTTTTTTCTAAAATGGTATTCAGTTGACTAAAGGAGTTTTTCATTACTTGTAATGCAAAGATTCCTAGCTAAAATATGTTGAAGACAGATGGTTAGGTTTACCTAGATTTTGGAACATTTGTAGGGTACAGTGGTATGAGAAAAGAGAGGAAGAAAGTAGTAGAAGGAGGAGTAGAAGGGTTGAGGGGATCCCTCAAGAATCCAGGCTACTTTTGAGCAAAGGTTCTTAACCTTGGCCATGCATCAGAATCACCTGGAGAGGTTTGAACACTAATGCCTACCCTCACACCCCAGTTTCTGTGTTCGGTAGTTTGGGAAGAGATAATTGATTCTAGTGTGCATCTAGTAAGTTGAAATAGGACTCACGACTTAGAAAAAAGGAGGACCAAAGAACTGAAAGCCTTTGGGAAGAACAGATGTTGAAGGAATAAAGAGAGAGAAGAGGCTGGCCAGAGGGCTGGAGATTGGAGTCTGGCATTCCAAAAAGGGACTTGTGTTGGTAGCTTAGTGATGTAGGTGGAGTACACAGGTGCCAGATGAGAGGATTATAAAGCAGGAGCACCAAATGGCCTTGCTGCACAGACACAAAGCCCAAGAAGACAGCAGGTGCAGTGTGGAGAAGAGTGTACAAATTGAGATCCGAAGGGTGATCCCAAGGGACCTCAACAGACAGCAGTGAGGAAATAGAAAGTTAGAGTAGAAGCAGGCTATGGAATCCACTTTTTCCTAACCCATCTTCCTACCCATGAAACTGTTGTTCCATGACTTGCCCTCTGGGAAGCATTGAAATAGAGACTGAGAACACTGGCTCTGGATCTGGATTTGAACTCCACCTTCACCATTCCCCACTGTGTGTGCCCGATTAAGTTACTTTACCCCTTTAAGTCTTGGTTTCTGTATATGTAAGATCCAAGTGTTTTATAATGTATTTATATATACTTTATAGTAAGATAATATATTAAAATAAGTAATTGATGGTATCTATTATTATTCATTGAAAGGGGTTTTAAAGGGCAGAGTTGGAAATGTTTTGGTGGATGAGTAGGCTAAGGAAGTAGAAAGCTACATGGGAATGAATGTCTGAGAGGGAGTAGATGGCAAGAGAGTCTATTTTGGAAGTGACCTAGGAGGATGGGAAGAGGAGCAAGGAGGGATTAATTTGTCTCCACAAGTTAATGGTACTTTGTTTTCTAGTGCTGCAATAACAAACTACCATAGACTTAGTGACTTAAAGCAATTCAGATTTAACATCATAGAGCTCTGTTGGTCTGAAATCTAACACAATTCTTATTGGGCTAAAACTCAAGGTGTCAGCAGGGCTACATTCCTTTCTGGAAACTAGGGGAGAATCTTTTCTCTCCTTTTTTTTTCTGTATTTCTTGGCTTATGGCTCCATTGCTCCATCACTAAAGCCAACAGCCTTGCATCTCTCTGACCCTTTTTCTATCATCATATCTCTTTCTGAACACAGCTGGGAATAATTCTCTGCTTTTAAGAATGCTTGTGATTAAATTGGGCCCACCTAGATAAATAATCCAGGATAATCTCTCCATCTCAAAGTCCTGCAGTTAATTACATCTGCATAGTCCCTTTTGCCATGTAAAGTAACTATTCACAGATTCTGGGGATGAGGACATCATGGACAACTTTAAGGAAGTCATTAATCTGTCTGTCATATATTGGGATAAAAAGACTGACTGCAGCCTCTGACTGTCTGCAGACCCAGATTTCTGCCAAACATCAGTGGTGTGAAATAAACTGGAAATTTTCTTAGGATTCTAAATGAAATTGAGGGGCAGAATTGTTTCGCTATCTCTGCACTGTTCTGCCCTGGGCAGAGGGCAGCTGGGTCAGGAAGGAAGGATACATAGAGATTCAGCCCTGGTATCCACCTCAGGGTATATCTTGGACCAGCTGGCAGCAGGGGGCATGATGTGCAGGGCCTCAAAACTGACCACAGAACTGGCTAGAGTCAATATGATGCCGAAGGTGAGCTTGAACTTGCCATTTACATTGTTTAATCTTCCTCCCCAACAAGTTCCTTCTGCAACCCAGACACAAGTTTTCTACAGAATGTGCTTCTCCTGAAGTACCTGACTCTCTCTATCTTGCTGCCCCTCTCCCACCCCAGTCCCACCAAAATTTGTCTTTGAACAGCTATTTAGAAAGAATCTGATGCTTAAATACATATCAAGGTGAATGATTATCAGGGTAAATGTATTCTTTTCCCCAGGAGTGTTTGCATTTTCATAGGAGGTCATATTTTAACCCAAAGGAAAGAATTGCTAATGGCAGGCTTCCGATAGTCATACACGAGCAAGAGAGGATGGGGAGTACCTCCAGGTACATGTCAAATCAAACCACATGGATGGCCACCACTCTAACTGTTACCAATGTTAGGACAAGCTCCCAAGAAGTAAAAAACACTCCAATTCTCTGCCTGCTTCTAATGTCTTTGAAACTGTGGGTTCTGACTATACCTCCTCCAACAGCTACTGCCTTGTTGTTGAGCTTCATACCAGAATATCCTCACTTCTGCCTCTCATGCCCTGATTTAGGAAACTACTCTAGCCAACTTCCTGTCAAATCTCACTAGAGACACCTGTAGCCTAGGAAGAAGCCCAGTCACAGGCATCATTTTAAACCAGACCTGACAACCTACTTGAATGTGTGGAAAGGAAGGAAAAAGAGGCAGATATTAGCAGTTAAGGGATTAAGATGCTTAATAACTACTCTCCATATTTAACTTTCATGGTTCTGCAATCCTTCAAACATAAATAACTTATCTGATGACATTTGAGATCTCCGCCCCTTCCCCACCAGCTCTAAGAATCTCTGTGCTTAAAAGGAACCTTTCAAGGAATTAGCAAGCAAATTTTTGTTCTTTTCTTTATGACATTGCAGTTCTGCCTCTGTCAGAAACAGTGAAAGCTTTTCCATTGCACAAACAAGTTTCCTCTCATTAATTGGAACCTTTTAACTGGGCATCAGGCTTTATTATTCCCCAGCACAACACTGGGCTTGCTGACAGCCAAGAAGCATTCTGATGGTCAGCACAGCTAGCAAACCCACCTCTGATTTTCTACACTATTGCTCTGATGAACAAGAAGATTCCAGATCACCTCTTTGCAATGCAAAAGTGAGCATCTCCATCTTTTTCCTGTGGAATCAGGCTGGTCCATAGGCTTTTCACTAAAATGTGCCACCAAGGAGTTTCGGTACTCTAAACCATATTTAAAGGGGTTCTTTGGGGATTTTCTGGGAATAAATGAGGTAACAGTAAGTAGCAGGGATTGAAATGACTAACCCTGCCTGTGTTGTTCCAATAATCAGAAATAGACCTGGTTGAAATAGATGTCTACCTGTAGAAGAGAACTTTCGTCCTTAATTCATTGATTCTGTTCTCAATTTACAGTCGGATAGCCCACACACATAGCAAGGCATAGTCAGGTGATGACTGAGGTTCTCATCTCCACAACAAAATGAAAACGAAATTGCTCTAACCAAAGAAAACAGAAAGAAAAAATAGTGAACTAAAATAAAGAACTAGAAACACAGCTACAAAAATAAATGAAACAATGAGTCAGCAAATCCACACCCAGGATACACCCAAGGGAATTAAAAACATATGTCCACACAAAAATTATATTTAATATCCAAAATGAGGAACAATCCAGATGTCCATCCATTGATAAACAAATAAGTAAAATATGTATATGTATACAATGAAACATTATTTAGCTATAAAAGGGAATAAAGTATGGGTACATGCTACAACATGAATGAATTTTTAAAGCATTCTAAGTAAAAGAAGCTAAACATACACATTTAAAAAATACATATTATATAATTCCACTAGTTTGAAATACCCTTAATAGGCAAATTCATAGAGACAGAAAGTAGTGATTGCTGGGGACAGAGGGGTAAGTGCCGATGGATGTGGGCTTTCTTCTAGGTATGTTGGGCATGTTCTGGAATTAGATAGTGGTAAGGGTTAAACAACTGTGTGAACATGCTAAAAACTACAGAACCGTACACTTTAAATCGATGAATTTTTAGGCAACTACCAAGATCATATCGGAGAACCACAGGGAACTGCAGTTTTGAGACTCACTTTAGAGAGGGAGAAAATCAGACCCCAAGGAGTGAAGCGGATAGCCCCAGGACTGGCAACTTGTAATGGCGGAGGTAGGGCTCGAAATCACAAGAAGTCTGTGCTAGAGTCCAGGCTCCTAAATGCTGCCTATGCTGCTCACCTGCTTGAAAGTGAACCATTCTAAAGTAGTAATAGATACCCAAAGGTTAGTGAGCTTTTTCTTCAAGGTAATTGCGTTCATGTCAGCAGAGGTCTTGTAGGGGAAAAAATCTCAAAAGAAGATTTCATAATGGTGGGAACCAAAGCAACCTCTGAAGCCCAAAAGGACAGACTTTTGTGTCTGTTCCATCTTTTACTTCCCCTAGACTGCACAGAGAGGCACCAAGCCCTGGGACTTGTTTCTCTCTCAATTGTTTTTTGTTGCTCGTCTCACGCAGTCTTGTACAATCCTGCATTCAGTGGATATGTAAAGTTGAACTGCTAATTCTTTCTCTTTCACTGATTTAGGCTTCCTTACTGAGCAAATGCTTGAGGCCTCCTGGTATCAGCCACATTTGTGACTTCTTCTGGAGTGGGAGAAGGGGAGGGAATACCACCAGCAGCCTCAGAGCCTGGACATTTCCTTGGCTGTCTGTGCAGAGAGAACCCCAGCCTATTCCTCAGTCCAGGTTTTCGTCACCTCAAACAAAACAAGGTCTTCAGTTATTTAAATCAAGACCGGAGAAACTGCAGATTTTTTACTCTGTGAATATCTCATTTATTTCATAAGCCTACACACAGTTAGATTTTTTTCCTTGTGATGAGAACTTTAAAAATCTACTCTCTTAATTTTCAATTATATATATGGTATTGTTAACTGTAGTCACCATGCTGTATATTGCATCCTCCTCACTACTTATTTATTTTACAACTGGAACTTTGTACCTTTTGATTACGATTTCCATTCTTTGTCTCTTCAGCACCTTTTATGATACCAAATAAATAAATGTTTGCCAAGGAAATAGTTAAAATGGAGATCTTGAGGTTCCGGAGGGTAGGAATAGTAACTTTTCCTATGGAGATCTTGAGGTTCCGGAGGGTAGGAATAGGTTTGCGTGAAATTTCCCCTGTAGCTCAGTGCATTGCTGGGTACCTGGCTCTGCCAATGCTGCCAAATACCCTGATGCCACCTGTGACTCAAAGAATCATAGTGCTGTAATCCTGGCATGATATTTGAGTGTCCACTAAACTACTAACAGGCTTAAAACTAGTTTTCTTTTATATTTGCCTAATTTTATTTTAAGCTGAAGGTGTGTGTGTGTGTGTGTGTGTGTATGTGTGTGTGTGTGTGTATACTTGTACTCGTATTTGGACACAAAGTTGCTTCTTACCCCTTGCCCTTCTCCACACTTCAGGGCCAGAGAGTACTTGTTCATATGCTCAGATGTAGTACTTCCCAAGGTGCTCCACTGTCTTTTTTCATAGCCTGCCACACAGCTGTAAGACCTCAGGCTTGTTACTAGATACACTTGTTCGGAGAGTGTACATGGGGTTCAAGCGCATCTCAGAAGGTGGTACTCAGGAGCACACCTATGGCTGAACCTACTCTGGATTACCACTTATCCTGCTAATTCTCATCGTGGAGGAACGCATACCAGACCTGAATTCTGGATTTTACATCAGGTTTTATTAAATCACAATGCAATTTTTTTGGTAGGCACATGTGACTGTCTTAAATTTGTGCTGTGTGGTTGGGAGCACATCTTCAGTGAAGCTCTGTCTGTGTTCACCTCTACTCCAAGGTACTGTTAGTCCGGGGTAGTTCTACTTTTGTACTTGGAGAATGTTAAGTGGGTCACTAACATAGATATGTGTGGTCACTTTGCCAGCTAATGAGGCAGCCTAGAAACTGAAGAACACCTGATAACCCCAAGGCAGAGACTCATGTAGTGCTTACCCCAGAGGGGGAGATGGCATGTAACTTGCTGATACTTTTGCTGAAAACAATTTCCCATTAATATGGGTTCTGTGCAACTTGAATGGAAAAACAGAGTGTCTGCGGACTCTCCAGGTTGTTTTTTCATCTATCTACAAAATGAACCACACTCCTGTCTTAATGAAAATGCTACTCAATTATTATGATTTTATTAACAAGACAAGTGTAGCTATTTAGTGTGTAACAATGCAAGAGTTATAATTCCAAGGGGATTGTCAGATGCTAATTCTAAATTCAAAAATGCAAAGCAAGTTTATTAGTCTCTTCCCTGCAAAGCATAGTTCTACTCTGTGTTGCAAAAATATTTGGATTTGGTGTCTGGGTGATTTAACTCTTAAAAGTTGCTGTGGTCATGAGCATTTTATAAACCCATGAAAAATTTAACAATTGAAAATATCTGAAATAAACCTTAATCTTGGTTTTTTGTCAACATGAAGCATATATATTCAAGGATATACATTATGTGCTCAAGATATCTCCTCCTTCTCCATTTGGGTTATATCTGTAGCATGTGAAGAAGTAGGATGGGACTTCTATTGTCTCTGAGTCTAGGTTAGAGTCCCAAAGGCCCATGATTGGTCCCCCAACCATGGTTAGGCCTGAGCAAAGGAGAGGGGAGATTTGTTTTGTTTTGTTTTGTTTCGTTTTTACTGGAAATAAAATTAAAATTTTAAAAATAACTGAACTGGACTGTTTAATACCTGAAAATGAATCTTAACTATCCAAATGAGATTTTTCCTATAAGGGAAGTGACTTTGCAAACATAGGTTCTCTCAGAGAAATCTACAAAGAAACAGTGAAGAAATATTTGCCCAAAGATATTAGAAAGTGAGGGTTGAGAAAAATGAAGCCATTTCCTGTGTGTACCCTGTTGAGTTTAGTGTATTTAATATACAAGTTACAGAAATAAAGCAGATCCAATTTAATATTACAGAAATTTCCTGAATAAGTAATATGTATAGAGCATAGTACGAGTAATACTATGAGGAAATAAAAGAGAAGAAATCTTATCATAGCCCTTATGAAAGTTATAATTAAAAGTGGAAACATTTGTAAACAACTATTACAAGTACAGATCATAGACTCTAGAAAGCCAAGAGAGGAAGGCTGCCTGCTGTCCCGCCCCTTCAGCCAAGCCTGGCCCTTGCCTCCTCACCCCAGGGCCAGCAGGGCCCCATGAGTGCTGGCTGCTCAGCTTGTGGCCTGCCCATGTTGGACAGTCCTAGGGGACCATAGTGGCCTAAATGATCCGAGCCCCAGCCCTTTCCACAGCTCCCGCTGGCTGGAGCCAGAGATTTGGGGTCCTACCTTGTGAGTGAACAGATTAATCTGTAGTCACCTCTTTGCTTTGGTTTGTTTAGAATCTAAATAAAACAACTTTTTAAAAAATTATTTTGACACAATTTTGTTATATTTCTGGCTGTAACAGACAGTTTTAAAAATGTAAATTCTGGAAAACATTGAAATCTTTGTTGAATTCAGTGGTTTGTGAATAAAACAGTAAGGGACAACTTAATCTGTCAGGTTCCTGCAAATCTAGGGTATAATACAAGATAGAAATAAGGAACTACCATGATAAAATTACCAAGTAATATGGGTTCCTAGAAGAGGATTTAAGAAACTTCCAAGGAAGGAGCGAGTGGCATTTGATCTTGACCTTGAAGGATTTTAGCTAATAGAATAGGTAAGGCATTGAGAGAACAAAGTTTTCATGGGCTCATGTGTCTTTATAATGAACTTGTTGAGCAAGATACTTATTGTTTACAAGAAAATAGTCCAAGAAATTGACCTTCATTTGAATACTTAGTAAATCTCTAATACATAAAAAATATCAGTTAAAACCAAACTTTTTGCTGGTGTACTTCAGTTTCCTCTTTGGAAGTTCACTCATGTCTTGGAATTCTGCTTGTTTCCTTCCTACCAAAGAACATTCTGGAATAGCTGAAGCCAAGGATGAGACGACCTGGATCTAGGCTATCAATAGATCTTGAAAATTAAACTTGCTTCATATCATAGTTCAAGCCACTACAGAATCATTTTACAGTCACTTTATTTTCTCTTCTAATCCCCTGACTTAAATTCTTGTCGTTCTTTCCTGAATTCTGCTGTCTTTTTTTGGACTCCTTTCTTCTAAAATCTCTGTAATTTATCTGTACTTATGATGAGTGCCACAGAGGATTTGACAGAGAAATCTAATAAGATTGTAAACTCCTGGAGGCAGAGGCCTTTCCTATTTAACTCTGTTGCAGAGTTCCTAGTGTGTTGCTGAAACATGTGTTTAACACAGGTTTTCAAATTAATGGATGAAACTCCACTGTTGAATGGGAATGATTAATCATAGTAACCAATAAAAGACTGTACAGGATATAGTTTAGCAAAAGAGTTTTGTACGTGTTGAATAATTATGAGGATGCTAATAAGTAACTTAAGAATATTTTAGGGTCTGCAGAATTGTTTTGTCTATCTCACAAGGTCAGGGCACCTCATAAAAATGATTGATGCTCTCTGCCTTCCGCTAAGCTGACAGCCCTCATCTCACACTGCAGTTTATGCTTCCTGACCCAGCATTCCGCAGCCGACCTGGAAGAGCCATGTTTCTGTGAGTCAGCTCTGATAAGCCACCTGAAAACTTTCCTCAGAGGCAGGCGGCAGGCAGGCAAAAGGGGTTCCCTTGAGCCAACTGGCCCTCCCCTGTGCCTTTCCCAAACTTCCTCAGATTCAATCACGATGTCTGTGACAGACAACAGCACTAATCTCTTCAGGAACACCCCAGAACACAGAGCTCATCTGCGCTTCTAGGCTGGATTTTGCAGAAAATGGGAGATGGCACCCAACCCCCTCTAGTGTGCCAAGAGTGTGGCTGGTCTATGTGATACCCAGGCAGCTGGCACACACTGGTACTCTCTAGGGCCACCACAGAAGCTGTGAATCCTGTTCTGTCTCCCCCAGAGTATCTGGGGGAGTGGAATCTGCATTACAATATGTGCTCTGATGCTGTGGGGAAAGATCTGACACTTTGTACAGGATGCCACTGGGCACAGAAGCCAGTATCTCTAAGATTCAGCATCCATGCATATGTCTACAGCCCAGAATCTGCCTGAAGTCAGTAGTACTACCGACCACATGGACAGTGTGTGAGAGCTGTGCAGTGGTCAGACTTTTCCCTGCCCCTAAGGAAGACCCCAAATGTGCCCAATGAGTCACATATCCCATTTGTAAAATGGAAGACACCTTGCTAATTGACAGGCCTGTGATGGTGTGGCACTTTAAATTACCTTGGCATTAATTGCCTGGACAGGTTGTTCACTCAAATTGCCCTGGCTTGCTAATAACCTGCACGGGCTGCTGTTTTAAATGACCATGGCACTAATGGCCCAGGCTGGCTGCTATTTCACATCGTCCTGGCACTAATGGCCTGGAAAGGGGGCTCGCTTTGCAGATTAACGAGTATCCTCCAAATGGCAAAGGATTATTGAAAAAGAAAGAAAAACAAGCATTTGCAAGGGGAATAAAAAAGTTTTACTTCTCTTTCTCAGTATTGGGTGTCTTGTGAACAGATCTGGAGCGCTATGCCTTCTTTGAAAGAATATTACACTTTCACCTTCCACTTTCCTTTCCATACTAACCACAGACCACCATTACACACCATTACAATTTTTTTTAACTTAAAAATTACAGTTCACTGGAGAAGAAAGAACACCTCCTCTGATCCAGCCTTAGTTTCTCGAATTTCCATTCATTCCTATCCTCCCTCTTGCTTTATCCCCAAATCATTTGTTCACCATATATTGATTAAGTGAGTGATTATCTCTTATGTGCAAGGACTCTTGAGTCCTTGGGGATAGAAGTATGGAGCCATACGCCACACCTCTAGGCGCTCCCATTTTAGTCAGAGAAACAGAGCCATTTACAAATAATTGCATTGCAATGTGATTAGTGCTTTGAGAGTGTGCAGCCCAGATGAGCTGGAAAATCCTCATACTAGAGGTGAGTCTGAAGAAGACATAGATGAGCTCCTCAAGACAAGAAGTGGGGAAAGAGAGAGAATGTGCACAAGGCAGAACTCAGGAAAAAGCACAGCTGCAAATCATAGCTCAAAGGTAATGTGATAGGAAGCAAAACTAGAAAGTTAGGCCAGAGCTAGACTATAAACACTTTGAGAAAAAAAGGCAGGAATTTGAGAAATATTTCCAAGATGGAGTCTCCTGGATCTGAGAACTGGCTGTATATGGAGTTTGATGGGAAGGAGGAGCGGAGGAAGTCTTCTGGCTCATGGTAGTGATGACTGGGTACATGGGGTTGCCCTTCATAGAGATGGGTTCATGGGAAGGAAGCATATTGGAGTGGAGGATGAAGGACATTAGAATTTCTTTTCTTTTTTTTTTTTTTTTTGAGATATTGGTTCTCTGCTCTTCTCTGTCAATTGCATTTCATCCACTCATTGCTTATAGATGAATGAAGAAAACTATTGGAGGCACTGGGAGAAATGCCTGTTTCATGGGGCTCTGCTTGGATTTTATCAAGAGGACCACCCTCCCCATGCAACAAGGAAGGGGATTGTTGGACTTTATAACAATTTAGTGCAAAGGGTTTGGTCCCCACAGTTAACAGGAATAAGACAACAAATCTAACAGCAATCCCTCCCTCCTCCTTTGTGCCTCATTCTAGCTCATTTTCATGGCAATCCAAACTCACAGTGGCTCTCGAGGGATGGTTTAGTGATAAGACTCTTTTTTTTGCTTCCTTTTTTTCCTGTGATCAGGGAGTAATAGAAAGAGTAGTGGTTTTAAAAAGAATGGGGTGGGGGGAGGACAGGGTGTCTATACAAGATCTACTGTTATTGTAAATGTACATGCTACCATTGAATTTTGACAAGTAAAACAAGTTTAGAAATTTTTTTACACACTTGCAAGTTGACTGAAAAAATGAAGAGAAGGATTGGATGAAAACAAATGTCTTTTACAGAGTCAATCATTATCAAATGAATAGAGATTGAGAAACTACCTTTTGCAAAAGCCCTGTGTTAGGTGCTGTGGGGTATGCAAAAATGAATGCAATGTGGTCCCTGCTGTCAAGGAATTGAGTGTCCCAAGCTGGGTTACAACCGCTGCAGATGGCCTTTAAAGCTGCTTCTAAGGTGAGAAAGAACCCTTACAATGACCAGCCTCTCCAAAGAGTGACACAAACATTTCTCGTAGAAAACACAGCTCCTTTGGGAAGGAAATTTGTTCTTTCATTCAACCATCAATAGACAGAGTGTTTGCTGAGTGCAAACACCTTGCTGGGCACAATGGGAGGTTTGAGATAGTAGACATGCATCCTGACCTCTAAGTTTCTACCTGTGAACATCTAAACCCTGTTAATGTCAGAGGAAAGGTATAGCAACCTCAATTATTTTTTGTGAAAATAAACTCTCCTGGGATGTTTTTTAACCCAAATAATGATTCTTACAACTCATATAGTTTGAGACCTAGAAGTGAGGCTAGAAGTCCCCTGATCTCATACCCAAGAACATAAAGGTAGTTGGTGACAAATCCAGAATCAAGAACTAGGTCATCCTCTTCCTCATCTAGTGCTTATTCTGTGAATTCTAACTCTGGTATCAATAGATGCAATAATAGAAAAGCAAAATTTAAAGATTGACAGAGAGAGACCCAGGGTCATCATAAGGCATAATATGAAAAATCTAGGCATCTCTGGCTAGGCCTTTCTTTAGGAAAATAGATTGCAACAGTCACAATGAAAACATCTTTGCCAAGTTTATTAAAGCATGCATAGGTACATAAAAGGAAAATCTTCCAGGAAAGATATTGGAAATATGAGGCCCTAGAAAGTCGCATTAGTGCCAAAACCAACAGGAAGGCAAATCATTACAACTGGTAGCCATAGACTTTTCTTTCAGCATAATATGGAAATGTAGAGTGAGGTTTTTCCTTATATAATCTTTGAGGCACTGACCCTGCCTCAGGGCCTCTATTTTACCACTTTTCTCTCCTGACTGTCCTTTAAGACCCAACTCATTTCAATATCCTTTTAGAGGTCTTCTTTGAGCCCCTCTAGACCATACAGGCAAGCTTAAGAAGTGATAAGACTAGATGGAGAAGGAGAAGATTATAATGATGTAAGCCTTCCATTTTACAAAATTCTTTCAGATCCTTCCGAGTCCTCACAACAGCCCTGAGATCATGCAAGTAGTTTCATAATCCCATTACAAACGGGCCTTGTGGCTCAGTGTAGAGGCGGAGTCACGCCTCACACCCAAGCGTTCTACCTCCAGTTCCAGTGCTCTTTCCCCGTATTACACTGCTCCTCCTTCACTGAACTTTTATGAATCCAGAGATGTCTTCTGCATTTTAATTTTTTAACATTTTTTAAATTGCAGTAAAATAAATGTAACATAAAATCTATCATTTTAACCATTTTTAAGAGTAAAGTTTAATTAGTACCTTCATAGTATTGTACAACCATCACCGCCATTCATCTCTATAGCGCTTTTCATTTTGTAAAACTGAAACTCTGCACCCATTAAACACTAACTCCCTGTTTCCCCCTCCCCCAGACCCTGGCAACCACCATTTCACTTTCTGTCTCTATAATTTTGACTATTGGTAAGTACCGCGTAGAGATGGAATCATATATTTGTGTGTGTGAATGTGTGTCTGGCTTATTTCACTTAGCATAATGTCCTCAAATTTCATCCATGGCATAGCATATTGCAGAATCTCCTTCTTTTTTAAGATTGAATAATACTTCAAAATATGTGTACAACACATTTTACCTAATCCATTGCATCCAATGGACACTTGGGTTGCATCCATGTTTCAGCTATTGTCAATAATGCTGTGATGTACACAAATACCTCTTCAAGATCTTGCTTTCAGTTCTTTGGGTATATACCAAGAAGTGGAATTGCTGAATCATATGTTAATTCTATTTTTAATTTTTTGAGGAACCAACATATTTACCTTATATGAGTCCAAGAAATGTACCTTTTCACATGCCCGCCGATAGTTTACAAGAATTTCAATTTCTCCACATCCTCACCACACTTGTTATTTCCAGTTTTTCTTTTTTATAATAGCTATCTTGAATATTTTCTCCTATTCTGTGGGTTGCCTTTTACCCTGTTGATACTGTCTTTTGATGCACAAAAATATTTTAATTTTCATGAAGTCCAATTTGTCTATTTTTTCTTTTGTTGCCTGTGCGTGCCTTTGGTGTCGTGCTGAAGAAATCATTGCCGAACTCAATAGTGAAGCCTTTTTCTTATGTTTTCTTCCACGAGTTTTATTGTTTTAGGTCTTGCTTTTAGGCTGTTAATGCTCTTTGAGTTAATTTTGCTATATGCCATTAGATAAGGATTCAACTTCATTTTACATGTAGATTTTCAGTTTTCCGGCACCATTGGTTGAAAAAAACTCTTTACCCATTGGATGGTCTTGACACTCTTGTCAAAAAGCTTTTGACCATGTATACAAGAGTTTATTCCTAGGCTCCTTGTTCTATCTCATTGGTTTATATATCTGTCTTTATAATAGCACCATACTATTTTTATTATTGGAGCTTTGAAGTAGTAATTTAAAGTTTTAAAATCAGAAAGTGTGAGTCCTCTAGCACTGCTCTTTTTAAAGATTGCTTTGGCTATTTGGGGCTCCTTGAGACTCCATATGAATTTTAGGATATTTTTTCTATTTCTGAAAAAACATTGAAATTTTGATAGAGATTTCATTTAATCTGTAGATTGCTTTTGGTAGTACTGACTTTTTAACAGTATTAAGTCTTCCAATCCACAAACATGGAATATGTTTTCATTTATTTATGTCTTTTTAAATTTCTTTCATCAGGGTTTTGTAGTTTTTACTGCACAAATCTTTCATTCCGTTCCTTAAATTAATTCCTAAGTATTGTATTCTTTTGATGTTATTTTAAATAAAATTGTTTTATAATTTTGTTTTCAGATTGTTTGTTGTTAGTGATTAGAAAGGCTACTTTGATGAATTCATTTATTAGTCTTAACACGTTTTATTGTGGAATCTTTAGAATTTTCTACATATGATATCTCTACAGAGATCATTTTACTCCTTCCTTTACAATTTGGATGAATTTTATTTTCCTTTCCCTTTCATGCCTAATTGCTATGTTGTATTTCTATTTTGAATAGAAATGGCAAAAGTAGACATGCTTACCTTGTTCTTACCTTTTCAATTTTTTGGAAGATTTTGAGAATGATTGATATTAGCTCTCTTTTAAATGTTTGGTGGAATTCACCAGTGAAGTCATCACATCCAGGGCTTTTATTAGTTGGAAGATTTTTTTTATTACTGATTAAATCTCCTTAATAAATATAGTTTTTTTCAGATTTTATATTTCTTTATGATTTAGTCTTGGTATATTTTATATTTTTAGAAATTTGGGCATTTCATCTAAGTTATTCAATTTGTGGGCTTAAAGTGGTTTGTAGTAATTTTTTATAATTCTTTTTATTTCTATAAAATCTATAGTAATATTCCCACCTTTATTTCCAATTTCACTAATTTGAACAATTTTTTTTAGATTATTTAGCTAAAGATTCGTCGATTTTGTTGATTTTTTTTTTTTAGTGGAAAAGCTTTTGGTTTCATTGATTTTCTCTATTTTTTAAATTTTAAAATTTACTTATCTCTTTTTTAATCTTTTTTTTTTTTTACACACAAGCAATAGCTTTTAATTTAGAAAAAATTTCATTGAAGCTACCTTTGTTATGCATAGACTACCAATATTATCATGGCTTTAAATATGCAAACATGAAGATTCCTTTTGAATTGATGACTCTTTTCAGAAGTGGTTACAACTAGTTGAGTTCAGTGGTTCAGGGACTGGTCTGTGAAAGCAGGTGGTTCCCAGGTGTCCCAGATGGCCTTCCAGAACTGCTGCAGTAGAGCATGTGTTAATTTAGTGACTAGAGGGTTCTGCGAGATTCCTGCTCTGGAAACTGTCATAGTGCTTGTCCCATTCACTCCACTTCAACTACAGAGTTCTTGAATTAGGCTAATCCTCTCCCTGCAAGCGGTGACATGCCATCATTTTAGCCTCTGGTTCCCTAACATGGTCATCAAAAGTGAGACAACCAAGGGACAGATAAAAAGGGAAGTTGAAATCCTGCCCTCAATGTTGCTTTGGCGATTTTGAAAAGTACACCACCATTGCTAAAAGCAGCAACTTGTGAGTAAAAAAGGACTCTTACAGGATTCCATAACTCACTTTTTGGTCTAAAAACACAGTCTCTCTCTTGAACAGTCATGGCCAATGACAACTTTAACACTTCTATATGTCTGCTATGTAATGTTATTGCAATTTATGTGACACAACATCTACTGTACCACTCCAAGGCCTCTTAACAAGAGGTGTCTCTGAACATGCTAATTTCTGATGTCCCACAAGTGCTATAAAGTAATTGATATTGACCATCTGCTCTAATCTTTTATTTTCTCCTTTATTCTGGCTTTGGGTTTAGTTTTTATTCTTGTTCCATTTCTAAGTTGTAAAGTTAAATTGTTGATTTGAGATTACCTTTTTTTTTTAAGCGTGAGCATTTATAGCAATAAATTTTTTCCTTTGCTCTCTTTTGCCACATCCTATATGTTATAGTATTTTGTGTTTTCATTTTCATTCATCTCTAAGTATTTTCTAATTTCACTTGTGATTTTCTTTGATATATTAGTTATTTAAGAGTTCATTGTCTGGACTTCTGGTCAAAATGGTGAAGCAGGTAGACACACTATGCTCGCCTTCTCCCATTACCACATCAAAATTACAACTCAATTATAAAACAACCACCCTGGAGAACCACCTGAAGACTAACTGAACAGAAGTTCTATAGCAAGATATACAGAAGAAGCCACATTGAGACTGGTAGGAGTGGGGTGAACCTGTGGAACAGTCAGGCCTCACACCCATGATGTGGTGGTTGAGAATTGGGAAGGATATTTGGATGTCTCCTCTGAGAAGCTAGGGGTCTCAGCCCCACACTAGGCTCCCCAGCCAGGGCTCCAGTGCCAGAAAGAGAAGTTCTCATAACTTATGGCTGTGAAAACCAGCAGAGATTGTAGCTGAGTGAAATAGAAGACTGCTGGATTGCTGGAGCCCAGGTGTTCCTCTTAAAGGGCCTGAGCACAAACTTACTGATGGATTCAATCATTCTGAGCCCCAGTGTTGTGGCAACAGCTTTAAAGGCGCCAGAGAAATACAGGAGGAACAAAATTGTCTGGCTTCTGGGCAAGGGCTGGAGGGACAGCTTTTTCCCAGATAGAAGTGCTGTCAGAGGGCATTGTTCCTTTGTTGAGCCCTCCCCTGACCCAGCCTGCACACACAGTTGAGTACCATATCTGAGTCTCCATCAACTTAGCTAACACTGTTCAACCAACCCTGGTAATTCCCTGAGACCATGCCCCACCCAACTTATAGACCTAACCAAGTCACTTCTAGTGGCTTTTCCATACAAACAGCTTTCTTGGCTCATGCTTTAGACATTTTAAAAGTCTCTTAAAGGTACACAAACCCTAAACCAGCAGTATCTGGCCTCAGAGTAGCTACATGGCCTCAAACCTGGCATTAGTGACAGCCAGCCTTGGTTCACAGCTTAGTCTCTCCAACAAGCAGCAATCATCTGCAGATCAATTTGTAGCTCATACCAGGTGGCCCCACGCAGGGCATGGGCAGCTTCTAAACTTGGTCTGCAATAGAGTTTTCCCCTTCCCCCAAGAAACCCCCAGAACCAACACTTGGTGGCCAGCTTCAGAACACACCAGAACACCACCCAACTACCTCTACAAATGACACACCCAAAGAGAAGACTCAGTTGTCACCAGAGCCCTACTAAAGCAAATCTTGCTCCATGGGGTCAGCCCTGCACAATAGCTTCTCTGCTATAGTCATGACCAGTCTTTATAACCAATCAGCCTGAGGGTCAATTCCTCGCCCACTGACCTGCCAATAGTAATCAGGGCTCAACTACAAAAGGAGGGCACACACAAGCCACACGAGAGGTATTCCTGGAACACTCAGCTCAGGTGACCAGAGAGATTGGGCCCCACAGGACACCTATGACATAAGGCCACTCTACCAGGACCGGGAGACATAGCAGCCCTACCTAATACATAGAAACAAACACAGAGAGGTAGACAAAATGGGAAAACAAAGAAACACATCCCAAATGAAATAATAGAACGAAGCTCCAGAAAAATAAATAAACAAAATGGAGACAGCAATCTATCAGATGTAGAGTTAAAATACTGGTTATAAGGATACTCAGAGAACTTAGGGGAAAAGTAGATGAACTCAGTGAGAACTTTAACAAAGAGATAGAAAATATAAGAATGGAGACAGAATACATAAAAAAAAACAGTCATAAATATGCAGAATACATCAGAGAGAATCAACAGCAGATTAGATGAAGCAGAGGATCAAATCAATGATTTAGAAAATAAGGTAACAAAACACCCAATCAGAATAGCAGCAAGAAAAAATCTAAAAAAATGAAAATAGTTCTAAACAAGATAAATGCAAAGAGGCACACAAAAATACATCATAACTAACAGAGAATCATAAAAGCAGCAAGAGGAAACTTACCTACAAGGGAGCTCTCACAAGATGATCGGCTGATTTCTCAACAGAAACTTTGTAGGTCAGAAGAGATTAGCATGAAATATTCAAAGTGATGAAAAGCAAGGACCTACAATCAAGACTACTCTACTCTGCAAGGCTATCATTTAGAATGAAGGAGAGATAAAGAGCTTCCCAGACAACAAAAAACTAAAGGAGTTTCATCACTGCCAAACCAATATTACACGAAATGTTAAAGGACTTCTGTAAGAAAAAGAAGAGGAAAAAAAGATAAAAAATTTGAAAAATAAAACAGCAATAACTGCAAACTATTAATGATTATTTTAAATGTAAATGAATTAAATGTTCCAATCAAAAGACATAGGGTGGCTGAATAAATAAGAAAACAAAGCCTTACAAATGCTACCTACAAGAAGCTCGCTAAAGATTTAAAGAAACAAAATAAACTTTAAAACAGAGGCTATAACAAGAAACAAAGAAGGACCCAGCAATTTCACTGCTGGGTATTTACCTGAAGAAATTCAAAACACTAATTCAAAAAGACATATGCATCCCTATGTTCATTACAGCATTATTTATAGTAGCCAAGATATGAAACTAAATGTCCATTGATAGATGAATGGGTAAAAGAGGTGGTATGTTATATATATATACAAATGTATTTCTCAGCCATAAAGGAGAATGAAATCTTGTCATTTGTGACAACATGCATGGACCTAGGGGATGCTATACTAAGTGAAATAAGTCAGACAAAGACAAATATCATGATTCCACTTATACATGAAATCTAAAAAACAATATGAATGAAGAAACAAGCCAGTAACAAGCTGATAGATACAGAGGACATTTTAATGTTGCAGATTGGAGAGAGGTGGGGAGAAATTAAGATGTACTAATTGTCAGTTATAAAAACAGTCACAGGGATGTAAAATACAGCATAGGAAATATAGCCAATAATATTGCAATAACTATGAATGATATCAAATGGGTAATAGACAGCAGAGTGATCACTTCGTAAGTTATACAAATGTCTAGTCACTATGTTGTATGCCTGAAACTAATATAATATTGCATGTCAACTGTAATAGAGAAATAAAAAAATTATTTTAAAAAAGTGTTTATTATCTAATTTTCACAATTTTGTGAATTTTCTAGTTTTATTTCTTCTTGAATTCGAATTTATTCTGTTGTAGTTTGAGAAGATATTTTGTACAATAACTGAATTTTTAGTCTAATGAGACTTAATTTGTGACCTAACATATGGTCTATTCTGGAAAACGCCCCATGTACATTTAAAAAGAATGCCCATGCTGTTATTTTTAAGTAGAGTGTATAATCTGTGAGTTAGAGATAGTTTCTTGTGTTATTCAAGTTCTCTATTTCCTTATTTATCTTTGGTCTAGTTATTCTAGCCATTATTCAGAGTAGGGTACTGAAGTCTCCAACTATTATTCTAGAACTATTTCTCCCTTCAATTCTGTTTTGTTTGTTTGTTTGTTTGTTTGTATGCTGCAGATATTTTGATGATCTATCATTAGGTTTGTAAATATTTATAATTGTTATGTCTTGCTGTATTGAAACATTTATTAACATATAATTAAATGTATATTTAATAATTGTCTTCTTTTTCTCTTCTAACCTTTTTTAATTTAAAGTATGTTTTACCTAAATGTATTTTAATTTTTTAAATAATTTTTCTTATGGAACTTTTTTCCAAAAAAATATAATTTATGAAATATAATCTTTTGTATTTCCAGTACCTGTTCATTGAATAATTGTTAAAAAAACTACAAATACAAATAGCTTTACATTTGGAAGGCAGAAATATATAAAAAGAAGGCAAAAGCAATAGTAAAAACATAGGAGTCAACAAATCATTCAGAGATGTTGAAATTTAGGACTTGTCATATTTGAATATATGGTTATGTCTTTTGTATGAGTAAGCTATTAAACTGCATTTAAAAATAATCAGTTCTTCAGGATACACAAAAAGTCATACTCGATTGAATTTTCCATACTTGAATCTTTGAAACATCTTCCTCTAAATAGAAAGGAATGTTTTTGAAACAAACTATTTTAGAAATTACATAGGCCAGATGGAAACCATTGAGATGTCAAGCTATGCTAGTCTATTGTTTTCTCCAATTGGTTTCAGTTTGTTAGTGAAATAGTTCTATAACTTTAAAAAGAAAAAAAAAAAACTTTATAATACTTCTTAGTATTGGGCTCAGCTAGCAACCAAAGTGACTTCCGGAACATCAAATTAGCTTTTGTGATAAATATTGCCATGAAACCAGTAATTGGTTTCTAATGATCCTGCATTTTTCATCAGCTGTAAATCCATAAACAGATGAATATTTTGGCTTCTTGGCAAACTTTTTGACACAGATACCTGGTAAAGGAAAAAAAAAAAAAAAAGATCTTTTGAGCTGCCCCAGGTCTTAGAAATCTGGCAAAGAGTTCATGTGCTGGGATGCGCAGCAATTTATTCAGCAATATTTTTAACTCTCCAAATTGTGACTGTAAGCACTGCAGGTCGAGCTAATGAGTGAGGGGTTTTTTTCTGACTTAATCCTAAAGAAAGAGAAAAAGGACTGTTGGTTCTGTAAAATCTGACTAAACCTGCAAAATAGGAGAAAGCTAAAGCAATAAACAATTGTAAGCTCTATGAAAGCAAGTGAAGCATGTCTTATTCTTTACTTACATTTTATTTGCTAAATTTGATTGCAAAAAAATCTTATAAGGATTTATGTGTTCATTTTATTCAGCAAATATTTGAAGGATATTCTATATGCTGAACACTTGCCTAGTTGCTGGTATGCAAACCTGAATTAGATGCTGTCCTGGCTCTTGCAAAGCTCATAATATAGTTGTTGGATTATGAGGTAGGAAAGAGGAGCAAATAAAGCAATCAATGCAATATGTCCTATGTCATAAAAGAATTCTCTCCAAGCATTATGGAGTCAGAAGGAAAGAGCCACAACCTCTGCTGTGTGTTAAGACTCAAAGACAAAGGGGATTTACTATTGAAAACATCTTAATGAATGAGTAAAAATATTTAGGCAAAGGAAATTAAAGTGAGCAAAAACAAGACTAAAGGACATATTACTGAAGGGACTTGCAAGCACTCTAGTGGTCAGAGCAAGATCAGTATATAAAAGTATGGCAGTAAGTTGAAACATTAGTTTTGGTAGTGTCTGTTTGGGGAAAAAGGCTGACCAGCAGGTATTGCAGCATAAATAGTAATGAAAACTTCATAAACAATCTGAGAAGTACACATTGAGAGCAGAGTCAACTCATGCTTTGTTTTTAAAAAGTAAAATATTCCAAGTCCTTCATAACATCCCACTCTAGAAATCTCTTCTATAACATTAATTTCTTACTAACATAACAGCCTTGTCAATATAGAAGTGATCATTAAAAAAAAAACCCAAAAACACTGAATAGAAATCATGACTCTAAGTATATTTCTCCTTGTAACCTCATCTGTCTTTTGTCATGTCATTCAACCACTCTGAATGTCAATTTTTTTTCCATTGTACTGTGAATTAGACCAGGAGTTCTTGTTCTGGGTTCCTTGATGAGTCTCAGAGGATTTGTGGATACCCCAAAATGGTGTACAAAATCTGTGTGCATGTGCATCTTCCTGAGAGAAAGTCCACTTTTTTATCAGCCTTTCAAAGACTCAGTGACCTCAAAAATACACTGAATTAAATTACCTCTTCAATGTCACCTCAAAAATTCTCTATTTCTCTGAATCTACATTTAATATAAAGCCTTGGTTGCAGGTTTTCATATTGTTCAACTTTTATAAAACTAGTAGATCAGTCATTTTTAAAAAGAATGCCGCAGCATGAGTGTCCCTCAATTGTGTGGTATCAAGTTCCTAAACCAAAACCAAGTAACTTGCTGAAGATCATACAAAGAAGAGTGAAAGTGAAAGTGAAAGGAGACACGCTCGTGGGATTCCAAGATCATGTGCTTAAATGAGGACTGTCCTAGGCAAACCCAACTGTGTGATCTTCCTCTACAAGGAGCACATTCTACTGATTATCAATTGAATACCAATTCCACTCAAAATTTGAGTCAGTTCTAGAGCTTGTTATGACTGCCTCCATATTGATGAGGTTTATATCAGCCATAGTACTCCCAAGACTGATAGGTTGTGAGGATTTATTCTATTTGGTGCAACCAAAAACTGAGGGCCCTTAACAGAAGTATATAATTGTTATTGAAGGTGGCAGATAGAGTTGGAGAGACATCCCCAGGAAAATGCTAGTGGGCTCCACAGGGTATCATACTTTTCCTGTGATCACCTCCAGGGCTCAACATTCATTTGTAAGCTCTGAAACCCAGATTCATTAGTGGATCCAGAAGTGATTGACCTCTAGTGCAAAAGATATAAAGTCATGATTCCCAGAAGACACTCAGAGGGCCAATAAATTATATAGGAAAATTATCCTCACTAGTTATCAGAAAAGTGCAAATTAAAGCAATGAGGTTACACCACTTTTTGCTAATAGATTGGCAAAATTCAAAAATGTTGCTAGAGCCAATACTAAAAGAAGAATATAATATCTTAAATCTATATACTTCTCTATTTTTAATTGATTGTACTCATGCATTTTGTAATTTGAAAAAAAATTAAGTTAAAAATAAAACATAAAAGCCAAAAACATACAGTGGAGAAAGAAAAGCCTCTTCAATAAATGGTGCTGGGAAAACTGGAAAGCCACCTACAAAAGAATGAAACTAGACTGTTGTCTATCACCACACACCAAAATTAACTCAAAATGGATTAAGGACTGAATATAAGACCTGAAACAATAAATGCATAAAGAAAACATAGGAACTAAACTCAAGGACTTGGGCTTAAAGAGGATTTTATGAATTTGACCTCAAAGGCAAGGAAGTAAAAAAATAAATGAATGGGACTACATCAAACTAAAAAGCTTCTGCTCAGCAAAAGAAATTGTCAACAAGGTAAAGAGACAACATCTGAATGGAAAATATATTTGCAAGCAACGCTCTGATAAGGGCCTAATATCCAAAATATACAAAGAACTCATACAACTCAATAACAACAACAAAACAAACGATCCAATCAAAAATGGGCAGAGGACCTGAACAGACACTTCTCCCTAGAGGACAAGGCCAACAAATATATGAAAAGACTCAACATTGCTAGCTATTAGGGAAATGCAAATCAAAACCACAATGAGATACCATCTCACACCTGTTAGAATAGCTATAATCAACAGGACAAGTAATAACAAATGTGGAGAGGATGCGGAGAAAAAAACCTCATACACTGCTGGTGGGACTGCAAATTGGTAGCCACTATGGAAAATAGCATGGAGGTTCCTCAAAAAACTAAGAATTGATTACCATATGATCCAGCAATCTTCTACTGGTATTTACCCCAAAGACTTGAAAACTCATATCCATAAAGATGTTCACAGCAGCATTATTCACAGTGGCCAGGACATGGAAGCAACCGAAGTGTCCTACGATAGATGATTGGATGAGGTACATACATACAATGGAATATTAGCCATAAGAAGAGATGAAATACTGCCATTTGCAACAACATGGATGGACATTGGATAATCATGCTAAGCAAATAAGCCAGACAGAAAAAGTTGAAAATCACATGATATCACTTATATGTGGATATAAACCTAAAAGCAACAAATGAACAGGACAAACAAACAGAGACTCATGGACATGGACTAGTGGTACCAGAGGGTAGGAGGTGGGAGTGGGGGGAGTAGACAGGGTAAAGGGGGTCAAATATAGGGGAAGAGGAAGGGTGAAGTGGGTAAAAGGAATCATATATATGGTAGCTAAAGGAAATTGGACTTTGGGTGGTAAACACACAATAGAATATACAGTTGTCAAATTATAATGTACACCTGAAAATTATATCATTGTATTAACCAATGTTACCCCAATAAACTTATTAAAAAAAAAAAACTCAGAATAATAAATAAATAAATAAATAAATAATATGATAAATGAATAAAACAAAAAAAAATGAGAAATAGAAAAAAAGAAAGAAAATAGAAGAGGAGGAAAAATAGTGTGAAGAGGGCCAAGGTAACAGAGTAAAGTCTTTGGAAAACATGAGCAGAGCTAGACCTGCCAGTGACAGAGTAGTCATAGAATCTTTAAGAACATGACCACATATAACCTAATTTTAAGTGTTTTCATGTTTCTAATATAAAAGCTCTTCCCCCACAAACCTTCAGCGAAGTCTGCCATTCACAAAGGCCTAGAGCTGTGGGAGCAGAAGGGAAAGCCCCAGAGCTGGATCAAGAGGTGAAGAGGGCCAAAAGCTCCGAGCTAGAGTGACCATGAGAACCCAGACTCCTGGTGATTTACCAAAATCTTGAGAAAGTTTTGTAGTTGCCACAGAAGAGAGAGGTTATTTGTGACAATTTTAGCTAAATATCAAAAACCTGAATGACCCCACTTGACTCTTAGTGACAAGTGTTTACGAACTTTAGTAGACCATGCTCCATACTGGCTTGGGAGACACTGTCTCCTTCAGATAATTTTGTTAATCACTGCTTTATCTGTTAGATTGAAATTCTATTTTAATTTTCAAAGGGTGATCTTATTTCGAAGGCCTTGGGCTATACTTCCCAATAGTCCCCAGGTACCAACCATAAGTAGGGAGGGCAAACATTTGCCATAATTAATAGCTTTTATTCTCTATTCCCTGTAAGGCCAAACAATTGGCAAATTAATAAGGTTTCTTAAAGTGTAAATCTCACTGGTATCATCAGTTATTATTTGGATCTCTAAACTTAGCAAATGGGAAAAAAAAACCTGGTGTTAATAAAGCATCTCATGGAAGAGTTTGTGGTACACTTCAACAGAGTAACTGGGCATATTTCTATGTCAATATGTAACAAGATTATATTGCAGCTATAGTGCAAGATACTAGGGATATAAAACGATGCAGCCTTGTTCTTGCAGCTAACAATCCATAGTTGGAGAGATGACATCCAACTCAATCAGGATGATACAGCACAATAGATGCTCTGAGGGCCCAGGAATACAGCCTAGAGGGGACCAAGCTTAGTCAGGCTGGCTAATGGTCTTTGAGCTGGATGCTCTCCATTGGCCCTCATCTTCTCTCCTTATCTCTCCCCTCCACCCTTTTCTGTGCCCCTGCAGACTGACCCTTACATACTGTATCACCCAACCTCATGCACCCTCTGGTTCCTTGTTAGTTCCTATAGAAGGCAAGCCCAGGAGACTGGCTGGCAGGAAGAGGAAAAGGTCTGGTGTTTCTTCCCTGCTCCCTCTTTCCTCTGGTGCCACAATCCTGGCAGGCACCTCATCCCCCTTCCCTGTGGCTTCTCTCTGTGGCTAAAACTCTCCATGTGGCCAGTAACACCATATATCATCCTTGTCCTTTCAGACCTAAGGGTAGTAGTGAGGGCTTCTAACATCTCCAGTATCTGGAGTATCGGCCCTGGTGGGTTCTCTCAATCAGTTCACAACTGTCTGTAGTATCTACACTAAACCTCTTTAGTTCAACCACCTGAGTAAAAATCCTGACAGACCTTGATTGATCCATGTTAAAGCAAAGATGGATTTCTCACCTGTGTCATAGTTCATTGTGGGTTAGTGGGCAGCTCAGCTCAGGCTGACAAACACTGTGATATATCAGCATGAGCCTCCACAATTGAGAGAGCCAAAAGGTCCAAAAATCTTTGGCCAGAAAGTGACACATATATTGTTTCTTCTAACAGGTCCATCAGCCACTAAAATTCATGTTTCTGCCCACTTGATTGCAGGCAGCTCAGAAATGTGGAGGAGTCCGTAGATATTTGGTGAGTAATAACCGTCCCTCCTGACCCAGGGCTAAAGGAAGGCATGGCCATACCCATCCCAAAGGGAGTAGTAGTGCTTTAAAGCAAATCTTCAGGGAGTTGGGAAATGTTATTCGAAATCTACAATATCGAGTTCATGAGCATGTGTTTCCGCGTGTTAATACAATATATAAGATAACTCTGGTTGTGATGTGTCAATAACTGGTAATGATAGCTTCCACAAAGCCACTTTCCAGAGCTGTGGGTTCAGTGGATTATGAATTTTTGAAGATGATTCTAGGTGCTTGTTTTCTTTTTCTGGGAAGCTTTACATCTTGAAAATAAACATCCCAAACTTCGTAATTTTGCCTGGGAATAGCCCTGGTTATATTCTTCCAGTTATTATTCTCACCAACCACTACAACTCTTTGGGGGGTGATAATCCTGGATAGAGACAGGTATAGCAAGCCTGAGATGACTTTGTGTAAAGGCGGAGCTATCCCCATAGACTCATATCTTCTCTCTACCCCAAGGAACCACCTAAAGGGAAGGAATTAAGTACACTCTGTTTTCTCCAAAATAAGAGATTTTAGTTCAGCATAGCAATTAGAATTGTGAAATCTCAGATATTCATGCAGGTATTCAGAAAATATTTATTGAGCTCCTATTAGGTATCAAATGTAAGGCAAATCTTTAGATACTGAAAATACAACAGTAAGCAAGCAGGCACAGTTCTGTTTTTCTTGACCTCCTGGGGAAGATGGACATTATATAATAAATCATGCAATAACTTCTTTAGGTTACAAATGTGACTAGACCTATGAGAAGAAAAAAAAAAATGCTGAGTGGGATGAGAAAGATAGGAGGGCCTTCCCAAAACAGGAGGTCAGGAAGATGGTGGAGAGGGACACTGGTGACTTGTAGCCTGGAATGACCATGGTTTTTCAGAGGTTAAGGAGGGGAGGAGGATGCGAGGGTTGAATAGTCTTATTTCTCCAGGATATCTGACGTAGAAAATATGCACTTTGAGGCTCTAAAGCCTAATAAGCTTTATCAGTTAGTTGCTAGTTTCCCAAAGTGGAAAAACGAATTCTAGTATTTTCATGGACAAAGACTAGACCTCCTAACAAATGTGGGAAGTGTTGCTACTTGAACTGAGCTGTGTCCATCTCCTCTTGGGCAGGCCCAGCATGTTGGACTGGCTGGCGGGACAGCCCATGTGACATTTACTAGCCTAAGAGACCAGGTCACTAGCCTTCTGAAAAGATTTCTGTACGAAAGTGGGACTAGGACAGAAAAGTGTTGGGTTTTTTCCCCTTGATAGTAAACCTTTCATCGTTGGAAGAGAGATGCGAGTGCTTAGCAGAAAGGAGGATTTATAAATAAAAAATACAATTTTTTTTAAAATTATTTTTTACCAAAAGCTTTAGTCAAGGCCCTTAATCAAGACTCATGTGTGGCAAACCATCATACAAAAAAGAGAGAGGCATCTGCACTTCTAAAGTAGGAAGAGGGCACAGCTTAGCCGGGCATCGAGAGGCCCTGCGATGGCTGAGCCCGGCAGCCATGGCAGAGCCCCATAGCATCAGGGCCCGTTGGGGCAACTCGCCTGCTGCTGAAGTAATTGACAAGTCAGGACCACACTTCTTGGCAGGCAGCAGAAGTCTCAGGAGCAGATACCAGTGAAGGGGGCCAAAGCAGATAAGAAAAAAATTGATGGACACCACCTGGTAGCTGACAGTAGTTATTCATGAGCACATGAGCAAACCCCCTGAGAACTCCCAGGAATAATTTGAAGGGACTTTGTGAGGTGTTGAATAACCTGCAATAGATAGTAAGTGCTATAAATGCCAGCAAAACACAGGTAATTACAAGATAAGAAAATAGATGATAATTTCTTTGGTAACTTTACAAAGCACATTTGGTTCAGGATTGTGGAATGATCAGATTTCAGCTACCTACATACCTATTGAAATAACAAATCGGCAAGCCAAAATTTTTCAAATCAATTTTTGGAGAGTGTCAGGGGAAATGTTTTACTATAAAGCAGAGAAGACAAAATGGCAGAGAGAAACCAGTCAAGAATCAAAAAAGGAAGAGAGAGAGAGAGAGAAAGAGGCTATAGAAGCAACCATAAGAAAGTCTGACACCAGATTTTAAGGAATAATGAAATTGAATGAAAGAAATCAGCAAATATACAACTTTAGCCCACCCATTTATAACTAGCTCTTGGGTCTAGTAGGAAGACTAAAAATGGGAAGAAAGGCTGAAAGACAAAGGAATTGGGAGGAGCTGGATACTCTTCAAGCAAACAGACCTGCAGGCACAGGGACAAGCCAGACCAAGGTGTGAGGGGACCAGAAGACAGTGAGATGCCAAGTTGGCTGCACATGGATCCCCGCAGAGATCTCAGAGGCAAATGGGGCCAGATTGCTACCAAGGCACTTAAAGAAATAGCACGATTATATGGAGAGAGAGAGAGAAGAGAGAGAGAGAGAGAGAGAGAGAGAGAGAGAGAGAGAGAGAGAGAGAGAGAGAGAGAGAGATGTTTTTTAAAACTTCCCAGAAGAGAAAAAAAAGCTTCTGGAAGAGCTCAACTGAGACTCTACAAACATGGACTGAGTCCAAAGCAGCATATAGGAATATGAACCCCATTCTGACCCACCTGAGCCCCATAGAAGTGGGGTGAGACTTGCTGCCTGGAGACCAGGAAGCTGGTCCCCTTTACTGGTTGTCTGCACTGGGACAAGCATCAATTTGTCCCCTGGGCACAAGCCACTCCCTGGTCTTCTGAGTGGCAGCATTCTTAAATGCTGTGATAGAAATCCACTCTGGCCCAGTTAAGCACATGTTTTGTTTTAAAGATATTGATTACTTCACAGAAACCCTAGAACACCTGGAGAAACAGATTAGGGGATGCTGTCCAAATCCCACTGCAGAACTCTTCCAAGAGGGTCCCCCTGCTGCCCCCACCAGACCCAGACACTGCAGCCAGTCCTGCTACGACTCCCCCGCTGGCATGAGCTCCACTGCCTCAGTGGCCCTAGGAATCCCAACCCCCTGGAACCAGAGACAGAGTCTACAAGGGCCTGTGACTCCAGAATGGGCTGTGTCTATGTCCTAGCCACAGGGGAAACTGGGAAAGCAAGCGCTGGCCGTTTTCAGCTTCAGTTGTCAAAGGCAGCTGTGCCTCTCTCGAAGATCCACCAGGTGGTGGCTCCCCAAACAGTGGATGGGCCTTCGAGGGGCCTAAAAGGAGCTCCCACCACGGTGACACTCAGCCTGATGAGCAGGTTCATTTGTGACAGGAAAGGTCTTACCTGCGTTGTTATTCACCCTGCCCCAGCTCTGCATACCTACTCTGCACCTATTCACTCCTGGTACTTAACACTTCTCTTCACCTGAATTTGGAAGGGAGGCCTTAGAGACAGCTGGGCACTTCTCCTGCAGTCACCAGAAGAATGAAGGGAGGGTAAAGGAGGGAGAGGGAAGGAGAGGGAAGGGAGGGAGGCGAGAAGGGAAGCTGTCTCTCCATGTGCCCAAGAGGGCCTGTGGCTTCTGCCCTCCCTAGCTTGAAGGGGAGGAAACAGGTTCTGTGAACATTCCCCAAAGTACAACTGCCCATCTGTTACACTTGGATGTAATAGGGGTGTTCTTTTTTTTTTTCTTTAATCATTTTGCTACATTTTACTGGTAGCTTCCATGCTGTTTAAGCAGGTAATCATCTATTCCTTAAAAACCCTGGCACGATTTATCAGAGAGTCTGCTTGGCTTTCTAATGAGTGATCATAATAGCTGTGCTTGCTGGTGGCTCCTTTTTTTCATTTTCAGATTTATCAAGGTCTGATTTAATTGCCATAAACAAGGAAAAACAAGATCAAATTAACAGATGAAATCATAGGGTTTGGAGTTGATACATATTAATGAGCTTTTATTTTTGTGATCTGGCTAATAATGACCCCAGACCTTGATAAAATTAACTAAAGAAAAACAAACATATCTGGGCACTGTAGTGCTTGGATGCTTCCAGGCTGGGAGCACCGGATGCAGAGAGAAGATTCCTTGGTCAGCCAGGGGGAGCAGGATTGGGGTCTGCAGGACAAACGGCCTCCTTTGCCCCACACCTGAGCCTGCATCCCGTTAAGGCTAGCCGGTGCTTGCTTCTCTTGTGAGTGGTTCAGAGTCGCCCACTCCCCACACCACCCAAACCCCTGAGCCGGCTCTCCTTGGCAGTGCTCCAGCCTGAGAAATCAGACACAATATAAGCCACTCCTCAGTGGAATTCTCTTCAGTCCTTTTAACAGGCTTGAAGTATTTTACATCCGTAGGAAAACCACCTTTGAATTAGTGGTTTTGTTCTCTGAATTGTGCTTTGTATTTGCTCTAATCAAATTCCCTCTCACCCAGATAAGCATTAAATGTGGATCACATCAGAGGCAAACACTTGCAACTCCCAGCCTGCTCTTCTCAGGGAGGAGAACTTGCCTTTGTTTATGGAAATGCTGCTCTGGAGTGAGCCCACTCTGGGAAACAGGCACAGCCAAAACACACCCTTTCCGCCCTGTGCGTCTGCTTTGCTTCAAGACTGTGACTTCAGCAAAGAGTTTTTTGGGGGGATGAAAGTTCTTTGCTACAGAAACACATGATCAGATTTTTAAAAAGCATGTGGGCGACGGTATTGCAAGGCAGTTAAGGATGCTAGCTTAGAGTCTGTGAAGTGAGGTCCACCTCTCTGTCCTACAGACAAGTCATTTAACTTCTCTAAGCCTCATTTTCTATATCTGTACAATGAGGGTGATAAAAATACTTGCCCCCAAGGACTGTTGACAATTGAATGAGATAATGCATATGAAATGCACAAAACAGTTCCTCATACACAATATGTACTTAAAGTTTTTTTTTATTTTACTGCACAAATTTTTTCTCCATTTTATTATTAAATCTCGAAATAAGTATTCTTGAAATAAGGCTCTACATTCCCATTGATGGGGAAGAACAGTGGTTCGCAAGTAGGGTCCTCAGACTAGTGACAACAGCATCTTATTAGAGAACTTGTTTAGACAAGCAAATTCTAGGGTCCTACCACAGACCTACTGACTGAGAAAGCCCAGGAATGAGGCTCAGCAAGCTGCATTTTCACCAGCCTTGTAGGTCGTTCAGATGCATAATCAAGTTTGAGAACCACAGATAGGAGGAAAGGGGCTATAGGAAATCTCTCTTTGGGGAAATGTTATCCTATAAATGTCACCTGCCCAAAATCTCTGCTTTTTATTGTTGGCTATTCATATTTATATTTATGGGATTGGCATTTACAAAAGTGACTTCAGTTTGGTGTCCATTGAAAGTGATATAAAACCTAGCTAGCATGAAAGTGAAATGAGCCACATTTGGCTTCCCTCACTCTGAGCTTTTCCAAAAGCAAGTTTCAGATAGTTAAAACTTTGTGTGTTACATCTAGGTACCTGGGGAAAGAATCACTGAATCACAGCTCCATAGAAGAGGGGAGTCTTTAGATAAAAAGGCAGGAAGATACCTTCTCATGACCCTCTTGGGACTTGAGACAAACAAATGAGAAAAATCTATGGAAAATTTAAATCTTTTGTCTCAAACATTCCAGGCAATGCTACAAATAAATATGGAGCAATAGCAATTGTTTTAAATAATAAAACCACATTTTAAGGTTATAGACCTTTGGGGGGGGCAGTTCTGCACAAGAGATAGGTCTTTATAAACAGGATACATTTGCCAATCAGGACTCAAAATGCAAATGTTTATTTTTTTATATATGTTCCTGGAATATTTAGGTACTACAGAAGAAGATTCACAACCTACAATCTTGAGAACCAACAATTTGCCCTAGGTCATGATTTTGATTCAAATATGTTCTAATTATGAGTCTATTGTTTTAGAGGCTGTGTTATTACTGTTAATATAATAAGTGAATATTTATCTTAATAATTAGGCAAAACTAATGCTTGTTTCTGGTTCCAGAAACTGTTATGGAGCCCAAGACAGCTGGTGCCACTTTGGGGCTATCTGCAGATTTTACATCTTGAATTACTTGTACCCAACACTTATAGCAAAAGTTCATTTCAGAAAGCTATGGCAATAATTACACCAGGGTCTGACATCTGTCAATTCTATTATATTCTATAAGCTGTGACTGCTTTATGAAGGCAAACCGTGGCCTGTGGAATGGGTCATGTTACTGAATTAGTCACATCTCTTGGATTTAGAATCCTTTAAAGATTAGAATTTTTCTGGATTGCAGAGCAATGTACATAAAAACTAGATGAGGATTACATAAAAGTCATTCTCTCTCCATTTAGATGTTAGTTGAAAGCATTCCCCTTTCCCCCTCCCTGGTGATTTTAGTCTGTAACATGACTATTGTTTTAGCTTAATTTCTCTCCTCAATTTTATAATTTCTTTTCATTTCAATTTTTAAAATTATAACTATAATAGCATAGTTAGGGTCCAAAACATCATCCTGAATATATAAGTTAATACATGGCTAGACTTTGATTAATTGAGAAATCCTATCAGTTTAAGATTTCAGAAGTTATTTAAAAAAAATAAAAAACAGTGGCAGTGATGGCATACCCATGAGCCACTAAGCAGCTAGGTTCTATCCAATCCCTAAGACCCTGGTAGATAAAAATTAGACTAAAAAAACACATAAAGTATGCCATTTAGCCCCTTTTTGTGAAAGATTGTGTCTTTCTGTAGGGCTGATTTAAGAAGAAAAAATTTGAAAAAAAAATGTAAATTTTCTAATTGTCTTTCTCCTCTATAGATCTTTAACTCCTTTCCTTCTAATTTTTAGACTTCAAGAGGCAGAAAAATGAAGCTGGCCATTAGGTATGGGGGTTGTGGAATCATATAGATGTGGATCCAAGTCTTGATTTGTTCTGTCAATTATAAGCTGTGCTACTTTGGGCAAATCACTTAACTTCTCTGAGCTTCTATTCTGTCATTAGTCAAGTTGAGATAATAGCATTGTGCCCATGTGTGAATTAAATAAGTAATAGCTTGGCATAGAGTAAGAACTTAATTAGTACTATTCTTCTCATTCCACAGGGTCCTTCTCTTAGCTAAGTTGCAAACAAAGTAAGCAGAGTGAACATGAGAGCAAAGAAGCAAGGGAGGGGGGATAGCCACCTGGTAGTAATGCTGAGCTGAGATTTGCTGATTGCATTTGTTTTTCCCCTTGTTGTATAATTTTCTGGATTTTTTCCCCCTATTTTTCTATATTATGATGGCTGTGATAGGCAGAAAAATGCACTTCCCCCAACATATTTCCATGTCCTAATCCCCAGAACCAGTTACCTTATATGGCAAAAAAAAAAAAAAAAACTTTGCAGATATGATTAAAATTAAGGATTTTGAGATGGAGAGATTACCTAGATTACTGAGCAAACCTAACAAAATCGCAAGGGATCCTTATAAGAGGAACGAGGAGGGTCAAAATCAGAGGAAATGTGACAATAGAAGCAGACAGAGATTTGAATATGCTACCCTGCTGGTGTTGAAGATGGAGAAATGGGCCACTAGCCAAAGAATGTGGGCAGCCTCTCGAAGGTGGAATAGGCAAAGGTAATAGATTCTTCCCTGGAGTCTTCAGAAGGAAGGCAGTCTTGCTAACACCTCAGTTTTAGCCAAATGGAACCCATTTTGGACTTTTCACCTCTAAAACTGTAAGGTAATGAATTTGTGTTGTTTTTAAGCCACAAAGTTTTGTGGTGATTTGTTATAACAGTGTTAGGAAACTAATACAATGATATACTGTTGTGGAACTCTACATTGCAATAAGGAACTAGAAGGAAGAACAATGCTCTGCCCAACCATAACCAACAGACTGGTTTGTTAATTCTGGCTTCTCCATAGAATGGCCTTCAAAGAAGATGTAATGAAAGTAAATTTTTATTTAAAAGTAAACATGATTCACTAGGGAGAAATAATCATAAATCAGAGGAGAGAATTAATTGACTGGGATTCATTTTAATATGGGGGAGGTAGGTTGAGTTAGTATTGAATTTTGGCTTTTATATCATTTTCAATAAGTAGACAGTAGTGTTCAAGGAGGAAGTTTCTAGAAACATAGCCAACCCCTGTCTGTCACTCAACTTCACACAGTAATGCCCGAATAGGTTGAAAAACTCCAATGGAGGAAGCCGAGGAAAATCATCTCGATTTCAGGCTACAATTCAATCCCCAAGGGTGACAGCACAAAGCAATTGTCTAGTTACCTCTTTTATAGCTCTATTGCACTCTCAAGATCCTTTTGCCTCATTTGAACACATTTCTACTCTTTCTGCCTGGTTCAGAGTCATTTGACTTCCCATACATTTTCATCGTTTACTCACGCTTCTCATTTTAAGTTTTGTCCTTTGCAGGAAAAAAAAAGCTTTGCCAGAGACATAAACTATATACCCTCTGACTAGGTCTAAAGAGCATACAAAGTTGATAGATTTGGAAATTGAGCCCTGAGTAATAGATTTAATCCCTAAATAACTGACCAGATTCAGTTTACACAAAAGGAAAAAAAATGAATCCATGAACCACAGGATCAGGGATCAATTTTCTCCATCAGAAACAACCACAAACTATCAACTTGTAGCCCTTAAAAATAAAAATAAATTTCACAGATTAAAATTATCCTATCAGAGTGCCCATTGCTTAATGGGTCCTCAGTCAACTTGTGCTGGTGTTTTTGTAATATCTTTTTAAGGAGCGGTGACTTATAACTGACAAATAGGCACATGTTCACATAGAAACATCAAAGAATGTGGTGATGTTAACACTCAAATATGTAGTAAGTACCTATCACATGTTGTGTGGGACACTTTGGGGAACAAGTCACCTCTGGAGACTCTGTCTCTTAACATCTTCCCCACTCTTTATTTTTGGTTTTTTAAATGCCAAGTGATAGCAACCTCCCTCACAGTTCACTTCCTCTGAAAATCTCTCCATGTGTGTGACAGCTCCTTCCCCATCATCTGCACTGATGTATGAAGTCCAGGGAAACTCTACTCGCAAGGAAATGAGAGAAGAGCCAGCTCCCAGTCACTACAGGGAATGTGATGAGGCCCACAGGAAGTCATCTCCCCAACCCATCCCATCTGCTGATCTTTACTGCTACACTACCACAGATACCAAGGGCAGATTTGGTTGGTGGTCATGTGCAGATTTGCCTGGGGCCTGGAAGAGGTTTCATAAATGTCTTCCCAACTGTAGGGCTTTTGCATCAAGAAACGGGGGGGGGGGGGGGGGGAGGAGAGAAAAGAAAAAACTAGATTGGGGGAGGTGTGGACTGGATGGGATTTGTTCAAGACTAGATTTAAAACGTTCTGCTTTTTTTTGAAACAACTTACTTTGTAATCATTGCCTTGGCATCTGGCCCTCTCTCATTTAACCTCATCTGCCTGACTTTAAATTCATGGAACAGATTTTCACTGCCTTGGACTCTAAGCAGTTGGCTGGTGGAGTGTTCTTGGATGTTACCAAAAAAAGGCATTTGATACCATTAATCATATTGCCATATGTAATAAATTGGCTGCCTATGGTACCTCGCCTAAATTTGTCACATGGTTCCAATCAGAGCTCTGCCAACTGAAAGTGGTTATTGGAAACTCTGACTCTCCCTTTCAAGCATGCCTTTCCGATGTTCCATGGGCCCCTCCTGTTTGCACCGCACATTAATGACTTGCTGGCTCATCGTCTGCACAAAGGCCAGCCCTTCCGAGGATGCACATGTCTGAGGTGGTGCTCTACCTGGGCAATAACCTGTGTGGTATCAAAGTCACATCATTTATGGTCAGCCTTTGACAGCCAGATGACTTTAAGGCTAATCTCATACATCCTTTAATTTGAGGTTCTGCATCTGCCTCTGCCTTGATTCTTTTTAAAACCTTTTCCTGTGTCCTCCCCCAACTGTGCGAATATATTGAATTTAGGGGCACAGTGTCCCCCATGAGAATGCTGTTGTCTTTACTCATCTCGGCCTGCAGGAGGGGTGCCTGCCACACCGCAGAGGGTATGCTCAAAATCTATTTGAGAGTAACTAATTTCAGCAAGTGAGAAAGAGGAGGTGGATGAAGAAGGGAAGTGATGAAAGCATCGTGCCACCACTGCTTCTGGCTTTAATGGATTACACTTGCGTTTTGTTAGGTTTGGTTTCTTGGTTTCCTTGTTTCTTTGTTTCTTTTTCTCAGGACAATCTGGATAGAATAAAACAAAAACAAAAACAAAAAACAAAAAAACAAATCTTTCCTTCCAAATCAGACTGTTGTTCTATTTAGTTTTGAAAATTCAAGAGGCCTTTATGAAATGTTTTGGAATTAGACTTTATGTTATTTAAAGTGGAAAGTGCTATGTGCATGTTTTAAATGAAAATTTTGTGAGTATGTACAAGCCTCTTTAAATAGGTATTTGCATGTGTGCAAGAATATGTATACATGTGTCCCTTCTATGTACACATCTTAGTTTCCACATTCCAGCAGAGACCAGGTACTGAAATCTTAAAATACAGTTTTTGTCTCATTTTCAGCAGCTCTAAAGCATGAAGTACAGGAAATCTTAATCACCCCTTACTCTCAAATTTTGAGAGAAAACGTTCTCTTCTCATGGAATTTGCAACCTATTAGTTGCAGACCCAGGTGGTTTAGGCAGTTTGGGTAAGGCTCATGTAAACATCCCTGCTACCATCTGAAACCCGTAAATAAGGACATTGGGGAACAAACAACAGCAACCACCACGATCCCTCCCTTTTCACACCACATCTCATCTTTTATTTTAGTAAGACATTGTTCAGTGGAGTAGGAGAGCATTTGACGAGAGCCTGAGCAAAACATAAATAGATGGCCTTAAAATAAAAGCTCTAAATGAAGCATAGAGTTGGTGGTGTGCTCATACAGAAACCCAACACAGGTCAAAGTGCCCGTGAGAAAGGGAAGGTCTGGCATCCCTGCTGCTTTGGAGAAGGTGCTAGAAAGTTCAAGACCTAAGGCTCTGTTGACCTCAATCTTTCCCCATATAGGTGATGCAGTACACATATAACAAGTTTGACCTTTGGTTCAGAGAAAATAATATAATAAAAGTGAACTAAATAGCAAGTTCTGATAAGAATTAGTGGTTACTTACATATCCCATTAATTGGCAGTGCTCTAAAGACAAAAAATGTAGTAATACATCCCTCCACCCACCCTACCCATCCATTGGCTACAATGAGCTACCTGTAAGAGGAGGGGTAGGGGAAAGGAGAGGTGAGTTCCCTAAACAACCCTGCTGGGAAAGCTGTGAGCTCCCCAAGACTGGCAGCAGGGCCAAGTCATCAGGGCAGAAGTCAGAGAAGCAGGGCTGCAGAAAAACAACAGTTGATTTTTACCAGCCACAGTTGCAAAACTAAGGCTGAGTCGCAGCTTCCAACCCCCAACCCAGAGGGCCCATCCCCCCATACTCTCTGAGACCATGGAGCCTCAGGGGAATCTGAGCAAATGCTACCGAAACTGTTGCTAACAATAACAGAGACTATAAGTGAGGGTAGTGAGTGTGATTAAATATCTACAAGAAAATAAAAGCATTATATAAAGGTATTATTAAGGCTTTATATAAAGCAGGGATCCAACAGGCTTAGTCACCACCAACTGGAAACAAAAAGAAAAGCACCTTCTTTGCTGCAGGCTAAAGAGAGACCTTTATATAATAAATCTTTCTTTCTGGAAAAAAAAAAGCATAATACATTTCCATTAATGCCCAGGTGGAGAAATAGTCCATTAAACACATGAACAACCAAGGTGACAAGGCATCCAGAAAGAAAGAGAAAAATCTCCAGAAAATAAGCTTACAGACATAGAAATATGCAACTTAAATGACAGAGAATTCAGATGGTACTTGAAAAAACTCAGTGAGTTCCGAAACTAGTCATTCAACAATTTCAGGAATTGAAAAAATACCTAGAGGAGTAGAGTAAGGAGATTGAAACCCTCAAAAAGACACAAATAGAACTTCTGGAGATGAAGAACACACTGCAAGAGTTGAAAAATGAAATAGCAAGCTTGGAAAATAGAGTTGACAAAATGGAGGAAAGGATCAGTGATAATGAAGACAGAAATCTAGAAATAAATCAGAAGGAAGAAGAGAGAAACCAAAGAATGGAAAATAATAGAATAGAAATTCAAGAACTAGCTAATACCATCAGGAAAGGAACATAAGAATAATGGGCATTATCGAAGACAAGGAAAAGGAGCAAGGACTAGAAAGCATTTTCAGACAAATAGTTGAAGAGAATTCCCCAAATCTAAGGAATGAGCTGGACCTTGGAATTCCAAAGGTCAATAGAACCCAATTACATTAACCCAAAAAGGCCTTCACCAAGACAACATTATATTAAAATTATCAAAAATCAATGGGAAAGGAAAAATTCTCAGGGCACCCGGGGAGAAGAAAATGGTAACTTACAAAGGAAAACCCATTAGATTATCATCGGACTTCTTAGCGCAAACCTTACAAGCCAGAAAGGAATGGAATCGAATATTTAAACTGTTAAGTGAAAGGAACTACCAGCCTAGAATAATGTATCCAGCTAACCTACCCTTTAGATATGAAGGAGAAATAAAGACCTTTCCAGACATACAAAAATTGAGGGAATTCTTCACTACGAGGCCTGCACTACAGGAAATACTGAACTATGAAACCGAAACTAGACTTATGGGGTGATCACTTTGTAAGGTATATAAATATGTAATCTATGTTGTACACCTAAAACTAATATAATAGTGTAAGTTAACTGTAACTGAAAAATAAATTAATTTTTTTAAAACAAAAAAATTATAAGATGAGAAAGTAGTTAGGAAAATCTTCTAAATGACATTAGTGTCATATGTGGCCGACTCTTACCATTTTTTCTGAGGCTGCCAGGAAGCCAAAGAGAATGACACAGCCTTTTTGCCCATTCAGGTGTTAGGTTAAGCAGGAAAGTTTAGTGGCTCATATTAAGTGACCCAAGTAATGGGTTGCATTAAATAGTCCAAGTTGGGTGTCCCAATCATTTATTACTGGGTTGTAGCAAAATCACTGGCAGATAAAAATGGCCTTGGTAAGACTTTAGTGTCAAGGGCTCAAACCATGATACAAGAAGAAACCCTACTCTAAGACATAGGTCAGGAGAAGCTAAAAGGAGTACCTGATAAAGCAAGGGTCAGCAAATGCTTTCTGTAAAGGGTGGGAGAGTAAATACTTTAGGTTTTGCAGCCACATATGGTCTCTGACATACAGCCATGTATGTGTATATATGTATGTTTTACAGTCCCTTAAAAATATAGAAACCACTCTCAGCTTTAGAGCCCTACACAAACAGGCTGGATTTGGTCCTTTGTCCAAACCGGTCCTGCAAGGGGCAGTTTGCCAACCCTGTAAGCTCTCATTTAACAAACATTTATTGTGCACCTATTATGTGTCAGGCATTGTGCCAAGAGTAGAGCTATTGAGATAAATGTTTTGGCCCTGTTGTCCAGAAGCCTCTACTTTAATGTGCACTAGCAATTCAGCAAGGAGTGGATTAAGCTGTCACGAAAATTGTACAAAGTACCAAATGGCACCTTCATACAATTAGCTTCCATCTTAATCATGGCTTAATCACCTTGTTGTCTCCATCATCTAGCAGAGCAGTCCCCAAACTTTTTGGCGCCAGGGACTGGTGCTCCTATGAAAATATAATGCCTGATGACCTGAGGTAGAGCTGAGGTGGTGATGCTAGCACTGGGGAGTGGCTGCAAATACTAATGAAGCCTCATTCACTCATCTGATGCTCACTTCGTGCTGTGCAGCCCAATTCCTAACAGGCCGCAGACCAGTACCAGTCCATGGATGGGGTGTTATGGGCCCCTGATCAAGCACATAGAAGGTTCTCAAAAACTGTGTTAAAAACACACCAAATTTTTACCTGATATTTTGTTACCTTTAAAAGATTGCTATGTAAACTCTTTAACACTATTGCTAAGTAATATTATTTAATAAAATTTTGTTTTGTTTAGTTTTGCTATTGAAGAGTTCATTAAAGCATTTTTTCTAAATTATATTTTCCATACTTACCCTTAACTTATCTCACATCTTGTTATCACTAGAATAACACATGTATTTCCATTTACAATATACCTACAGTTATAAATAAGGTTTGCAGCTTTCCTAAATTGCAAATTCAATATTTCTGCATCAATTCTAAACTTTCTATTCACTCTTTAGAAGCCTACAAGAAACAAAATCCATTATGTGATATTTTTCACCTGACTGCAAGAGTGCAAGAATATACACTGTTTCCTTTAAAAATAGAATCATCATTCATAGATGTAGATGTGCACTTGTTATGCCAAGATGAGACAGATGTAGTTCTATTCACCTGGGGACAGGTGCTTCATTTATTCCTTCTCTGACACTCTTTTCTTTATATAGACTGATGTTTTTGACCTAAATCATTTTCCTTCTACTGAAGAACTTCTTTTAACATTTCTTGCTATTGATAAATTCCTTCAGCTTTTGTTTGTCTGAGAAGGTCTTATTCACTTTCAAAGGATAATTTTGCTGGACACAGAATTCTAGGATATAGTCTGTATTTCATTCCAGTGCATATGCATGCATGCATGTATGGTGTCTGATGAGAAGCCCATTGTATTTTTCCTCTATAGATGAGGTGTTTTTCCCCCTCTTGCTTCTTTCAAGATTTTCTCTGTCTTTGGTTTTCTGAAATTTCAATGATATGTCTAGGTGTAGATTTTTTTTATCCTGATGGTTGTTTATTGAGTTTCCTGAATCTGTAGTTTCATGTCTGTTATTAATTTTGGAAAGTTCTCAGCCATTATTACTTCGAATATTTTTTCTACTCTCTTCTCTCATCCTTCCCCTTGGTATGTTATACCTTTTGAACTTAACCTGCAATTCTTAGATGGTCTGTTTTGAGTTTTTTTATTACTTTTTCTGTTTGCATTTCATTATATTCCACCTCACTGATTCTCTCCTGGGCTGTTTTGCATCTAGTGATGAACCTGTTGAAGGTATTCTTTATTTCTCTTACAGTATTTTTTTTCAAGCATGTTCTTTTGATTCTTTTTTAGCACTTCCATCTCTTTGCTTATATTACCTATCTTTTTTTTTCTTCCCATTAAACTCTTGACATAGTAATCCTAGTTATCTAAATTCCCTGTATGGTTATGATGATTGCTTTATGTTTCAGACTGTGTTTTTACTTGCTTTTGGTCATGCCATGTGATTTCTTTGTTTAAAGCAGAGCATCTTGTATTAAACAACAGGTACCGAGGTAAATAAGTCTTCGTTATGAGGATCTATGTTAATCTGGCTGGGAATTAGACTGTGTTTAATGTTTTCAGCAGCTGTAAGGGCCAGAGATTCAGATTCCTCTAGTGTCCTCGCTTTGGTCTTTCCGCGTGACTTTGAGGTTCCCTAAGTGTTCCTCTTCAGAGAGTCTGCGTGCTACAGCTCTTTCAGCTGTTATTCATTGTTAACATACTGAAGCCCTGTTTGTAGGTATTAAGGAGTAGGGAAAGGGAGCATTCTATAATCATCCAACTAAATGTAAATGTTTCAGTGGGTTTGTATCTTGGGGCTGTGACCTTTCCAAGTGATTTTTCAGTTGTATAGCTTCTCCTCTACCTGATCTCTACTCCCTTTGGCATCCTCAGTCTGTTTCCTTAAAACTCTGATTTCTGTTGACTATGTCCCTCACCCCCAACCTCTTAGGTGAAACAGGACGTCTAGAAGGGTCTGGAGTGGGAAGAATGCTCTTCCTTGGCTGGAATAAAGTGCTGATAAAGTCTTTCCCCTTGAAGAGCGGGCCTTTGTTATAGAGAAGACTCTAGGGATGTCATAATTATTCTTCCTCTCCCTATGACAGAGGGAATCTTTGTCAGATCTTAAATAGGAAAGCCTTGTGGGGTCCTCAGAAGTAAAGCCTAAAAAAAGTGTGCACCTCCAAGACTGCAGTACCCAGGAACTTCTCACTCTCATGCTAGTCCATACTTAGACTCCAGCAATTCACCATAATTACTATTGGAGTGTTCTTACCAGTTTATGGCTCCAGCAACTTTCGTTCCAGGTTAAGCTTATCTCAGCTATGTCTTCTGGATTTGCCTGTCTCTCCAGATTTCACAGTGGACGCTTACCTCCACTTTTCTGATGAGTACAAGAAATGTTGTTGGTTCCAGTTTTGTCCAGGTTTTTCTTGTTGTAAGGATGGCAATGATAATTTCTAAGCTTTTAATGTGTCAGCTCCTAAGCCAGAAACCACAAAATGTTTTAATAAATAGGTGTAAGTAAACAACAGTAGAAAATAACATTCTCAATTCAGTCTCAAAGTTTAACTTTTCTATGACAACTACAGACCAAGACTGAAGTACCAGTGACACCAAATTGCTGAAAAATATCTAAGAAGCAGGTAGTTTTAGGACTAGAACAGCATAGAGTAATAAACTTTTTAAATGTTTTGTACACATAGTTTCATACGTAAGAGGATTTGGTGAGATGATTGTGTTAAAGTGTGATTTCAACTCCAACATAGTCATAAAATTTACATACCCAGAAAGCACATCATTCTTATCACCAAGCAGTTATTAGGCACCTACTATGTGCTATAATTTGGGGGTATTCACAAAGGATGTGACTCGTGAGCTGAGGGTCCAGAACCCAACTAGAAATGCAAAAAGTATGAATAAAAAAATTAAATAATAAAAGTTTGTATAAAAAATACTAAACTTGAATTTATTGCTACAGGAGTTAATTTTTCAACTGTATGTATAATATTTTATATACTTGTATAGATAATTTACTGAAGTATGTCTTTATAATTAAATATCAATTAAAATAAATAACAATTCAAAGCAGAATGTGTTAAGTGCTAAGTGAGTGGTGGAGGCAGTAATTGCTGTGGATTATAGAAGCTTTGAGTAATAATTAGCTGGGTACTACCCACCATCTCCCATTTGTAGGCACCCAAACATATTCTTATAACATTAACTGGCACCATTTAATCTCAATCTCAGTGAGCTCACCCCATCAAATATATGTTATATTACAAAATGAGGCTTGAGTCTACCAAACAAGATGTATGAAAGAAAGTTATAAAAGGATTTGCAATCCTTTGCTGATTGCCCATCTTCAGCTGAGAAAAGACATTGAAGAGGATGAGGGAAAAAATGGGGGTTTAAAAGAACCCCAAACCTTCTTACCTTTCCACCAAAAAGGAAGGTTTGGAGGGTATCTGCCCTTTACTTCAATCGTAGGCAAAGGACCTCCAAGATGCTTAATATGTTTGTGCAAATAGTTTAAAGAGCCATTGGCATGGTGTCTAACTGATGCTTGGAAAATCTAAAGGCTAGAGACTTGCAGGCTGGTGCTCTGCCTGCATAAAATAATCACAGACTGCCCAAGAGGGCTCCCTCAAATGTTGTAGTAAAGACAACAAAGGGTTGAACCACGAGATTCCTGGAACTTAAGGAAAGAACTATAAGCAACCCAAAAAAGATATGTTCCCCACATTAGAAGAACTGGGGACAACCCTTAAGAAAGCCCAAATATAGACAAAGAGAAAGGGCCAGTTTGAAACACTACCAAGCCCAGGCTTGCCTATGCCACCTTATAACACCGCAAGTCCCACCTCAGAGCCTCGCACCTGCAGTTCCCTCCACCTGGGATGTTGTCCCACCGGAAGTTTATTAGCTAGTGTCCTCATCTCTTTCAGGTCTTTAATCAAAAAGCACCACCTCAGTGAGGACTTATATGACTATACCATCCAAAAGCTGATGTTTTATGTCCCTTTCCCCTGCTTTATTTTTCATCTTAGCACACTTTTCTTTATCTAAATACTAAATATTGCACTTACATACTTATTTTATTGTTTTTCTCCTCCACTAGATTGTAAGCTCCTCAAAGGTAAGTATTTTGTAGCACTCAGTAAATATTGAATAAATATTTACTTAATGAAGAAATTAATAAATGCAGATTGATAAGGTCTGTGAGAGATAAAAGTAAATGACTTTCTGACTATTCTCCATGAGCTTTCCTTATTCAATGTGCCAATTACACTAGTTTCTGATACTCCATGGTGTTTGGAATAGTATATTACACATGAGTTGAAAAGCATAGAAGACTGGAATGGTCAACAAGGCTTCTTGTTGGAGCTGGATTTAGCTGGGTCTTAAAGGATTGATAGGACCTAGAAACACCAAAAATGTCTTGGAACAAAAGTGATGAGCCAAGAATATCTGTGAGGTACTCACTGAACTATGAATAGATTCACTTGCCTAAAGCAGAGGATTCTGTGTAGAGAAATTAAACCTTGAGAAGAATGCAGAGAGCCCTGGGTCATTAATGAGAGTAGGCCCTGATGCTATCCTGAAACCTATGGGTGGAACCAGCCTTTGCGCATTGCAGTGAGTTGGCTTAAAGGTAGCAGAATGCCAGAGATAAGTGAGTCAAAGTTGAGGGTGGTACTTTAAGGACCAGAAACAGTGAGACCTCCACTAGGAGCCCAGTCAGTATGAGGTTATCTGGTGACCAGTGAAAGCATCCATGAAGTCCATCCTGAAATCAAAGGAGGAGGTGAAATAAATGCACAGTACAGTCTCTGCATCTCTACTATTTTATGACTCTGTGGTTTTATTCCCAAGCAGAATCTTTCAGGGCTTAGGGAAAGGTGTTGCCCATTTGGGTCCTGCTGTATTTCAGCATCCCAGCCTCTGACTGGCAAGGCCGGGGAAACCAGTCATTGTTCATAGAAAGAAGGAAAGAGACCTTACCTTCTTTCTGTGTTAGACAGGCTTGTCTCAATGTTCCATTTGTGTGTATCTGCTCCCATGACTTCTGCTTGGACATGAGCTTCACTGTTGATCAGTAAGTTCTTTCACTCCCTACCTCAGGACAGTCTTCTCAGTTTTAACCTTCTCTGTAGTCTGACCAAGATCATTGCACTCTGCATTCTGCCTGTATTAGGGTAGGCCACTCCTTTTGACACTGCATTTTCTTCTCAATACCTCATTGACTAGTATATAAATAGACCTTTAGTTTTCATCTTTAACTGATTGCTGCTTATAGTTCAGCTAACCATCCTTTCTGATGGGTCCAAGCCTGTGTGAGAGTTTCTGCTTGTTAAGTAAAATTCATTACCCTGTTTTCTAATCCTTTTGGACAAAATCTAAATTGATTAGATTCCCCCTTAATTCTCTTTTCTACAATTCTCCTTTATAGGCTTTATCAAAATTTATAGACGTTCATTATAATATATATTTACTTATCTGAATGGTTATTTAACAGCTGTGTGTTCCTGACTAGTCTATAAGTAACATGAAGTCAAAAGACTGTCTACTTTGTTCATCATTGTATCCCCAACACCTTAAACAATGTCTGGGCTCTCAAACATTCAATAAAAATTTGTTATTAAATTTATCTCCTATAATGATGAATGCCCACTTTTACCTCCCTTATCTGAACAGGTTGTTTATTTCAAGATCTTCTTCCCACCAGGTATATCTGGCTCCTTCCCATGGCCTGCAGACTTAGTCTTGGACCATTATAAAACTAACATTTTCAACCCTCCTTTACACAACCCACTTTAACATTTTTTAATTACAGCACAAATCATAAAGAAATGCATTTTTAACAGAAAAAGCAAAAATCAGAAAGAGAATCATTTTTTTGTACCACCTAGTTCCTTCCTATCCTCCTAAATATAGCCCGTCAAGAGAAAGACCTCAAACATTCCTTAAATGATGCTCTGAAGCCGCTGAGCTGGATCATAATAGCTAGAAAGAAGAGGGAAACTTCCCAAATCCAAATCTTCAGAGAAAAAATGCACAGCTCTTGACAGCTTTTCCCATTGGGATCTACAGACCACCATAAAAGAAGGTGCTTTTACTCCTCTCTGCCTAGGGTTGTTACTTTTTAAACTAATGTCTCGGGTGTCTGAGGAATTCATAATTCACCTTGGATCACATGTCCTAGTACATGATTTGTTTAGAAATTCATTTCTCCTGTGGTCACATGAATGATCAGAGGCTGTGGGGTTGGCACTCTGCCTATCATCTCTTTAAATCCCCCTTTCCTGCATTATCTGGGATGGGCAAGAGTCATAGATCAACTTCACCTTCACTGAGCAGTCCGAGGTTCTTGTTTCTAGCAATGTTCCTTAGCTGTCTGTCCACTAACATCAGATAAGCTGGCACCCATAGCTCCCGAAACCAAGACCAGGTCTCCCAGGTTAAAAGACTAACCACTTCTTATGCCTTGAGAGCTTCTGATTTCCACTGATATAGAGACTATTTTAAAGACAACTGCTATGCTCATCTCTTCTTAATATATTATTTGAGAGCAACATGCATACTTGCGCCTCTTTTATGTAAAGTTGTCTATATTTTTAAGTGTCATTGGATTCCTTTTCACTTCTTTGTTGCACGTTTACTGCAATCTTTTTAAAATTTCTTCTTCAGAAGGGTGTGTGGCAATGATGATTCTGGTGTCTGTGCCTTCCCACCAGACTTTCTAATTTGATTGGCACATGGTAGAGTCCAGGCATCAGAATCACTTAAAAATCATCCAGGGGATTCTAATCCTCTGGATTAGAACTAAGATCTAGAAAGGGCTAAGAACTGTTGATCTAGAAATGTTGATCTAGAAAGGAACACCTCAGAATGCAATGTATGTGAAATTCACCTGGGAATCTTATAAAAATGCAGATTCGGTTCTTGGGTGAGGGGTTGGGGGAGATGCTGAGAATGCATTTCTAACAAGATGCCAGTATCTTGATCCATGGACCACACTTCAAGTAACCAGGTTCTTTAAATAACATGTGGCTATTCAAATTTAAATATTACATTTGGTTACTTTATAAAGGAAACTTAAATACAATTAAAAGTTCACATCATCAGGTGTATATTTCAAGTGCTCAGTAGCCACATGTGGCTAATGACTGCTCTTTTCTTAAACAGTGTAGGGTAGAAACATTTCCATCACAGGAAGTTCTGCTGGACAGTGCCACTCTCGACCCTTGATTTTCCTTTTGTATTTCAGTTTGCAAGGAATTACACTTGCCAACCCTGAAGCTAATGTGTTTCTATAGCACCCCAGGGCTTTAATAACATGTACATTTTGTATGTATTTTTGCTTTGGACTTTTAAAGGCCAACTTCTTCCCAGAAGATAGTGGGAGGCCCAACAGAAACCTTTGATTTCAAGACCAGCTTTAGGCCTAAGTAATTGATTTGTAGTATTATTGTTTTTATCGTCACTGCTGTTTTAGTTAAAGCAAACTTTATTGAAGGTTTGAGTGAGTTAAATTATCCTCTGTGGTTATTTTTAAACTCCTTTTAAGAAGGACTTGCCAATTTCTCTTGCCAACCTATTTTACTGGCATTGCTTGGAAAACAACTTTGTCATAGCATTTGTTTCCTTCTCTCTACTCAAGTCTAGCCACCTACTTTGCCATTCCTTCAAGTCATTCAACAGCATCAGTAGAGTACTCTTAGTCTAGCACTACTCAGCTGCTATAAGAGTTCAAGAAGAAACAGCAAATGGTGCTTCCCCCTCACCGAGTATATAATTGAATAGAGAACCTGTGATGAGACAAGTAAAACTCAAAATCATTAAGTTGCTAGCAATGGCTAGTGAGTGGTAACACATTAAAACATTAAAACAGATTAGTTTCTCATATTAGCCAACTATCACTGAGCAAAGGGCAGGATCCAATAAAATAATGCACAGGAGAGAGAGAATTTAATGGAGGGAGGGAGAGGTCAAGATATGAAAGGGCTGCAAACTGAGTAGGATGCAGTCCTACCAAAGAGATGACTTGGGGAAGGCAGACAGGGTCAGGAGGAGGGAACATAGTGAGGTGGGAGGCATGGAAAAGAAAAAAATCAGGCAAAATGGGAGGTCAATAGAAGTGATAGATAAACCAGTTGTTTGACTATTCTGTAGACAGTGGTAAAGGAATCTGCTAACCCTGTGTTTTTGCACCTCTATCAGGGCCATTGTGCCCTCTGGTGGAGAGGATGAAAGTGTGAGAGTGGGCAAGGATGGAGATGGAGCCATAGAAGAAATGGGCTTTGTCCTGCTGCCTCTTGAGCCCACAACAAAAGCAGATCTGCCCGAAAAAGGAAAGTGAAAGAGAGCTTTTAAGTTTCTATAACACAGTGTCAAGAGGATTGAACTGAGAGGACTCTAGGGCCAAGTTCTTGTCCCAGTTAAATCCAGTGATCTGGATTCATTTTCACAACTGTACCATGAGAAAGTCAAATGATCTTACACCTCTAAAGTTCTGTGCCCTCTGATTTTACACTTAAAAGCAGTGGTTTGCAAACTGAGATGATAGATGGGGTCCGGGCACCTGCTTCACACAGAGCAGCTACATTTTATGTGTTTACATCGAGTTTCATAAGATCACTGACCAAGACACTATATGTGATGTGATTGCCTCAGCCACTACTTCAGAGTTTCTTTTTGGCTCTTAAACCCTTACATTTATCTTAGAAATTAAAATGTGGGAGAAAAGAAGGTAGAAAGAGGGAGAACTTGAGGAGTAGGGGTGTAGAGAAAGAGAGAGGGAGGACACCACAGCCCACCAGGGGCAGAAGAGGAAGCGACTAGATGTCTCCACTAAATCAAGCCACAAAGAGTCCTTTCTCATAACTCATACTCGTTAATGAGACAAGGTCATGAAGATCGCCCATGCTACTGTGTGCAGGGAGCTTATAAAGAAAGTTGGCAGATCAAAACTTATGCATCCGCATTAGCTATAATTTTGGAAAATTGTACACATACTTGAATGACATTCCTATTGTTCAACCACTTTGGGTCCTTAGGAATCCTCCCTGGAACTTGATTAGTTTCCAAGCACACCTTTTCTAAATCTTTGTGAAACTGAGAGACTACCTTTCACTTTCTGTGAGATCAGCGGCTTGCAGCATAAATCTTTGGAGTGAGCACCTGTGGGAAAAAGGTGAGGCAAGTTGATTTGAAAAGCAGATGGGGGCCAATACATGAGGCTCCAGAGTCACCGCCTTTGGGAAAGACTAGACTTCTTGACATATGCCCTTGGCCATAAGGTCAAAATAGAAAACTCTCCACTTTGAAAACAGAGCCCTCCAGCTGAGAGAAATAAGGAGTAATCCAACCATGATTTAGAAGAAGCCTATTTCTCTTTTCAAATTTTCTAACTTGACATGTTGCTGTAGTGCACTTCACATCTGATTACATTAGTCACATCACATTATACCATATCAGATGTGACATGATGCAGTGGGATTGTGAACTATGTATAAAGATGTACCAGCAGCCAATAACGTCAACTCTTTCCTGATACAGGAGCTGAGCCACCTTCTTTCCTGGTAGTCCTTGTTAATTCAAACAAAGCATCTCATTCTCTTGTCAAAGAAGGGGCTTCATAAATTCTTACCTGAGTCATCAGCTAGAAGAAATTACTCTAGGCCTCTTGTTTAAATCAGGGATACTTTTGCTATCCTAGGACCAAATCTAGAATTTTGTCTCTCCCCAACATTTTCAGTAATAACGCCTTCAGCGTGTCTAAAACTTTACAATTTGCAAGGTTCTTTCGAAGTCACTATCTCATTAACATTATCACATTCTTAGAAGCCAAGAATTAGTGGAGACTTTTTTATATTTGGCTAGGAGATTCAGAATGTTCAACAGTGTCTTCACAGCCAACTATCTGAGTCTATCTTTCTGTGATACAAAAAAATCAGTGTGACACATGCTGAGTGTGTGCCTGTGTCTTTATGATGGGCTGATTGCATTTGGTGCTTCGCTTGAGTCAATTTTATTTTAATCTAAATACTGGTTTAAAGGAAACTACTGGAGAGATATTACAACCATGGTACACTAACTTCAAGATGAAAATTAGAAAGTTTTCTTGGTTTCTCCACAGAGAAGAACAAAGAAAATGACACAATCTTCCTAAAAAACTGACCACTCACAGTATGGTAAGAACCAATCTAATTCAAAAGTTGTGCTTGATTCTTACTATAGGTTTTCTTTCTTTTGTCTTTTGCAGAGAAGTGGAATAAACCTCCCTGTGTCAGAAAGGAGAGTTGTGGCTCCAAGTAACAGAACTTGACTCAAGTTGCCTAAGAAAGAAAGAAAGGAAGAAAGAAAGAAAAAGAAAGAAAGAAAGAAGAAAGAAAGAAAGAAAGAAAGAAAGAAGAAAGGAAAGAAAAGAAAAGAAAAGAAAAGAAAAGAAAAGAAAAGAAAAGAAAAGAAAAAGAAAAAGAAAGAAAGAAAATGTATCAGGGGCAAAAAGGGGTTCAGAAGTAGAACAGCTCCAGACTGACCCAGATGGTGAATCTTGTCAAGAAGAACCAAGTATCCTGGTTCTGGCCTCAGGCTAGGGGAAAATTGCTCCTGAAATTCTAAGTTTAACATATGGCTACAGCAACTTCCAGGAGAACCTTTCTTAGATGAGAGAAAACCCTTCCAAGAGCCACTATCCCTGCCCTAAATGACTTCCCCTCAAATACATGGGCCGGGATTGAGCTACACATGCTTGTTTGTAAATCAACCTTTGGCAAGAGAAATAGGATTACTCTAATTGGACAAAGGAAGCAGCCACGATAGTCACAATGTTCCATCTGTTGTAGAAGCAAACACTGAGAAATGCCACTTAGACAAGAGAAATGGCAAAGAGCAGCAGAATGAGGCCCAGCTGGAAAAATTCTTGTGGTGAGATTCAGCCTGGGTTTGTATTCTACTTGAGATGGGATGGGTCAAGCATTAGGAGTCCACCATGTCATTATCACACACTGCCAACTGTGACCAAGCTCTCCCCACCACACCTGCCCTGGCTCACCTTCAGGTCTAGAGGAGAGCTGGAGTTCAGCTTCTATGAACAGCTTACTCTGTCCCCTCAGTGCAGAGTATTATCAATTCCAATCTGCCCAATATTGATATATTCTGCCTTTTACACATAGAACATGTATATATATTTGAAAATAGCTACTGTGACCTTTCTAAGATGATTCTTCCCCAGGCTAAATATCTCTAGTTTCTAAAAGCACCCCTGTGATACCTAAGGTTGAACTTCCTTTTGGTGCCACTAACTACAACCCAGGGCTATACTTTGGAGTTTACTGGCTAACTACCTCAAATTCTTAGTCATTGTTACCTTTGTGTGAATTAATTTCTCTAAATAAAATTTTTCATAATGTTCTCGAGGGAGACCCAGGAGACAGTGGAGAAAATACTAGAGCAGACTGACAGTTTTTAAAGTTTGCAGGGAAGAATAAAGCATTGAAGACACACCATGCCAATGGCATTAACTTGCCTAAAATACATATAATATTCTGGTGTTGCATTTCAGCTCATGGTAGGGCAAGGCAGCCTGGGCAAACTGGGGTGAGCTAAGATCTAGAAATTTTTGAGATAAATTGTTTCTGGGAAAATGGACTTTGCCATCAAATACTGGAAGGAAGTCCTGGCTGGCAGGTAGAATGAATTCATTCACCAAATATTTATTGGATGCCTACTGTGGTCCAGGCACTTTGCTAGACATTGATATGCAGTTTGGAAAGTGCATAACAATAAACATCTGTTTGTCTAGGTTATTAGTTGTCATGAAACAGGGTGAGGGAGAAGATGAATAACTCAAAGGATATCTATTCAAAGGATAACACGAAAAATCTACAAAAAGGCAATATCCACTCCAACAGGCGTGAAGTTATAGGAAAAGCTATAAACCTCTTGACTTTGAGGAACAGAAAACTACAGTTTTAAAAGTACAAGACAGGTTGAGAGCCATAAGAAGTAAGACAAATCTCCAGCTACCATGATTAAGATACAAAGAGGACACTGATCTGCACGGGAATCTGCAAACTGAGTTAATGCAAACTGAAGTACAGGCTCTCAGCTGCCTGGGTAGCAAGATGGACTTGGTGCTGAGCCACAAAGTCAGAACACAGAACTCTCCCAGGCTAAGATCAGGGTTGTCCTGGAGCCTGGAGCGGAGCTGAACATGTATGCAAGTCACATAGTCCCAGAGGTTAGTATTTCCTAGTCACAGGCTACCACCCTCCCTCTCACTGCCCCTCTTCCTTGGCATGCCAATCTTCATTTCTTTAATTTGGGAACTGTTGTAGCCCATTAGATCAAGCAGAGTGTAACAATCTGCTTCCTTGGGGCTGTTTCTAAGGAATACCAAGTTATGCTTGAATAAGACATTTTGCTCCCTAGCATTACAGGAACTACTAAACAAAAAGAGATAGATTACTATAATCTAGAATTTAAGATGCGTGCATAATGCATAAATTAACATCAAACTACTCAAATCTAAGCAGAACTAAGATAGTTGTATAATTTAGCTGAACTTACCCCTAAAATTTATAAAGCAATATTCACTCTAAGTGTAAGATGTTTGATAACAAAATACTCCCTTCTTTTATCACCATCTTTTCCCCCCTTGTAAGTGTGTCAACGATTATAAACTTTAGGCAATTGATAATTTTCCAGCAGCACAATATTCTGGAGTGTTACATAAATGCTTAATACTCATCAATTTTAATTAACAGCCTTGGCTGATTTGATTATTAGTTTCTTGGAATTTCCCATTCAAATACTGGCTCTTCATTTTGAAGATAGAAGGATATGGTTTCTCTCTTCTAACCAGAGCAAATTGCTCCACAGTATACGAATAAATTCTCTGCTTCCCAGAACCAATGGTAAATTCATAAAGCCTCATAAAACTCATGCATGACTTGCTGCTGCAGCTGCATAATTAAAAGAAAACTAATATATTGACTAGTTCTCCTCAGAATAGCATTCATAAGTCACTGCTGCTTGAGAAAAGCTTGTTACTAAAAGGATTATGGACAATAGTATTTTTACAGTTAAAGAGAAAGAATGGCTCTGGTTTGCCTTGTCCAGTCCTCTCACAGATATTCAAAATGCTCCAGTGGCTGCCTTTTTTATGTAAGTCTTGAACCATCATGACAACCATAGGAAAATAGTTATCCAATGTACAGACTTACCACCAAAACTATTGCTTTATCCTCGTTACATAGGCCCTCTGCCTCCCAAACCCAATCCATAGAAGGCTTATTTTTAGCAGTGACTGAAGGACTTTGTGCTTTAATTTATGCACACATATAAAATCAATAATTACTTAGTCGACCTTTTCATTCGTCTAAATTTGGCCTGGCATAATGGAAGCTGCCCACACAGTTCCCATTGAGAATGATAAATAGAAGACAGTAGTGCATCTCTATCGTCTCTCTAAGGGTCAGATGAAATCAGAGGCAGCTCACATCTCAGCCAGTCCTTGAGCTGAGCCACACAGACTTTTTTTTTCAAGGCAGATTTCTTTCTGATGAGCATCACAGAGGAAACCTAGCTTCAACTATGATCCAGCCTGGCTTGGTGCAGGACCATACCTTAAATATGTTTACCCACATAATTAATGAGAGTAGTTCTGGCAACAAGTGCCAGCAGCAACAAAGGATACAATTCCCAAAATGAGCACAAAGCAAAACGATGCTCAGACATAAAGTCAGTTACAGACCCCCTTCACAAAGTGTGGAATAAAATGCCCATTGGTCTAGAAATGTTGCTCCATGCCCAACTTCTTCTGACACCTCTTTCAATTCTGGAGGTTTTCCTGGTATCGTCTAATACCTCTACAATGCCAGTTCCTAACAGTTGAGCAGTAATTGTACCCCCATTTTATTTTTAAAGACTAGATTTCTAACTTATAGAGTAGCGCTTTTATTTTTCTTCAACTTGCTCCTTACAAGAACTTTAACTTCCTTCCTATTAGGATAACTTCAGGCAGAGATCGCTCCCACCACTAATTGTACCACTGACAAAACCTAGAACTTGCACTGGGGCTCTTAGCCTGTTCTGTCTACAACTTCAGGGCCTATTCTAGATCCACTGAAGTAACTAAGTAACTAAGTTATATATAGGAGTTGGTGAATTGGTGAAGTACCTAACAACAGCAATATTACTATTTTGACTCGCTTTTTTTTTTTTGGTGTTTAAATATGTATTTTATTGCATTTTTTGTGCCTTTTTTCTTTTTTTATTGAAGAAATTATTTTAATTCATTTTTTTGAGTAATACATGATAGATAATTTGCAAAGTTCTTTATATTTATTAATGCCTTGAATCTTTATCATAACCCTGGTGTGGAAACTATTAGTATTTCTATTTTGCTGATGAAACAGCTGAGGTACAGAGAAGGTAAACGACCTTGCCCAAGGTCACAAAGATAGTAAGTGGTCGAACTAGGCTTAAAACTTAAGCAGTTTGATTCTAAGGTCCAAGATAATATGTGAAGCTCTCACTATTTTAAAATTCTGTATATACCATCTGATTTAAACCTCATAACAGACCTTGCTCTCCCATCCCTCTATTCACTCCACTAGGCTATAGTGCCTCTTAGATTTTCTGCCTGGCAATATGAAGCTTCTTTGGAAGGTTTGAACAAAAACTCACTAAAACTACCAGATATTCTCTGACACCACTCCCTGTGTTTATCTAACATTTTTAAGGAAAGTTCAGCATTTCTCAGCACGGATGCCTGGCATGTAAAAAGCACAGAGCACATCCAGAGAATGCTGACACAAGGGAGTGGTGGAGAAAAGATCACACGGCCTAGAAGCCAGGAGGGGAGGGAAAGGAGGCAGAGTAGAGGATTTGGAACACAAAAGCCCCAGATTCTCAGGGGCTTGGTGGCCAGCTGCTCACATCTTTGCATAAAACATGGACAAGAGGCTGTCAGGGGACACAGTAAGTATGGTTCCCAGGGGCAGCCAGCAAATTGTAGAATGTGCCTTGGTGAGGAGAAGAATTCGGGAAAAAGGGGAAGAGGAGGTTTTTCTCTCGTGTGTGTCTAAGAAATGTATATTGCACAGAGCTAAGGGGAAAATCAGAACAATTCAAGTACTAAGACACTGCCTATGTTGCTTTAAATTTTCTTGGCAACATCTAACATCCTCACTAACACAGAGGGGAATCTAGCCACCTGTCAACCCCAAGACACACTACCGACTGTTCAGGGAGATATTCTAGACAGGAAGGAGCCTGCCACAATAATTATAGCACATCGTGATGGCCTTAAACAGTACCATACTCAGTGCATTATCTCAGGCCTTTTGTCTGCCCCTCTGAAAGCCATCAGCTAACTGGGCATGTTTTACTGGCCAAAGAAACTGATGTTTGGCTTTGGGTGATTTGTGAACTCTAAATTCTCATTATTCTGAAAGTATTACAGTCCACAATTGAAGTCTCCAAGGAAGGCATGCCAGGTGCCAGAAATGACAGAGAAATCTAGGGACACAAAGATTGTTTAATTACACACACAGGATTTTTAATGGATTCATTCCACCCGAGGAATGTGCAAGTATTTAAAATTTTTAAATTAAAAACAAAATCTTAAATACTTTTATTCAGTGGTACGAAGAGAGCTTAAGAACTTGAAAATCATTTACAATGTATAACCAATAATACAACCAACGAGTAATAAAATTCTGCATGTTTATGGAATGAGCATTCCAGATCAGATGGCTAAGACTGGACATCTATCATTCCTATTCCTCAGTAGAACATGGCTAGAAGAAAGAAGTTTTGTTCTGGCCATCTTCATTCCTATGCAGAGAGAAGACAAGATATTGCAACCAACATGACTGAAAAGTTCAAGAAATTGATTTATAGAGATACATTAAAATAATTAAATATGTATAGTCTGGTTAAATGATGACTAGCAGGGGATATAATAAACATCCACTAAATTTTGAAGGTGTGAACACTAACAATATAAGGACTTGTTTACTCTAATCCAGAAGGACAAATTATTAGGTAAGGAAATCTAAAGATTGAAATAATCTAGAAACCAAGAAATCCATCATGATGAGGAGGTCCAGCTAAGTCATAATTAATAAGGAAGTAGTGAAAATATATTAGTTGAGACTCTTAAAAGAGCCTTTTCAGACTGCTCTAAAGTCAAAACAATCAAGACCTGACCTGATATCACTGGGAAAGGTCACATGCATTAGTGGGTCCAAATCCTGAATGCACATCAGAATAAACATGGACACTTTCTAAGATCACCTTGGAGATTCTGAATCAGTAGATTTTGGTAGAGCGTTGGAATCTATATATTTAAAAAGCTCATTAGAATTCCATCAAGGCTGAAGTGACAAGCATCACACTTACCTACCTACTATAATCAACTGTAAAACTGCGCAAAAATTTCAGGCATGTTACGATGTGTAGAGAATGGGAAAAACAAAAATGAGAGCTCCACATTCACCTCAGCTTTCTGCCTGGGGGCGCTTTTTAAACTAGCAAAGGAAAATGGAGCCTAATCATAGATCTTTTTGGGAGAAGTGTCATGACCATTAAACGAAATAATCCATGTAAAGCAGTTAACACAGTGACCACCATATACGAAGATTTCATATTGCAATTATCATTAGAATTTATTTCCAAAATAATGATTGTCCCCCAAAGAACACTGTCACCTTGCAGACTTCAGGGAAATTACTTTTAAAGAGACAGAAACAAGAGTTGAATTTTCAGATCTTCTTCCCACAGCCTCTTTCTGCAATTTGTCCCAGCAAGTTTCTTACTTTTGAAGATTAAAGTGACACCAAAATGGGCATTGATCATTAGGATCCTGAGCGCCTCCAAGCCTCAGGAGAAGCAGCAGACTCTCTCAAGAACATACTTTCCTGGGAAGCACCAGAGTAGACTCCGCAAGTACCCAGCCAGAGGTTGGGGTGACAGTTGCCTCTTATTACAGGCACATCCAATCTTTGCAAGTGATTCCTTTGGAACTTCATTCACATGGGTTGGAGTTAAAGGAGGTAAGCACCTCATCTCCCTGATACTCAGGGAAAAGGAAGAGAAAACCTTTTTACCACAAATACTGTCCTCCAGTTGACCCTATTCCCCTCACTCATCCACCCAGTGATTTTTCTTTTTTGTGTGATGAAGTGACAGAAAGTTGCAGAGAAAGAACAACCACCTTTTAAGAAATCTTGAAGAACTATATGGACATGATTGTTACCAGATCCCAATATGGGCTGAATTGTGTGCTCCCCTCCTACCTAATTCATATGTTGAAGTCCTAACCCCCAGTACTTCAGAATGTGACTGTATTTGGAGAGAGGGTCTTTAAAGGAGTAATAAAGGTAAATGAGAGCATCAGGGTGGGCTCTAATTCAATCTTACTGGCGTCTTCATAAGAAGAGAGAAGACCATGTGAGGACATAGGAAGAAGACAGCCATCTACAATCCAAAAAGAGAGACCCCAGAAAAAACCAACCCTGCCAACACCTTGTTCTTAGACTCCTAGCCTCCAGAATTGTGAAAAAAAAAAATGTCTGTTATTTAAGCCACCTACGCAGTGGTATTTTGTTATGGAAGCCCTAGAAAACTAATCAGATCATTTTAAAAGATGGAGATAATTAAGGCCAATTCCTCCTCATGTTTGAGTTCTAGTTCTGAGGCCACAAGGAAAGTCCCATTCAATAGCCAGGCATAAGAAACAGCATGTGTCGGTATTGGAGAAATACAGGAAGGAAGATATAACCAACAGCACAAAAAATGAATGGACCCAAGAAGGAGTCATAAACTAGAAAAAAAGATTGGACCAAGTTGTAGAAGATTATACCAATGAGACTACGGAAACAAGATTATAAACAGCCCACACACATATAACGAAACTGATGCATGAAGTGAAATCACTGGTGAAGAACCTGGCTAAGTTGGAATAGGACAGCCCAGGTAATTCTGGGGATGATGAATAGGGCCAGGTTTAGAAAGTCAAATGTGCGAATCCACACCAAAGGTCGGAGTCATGGAAAACAGGACAAGTTGAGAACAGTGGACACACAAATATCACTTAATGAAATAAGAATTCTGGGAATATCATATCAACCATAGTCATGACCTTGTCTCAGTCAAAACTGGAACTATGAATAAAAACAGAGGCAGTCCACCATGTAGAAGAATTTGAGAGACCCTTTTCTGAGTATGAAGTTAATCTGATCTAAAAGAACTTCCCTGTAAACCTGCCTTAGAATGAAAACTTGACTCCAAGAGATTATATGTGACTAAGAGGATTTTAACTGAGTTTAAGGAATTCTTTAACTTTGCAACAATTACATTAGATAGGGTTAGTTGAGCACAGCCCTTGAAGTCAGACACACCTAAATTTCAATTCTGTCTCTACTCTTTATTTGCCGTGTGTCCTTAGACAAGTCTCTGGTTTCTAGGAACCGCAGTGTTCTCATCTGTAAAATAGAGATAACTCATATATATAACTGTGACTCCAATGCAATGACATATGTATGCCTTCTTTAAAAAAAGGCTGATTGCCATAAATACTCAGTAAATATTAGCTCCCTGTTTTCCTTCTATTATCAAGGTGGCAGAGATCAGGGCTTTTAAAGGGCTGGGATAATGGACAGCTAGATTTTAGAGGTGAGGCAAAAGGAGGGAAAGGAACCTAAAGAAATGGAAAACTAGCAGGAGGAAGAAGATTGGAGATCAGTGAGGGGAAACCAAAATACATGTTACCAGTGTCATCTATTTCATGATCTTATTTAGCAAAGGGTCGGTGTGAGGAAGAGTGTTCCTCCTCCAGTCTTTGGGCAAGAATTGCCATCCTGCTGGGACCTAAATAATGATCCAGGGATAGACCTGAGGAAATGAAATCTGTCTACTGATCAGGCTGGCTAGACAGGCCTCCCTTCCCGTTCAGTCAGCCATGGACAGACCACTTCTAAAACTGCTCCTTGCTCTGAAAAGTGTGGCCTTCCCCAAAAACAGTTCTGTAGTTAGTCATAGAGAATAGCTACTCTTCTCAGCTAGAAACTCCTCCAAACCCATTTGTCCTGACCTTGATCAAAGTTCTCTGTTGTGGTTGGGATACTGTGGTACAGTGCTTGATAGAAAGAATTTATAGAGAAAAATTCTAGGATAACCACCCAGAGGACACCGATTATAAAGAACTCATGTGACAGAGTCTGCAATCCACGTATCCAGATGTCAAAAGCTGGTTAATTAAGATGAAGACATATTAGCTTTAGCAAGTCCAGTCAATTCAGTTCCAGTATGTTATTTTCCTATTGTTCATTTCTACAGAAATTTCTTTGTCTCCGTAGAGCAGCCACAAGTAGCAGAAATAACTGGAATTTTGTAAAAGTGTTTCTCAAACCACAGTGAAGAATGGCTTATTTATTTGCAAAGAGAAGGAGAAATTTTTTTAGCCGGATTAAATGGTCTAGTCTTCAAGCTCTCATTTTTAAACAGAGAGCATATGCCACAACTTCACTTAGCATAGAAGGTAAAGTTAACTGTTTTGATGGACCACAGACACCATGGAAAAGAATGAAAGCTCAGGGATATGTCTCACTCACATATCACCAGTTCACTTGGACAATGTGCTCCATCTTGACGCAGAAGGAAAATCTTCTCTACCAGGTCACTCATAAACGCTGCTACTGACATTTCCATTTCTCTTTTTGCTTGACTATAGTATGAAGACCCAGAATACAATGATTATACAATTAGTAAATTAAGAATATTTTTCGGGAGCCATAAACTTCATGCTGAAGGGGCTATTCAAAATGCTGTGGTAAAGGCGGCAGTAACTGTTTTATCTTTTTCCATAAAACTCTAATGTCTTGGAGGGAAAAATAAAGAAACCTCAGGTATAAACACTGCTATTGTAAGTTTAGTACACAACCTCTGTAACGTATCTACAACAAAGTTAAGGCTGTTGAAGATGGATAATGATAAAATTCTAAACAGAACTCATGAGAGGAACCAAAACGATCTGAAAGAAGAGTTTTTTAATGGAATTTATTAGCAAGACCATCCCTGGGAATTATAGTGACATACATATAAGAGTTTTACAAAGGCAAATTACACTATGTTGGGCATTATTCTACCTCAATCTAAAGGTAAAAGGCAAAAAACCAAAGGTCATCAGCCCAAGAGTATATTAATTTATATCTAATGTAAGGTTTTTTCCACACATGAAGAAGTCCAAAGGGAAAAAAATTACAGCTCCCACAAGAAACTTTGGGCAATAATCTTACATAATTTACAACATTAAAGGACATTTCTGTGTCCAGGAATTGTGGTTCATCAGCATTGTAAAAATGGATCTGTGCAACTCATTTGATGCAAAAGTCGTATTAAAATCTTCAGGCAGCTGGCTGCTCTGCACAGCCCATTCTTCCCCCTGAAAGTCACACTCACAACAGGTAATATTTCTGGACACTCCAAAGGAAAGACAAATACGTGACCTTTGGGGAAAGAGGGCAATTCTTCAGAACCTAAAGAAGCATTGCTCAGTTACCCAACAAGGCCCGTGCCAGCTCGGTTCTCTATCTAGCCTAGCACAGGCTCAGGGAAGCTCTGAATGATTTCATTATCTCATGCCTTCCAAAGGGAGCTGAAGCCTGCTTTCCTATTTCATGATAATTAGATGAAGAAATGTGGGTGGGAGCACAATTCATTTCAGAGTTTGATAAATTATTTACCAATTAAGGAGATGAGCAGAGGATGGGGAGGGCTACATAACTTTGATATGATGTTCCTTTTATTATATTATTTATACACGTGAAATTGTTGCTTTTATTAACTAAGAGGTTAATCACTTGAATGAGATGTTTTGCATCCTTTACAATCCCGTACACAGGCAAATTGGCTAATTTTATGTTAGGAAAATAACCTGGCAATTTTTCTGGTACTTATCTGTGTGGTGCAGTTTAATAACATTTTATAGTATGAGAAATGAGTAAACTAGCTGGGCTGCTGGTGTTGCAAAGCCACTCTGTTTTAGTGGTGAGGAAAAAGGGAAGAATTCATGGAATTCTAGTGGAAAAATGATTCCAAGAAAATTATCCTTTGATACTTAATCAGGTAGCAACATGAAAGTCTATGTTATATGGAATCAAAGCATAAATTACAAGGTCGAAGATATGGTCAGAGACTCAATCTCTGCCACTCACTATCCATGTACTTTGGGCAAGTCACATGCTTTCTCACTCTTGTCTGTATTTGTAAAATAAGGATAATCCATTCATTAATCCAAATATATTATGAGAGCATTCTATGTACTCTCATTACCCAGGGCACTGGAACTGTAACAGTGAACAAGATTGAGAAGATACTTGTCTTCTCAAAGCCTTCATTCTAGTGGAAGAACAATACACACATTAAAAAAATAAACATTTGCAAGTTGTGATAAGTACACTTCAAGAAATAATAGGAATAACTGGAAAATAACAAAGATTCCTACTCTTTATATGACAGTCTGAGAAAAACCTTTTTAACAATTATAGTTAAGCTAAGAGCTAAGAGGTACAAAGCTTACGGAGAACTAAACACTTTATAGAACCAATGGAACAGCATTCTATGCCAAGGGGATAGCAAGAGCAAAGACCCTGATGCCTGAAAGACTTGGTTTATTCTCCTGAGATATGCTCAAGGTATGTGTGGGCTATAGAGATAGGAAATAAGGCTGGAGAGACAGGAGGAGCCAGATCACATAGAACCTTGTACAATCTGGTAAGAAATTTTTATTCTAAGTTTAATGGGAAGTCATATACCAGGTTAACATGATCTTATATACACATTTTTAAATTTTGTGTGCAAAATTAACTGAAAGGACACAAGAGAGATGGGGAGACTGTTTAGGGGACTATTGCAGTAATCTAGATGTTAGATGTTGATGGCTTTCACTAGAATGTTGTCAATAAATATGAAGACAAATGGACAGAAACAAGCTATGTTCTGGAGAATCATCAGGTCTTGATGAAAAGAAGATTATATACCATTACATTTCCCTTTAAATAAAGGGAGAAGCTTATGATAACAGTGACTTTTGTAACTAAGAACATGCCAGTGCCAGATGCTGACACAAGACTGGAAACATCTAAGTTTGGGAGACATTTGCAAAGTTCACTAAAGCAGTGGTCCCCAACATTTTTGGCACCAGGGGCTGGTGCTTCTATGAGAATCTGAGGTGGAGGCTGAGGCGGCGATGTTTGCACTGGGGAGCAGCTGCAAGTCAGATGAAGCTTTGCTCGCTCACCGCCGTCACCTGCTTTGTGCACCAGTTCCGGTACTGTTCTGCAGCCCAGGGATTGGGAACCCTTGCACTAGAGAATTAAAAGCTGTTTACTTCTCAGCAAATGGCCTCTGGTTTTGGGGGACATCTATGAGTAGCAAAAGGACAATAGCCATACATAGAGGTGGGGAATGAGAGGCAGCAAAGTCTGACTCACTGGGATGGAAGTGGTTTGAGAAAAGGAAAGCTGGAGAGGTGGGGTGGGACAGAGGGAGAGGACTTTGCTCTCATAAAGCTTTGACATTCACTTCTTTAGGCAAAGGAAAGCCACTAAAGATATTTCTAGCTAGAGAGAATAACTTGACAGAAGTATAGGTGTTTTGTTTTGTTTTGTTTAAGATAAATTAAGCTAATGTTTAGGATTAACCAGAAGGAAGAACAATCATGGGAAGGATACCAGTTATGAGGCTGTTACAATGAGCCACATAATCATTTTTTAAAACTGGTTTCTAGCCACAGTCTCCACTAAATCGCTAGCAATATATGACCTTCACCCACACAACATGTCTTCTATTTTCTACAGAAATAAAGTTCCTTTTTCTGAGCACCAAGAAATCGAAATGGTGATGAGTCATTTTCTACACTTCTTTCTCTTCAAGACACCTCTTCTAGAACTAACAGACTAGGAAACCAACCTTAAGCTTTTATTATTGCTATTTGATTTAGCTCACCTCTGCTCATGAAGAGCGGCTATTTATTGGAGTTATGCATCAAGCCCCTGTAATGTACCAGGTACTGTGCATGGAGTCTACAAGAAAAATCCCTGAATCATTGCCTAAAGATACTCAGAGGCAACCAGGAGACAACAAATCAGTTGTACCATCAAAGATAACCAGCAGGACTAAGCAACGTGGGCTGCCTGGTCCCTCCTCGGTGTGAGTCACAGAACACCATGGAGTAAGGTGACGCATCAGAAGAAAATCATTTTCATACTGGGTTCAAGAGAAGGAAAACAGGTAATCTACAAAATATTCTTGGGCTGCTGGAGAAATTGATCTTTAAGAAACAGGAAGGTGCTAAGTTGAAAGGCTGAAAAAGGAGAATGAAGTTCTAATGTGAACACAGAAAGGTCTTGGATGGGGGAAAGAGATAAAGGGTGAGGTCGGTATGTTGTCTAGGAAAGGCTTTCTTGGTTACAAGAAGGAAAGACAAATGTAATGGCTGTTTCTTAAGCATTTGCCTTGTGCCAAGTGCTCCACATGTTTTATATTATTTAATCCTCTACACGATACTATGAAATAAATCCTATTATTATTCCCCTTTTGCAGATAAAGAAACTGAGGTTTTCCAAGAAGACACAGCGAATAAATAGTTGGTTACCTATTTCAAGCTATTTGAGTCCCAGAGCATACAATTTCCACAGTATGCAGTCTCTAAATTCTCAAGATAAGGTGCAGTGATCCATCTCTCCTGCAGGATAGCTACTTCTAATTGCATTTCCATGTACCTCCTGAACAACTTCAACATGGATATTCTGTAACTACTTCAATCTGAAATATCCAAAGAAATCTCATTCTCTTCCACTGGCCAACCCACTCCTCTTCCTGCATTCTTTAGCCCATTTAAGGTAGCATCTTTCTCCCAGTTACCCAATTATCCTTGACTGGGGTGATATCCTCCTATATTCAACCAGTTGCTGAATTTTTTTCTGGCATTCTCTTAAGATATATCATAAGATTATGAGTTACTTCTTAGCTTTCGCTCCTGCCATGCACTGTCGATCTGCCTCATCCTGCCAATGGGACTAATTTTCTTCAATACCAAAGAAAGGGACCCTCAGTGAGAAGTTAGTTAAATCCATCGACTCTAGAATCAGATAGCCAGGGTTCAAATCCCTGTTTCTATGTGGGCCAGGTATGTGACTTGGGCAGTAACTGAAATTCTGTTCATTTCAGTTCATAAATTGATTAAATTAAGATAATAATAGTATCTATCTCATAAGGTCATTGGGAAAATTAAATGAAACTCTTCCTTTGGTCACAGAATAAGGACCCTGTGCAATGTTATCAGGATTATTCTAAGTTAATGATGGTGTCTTCCCTCATTAAAAGCTTCTGTTGAGTCCACATTGCTTACAAAATGAAGTCTGGGCAACTTCTCAAGTGGTATTCAATTCTCACCAGAAAATTGCCCTACCTTACATTTCTGGATTCCTTTCCTTTTATCCAAGCTTTCTTCTCTGTTTGGCTGTAGCATGGCGTCTACCACCACAACCCCCCCCCCCATTCTGTCTGTTTTCCCTTCTGTATCTTTGTTCTAAGCACACTTATAGCCACCCATATCGAAACCCATTCCTCCGGTTCAAGCTTCACCTTCCCTGTGAGGTATTCAAACATCCCCTACTTCTAGATGTCCTGGCAACCTCTCATGGGACTCTATCACACCTGTGCCCATATCTTTATACTATAGGTGGCCTTATTGATCACCCTTTCTCCTCCTGTGACGATTTCACAGGTTTTGTACTGTACTGTCTTTAAAGGAAGCACTCATCTCTTCTTTTTGATCCTCCTTGCTTTTGTCTGCACCTCTGACTCTATTCCCAGACACACACTCACCACTGTGGTTTCTCCATGAGCAGAAGCAGTAAGAATGACTCTCTAAATCTCCTTTCATGCTACCTGTCTTATATACTTTATCAACACTGACCCATGCTTTAAAAAGTGATACAGCCAGTATTAGTGTAAGATGGCAAATGCCCTCTATCAGCCCTAATCAGTATTGGGTTATCTAATAGGGGTTATTTTCATACAAATTTTTCTGTTAATACTATAGATTCTTAAGGAGAGTGGTTAATATATAATGTTGGTTCTTAAACCTGTTGCACACTGAAATCACTTGGTGGGGGGTGGGGGCAATATTATTTTCTTAGGGCTGCCGTAACAAAAACCTACAAACAAGGTGGCTTAAACACACACACACACACACACACACACACACACACACACACACACACACACAGAAATGTATTATTGCACAGTTCTGGAGGCCGGAAGTCTGAAATCAAGATGTTGGCAGGGCCATGCTCCCTCTGAAACTCATAGGTGAGAATCCTTCCTTGCCTCTTCCTAGCTTCTGGTGGTTTGCTGGCAATCTTTGACATTCCTTGGCTTGCAGCTACATGACTCCAATCTCATGGTATTCTCCCTATGTCTGTCTTCTTATAAGGACACCAGTCATGTTAGATTAAAAGCACATTCAACTCCAGTATGACTTTATTTTAACTTAAGTAATTGCATCGGCAATGACCTGATTTCCAAATAAGGTCACATTCTGAGGTACAGGGGTTTAGGACCACAACATACCTTTTTTGGAGGACACAATTCAACTAATAAAAGGAGCTTTAAAAATTCTGTCAGTAGTGTCCCACCTCCAGAGACCATAATTTAATTGGTCTGGAATATAGCTTGGGCTTTCGCATTTTTAAAAATCCTTAGGTAATGTGCAACCAAGTTTAAAAACGAAGTATCAGAGGTTAAGATCAAGGGAATTTGGAGTCAGGCTGCCTAGTGTTGATTTGTGCCTATACCACTTAAAAGATGAAAACTGAAAATTTGCAAAATCCCTTGGGAAATTTGCATAAGTCCTCTGTGCCTCAGTTTCCTCATCTTAACACAGGAATGATAATAGTGCCTACACCATAGGGAGGTTATGAAGATTAAATGAAGTTATAAAGGAAAGCAGTTAGAACTATGCCTGGAACCTTATTATCCTCGTTACTATTATAGTTCCAGTTTTCTAATGTTTAAAAGCCTTAGTTGTTTTCTAATGTTTAAAAGCCTTAGTTGTAATATTTAGTAAAACGTGTTTTTGTATCTAGAGATGAAACAAAGGGCATACGTAGACATTCAACAGTTTGCTCACCAGTCAGTGGGGAAACCTAAAAAGAAATTTAAACCTGTGTACAGATCTCAACCCAGCACTCCAGGAAGCCAGTGGCTTTTTAATCTAGTTCTCAGAGGTCACCATGATGGGATGGGGGGCAGTGAGGAAATGGGGCTGAACAGTTTGTTTTTAACTGCTTCATATATTAATTCCTCATAGGATTTTGTTTGAAAAGAAAAGGGAGTGAGGGTTTCCATGGCTTAAAAAAAAAATTTGAAAAACGCGGTGCCCAATTATGTTGCCAACTCTTCTAAACTGACAGTTTATCTTGGCTTCTGCTACCTCCCTTTTCCTCAGAAAAGCCCAAGAGAGCTTCAGGTGGTTGAAGAAGGGAGTTGAGGGGTAAGTCTCCATGTCCAGTAAGAGGAGGGATAAGAACTGGCCCTGCTGTAGCATTTCATAATGTCTGCTCTCGGATGATTAGTAAAATTTGTGTGAGGGAGGCAGAGAATTAAGATCTCCCAAGGCTCCAATCAGAGTCATCTCCACTGAGAAATGCAGGATGAAATGGAGGAGCACTCTCTTACCCTTATGCTTCTAATCACCGGGAAGCTCAGGAAATTGGAAATGCCCCAGAAACAACATGACATATCAAATACCAGAGTCTGGGCGATCCATCACTATCTTCATCACTGTGGTCATTACCATTTACTTCTACTCTATGGACAGCCCGTAAATCAGCCTGTGGAGCTCTTTGGGATCACTGAGTGAAAGGCACTGAATAAATGTCAGCTGGGATCATTAGAGATACCTTTCACTTTAGACAGATAAATGTTAGTGAGTCCATGTTCAAGGAAGTACCAATAGGGACCCTGGACATTTCCAGGGACCCCAGCTACTAATAATGACTCACATAGAAAATTAAGATGGAAAAGGAGAGGCCTTTCTCATCTCACAATATAAAAAATACTCCCAGGTATTAAAACCCATTTACTACACTTGGCTGGTGTAGGGACATATTTTTGGTCCATTTGCTTTCTCCAAGATCAGGAAACAGGCAGAGAACAAAATAATCTGTGATACTCCAAATCCACCAGGGTAAACCTTTGGAATCCCCACTGTAGACACAAGCAACAAATAAAGATGTTTATAGGAAGGATGTGCTCAATTCTGCCATGCTGAGTCCTCTTGTATATTTTCCATGAAACTTCTCTTCATAGGTGATGGCTGTCTATAATGTGCCTGTTCTTTACAAAACAGGCAGGATCTCCTACAATGGCTGTAGATACAAAGGTTGGGGTAGAGACTTTGACTTCTCCCATGAAAGAATTTCTAAGGCTTTCCGGCATTGGACACTATGTTTTCCAGACCTGAACTGATTCGTCTCCCTTACTCTGAATGCTAAAGCTTCATCTGGTATATTGCTTTGTATGTTATGCATCAGTGTATTACTTTGGCCTTGGTTCTGAGTTTTTCATGGAACTGGGTAGCAGTCCCAGGGTCCCATGCACACTGAGGATGGGAGTAGGCCTTTTAAAACTTTTTATTATTATTATTGTTCATTGTTTGCTGAGTGCTGAAAGAGTTCTCAGTAAAGTATTGGATAGATCCTCAAGGTCCCCTGAGGCAGAAAGTCCAAAATAAAGAGACAGAAGTAAGTGACTCATACAGAAAACTGCTCTGCTGGGAAGAAAGGCCAAGTTGTTCATGGTCTGTACATGAGCCAGGTGGGTGGGAGTATGTTTTATGTCAGAACTTCTAAGGACCAACTTCCAATAAGGCCCTCCGGGGACATGAGGCTCTAGTCAACACTGTCTTTGGGGAAAAACTTCTTCCTGCAAAATATAAGGCAAAGCCCCATGAGGATTCTGGAATTTCCCATTTAATAATTACAGGGATTGTATTTGTCAATGGAACACAAACACCTTTTTTTAAGTGTTATATTTATTTAATGTTTAGAAATGGGTTAGAATTAATCAGCCGAGAGTGGAAACATTCAGGATTCAAAAAGATGTGAGCCTAATGGGCTCAATTCTGCTCTTTAGGGGTTCTCTTCAGCAGGGATTGAGCTTTTGGCCTTCAGACTCATCTTCCCTTTTAAGCTGCATTCTGAGAGCCCCTCTACAGCAACCACGTAGAGATGACTGAAACTCAAGTTTCAGTCATGCAGGTGTTTATCCTTTGGAAACAGGGCCGGGGAAAACTCATGAATTACTAAAGGGTAAAGGTAATTCCACAACATTACTATTTATTCTTAACATGAACATACTGCAGGCCAGCCTCGGAGTGGGAGAGAGGATTTAGTCCTCCTTTTGCTAATTTTCTTCACCCTCGCCTACATTATCTATCTGCTGTTAATAATCCAGAGTAGGTTTGGAGTGTGGGGAGAAAAGAGAGGATGAAAAAGCTGTTCCTTTACTTGAACCAGTGCTGCCTAAAGATTGTATATTCTTCATCTCAGACTTCTATACGTTCACATAAAGTGGGTGGCTTAAACAAAAGAAATTTATTTCTCACAGTTCTAAATCTGTAATCAAGGTACTGAACAAATCCAGTGCTGCTGAGAGATTTCTTCCTGATTTGCAAATGACCATCTTTTCATTGTATCTTCACATAGCAGAGAGCAGAGATTGGGGATAAGCTCTTGTGTCTCTTCTTAAAAGAACACTAAACCATCTATTAGCACTCCTCCCTCATGTCCAATTACCTACCAAAGTTCCCCCTAAAAATGCCATCACTTTGGGGTTACAATTTCAACATATGAATTTTGGAGGCATACATTCAGTCAAAAATAGGGCAAAAACTTGCTCTTCAGTCCAAGCAGATGTTTAAACTGATTCTTGGTCTCTTGTGGGCATTTTTGTGTATTTACCTGAGACTCTCTTGCTGGGATTCATCTAGTTGCAACTTCTATGAGTCTAGATATTTTCTTCTATTATCTGCTTCTATTCTCACAACCATCCTCTGGTTCTCTCGCAGTATACTCTACACAGACTTTTGCTGTGAGAATCCGATTGTACCTTCCAAGAGTCCCTCAGTCTTGAAAGACCAAAATAGTAGGAAGAAGAAAAACACATAGAGAAAAGTGCTACACTAGTTACTACTTGCACCCCTCAGGACATTATCCAATTTTCTTTATAGAACATAAATGCTGAACAAAGAGCAGTAGCCAAGAGTTTATAACAGTCTTACTGACAGGGGAGTCAAAAACTGGTGCACAGGGCTACCAAGGCAGCTAGAACTTGAGAAGTCACGATCTGAGAGAAAACCTAATTGCAGAAATGTAAAGTGGGTATTACATGTACAATTTTTCCTGGAGGTATTTTCCAACTCCTAAGCTGCACATGTGTGAGGCAAATTGCCAAGAAACTGAGAAGAAAGCAGCTGCTAAGAAGCTAAAAAGTCTAAGTAGGTATTTCAGTAGTCTCTTGGTTCTAGGAAGACAAAAATTGAAGTTCATAGCCTGCCAAGAAAGAGAATCCCTAATACACATACCAGATTTATCTTTTAGATCCTTGAAGAGGTAGGCTCTAGGAATAAAGAAAAATCTAAAATAGAACAGATCTCATTAGTCCTCACATTGAGTCCAAGATGATCTGTCTGGGGTCTAGCTGCTTGTCATGAGAAAATTAAATCCTCTCTAAAGGGAGATGTTATTCATAGCATCTATTTTTTTTTGCATAATGCTTAGCATAAGATCAAGTAAGCCAGAATAGAGGATCAAATGACCAAAATCAACAGTTAAAAAAAAAAAAAACAGACTGTAGAAACAGGCTGAAAAGTGAATATTTGAATTATTGGACATGAAATTTAAAATAATTATATATAACATAATCAAATTACAAAAAAGATATAAAATTTATCAGAGTGTTGCAATCTATTAAAAAACCAATTAGAAAACATAGAGTTCAATAATGCAATACTAAAATTAAAAATTCAATACATAGCTTTAGTAACAGATCAAACATAGCAGAAGAGAGGAAAACTAAACTAGAAGATAGGTAAGTGGAAAATACTAGACTTGATATTTTCTGAGACACAAAAAAAATGTTTTTTAAATATAGAAAAAGAGCTTAAGAAACATGGGACATAATTGAAAGGACTTTAATAAGTGTATTTGGAGGCTAAAAAGGAAAAGAAAGAGATAATACAACAGAATGATATTCTGAGAATTTTCTAAAACAAACAAAAGTTATTAACACATTGAAGAAATACCTGGATAAATAAAAAAAAACTCTATCCATGAAACTGCCAAAAAAAAAAAAAAGATAAAAAAGAATGTCTTATAAACTTCAGAGAAAGAAGACACATGATTTTTAGAGAAGCAACAGTAGAATTATGACTGACTTTTCAACACAAACTATGAACCAAAGGAACAGAAAGGATAAGTATTTAGTAATTCCAAATGAATATTGTCTTTGTAACAATGGTAATAATGGGTAATAATGTCTTTTGTAATTTAAAATATATGTAGAATCAAAATACATAATAACAGTAGCATAAAGGTGGGTAATGATTAATGAAGTCAAGTATTATAAGACCTTGTCTATAATATTAAGCATATTGATTTAAGTTAGACATTTCTCAATCAAGAATGAATCAGAATTGATTTTTTTAAAGTACAAGAAAAAATGTTTAACTTCGTGTTAATGGTGAAACGAAAATTTTAAAAGTATATGATTGATGCAAAAGAAAGCCATAAGTGGGGGGGAAAAAGATTTTAAAAAAATAGAAAACAAATAATAAGGTGATACACTTAAATCCAGATATATCTGTATTTACACTGAATGGAAAGAGAACGAATACTCGAATTAAATACAAATATGATTGGAACAGATGAATCAAATAAAATCTTGCTATATGTGCTTACAAGAGACAAAGTCATACCTCAAAAGATGGAAGTAAAGAGTTGGAAACTATATACCATGTACTTCATAGCCAAAAAATGTCTATTGTAGCTATAATAATATCAGACATAAAACCTTAAAGCAATAAGTATTACTAGAGACAAAGAGGGCTATTCCATAATGACAAAGGTGTTAATACACAGAATATATAATAATTCTAAAACCATATGCTGTATTTTATATAGCCTCTAAATAGTTAAAGGAAAAACTGACTGCACTAAATGGAGAAATAGGGAAATTCTATACTTCTAAGTTTGAACTTTTCTAGTAACTAATAGAACAAGCAGACCCCTAAAATAGTAAATATATTATAGGCGATTAAAAAATATATAATTAACAAACTTAACCTAGCTGTCATAACAAACCACTACATTCAACAACTTCATAACACACATTCTTTTTAAGTGTACATGAGAGTCTCTCAGTTCTAGGCCATATGCTTAGTCATAAAGCAAGTCTAATGAATTTCAAAGGAATTTAAATGATGCAGAGTATATTCTCTGACCTCACTAAAATTAAACTAGAAATCTGCAAATGCTTACAAATTAATCTGTAGATAAAGGAAAAAATATATATCACAATAAAAATTAGAAAATATTTTAATTCAATGATAAAAATATAACATATCAAAACTTGCATGATGAAAGTAAAGGAGTTCTCACAGGAAACATGTAGCCTTAAATTCACAAACAGAAAGTAGAAATTCACAACATAGCATCCATATCAAGAAGTTAGTAAAAGGACTCAAATTAAGACAAAATAAAGCAGAAAGAAGGTAGGGGGAAAAATAACGACAAAAGCAGAAAAATTTGAAATAGAAAACAAACATACAATAGAGAAAACCTTCATGGCAACAAAATGAATCTTTGATAATATTAGCAAATGTTAGTGAGACTTATCAAGAGAAAAGAGAATAAGGAATACATTAACAATACTAAAAACAAAAAAGTGGCTATCACTACCAATCCTACAGACATTTAAAATAATAATAAGATGTTGTTATAAACAAATTTGTGACTCTAAATTTAAAATTTTAGTTAAAATGAATGAATTCTGTGAAAAACACACTTTAACAAAGCTGAAATAAAAATTAGAAAATCTGAATAGTCTTATATTTGCCTACAAAATTGAATCTAATTGTGCCAGTTATCTCTTAGTTCAAAATCTACCCTTCATTGCTTTCTCGGTAATAGTAAAACACTTCTCCTTTGCAGCCTGGCACAATGCTAAGCTTTGTCAGTAGAGGGTTCTAGAAGGACACCTTCGGGGAAACATGCTTTCTTTCTGGTTCCAGTGTGCTTTCCTCAGTTTGTGCATCTGGTGCACATGCTCAGCAGCAGGCAGACATGCAGAGGCACTTACCTGCCAGGTTGTTACTCATGATTCCCAGTGCATCAACCATCAGTCTTTCAGCATCCCAGTAGGGGTTTCTTACTTCAAATTTTCTACGTTCCAGCCTTAGCTGGCCAGCACTCCATCTAGAAGCTTTCAGCTTACCATTCCTGTCCATGATTTTGTCTGCCAGCCTCAGCCCACTAGCTTGGACCAGCTCTGCCCCAGGGAAATCCAGAAAATTTCTCCAGTATCTAATGCACTACAGTCATGCCCCTTCCACAAAATATGAATCTCAAACTAAGAGAGGGGACTATCCACTTCCAAGTTTGCTCCTGCCTTGGGTATTCTGCTTCATCAATAGAGTATTCTTTAGAGTTTTCTTTCATTTCCTCTTAATAGCTTAAGTACATTAAATAGTTAATAACTCTTTTAGTAAACTTTCTCCCACTTAAATTACGGTTTGGTATCTACCTTCTGTCTGAACTTTGGTGAAAGCATTAATTTTTCTTTAAGTCTTCCACAAAATAAATTCAGGGCCTGATGGTTTCACCAGTGATTTCTTCCAAAGTTTGAAAGAAGAATAACACCAATCTTACACAAACTTTTACAGAGAATAAAAACAACCCTTCCCAACTCATTATATAAGGTCATTATAATGTTAATACCACAATTCACAAGGACTCTATAAGAAAGAAAAATAAAAAGTTAAATATCTCTCGTGAATGTGGATACAAAACTCTTAAATATAAACTTGGAAAATATAATCTACCAATATCTGAGAAGGACAATGCTTCATGACCAAGTTGAGTTTACTCCTAAACTTCAAGATTGGCTTAACATTTTAAAATTAATCAATAAAGTTTACCACACTATAAAAATAAAGGATAAAAGGCTTATATTTATTTCAATCAATTCAGAAGTTCAACACCAATTCATGATTTTATAAAATACAATAAAAACTATTACTGAATTTAACAAGGTTGTTGTAAATACAATATACAAAAATTAATATATTTATCGCTGGTAACAAATTGCTTTATTAAAAATACCATTTAAATTAACATAAAAATATCAAATATTGGGACAATCTAATAAAATGTACAAAAGTATACACACACTGCAAAATATTACTAATAGAAATTTAAGAAAAATAAATGGAGTAATGTACATGTTCATGAATTGGAAGGCAATATTATAAAAATGTCAATTATCCTTCAAATTTATATTTAATTAGATTTAATTTACAGTTTCAAGGCAATTACAATAAAAATTCCTGAAATTTTTATGAAAATTAAATTTATATAGAAGGTAAAAGATCAAAAATAGTAAAGATAATCTCGAAGACAAAATTGAAGGACTTATCAGATATCAAGTTTTATTTTAAAGCTACAGTAATTAAAACAGTAGCACTTATGGGAAATTTGACAAAGAGATCAGAGGGACAGTATAGGAAGTTCAAAGACAGAGCCACACTTTCATAGTCATGTGATTAGTGACAAAGCCACTTTGCAATTCAGTGGAGAAAGGATTGTTTATTCAATAAATGGTGCTGGGGTAATTGAATATCCATGTGGAAATAAAACGAACCTTGATCCATGCCTCGAACCAAACAAAAATTCCAGATGGATGATAGACCTAAAAGGCAGAAGGAAAATCAATAAAGCTTCTGGAGGATAATACAGGACAATAACTTCTCAACCTGAGAAGCAAAGGCATACAGAAACTGGACATAAAGAAAAATGCTAACTATACAAGAAGTAATTGCTGCACTGGACTTTATAAACATTAAAATGTTTACTTATTAAAAAGATACTATTAATCTCTTAATAGAGTACACAGTAGGAGAATTTATTTGTAATGCTGGCCTGTGCCCACAAGGCCAGTCAGCAATTTCAGTAAGAGCTCTAAGAGACAGCTACACAGATATCAGGGAAAAACACAGGATGAAATCAGGCTTGGGGTTGGGGCAGACTTCCAAGAGGAGGAGCTTTGAACATGTAGGAGATAGCAAGATTCATGTGGAGAATAAAGCGTTGCAGATAGACAGAATAGTGTGTGCAAAGAACCAGAGCCATCAGTGTAACTAGTTGTGTATACCTTTAGCAAAACTAATGTTTATGACTAAGGAAAGAAAGTGGCCAGACCTCAAAAAGGGAACATTAGTTGTGAGTCTTGCCAGAACACAAGATGACTTAGACTTGGTCATGGCCCTTGAGGAACTGACCTCCCAGAATGGGATATATATGCTGGTAAAGAACTAAGACAGCGAGAGGCGCTGTGACAGTGGTAGGTACACAGTGTCGTTTGAGCTGAACTTCAACATGATTCCTCAAGCTTTGACTGATCCTAGCTCTCCTAAGTATCAATGGAGGCTTCAGTTCATTGTTGCTAGTTGGGGATGATGGTTTCTCAGGACCAGTAAGTTGAGAGCAACATGAGAAGAGTGTACCTTGCCCTTTTCTTTACCTAGTTTTCAGTCCAGCCCAGTTAATAATACTTAAATAGAATGAAGTACATTTGTCCCATGAGGGGCCATTGCCAAGTGAATGCAATGAGAATTTTAAGTTACTAAATCCACACACAAAAATCTTCCATATTTATCTAAAAAGCATATAATTATAAGGAAATACATACCTTGGGAATGAATAATTGGATCATAAAATCCATCAAATGTCATTTTATTCATTTTGTTCAAGTGTCTGTTTGAAATGATTCTAACCAGTGTGTGACGTCAGCATCTACTAAATGCCAACATTATGAGGGATGCATAAATTAGCCTCCAAGGGAATTAATGACACATAAATATATCTCCGCTAAATATGTTTCAAATTTACTTGTTATACATTCGCTAAATGTATAGGCATTTTAAAGTTATATTTTTGGCCAAGTCTTGTTTAAAACCACAAGATTTTTCTTTCTTTTTTGGAGATGCAGTGGAGCCCCACACCAGAACTGTTGTCTACGGTGATGATAGCAGGCAGCTCCAATTACCATAAGTATGACACCCGGACAAGAGCACAAAGAGACAGGGCTTGTTCTAGCTGCTATGAATTAGAGGCCCCATTGTTATTTCCCCGAAGATTTCTCAGGCAGTTCTTTCGACTGCTTTTCTGTGGGTTGGTCATCTGGAGTTGATGAAGGAAGAGCTATTTCAGGGCCGGAGTCTGCAGATCTACATAGCCTTTCACAGACACCTGGGGGTCTAGGCATCACTGTGGGTGGCTCTTTCTCCTCAGCCTGGAGTGGGCTGGGTTTAAATCTCTGTCATCACACTGTACTACCTGTTCAGTCTTTCTCCCCTTTCGTGTGTGGGGGGAACATCTTTTTTCACTTTTACTTGATGAAGTAATAATAATATTCCTTTAAAAGAGGGTTCCAAGAAGTTGGATTTTTTAAAAATGTTTAATTAAGTAACTATAAGAAGAGAAAGAAAATTGTCCTTGATTAAGAACCTAAGAGTTCTTTTTGTCCTCATATAAGACTCCAGTGAAGCAGGTATTATTATTAGGTCCCAGGTAGAATGCAGAGAGTAGTACTTAAAACCATTACAATTGCATGGATTCAAATCCTGGCTTCAGAGCTAACAAGCTGTGTAACATTGGGCAAGTAACATATCTCTACCCTATTTCCCATTCATGAAATGGAAAATATTGCTGTTTCTATTTCCTATAATTATTGTAAAGATTAAATAAGATAGTATATTAAAAGCACTTCAAAGAGCACTTAGTAAACACTCAGACAAGAGTTATCGCTATTATGTCATTTGATATATGAGAAAAAAGAAATTCAGTCATTCCCAAAGTTACAAAGATGTTAAGAATAGAGCTGAGATTCAAACCCAGATCTGGATTGTTTGTCACTCATTAAAATATCAAGCTTTTTCAGTTACCCATTAGTAACTAGTAAGTAGTTATTTATTAGTTGTTATTGGAACACAATTCACCATGAGTCTCTTGCATCTCAGCACATCTTGCAAGTGTGACATTAACTGTTTTTGGTTCTCTACTATTTAAAGGTATTTATAAAGCAAATAGCCTTGGAAGATCATAGTGTTTCTTTCTGGAGCAAAGCGTAGATGTACTTACTCTTCATAAGAAATTTGAAATCCTCTCCTGTGCCGCGATCTGCTGTATATACAGGCATCCATCTGAGTCCATCGTCATCTACCTATTGAGGCTGTGGGGCTGTGAGGCTGACACAAGTTTGTGACGCTCATGCTCCTTGCTGTGTTGTGCTATCTCTGACACAAGTCTCAGATATTCTGTCAGTGTTCATAAAACTCTAGTAGGCTAATGTCTTAGTCCCTTTGGGCTACTAAAAAATACCACAGTCTGGGTGGCTTCTCAACAAAAGAAATTTCTCACAGTTCTGGAGGCTGAGTATAAATAGCAGATGAATGGATGACTAAGAAAAAAGTGACATTATAGCTCCTGGAACAGGACGCACCACTTTTGTGGCCATAGAAGGAGAATAACAACCTTGGCACTTGAGAGAATTTCTCAGAATCCAGGAGGATCGATGGAGTGAAGTTCACTAATGATATTTGTCTTTCATAAACTTCCCTGGATCTTTCTTCTTGAAGAAAAATACCCTGGTGTTGCCTTCCCAAACCGATGCAATTATCTTAAATTTAACTGACTTCTAGGTCTTCCAGCCTCCAGCAGATGGGTCTGACAAGTCTAGCAAAATAGCAGGGGATAGCCCTAGTTTCTGCACCTCCCATGCAAATACCTATCAATACCACTATTTCTGTTAACCTCCTCCTTGTGGACCAAGGCAAAGCCTGTGCAATCACTAATACATTCTTCAGTGCCTGAATTAATTCCTCAGGCCAAGTAGAAAAGTCGATTCAGAAACTTAAGGAGAAAGTCCTCTGACTTTCCAAGTTGAATACTTTCTGTTTTATGGGATTTGCCAGCTGGTGGGATCCAGGACACTGGGTCATGGTTGAGGTCATCATTGCAGGCTGTCCTCATCTTACTGCTTGAAGCTGTCCTGTTGATAGTGGACTTAATGCTGTATGGGAAAAATTGACTGGATCTGACTCCAGCCTCTGTCAGATTAATCAGAACAGCCACAAGATTTGCATATCATGGACAGTTCACCAGAAGTCGAGATAGTGTAAAAATGAGAATATTGGATATTGTTGTGGAAACTTTCCATGGGTTTCTAATGTTTCTGCTCCTCTTGTGAGCAATGCAGTAAACGCCTTCCTCCCAGACTATCTTCCAAGAGTGTTTATAAAGCAAATGGCCTTGGAAGATAGAGTGTCTTCCTTCAGAACAAAAGGAAGATTTGCTTAAAGTCTTAGAATATTAAGTCAGTATTTTCTTCTGGAGCAAAGGCAGGCAGCGCTGTTTACTAGAGACTTGAGTTCTCTAAGCTCAGGAATCCTTTCCTGTAATATATCTGTCTGGGCCCATCCCCATAATTCCTATGGAACATGGGGAAGGGGGACAAGGAGAACTGACACAATTATACTATGCTTATGCTGCTTGTTGATCTATGAGTAATGAAGCCCATTGTCTCTGACCCAGGAGGCTCATGGCTCTGTAAGAATCCATGAAACTGTAACTAGCTAACTTATTAGTTTGCAAGTAGGTAATATCTCAGACTCTTCTCATGCTTGACAGCCATGAAATATAATTTTGGATAAACCTTTCTCTCAAAAGAAAAGGAGGAGGAGGAGGAGGAGGAGGAGGAGGAGGAGAGAAGGAGGAGGAGGAGGAGGAGGAGGAGGAGGAGGAGAGAGGAAGAAGAAGAAGAGAAGAAGAAGAAGAAGAAGAAGAAGAAGAAGAAGAAGAAGAAGAAGAAGAAGAAGAAGAAGAAGAAGAAGAAGAAGAAGAAGAAGAAAACAGGAATTCTGTAAAAATCTAAATGTCTCTAAGACATACCTACAAAGCCATTTTTAGTTTATGTGCACTTTCTACTTTTCTCATTCATTCATTCTCCAAATGTTGTAGAATACTACTTAAAAAATGATCCAACAAAATACAAAAGACTGGATTCCTACCTGCCAGAGATTGCAGTCTGGTAGGGAAGGCAGACATCAGTCATATAGTATTTGGGTCATTGACTGCATTGTGCTGTGAAAGAAATGGAAGTGTGCTAAGAAGAATATCTGAGAAGAACTTCCTTTAGACTGGGAGGGCCAGAGAAGATATCACTGAGAAAAAGACAGCAGCTAAAATATGAAAGACATGTGGCAGTGAAATAGGTGACCAGCCTACATAAAGGCCCTGAGGGGAGAGGATCTTGGCATATCCCAGTGTGGTGGAAGGCAGACTGGTTTGGAAAAGATAGGTGCAAGAGAAGCCAGAGATTTGGGCAGAGGCCTGATCAGGCATGGCCTTGTAATCAATCATTTTAAGGCTTGCGAATTTACCCTAAGAACTGTGGGGGACATTAAAATGTAAGTCTCATAAGGTGATAGTCTTTATCTGTCTCATTTACCAATATTCCTAACACTTGGAACAGTCCCTGGCACATAGGAGGTGCTCAATAAATATTTGTTTGGTTATTTGGAGGGAATGATTTAATTTGCATTTTTAAAAGATCACTTTGACTGCTACGTGGATAACAGGTAGAAGAAGACAAAGTTAAAGCAGGAAGACAAGTTAGAAGGCTATTGCACATTCCAGAGACAAATTCGGTAGCTTGGACTAGGGTGGTGGCAAGAGAAATCAAATCATATACCCCCACTCCCCTACACAACTTAAAAAAAAAAAAAAACCTTTTGTAGCCTTAAGAATCTATTCAACTTGGAATACCATGAAAAGTCATCGAATAAATGTTAACAAAGATAATATGTTAAGTGTTGAAGTCTTTGCAGGTAATTCTAGCTGTATGAGGTTACTGGTGTCAGCAAAGAGATTAAAAGAGGAAATTTGATTATGAAGAACAAGAGAGTAATGGAAACTGAGAACATATATAGTAAAGCTTCTGGCTGAGCAAAAATAAACACCAGAGCATCCCTCCTCCAAGACTTCATCAGACTCTCAAACTCTCTCCCCACCCTTATTGCCCCTAGCTCCCTGCAGGACACAGTGAGTCAGAATCTCACTTGTTATGACGATAGGCATTCTGCATGTGTGTGTGTGTGCGTGTGTGTGCGTGCGCGCGCATGTGCTCAGCCTGGTCTCACATCCTTGTAAGGAAGCATTCCTTCCCCAGGTCTGGGAGGCAGAAAGCTAAGTGAGAGTGGGGGCAGGGCTGGAAAAGCGGGGCAGTGCAGGTGAGAGAAAAGAACGGTGCCCCTCCAGGTCACATAGTGCCCGTGCTCCTGGTGTCACATGCCAGGGTGTTGGGCATGGCAATTCCTGAAGCAGAAGTTTCGTAAGAACTGGCCAAGGTTATTCTGGTGCCACGGTGGTCTCCGCATCCCAGCCCAGATGGCCAGGAATGCTACGAGGCAGAGAACTCTGCTCCCGGTGGAGAACGGAGCACTTGGCACTGCTTAAATCATGACCACTCACGCCCATTTGGACAGGTTGGCCTCCCCATCTGAAGGGCAGGGAGTAGGCAAGGGCCCTGGAGAGGGAGTTCTCAATGAGAGTCAGTGGAACGCTGTTCTAGTTCTTTCTTATCCCTGCTAGGAATGCCCACAGCCCAGGAGGGGGCTGAGCAGGCAGGAACACCTGCGAAAAGCAAACGGGCAAAGATTGCAAGATCTGCATTCAATGGCAGAATAATACTGATGGAAATCAGCCACCAAGTGGTCATTTGTTTTAAATGATCTTTATAAAAGGAAGAAAAAGAAACTGTTTACAGTTATGCTTAAACAATAGGTGACAAAAAAAAAAAAAAGAGAAGAAAAGAGAGATAGAACCAAACTAACATGTATTATTCTTATGTTTCGTGGAATAGGCATCATTGTGTGTGTGGCTCCCTCATTTCAAGACTTTTGATGACAAATAATTATTCCACCTGACACATCTACTCCCAGTTCGTGCACAGTGAATGGAGACAGGAGTTACAACCGTGCCCTTAAATTTGCCTTTGAGTGAAAATTATTTTCACTGTATTAAAATGTTGCACCATATTCTGACTATGATTTTCACCGTATAAGAACCAAATATTATGCTTTGTTCCTTCTCACCCAGCTTTAAATACCTCCAACACCCAGGGAGCCTTAGTGAGTGTGTACCATGTTGCATGCAGCCTCTGGCTTTCACCAGCAATTCTGTGGAAAGATTCTGGATGGCACTACTTCTGGGATCTGCACCTAGATCCTGAGCCGGACACCAATGCCCAGTTAATTATTCAGGGTCTTAGTGAGTAGAGTATTACAGACCTCGCTATGTGGACATCCTGATTTCACAAGTGTTCTTAGACTTTCAGACCTGTTTCATAGCTCCTTATGACATCAAAAGTGAAAGTACAGCAGGTCCTTAAATAATGATGTTTTATTCAATGTAATTTCATTATAATATTGATGAGATGCCATAAGAACTTAACTCTCATTTGTACCAATCAGCCTATGGTAAAACTGATTTCATTATACGTAGTTTCCCTTAAAGTTACAAAACTTATTTACAGTGTTAAGTGAGGACTTACTGTACACAGAGAACTTTGAGAAAGGAATTAACAGGTGCTTTTGGTCAGCAGTCATTTTCTTTATCTGGGAACTGCCTTGCTTAAAACTTGATCCAACCCTCTGATTTCACACTAGATGCCTGTCTCTGGAGAGGATTTCCCAACCAAGTGGTCTTGTCAGGGTTTTAGAATAATGACAAACACATAAGAGATCTACCTTCTACTCATCCAAGGTTATTAGGTGTGTGTGATGGCTTATTTTATGTGTCCACTTGACTGGACCCATACATTTAAACATTTCTGGATGTGTCTTATATCTGTGAGGGTGTTTCTGGATGAAACTAACATTTGAATCCATAGAATGAGTAATACCAAAAAGTTGTTTGCCCTCCCAGTGTGGGTGGGTCTCCTAGACTCTTTTGAAGACTTGAATAGAATAAAGGGCAGAATACAAAAGAATGCCTGCTCTCTGTCTGATTGTCCTCCAGCTGGGATATTGGTCTTCTTCCCTTGGACTTGGACTTGGATCATATCTTATACCATCAGCTCTGCTAAATCTGGAATTCTCAGACTCTATAATCAGGTGAGTCAGTTCCTTAAAAAAAAACAATGTGATTGATTGATTGATTGATTGACACACACATCCTATTGGTTCTGGAGAACCCTGATTAATACAATATGCTACTCCATACTTTTAAAACACCTTCAATAGCTTCCTCTTAAAGAAGCAGGGAAATCTTGAAAGTCTATAAGCAAACCCAGATGAGTGTAGCAACCAGGGAAAGAATACCAAATCCGGCGGTTCCATCCAACCTCCTCTCCAGCTGATTTTTGCTTTGTCTGATTGAGGGCACCATCATGGCCAGATTTTTCCATATTTTCAGAGAAATCAAAAATCTGGATATTCTTGTCAACATTGAAAACCACATCCAAAAAATTTGAAAACCCGCATGAGCCAACCAGCCCAGTCTGTGGGCCAGAGCAACCCCTGGAGGCCAGTCAGCATGCGGTGTCTGCAGTGGTGGGGGGAACTTTCTGTGTCAAAGGAAAGGCATACTTAGAGACAGTTCCCTGTTTCTGTACCTGCAGCTACTGCTACCACTGCTGCACAACAACATTAATTTGTACACCGACTATTTATTTCAGGCTTCTGTACATAGCAACTCCCTGCATGCTTACACTATCCCATGAGACTACCAAGAGGAGGAAAAGAGAACAAGTATTATATCATCTCCATGTCTATTTTGCTTAATGGAGTTAAAGAGTCTTCAAATGGTGTGCCCCCCAAAAAAGGTAATAGAAAAATGTACAAGATTCCAACCAAATTCAAATCCTTATGCTCACCCCCTAAGTATGAACTTCATGTTAATCATTCATGATGCATGTTGTTCCTTCTATTCTCCCACAACACACTGATGTTCGGTTAAAAATGTTAGAAATGCTGGCTGAGAAATAGATGTAAAGATGAAATTTCAATAACACCCCATGGATCATTTAAAATGTATTTTCCTATGAATTGTTTGCCTTTTTTTTTTTCATTTTGGCCATTACGTGTTTTTCTTTTGAATTTAGTGTTGCTCTTTCAGATATCTTCACTGTTTTTCAACCTCCAGAGATTTTTTTCTGCCATTAAGCTGTGTCTCTAGTGCCTGAAGGAGCCGGACAAGGTGTAAAGGAATACCAAGGTGGCTCTGAGGAAGTTTATTATAAGGCCATTGTATTCCAATTAATGACACATTAGCATGGGCTGCCCTTTGGTGCTCATTTGTTCCTGTACTCCAGAGGTTAAAGGAGCCGCATGCTCTCCAGATGTTCAGCAGGGTTTATAAATGAAAGATTAGCAATTTTTTGCTGCTGCTGCTATTTCTTCTATTCCCTCCTTAAAGCTGATATTTTTTTAGGAACTTGCATATGTCTGAGTCAGAAGAATCTCCTCCCTGAGGTATATCAATCAATAGCAGGCACAAGAAGGACAAAATGGAGAGGAGGTAGACACGGTCTGTACTAATTTGTTGACTGCGACACTCTTACAGTGACTGATGTATGCGTCCTGTGGTTACACGCCACCCTTTGAAATGCAGATCAAATGCATGTGACATTTTTCTCAGCTAAAAAAAAAAAATCAGAAACAAAAAAGAGATCCCTTTTTTGTGTGTGTGAGAGTATTTTTGTTAGTGCTATGACAGGAATATCAACTTTATTTTCAAATCTGGCCTATCTTCCCTCTAAGCAAGAGATATGTGTCTGAAATATGACTTTCTCTAACTCAAAGATGCCACCAACAAGGTCTTCCCAGGAGAGAAATAAGAAAAGTACTCAAAATGGATTCCCATAAATGAATGCCAGTTTAACATCTACCATGCTTGCCTTTTGTATCCAGAGACACTCCCAGGTTCCTGCTGTTAATAGAGCTGTTCAAGCATTGAATAAGTAGAGTTCCAATGAGACGAAACCTTCTGCCTCGGCTGGTGTTTACAAGCTGTTTTCTCACTACAATTCAGTCAGAATTTCTCTAACCTTAGCAGAATTACCACATTTCACATCTTCTCCTAATACATTTTCAATACCCCTTCACCAAGCAGGAAAAAGATATAGACTAACTTGAATAGAAAAGGAAAGCCTGACAGATGCCTTTAGTCTCTTGACCACATTTTTGACTGGGGAGAAGAAAGGAACAGGCTGATGGGAAGCCACTGGCCGTAAGCAGGTGACATCTATGATATATCTTTAGTGAAGCTCGAGCTCTTGAAAAGTCTGGGATATTCAACATGACTCTTGTCTGAAGTGAAAAATGGAAGAAGCCTGGAGATGCAGTAACACTTCATATCTTAATATAAACATAAACCAGTCTCAAGATGGGAGCCTTAGTCACATACATAAAATAACGTTTTTGAAGGAAGACTAGAGGTAAAATATTTATAATACACATATAAGATTGACGTCTTCAAAAATGCCAGCACAAAATGAATTTCTATGGCCACATAGGGAAGAAAAATCTTTTTCCTTCTCCTTTCCGAGATTCAACAGCCAGGGCTTGAGAATCAAATTGACAAAAGACAGATTAATAACAAAAAATAGTTAAATTAGATATGTGTAAGAGTTTCACAAAGAAATGAGACTCAAGGAGGCAGCCAAATGATTGAGATTTAGATTTATAAACCATCCTAGGCTAAACAAAGGAAAAGAGGTTTGGGCTTCTGGTGGGGAGAACAAATTATGGGAAAGGGAGGGGAGGAAAATAAAAGTTGCCCGTTATGCAAGTAAGAGTCTCCCAGGTGATAAGAGGTGTCTCTGGGAAATAGCTCTCTGAGATATCTCTAAAAATGGAATTTCTTTTACAATAAAGAAAATTTATATTTTATTTTTAAGCAGTTAGGAAGAATTGAAGAGCTTTTCCTGCATCTGCTGGTTTTCAATTGCCTTTAGCTCAAAAAATAATCGTTAGGCCAAAGTGGCATATCTTCGGGTGGCATATTCCGATACCCTTCACCCCAAAGCTGCTAGTGGGGCCAGGTGTTGGCCAGAGAGAGCCTTATAAAGGGAAGGTTTGCATTTTCCTCTAAGGTACACTTACTGCCAGACGGTGAGAAGCACGGTCGCAATGCTGAAGCGAACGGGAGAAAGACCAGAATGCAGGAAAGTACCGAAAAGACAGAAGTGTAGGGGAAAGGGTTCCAAACCATGGGAAAGAAAAGGAGGAAACACATGGAGGAGAATAAGGAGCCTTGGCTTCTCCTCTACCTCTGAAGAGCCTCTAGGCAACACTAATTCCTCTAGGCAAAACTAATTACAGGAGAAATCTTCCACCAGTCCTCTCTGTCATGGCTAGGGCATGAAGCATGTGCCTGGCTAGTGGGCATTCAGTTGATTAATACAATGAAGTGGGTTGTGGAGGTTAAGCTGATGGCAAAGATTTAAAGGGGAGCCAAGAGGAAAAGATGCAATGGGAACCAGAGAAGAAAAGGCAGTGGTCAAGGACTGAAGCTGAAAAATAAGGTGCCCTCTTATTTTTAAAGATTTCAGAAAGAAGATTGCCTTTATAGTTCGATTATAAAAACAACCCATAAAAGATAAGAACAGAGATAGGCAAACTGACCTTAAAGAAAGAAAATTGCATCAAGGTAGCACAAATAATTAAATATACGAATATAAACACAAAAAGAGTATATAAAGCAAAGGAGGCTGTTTGGCAAAAGAAATCTTGAAAGAGCTTAGTCAGCTGAGCAAGGAATCCAAGCATTCATGTGAACACAAATCAGAACTCCATGAACTAAGAGAACCAAACTCAAATGTGCCTGCTCCCATAAAGAGAATGAGTGAATTAGCCTTTACCTGTGATATAAGAGTGTGGCATCCTTCCTGGCTCCAGTTCCCTTCACCCCAATAACCTGCCCTGCACCAGCACATAAACTCGGGGCCTTCCAGAAGTTTCCATGGAGATGATGTGAGTTCATTACCTCACTACAGGCGTGGTGGCCACTAATCTCTCCAGCAGTCTCTCCTTGCTCTCCAGGTGGAAAAACATGTCCCCATGTTCTGCTTCTCTTCTGAATTTTCATTAGTGGAGGTGTAGAAAATGATGGTCAGAAATCAATGGTATCCAGTTAAACCATCTCACTTACTGCTAGCGAAGGCTAGAGCATCTCAAAGGATCAGGCAAGACCTAGTGTTCACTTGTCCATTTAACAACCAAACAGTTTACATCATTGGCACTTTTCAGACATATCTATTTTCAAGCCCTTCCAAAACCCTATCATTGCCCCCAGTGGTAGTGAAAATTTAAACTGACATTTGTAGTTTACTTTATTAGGAAAGTGGTATAAATAATATGACAACGAGAATTTGTATTTTATTTTTGCTTTGGTGTTAGAATTCTTCTCACTCTCTGCTCTTCCTAGAAGGAAGTAGATGCAGTTCTGGTTCACTTACAAGTGTCATACACAAACCTATTTGAGCATAGAAGTGACAGTGGACTGATTTCCTTCTCTTCTCTGGTGCAAAAAAAGTAATGAAAGTGTAAGCAGGAAGTGAAGCAATGAAATATCAGTTCAGACTGTCTAAGAACACTGTCTAAAGCAGCTTTTGCTCTGCCAGTGGTCCAGATCCAAAGCAGTTACTCCAGAACAGAAGAAATCATTTAACTCAAGCTTCCAACACTTGGCATATACAGCTTTATCCACCTACCAGACCCTAAATTGCTTCCCTCCCAGGGTGCCAATTCTGCTCCAGGAAGAAGTTACCACAGAAGCGACTAGGGAAAGCACTATCTTTGATACTTCCACTAAGTTACTGAGCTTTGCCTGCAGAAGGACACCAAAAGTGCCAGGCTCAGATTTGCCCTCCTTGGGACATGGAGATTCTATGGACATAATTCAAGTGACCAACAGTACAGGTTGCTGATTTCATCAAGACAATATATGCCAATCCTAATATTGTGTACATTCTAGATTAGTGGGTTCTCACACATGATGATGGGGATGACACAGAGTTTATAAAAACAGAATAGGAATGGGGTAGTGGAAATCCTTTCCATATTGAGCAGAGCAATATGCATCCCATTGCATCCTTTTCCTTCCCTAACTACCCTCATCCTCCCCCAGCTCCAGGGGTAGGTCCTGTGAGCATCAGCCAATTAACATCTGACGTTCCCTAGGGGTAGCTCTTTATTCAGGACAGGTACAGAGCCTTAGTCGTCAATTTATTTCCATGATTTTTACCAAAGTTGGGGGGGGGGAGGGAGAGGAAAAAGGTGGAGAGAAGAAAAGAAAAAACTTGCATACGTATGTACATATGTACATCCTCTTCTCTTCCCACCCACCCACCTCCTCTCTCTTTCTCTATGGATTGGGAGCTACATAGCCACTCCAATAGCTTTGACTGCCATTTTGTGACCATGAGTGGAGCCAGTCTTAAAATAAAGCTGATAATGTAAAGAGTGGAGCAAAAAAGGAAAGAAATGGGTCCTGGTTTATACTATTGAACCCTGAAGATACCCCCAAATGACACCCTATTTATGAACTGTGCAAATGCAAGAACCAACACATTTTATTTACTGTTTAACCCAGTGAGAATTGGGATGTCTGTTCTTCAGAAGCAAAAACACCCCTACTTACCCAGGAAACAGTAAGAACGCTATGTATTTGAGGATAATACAAAAGGGTAAGTCTTCGATTTCTTTTAATGTTTGCTCTATTTTGAAGGAAGAGAGACAAAGAAGAGGGAATGGAAAATCCTAAGGGCCACCCACTCCCCATGCCTCGTCAGCCCTCTCTCTTCTCATTAAACTGGAGAAACAGTGGTTTAGTAATGAGGAAGGAAAGGAGAGAATGGGAGAAAGGATAGGGGGAAAGTCACCAACTGGATTGTGTAGCACCATTGTGGGCTGCCCTGGAGCTTTCCACATGAGCATTGATTACACGGAGCCCTTTCTGGAAATGCATTCACTTTCTGGGACACGTACTTAAAAGTGTAAATATCGATGTATAAAAGTGTGTTTAATGTGTTTTCACAAATCAATCTGAAGTGGAATTAGCTTTATTTGTATCATCAGAAACTTCAAGCATTTGTTTCCCAAAAGAGACCTCTGTCCTGCACATGTCTTGAGCAAACTGGCCCATCTTAATATCTTCTCTGCCCAGACACAGAAATAATGAAGAGGGAGTCAAATCATTGGGATTGCTGGCTCAGACTTCACATGATCAGGATAAACAGACTTCCATCCAAGCAAGGAAAAACTTGGTTTGCTTGATTTGTCTGCCTTCCCATCACTGCAGGCATCTTCAAGCCAAGATGCCCCCAAATACCTTCTAAAAACCTCAACTTTTGTGGTTTTCCTAGTGATCACAGTACAGTAATTTCATTCTCTATGTCTCCAATAGATAGTATAACATTATTTTCCTTTATTTTTATTGACACCTAAGTGAACCTATCTTCTAACAAATTAGTTTTCTTTTATAGCCAGGACATGGGAAATCCATCTGCCACTTAGTGCAAGTAGAAACTGGAGTGAAACTTGCAAAACAGGGTGTCTGCCCAAAGGCATAAAGAAATTTATGAAAAAATTGGAAGATAAAAAAGGTTTTGAGACAAACTCAGTAAATGCCATCTATGTAGGCCAAGAGCCATTTCAAAAATTGGGAGACACTAAGAAAGACAGAGAGAGAAGGAAGGAAGGAGAAAGGGAGAAACTTAGGAACTAGGCAGGAAATAGGTTTCTCTTTTGGAGAGATGAAGAAATTATCACATTTTCCCACACAATTGGCTGATCAGCTAGGACAGAGATTCGAATAGCTTCAAGCCATCCCTTTCATGCTGTCAGTTAAGTTACCTCAGGACTAAAAATGCAAGATTTTTGCCCTGTGGGAGGAAACTTTGCCTGCCCTTTTTCCTGCCTCTAGACAAAAAGTATGTGAAATCGTTATTGACACAGGAATTAAGTTATCATGGTTTTGGAGAACTTTAAAATGGCCTAGGAGAATACTCAACATTGAAAGACTTACTTTCCACTAATCCCCTCCATTTCCTTCCTTTATTGGCATTCTCTGGGCCTCCTGACTCCCGTCCCTGCCCTCTTTTTTTCTCTTTTTCCTGTCCTAAGTGTTGTAGATCACCTCTGGGCAGCCCTTACATCTCACTCTGCTGTGGCACGCTGCCCATGCGAGCTACAGCAGGATGGGTCAATGAAGACGCGCACGCATGCACAGGCATGTACAGGCACACACCACACACCACACACACACACACACACACACGCACACACATGCACATGCACACACCCCACCATGTATACGCACACCACACACACCACATTCCATATACTCCACACACATAACACCATACCATACACACCACACTGCACACACCACACACACACCACACACACTCATCACACACACAGCACACTACAACGCACCCTACCACATGTCCATACCACGCCACACCACACATACACTACACCATATACAAACATACACCACACACACCATACACATACACATACCACCCACCTAGCTAGCCCCCCAGATACACACACATCACACTACACACACCACACACACATGTACCACACAACACACACCACAAAACCAACCCCCCCGACACACACACACATACTCACACACTTCTCCCTTTCTCCTGCCCTCAACCCAAACCTGCTATGGTGGGCGACTACTTTTGCTGGTTGTTAGCAAAGTGCGGGCAAGGAGCCTCCTACCTGATTGCCTTCAATGCGGAACCGTGGACAACAGCAACAATTGCAGCAGCTCACAGGGGTGGGTTTAAATTGTGTCCCAGGTGATGCGCACTGACGATCACCCTGCATTATCACATGTGCTCATTCCACCCCCCAAGAAGGGGACTCTTATTCTTCCTGCATTTGAGAAAAATGCAATTCTGAGCAGGCAAAGAATTTGCCCAACGTCACGGAACTAGCGAGTGGTGATCTGGGGTTGAAAACCAGGCTTGTGTAACTGCAGGGCATAAACTTTTATCTTCCAGCTTCCTTTGCCTTATTCTTTGAGCAGTGACCCGGGCACACCTAGAGAGGAGCCAAGGTGCAGGGGTGTCTCAGGGTAGGGACAGAAACCACGAGGTGCTGGTATCACCATGAAGAAAGAGTTTGTTCAGCTCATACCCACCACCACAGCAGAGCCCTGGACTTACACACTCATCGTTTCCATCATACCCCAGATCAGGCGCCAGCAGGGTACTCCCTCTATTTAGTGCTATGGGAGGTTACACATTAAAGACTTGAAATCGCAGACTCCCAGGCCCCGACAGCACAGCCACGAACTTGGCTTGCATGGCCTGACTGCATAAGAATGTTAGAATCACTTAAGATCAGAGTTGTTTTCTTCTCCAGCCCTCTTCTCTCTTAAGGTCAAAATAAAGTTAATCCATCCAAAACTGTAAAAAAAAAAAAAAAAAAAAAAAAGCTAAATGTCAAGCAATTTAGGCATTTTTAAGTAACAGATTATCTTCATTAATCCTCTGGGATATCTTTTAAAAAAGGTGAAACACTTCTCTTTCTTGTCACTATTTTCTCACACTGTTCTCCTGATTATTATTATGGTTCACATAACACTTAAATGGTACCATTTAAATTGATCAAGCATAAAAATAGACATAATTTCTGTCCCAAGAATCTCCACCACCTAAATCAGAGACAGTGGTTGAGATGGATGCGTTAGAAAGCAAGCAGTGGGACTCCTGCCCTTCCCTCTTCAGTGTATTGTCGAAAGGAGCCAACCTGGCTCACCTTTCAGTGCAGACACAACGGTCTCCTTTATCTATAAAGGAGCCACTTAGATCAGCCAGACTGGCCACAGGATGTCACTGTTACTCCACACACACAGTAGCAAGTGATCTTTTCCGTCAGGGGTTGGATCTGGATGGGACCTGGGCTCCCCTTCGCCTCACCTGTCACAGAATTGTCATCCCTCCAGATGTCACTCCACAGGCCAACAGCATGTTCCCTGTAAAAGCCACAAGCCTGTCCCATTGTCTCAGTATTCCTATTGTTCTGCCTCAAAGGAGGAAAGGAAGAAAAAGACATGAAAAGAAGAAAAGGACCAGCCTGGTCCCTCACTTCACAGGTTCTCCAAGAGCTGGACTATGAACATTTATAACCTTGGATAAAACCAATGTCTTTTAATAAAACTTAGTGTTTTGGAAGGATAAGAACATCTTTTGCTTATCTTTATTTTCTCAAATTTTTGGAAAGGCTATGGAAAATTTAAGCAATTTCTAAGCTGTTTTAACTCTTCATAGGGATGTGCTTTGTATTCTACTGAAATGATGCCAACACTATTTAAACACCTTCCATTTACCCCAAAATCCTGCCTCTACCCACCACCAGCTCCTCAAATGTCTCTTAGACCCATGGGCAAGGCAAAGTCCAGAGAAGAATGTGTGCTCTGCAGCTGGCAAGCTAATGCCACTCCAACATTGGCATAACGAGACTCTTATCAGGGAGCACGCCAGGAGCCACTGTTGGAACACGAGACTAACCTCCCATTCATGACTGCCAGCTATTTTTTTTTTACCCTGTTATAAATCCTCAGAGGGATGGTTTGTTATTTATGTCTCCTCCAAACCCAGGTCCCTATGCCATTTTCTACTGTTGTTCTCAGCGTTATATCTCACACGGTAGGTGGCACAAAATGGTTAAAAATAAAATCTTACCCTAACATAGTCAGTAGGAAGTCATATTTTGAGTCATCAGGTACATATTCGATAATGCAACATAAGAAGTAATCTCATAATAAATGCGGTTTGAGTCATAAAGAGAAAGAAAGACTATAACCTTTAAAAAAATACTACTTCATAACAGCCTGGAAGTAGCTTTCATATTGAGGAAAGTCAGGGCAGTCGAAATCCTTCTGCCATGTGTCATTCTACTTTTTACTCATATCATAGCAGCAAAAAAAAAAAAAAAATTGAAACAAGTAAAGCAGGCAGTTTTTTTATAGAGCAAGCATTTAAGAAATGAAACTTCATGTTATTCCAGCATTTGCAAGGACCCATGCAGTAACTAGCATCTGGAGCCACATAAATATAGTTAATGGAGACTTTGTTAATTTCCACAAGGCATTAAGTATCTCAATCTCAGTATAAGAGCTGTCGCTTCAACTTGCACTGGTTTGGACAGCATGAGAAGTGGACCAGGATGAGATATAGGAGAAAATCATCTGGCCGAGAGGGACTAAATAATGTACAAAGAGAATCCAGATGAGGATAACTGCCTTACCCACACATAACTTAGCATTTTAATAGCTCCCTAACAGTAATGGCTTAGAATTAAGGCCAGAATAACATCTGCCTAATAATTATATATGGCAAATATTTTTGAGCACCTATCTTGCATTAAGAATGTAATTTATCATTATGAAGTTAATTAAGAAAACAGATAAACATGCAGCTACAATACAATGTTATAGGGACTGTGTGTAATAGAAATTTTGGCTGGCCTTTAATCCCTGGTTTCTAGGAAGAAATCTATAAACTCTTAGGATTTCCCCATGATTAGAATGTCTTTGTTATTCCTGGTGTGTCCCTCAAACCACACCTGGTTGATGCTGACAGATGAGTCAGGATGGGGACTGTCCATGCCAGAAAGCCCAACCATGTGATTAGAGCGTTGGGGCTTGAGCCACATGACAGCAGCCTGACTTCTAGGCAAGGGGAGTACCACTGATTAATTAATCATGTCTATGCAATGAGGCTTCAATTAAAACTCCAACACTGATGCTTGGGTGAGCTTCTCTGGTTGGAAATACTCTGCCTGTCTTCACACGTGGATGTGCCGGAAAGATTACACATCTCTGAGGACAGCAGAAGTTTCACATTTGGAATCTTCCCAGACTTCTCCCTATGCATCTCTTCTTTTGGCTGGTTAAGTATAGAGCATTCAGTGAGTTCTGAGTCTTTCTAGTGAATGATTGAACCTGAAAGAGTCCTTGGGGACCCTCAAATTTGTACCCATCTGGTCTAAAGTGAGAGTGTTCCTGGAGATAGTCAAAAGTGTAGCTAGCCTCAGAAGTCACGGGCAGACTTGGCATTCTGGAGCACCGTACTCGACCTGCAAAGCTTGGCCTGACCCTGGGTAGGCTGTAATAAAGGAAATGTAGGGTGTTGTAGGCACACGAAAGAGGCTCGCTTGATCCAGATTGGGTTGGGGGAAAGATGCAGAGGAATAGTTTTTTAAAAAATTACCTTTGGCAGTTGAAAGATGGTTAAGCATTTGAGCTCAAGGTAACTCTTTAGAAAAGTAGAGCCAATTTCATAGAAGAGTTTTAGATCTCAGCAAATCATTGCTGTTTTCTTAAACTCCTAATTTACAGAAATATTTCTGTATTGCTCAGAAACTTTTCCAGACCCTGGTGTACCCAGCCAACAACTGAAGCAGAATTTCAGACTCTCAGAGAGCAGAGTAGACAAATGGCTAACTACACCTCAAAAGGGTGCCGTGACAGACCAAATTTTGTTAAGATAAACCATTGATTATATGCATAGATCAAGGTAAAGAGTGGGGCTTGTCCAGTCAGTCATACTGTGCACATTTTTTTCATGGGGAAAAAAAAAAGATTTTATCAAATCCTCTTTGCAGAGAGAATTACTAGGCACTAAGAGTGAGAAATTTTCATTTAAAGTAAATATAAAGTTCTTAATTAGAGGAGAGCAGGCATCAAAATATTATTTAGCAATAATTGTCTTCAATAATCTTTTTCTGAAAGCTCTTATTTAGGATGTGCTTTTGAGTAAATGCAAATAATTTCTCCCTTCTATTACTGCCAATCAAAATATACTCTCCTACAGACACAGGTAAAAAAAGTGTGTGTGTCTGTGTGTGTGTGTGTGTGTGTGTGTGTTTGTGTGTGTGTACAGCCTAATTGTTTAACCTAGGTGACATGGTTAAGCATTTACTTACCACTCTGTTTTGAAATTATTTATTTATATGTAAATTTCTCATCTTACTCTACACAAGAACGTGGACTATGTTTGTACCCTCATTCCCCAGCACAGTGATATAGCAGTTGCTCACTAAATATCTGTTCAATCAAACAAGGTTAAATAATAGTTATAAGCGAAAGTAAATCTCCAATAACATAATTTCTGGTATCAGATCGTAGCCTGTTTTTTTTTTTTTCAATGATCGGTTGTCAGCTCAGTGTCCACCATGCCCACATGAGGTGAAACTCTTGTATCATCCATTTTCTCCTCATCATCTTCCTTCATTCATTCAATAAATGTTTGTTTTATTGAGTACCTGGCTTTAATTGCTGGAGATACAGATGGGAACGAAATCAATGAAATCTCTTTCTTATGAGCTTACATTCTCCTGGAGGAGACACTATAAATGAGTAGTATATAGGGTATGTTAAATAGTGACACGTGCTAAGAACATGAAGCAGAGATGGTGGTGAGGGATGTAATTTTAGAAGAACAGCCAGAGAGGTTCCCACAGTTGAGCCAAGACCCCACAGCGGGTGAAGAGGGAGCCATGTAGACTCCAAGGGGAAAACACTCATTCAGGGGATTCAGTAAGTACACAGATTCTGAGGTGAGAGCCTCTCTCATATTTTCAAGGAAAGGCAAAGATGCCAATGTAGCAAGAGCAGAACAAGAAGGCAACGAGAGCAGATAAGAAACAGGAGCAGCAAGATGTCTGCGTTAGAATGACTTAGATAGTCACTGGAAAGCTTTGAACAAAATGTCATGTATTGACTTATTTTAACAAGATCAAATGAGCTTCTAAGCTGAAAAAAGATTGGAGGGGCAAGAGAAAGGCAGAGAGACCTCGTAGGAGCTATTGCAGAAGTCCAGGCAAGAGATGAAGACAACTGGAACCAGGGTGGAAGCAGGGAAAGTGGGGAAAATAGTTAAAACATGGATGCAATCTGGAGGTAAAGAAGACAGAGTAAGGAAAGAGCGAGAGAAGAGCAAATGTGGAGGAGAATATATAGAGCTGAATTCAGAACATGCTAAATTTGGGGTACCCGTTAGGCATCCAAGTGTTTCCTCCTCCTGATGAGAAGGCAATGATATATGTATATATACCTGACATATGTATTACACATAGTATATATCATTGACATATATTATTGATAAATATATATTTATTGATTGAGATAGATAGATGATAGATGATAGATAGATAGAATGAGTCTGCAACTTGGAGGAGAGGTCCAGTCTGGAGATACAAATTTTAGAATTATCAGCATATGGGAGGCATGGGCTCACCAAAAAAAAGTAGATGAAGAACAAAGGAAGCTCACATTTATTAACTTTCTAGAATTAGCATCAATACCAACATGCGTGCCCCAACATGTACTGCCCCAAATCTTCCCTTTACGATAAATCCAAGGCAAAGCCCTTTCTGAATCTCTTCCGTGACAGAGAGAAGTGAACTTGGATTGAAGGTGTGGGGCTGCCACTCAGTGCACAGACGCTGTCTGGCATGGGTGGTGTTCAGTGTATCAGAGTCTGGAGGAGCAAGTAATTATTTCCAGGGAAATGAGATAAAATAGTGCTAACATGTCCTAAAACTAAGGTATAGTTCTGGATAGAAAGCAAGGCTGCAGTGGTAACACTCTGAAAGGTCAAGCTGCATTCTTTTTCCCTCTCTTATTCTTGTCAGAGCAGAGGTGATGGACCTGCCACCCTCTTACACTTTAGGTGACAGAAAGCTCCACACTTTCTCCAAAATCCACATTATGTCATTCTTCTGAATAAAGCCAAATTAGTAAATGAGGAACTAAATGCGATTTGAGGTGGAACAAACTCACAAATAAAGAAGAAAATAATTTGTCAACCATGAATCCCAATTTTGAGCTCTAAATAAAAAGTTTAGCGCACTGGCTGCCTCCTGCCCAGGGTGTATAGCAACAAATAAAATGGGTTAGTTAGCCTCTGGCTACTAAGGGTGGCAGAGGCTAAGGGCACCTTGTAGGCAAATGTTTTCATTCCATAAATGTTCTGAGATGCTTCCAGAATGTTCTACAAAACATGGGCTTTCCCAAGAAAAGGAGAATGAAACAAGCAGCAGCTCGTTTGGAATGGATGCAAGGCGTCTTCCTTTGCACAATGATGAGCATCACCTCTTCATAGCGCCTCCAGACTAGATCCCTTGACCTTGGAATCACAGAAGCTAGATGGGAAAATCAAAGCCAAGAGTAGCTGCTCGCAAAGCTGGAAAACTTCAAGCCTGGATAGAGCCCATATATTTTGATCACCAGTTCAGAACATTCTTTATGCCAGACCAAATTGATTCTGGACTTAAAAAAAGAATTCATTTGGGTCTAAATCATCTGAAGTTGGAGTTCAAATAATCCCAACCCCATGCTCTGGATTTAGCAATAAAGTACTTTCCTAAATGTTAGGCGTTCAAGTCCCAAAAAATAACAAATCAAAGTACCGAACCGAGAGAGGTAGGAGAAAAAAACATCACCTTCATTACTGATGGAGTTGAGAGCAGCGGTTGTGGTTTATGTATATGGACAAGTGGGCTTTTCTACTCTGAACCCAAGATTGGACAGACTAGCCCACCTGTTCCGGGCAGCTCAGGGACAGACTTGGCCCTGTGAAATGTACAGAAAGAGATACGGACCAAATTCATGCTCCCCGCAGGAGGCCTCCCTCCCAGAGCCTGGGCTACACAAACCCCATTCTCCTTCCAAAGTCACCACCAGATTAAATCATTCCTCTCCTCTGGGAGGAGCGAGAGAGGCAGAGATTGGGTCAGGAAGGTATTGTCAGTAAAGCTCCCTCCACATAGTAGGAACAGCCAAAGATTGGAAGCAGAATAGGACGGGAGAGCAGATCACTCTCTATCCTGATCGCCCTTTACACGCAGCGAGTCTCCCCACCCAGATAGACAAAGATAGACAAAGCAATATCTCAAATAACAAATTGTATGGGAAGCACCTGGCGCGCAGTGCTTGGAACATGGTAGGTCCTCTGAGATGACAGTTATAATACAGGAGCGGGAGTAGAACGAATGGAAGAGGAAGGAGGATGCAGACCAGTTAGGTCGATAAGGAGCTAGGGAACACCCTGGCCTGAAAGCCTGGAAGTGTGAGAATGGAGCGTGTATGGCATGTGTGCAAAAGCAGGCTGCGTGGTCGGGACCCACATGGGACTGTGAAGATGTGATACGATTGGGAACAATGTGTGTCTGTAATGTGCTGGAGCCGGAGTCACTGTAACTTAGTGCTGTGCTGAATGAAGTGGAAGAAATGCTATTAAATCCGTGACTCCATGAGGTAATAATATTCCCAGCGAGCCCACGCCTACAGAAATACACCCAGCAAGCAGGCTTTCCAGGAGCCCCCTCGAAGTTATAACAAGCTGCCTATCTCCTGCTGCCAGGATGCAGAGAAAAAATGAAAACCAGTTACCAACTACATTATAAACTTAGTGACCTGCTTCACCTCCCTCGGTTTAGTGACGAGCTTGGCTTCCTTTGGGGCATGAAAAAAAAAAGAAAAGAAAAAAAGAAACATAAGGCAAGGATTAAGTTTCCTCGCTTTTGAAGGCATCAAGAGTCAAAAATGCTTTCAGCTGGCATTTCTCTCTGTTAGTCAGCTTTGATGGATTTATTTTCTTCGCCCTACTTCATAAAAGTTACCGGGGCCAATTACTGCAGACGACCGTCAGGGAGGTTTGTGTGGACACTAGGTGGCGCTGTCTCCCCAACTGTTTCAGTTCTCTTTTAGGAAGTAGACTGTTTTCTTTAAAATCCTCCTTAGAGCTTACTAACTTGCAATAAGAGTGAGGAATTCAATGGTCAGAAAGGCATTCACTTACTTTCTCCAATCTGTGGGTCTCTGAGCCCCAGGAGAGCGTTAGAATCCTTTATACACTTCACACTCTCACAATTTTATTTCTCTCTATTGCAAGTGTAGCAATTAGAAAGTAGTACCGTATTCAGATATTCACGGTCAGCAATCGCATTCTTATCATTTTGGACTCATGCATTTTGATTCATTTCCTTACTGCAAATTATGAATGGGTTTTCAATTTTTAAAAATTCTATAACAATTTTCTCCACTTGAGGACATTTCTAAGTTCTGTTAAAAGCCAGGATATGGATTAGAGTCTAAAATCCTGGCCAGGAAATTGCGAATCTTGCAGCTCTGGAAAGAATAGGCTGAGTAACATTTTCCTCTGGGATTTATGATGATAGCAGCAGTAGGTAAGGGGTGGGGGAATGTGCATCTGCCATGAATAGAAGACAATGACTCAGTGAAGTTAAGCCCCTTTGCTAAAGTCACACAAAATCAAAAATACAGTTGGGCCCTAGACTGATTCCTGATTCCATGCTTTTTTTTTTTTTTTAATGACACTCTACTGTCTCTTTAAATCCAAATAACTACACATGCCTGGATTGATATTACATGCCACATGATGTTTGAACATTGTTGCTGGGATATCTGTAATCTAAATAGAAACCCAGTGGCTTCTAAGCAGCATGTGTAGATTTAAGAGAAAAGCAGTATTCTAACTGCTGGCAAAACATCAAGTATCAAGAATATCGCTTACCAGAGCTGACTTTATAAGGATGCCACTGGGGGACCAGCAAGCTGCCTCTTTCCAAACATCTGTCATGGACCCTCCCAGGGCCAGGGAGCAGGGTGGCAGAATCCCAGACGTTTCTCTGAAGTGTTCCCAATCCTCCTCTTCCTTCTCTCTCTCTCTCTCTCTCTCTCTCTCTCTCTCTCTCTCTTCCTGCCTCCCAGAGCACAGCTATCAAAACAATAGCAGCTTCTGATCACAATGTAGTTATGCTATGAGTGGAGAAAGGAATCTTAATTTTTTTAATCTATATTTTCCTTACTACTTACAGATTTTAAATTTGGCTAAAACCTAAAACTTCTGTTTGCCAATTTTAGATTGGTTTGTATCTTGTATACTGTCTAGTCTCAGTTACTAAAGGGTTAATTAACATACTTCTAAAGAAAAGAGTCTGCTCTGGTTACTACTGTCCCTAGTTTTGTGTAGAAATCTGAAGACTGCACAGTCTTTTAATAATAAGCTACCCAATTCCACCAATTGGGAATTTCTGCCTTAGGAGAAGTGTACTGTTGAGTCCCAATTACAGGCAAAATGTTTAATATTTCAAGGGTTTTTTTCTCCTTTTTTTCATTGACAAAGTATGAAAGTCTTTATTAATACCATTAGATACCAATTTTAAATCTATTAAAATAGAAATTTGAGGATTTCTGGGAGATGAGAGATTGAGGAAATAAGTTGTCCAGTTTTCCAGGGAAATAAAATAAAATGAATGCAGTTTATTCACTTGTTTATTTATTCATTCAATAGGTGTGGAACACTTATTTTATTATGAATGGAACATTTATTACTTTATGCTTATACATCAGGAACCTCTGATCTTAGAGGGAGACAATGGTAAGCCAGATCCACTTGGCCCATACATATTCTGTGAATAAGTGAATGAATGAGTGAACAAATAAATGAATTTTCTATTATTTCATTTATGTCATGGTATATGCTCTAACTACAAAATTCTTCCCTATTTTGTGTTCAAATGCTTTCTACACAATGCAAGGGTTTGTTTGTTTGTTTTTTGTTTTTGTTTTTGTTTTTTTTACATGCAGCTTAATCCTACACTGATTACCAGCATGTGCCCTCTGAGTGCTCTGGCTTTTGAACCCACAGTCCCAAACATTACAAAATTAAATGTCTGAGTGGTCATATGAAAAGGGAACCCAGCCAGCAAGACCAAGACTGAAGCAACCTGGAGAGCAGAGTTCACGTGCCTTCTGAGGGGCTGAGGCTCATTGTCGCCTGGAGGAGCGAGGTTGTGCTATGAGGTACTCAGAACTGGAAACCAGTATTGTTATGTGAAGTATCTAATTTTTAAAGTGAAACAAAACTTCTGTTTGAGCACTATCTAGACCAAATAAAACATAGCTATGGGCTGATTCAGGCTGTCTATCTGAGACCTCTAGTGTATAGTTTTAGACTGAATGAACCTTTGAAAGAAAATAATAAGCCTCAAAAGGTTCAGAAATACCTGGATGAAGGTGGCTTTCTTCAGAACTTAAAATTTTTAAATCTTAAATAAAAACATTTGATAAAAAACACAGCACCGTCTTGTTGATACATTCTCTGAACATCACCAAACCTTCCAAGAAGCTCCTGGAGAAGTCTAAACTAGAAGGAAGTGGTACCATTTCAGGGAAAGGTTACCTACATTGTAGTCGCTCTGCTTGTTTTTTGTTGTTGTTGTTTTTTAGGTGAAGAACAAGTTATTTTGAACCTCTGAAAAGGGCTTCATAAAATGTAGAAGAGAATGGATTTTTATTATCTAAGCAGAATCTAAAGCAATGGCTCAAGTAAATCAATACATTTATTATCAAAATCAAGATTGAAAAAGTTTTTTAGATTATTCCTTTCCAACTTCTATCTTATAAAAACAAGAAAAAGTTGGCTGGTGCTGTAGGTCACTTTTTCATTCAACAAACATTTACGGGCTTTTGGAATAATCTGGTGTCCTGCAATACAGAGTTTATCACTCTCTGAACACTCTTCAGTAGAATCTGCCTTTCAATAAACTATACTAAACACAGATTTATTAAATGCTACTCATAACAAATCTGTTGAAAAACAGATTTGATCTTCTAGTAATGACAACATGAACAAATCAGGTGATTTCCCTTCAGAGAAAACAAGCATAAAACTAGACAAATTTGTCTTTAAAAATTGTTTCGGCTATCAGAAAACTACCGAAAGCAGAAAATTTATTTATTCTGAAACACTAAAACTAATAGAGTTTGGGGTAAGAATAGTGGGAGTCTGTGGCCTTTTGCCTTGGGCTGTTTCTACACTCCCCTCTCTGAGCTTGGTTGGCAAGAATTGTAGCTATACCATCTTAAGCTAAGCACAATAAAAAAGCAACTTTGCTGTCAAAGAAGTCCACTTGCCTTGGGGCAGAAGTGGAGAAGAGGGATGGACAAACGTCTATGATATTCACAGCTAGAAACAGCAGATTTGGTTTGGGATTGACTATATGAACCTACAGCTTTTCAAGACCAACATTGTGTTTTCCAATTTAGGATGAGCTGCCAATCAGCCAGAAATTTAGTGGAAAAATACTAGAATTTAGAGCATCATAAAAGGATTACGATAAGCTTTCCTTCTCACATCCTTGGCTGACTGAGAAACTACACGTGTAGGGGAGATCCTAAGGACTCTTGTGAAATGCAAAAATCAAGAAAAACTTGAGAACTGATTGCAACTTTGAATGTGTCCCTCAATCACACAAACTCCATTGGCCAGGGTAGACGTTTTATGGGTTCAAAACATTTAAATGCAATTTGAACCCTGATTATTGGTTGACCACTAAATTATAAAAATGGAGGAACAACCCCTAGTAAGCCAGGCTAAGCAGTAAGAATAGGACCAAATAAGCAGAGACATCTGCAGTTGCACAGCATGAGAAAGACAAATTTCACAGTGTAATCCTGGGCAAGTTATTAACTAATTAATTAATCTATGTAACAATGCTCAGAAAAATAAAACCAAATCTAGAGTTACTACAATATATTAAGTAAAGTGTCCAATATTCAAATAAAAATTACCAGACATGAGAAAGGGTGACCTATATTGGGGGGAGGGGAATGGTCACTAGAAACTGACTCTGAATGAAACAAGATGTTCTCTTCAGCACATGAGATTTCAAGCAGCTATTATACACATGTTCAAAGGATTAGAGAACACTATGTCCAAAGAATTTTTAAAAACTATGCTGACAATTAGTCAGCAAATAAGGAGTTCTACAGAGAAATAAAATTATAATATTAAAATTATATAAGAACCAAATGGAAAGTATAGAGTTGAAGAGCATAAGTGAAATAAAAAATTCAGTAGATAAAATCAACAGCAGACTTGAAATGGCAAAAGAATGAAGATAAAATTTAAATAGAGAAAATAGAAATTAAATTTGAGGAACAAAAAAAAAACAATTGAAGAAAAATGATCATATCCTCAGAGACTTGCCAGATAATATTAAGCATTCTAAGATACACATAATGGGAGTCCCAAAAGAAGAGGAGAGAGAGAAAAAGAGATACAAAAAATATTTGAAGAAATTATCCTGTAATTTCCAAAACCTAATGAAAAAGCATTAATTAACAGATCCAAAAAGTTCAACAGATTTTAAATTTAAAACAGTTCAAAAAGAACCACCTATCGATACATCATTATTAAACTGTTGAAGGTCAAACTTAAAAAATAAAATCTTGAATATGGCAGGAGAAAATGATTCACCATGTGCAAAGGAATAATGATGTCATTAATAGCTGACAGCTCATTAGAAACAATGGAAACCAGTAGTCAATGGAATAACATGATATTCAAAGTACTGAAAGAAAAACATGTCGAGCAGAAATGCTATATTCAGTAAAACCATTCTAAAAAAATAAGATTAAATAAAGACACTTTCAAATAAACAAAAACTGAGAAAATTTCTGATAACAGACCTATGCTATAATAAATACTAAAGTTGAAGTCCTTTGGGCTGAAAGGAAATGACACCAGATAGTAACTGGGATCCATTGGAAGGAATAAAGAGCATTAGAAATACAATCATGGGCCATATAAAGGCATTTTTGTCAATGATGGACTGCATATACAATGATAGCTCCATAAGATTATAATAGAGATGAAAAATTCCTATTGCCTAATGATGCAGTAGTTGCCATAATGTCATAACATAATGCATTACTCAAGTGTTCCTGGTGACACTGGTGTAAACAAACCTACTGTGCTGCCAGTCACATAAAAGTATAGCACACACAATTAGTACATTACATAATACTTGATAATGGTAATAAACAACTATATTACTAGTTTAGGTATTTACTACACTGTACCATTTATCATTATTTTAAAGTTTATTCTTCCTACTTATCAAGAAAAATTTACTGTAAAATAGTATACATGTTATGCCATCAGCAGCCTCATATAACTACCATGTCTCTTGATTGCATCATTTTATCTTATGCTTAATTTAATTTCATGTTGTTTTGTTCATCATGGCCCCTAAACATACAAAGTGCACTATTAATGTTGTCACTAAGAGGCCACACTGAGTGATTGACCTGAAAATGAAATAAAAAGTGATTAAGGACTATGAAGGAAAATCGGTGATACTTATTGCTCACCAGTCAGGCATGTCCCATTTCAATCTTGAAAAACAAGATCAAAGTGACAGAAGCTGTTAAAAAATCTGCTTCATTAAAGGCAACAAGAATAATGGAAATTTGAGAAGGGCCTATTCGGACATGGAGAAATTTCTAATGTCCTGGATTAAAGACCAGATACAGAAGTGGATCCCTTTCAGCATCATGACAATCATGACCAGAGCAAAAAGTTTGTTAGCAACGTGAGAGAAAAGGCTGGACTCAACTATGATGTTGAATTTACTGCTAGCTCTGTGTATTCTATTCAAACAATTCAAGAATCATTAAATTATTACATAATGTAAAAGTGAGTGGTGAGTCTGTGAGTACTGATGTGAAGATGTGAAGGCAACTGAAGAATTGTTGGCAATTCTAGATAAGCTGGTTGTAGAGGACAATTACTCACTAGAACAAATATTCAATATGGATGAAACCTCCTTATTCTGGAAATGGATGTCTGAAAGGACTTTAATCCACAATGCCAGGTTTCAAGGCTTTTAAGAATAGAATAAGTCTTGCTTGGGAGCAATGTTGCAGGCTGCAGATTGAAACTCTTTGTGACCTGGCACAGTGAGGACCCCAGGACCTTCAAGCATATCAATAAGCACACACTGCCAGAGAACTACAAGAGCAATTAGAAGTCATGGATGACCCAGCTTCTCTTCCAAGATGTCTTCCTGAATTGCTATGCCAGTGAAATGGAGAACTACTGTTTGGAGAACTAAATAACTGTCAAGATAATGCTTATTGTTTATAATATCCCTGGACATCCTACTTTTATTGGTGAGCTTCATCTCAATATCAAAGTGGTATTTCTTCCTCCAAATATTGCCTCTTTGATCCAACCAATGGATTAAGGTGTTACAGCAGATTTTTAAGGCCTACTGCCTAAGGAGGATCTTTGCCCAGGTTGTTACTGCAATGGAGGAAGACACTGAGAAGACACTGATGCAATTATAGAAGGATTACAACATTTATGACTATATCAAGAACCTTGCTTGGGCTTTGGATGATGTCACCAAGGAGTGTATGAATGGCATCTGGAAAAAAAGACATTCGAGAGGTTTGTCCATACCTTCAAAGGAACGTCCAAGGATGAGGAGGTTGCAAAATTCAACAAGGCTGTTGTTGGTTGCAAATAATGTTAACCTGATTGTGGATGAGAATGTTCTTGGAGGTGATTCTTGCCAAATGACTAATGAGGAGTCATGAAACTGGAACAGGAACACATAGCTAAAGAGACAAAAGAGAAGAAAACTGCAGAAGATAAAGAACCACCAAGAAAACTCACAGTGAAGTGTTTATCAGAAGCTTTTGTAGACCTCAACAAACTCCTTGTAAAGTTTAAAAACATGGATTCCAACACTGAACAAGTTATCATTAATAGAGAGGAATGTTCATGATGCATTATCTGCTTACAAGCAAATCTATTGAAAAAAAAAACACACAAGCAAACCACCATGGACATATTTCTGAAAAGACTGATACCACCTCAGGAGGAGCTTTAAGCAGGCCTTCGGGAGGTATTCCAGAAGAAGGCATTGTTATTTATCATAGACTATGTCAGCTCCGTGCATGTTATTGCCCCTGAAGAACTTCCAGTGGGTCAAGATGTGGAGGTGGAAGACAATGATATTGATGACCCTGACCCTGTGTTGGCCCAGGCTAATGTGTGTATTTTGTCTTAGTTTTTAACAAAAAGTTTTAAAAGTAAAAACAAATTTTAAATAGAGAAAGGCTTATAAAATTAGGATATAAAGAAAGAATATGTTTGTACATCTATACGATGTGTTTGCATTTTGAGCTAAGTGTTGTTACAAAAGTAGAAATTTAAAATTTCTTTTAAGTTTATGAAGTAAAAGTTATAGTAAGCTAAGATCAATTTATTATTTATTATCAAAGAAAGAAAAAAAATTAACTTATCGTAGCCTAAGTGTGAAGTATTTATAAAGTCTACAGTGGTGTAATGTCCTATGCCTTCACACTCACTCACCACTCACTCACTGACACCCAGAGCAATTTCCAGTCCTGCAAGCCTCATTAATAAGTGCCCGATACAGGTGTACCATTTTTTATCTTTTATACTATATTTTTACTGTACCATTTCTGTGTTTAGCTTGTTTAGATATACACTTACCATTATGTTATAATTGCCTACAATATTCAACACAGTAACATGCTGTAAAAGTTTGTAACCTAGAAGCAATAGACTATATCATATAACCTTGCTGTGTAGTAGGCTATAATATCTAGGTTTGTGTAAGTGCACTCTATGATGTTCATACAGTGATGAAATCACCTAATGATGTATTTCTGAGGATGAATCCCTATTGTTAAGTGATACATGACAGTAGTCAATATATGGGTAAATATAAAAGATCGAATATAGTATATATTTTGCTTCTATTTTCATCTTATAATTTCCTTATAAAACATAAGGTTGTTTAAAGCAATAATTATATTGTTATGTTTATAACATATATTAATATCATGTATGACAATAGTACTAAGAAGGAGGGACAGGATATGAAGCTGTACTAGTGCAAAGGTGCTGTATTTTATTCAAATTAAGTCAGTATTAACTTGAAATTGTGAAAAATTAAAGATTCTTAGAAAGACACAACATACCATAATGGACTCAGGAATAAATAGAAAATCATCTCAATAGATGTAAAAAAAATTGTTATAAGATACAGTATACAGTAATGATAAAAATTCTCACACAATTAGGAATAAAAGGGAAATTTCTCAACTGGTTATATAACATTTACAGAAAATTAACAATTAATGTCATAGTTAATGGTAAAAGACTGAGGCTATCCCCCTAAGATCAGGTACAAGGTAAGGATGTCTACTTTCATCACATCTATTTGACACTGTGAAACAGGGCAACAAAAATAAATTCAAGGCATACAAATCACAAGGAAGAAATAAACTGTTTTTACATAGATGTCATCTTGGATGTAGAAAATCCTAAGGAGTCTTCAGAAAAACTACTAGAATTAATACACAAGTTTCTATTGTCACAGGTTATAAGATCAATATGCAAAATCAGTTCAGGACTTTTTTATATACTAGCACCAGTCAAAAAAAATTAAAATAAGAAAAACAATTCCATTCACAAAACATCAAAATAATAAAATACTTAGAAATAAGTTTAACAAAAAAAAATGCAAGACTTAAAGGAGGTCTAAATAAATAGAGGGGTATGTCACATTTATATATTGAAAGATTCAACTTGTTAAGATGGCAGTTTTACCCCAAGTCGATCTTTAGACTTAACACAATTTCTATCAAAATCCCAGCAAGCATTTTAATAGAAATTGACAAATTGATATAAAATTTATATGGAAATAACAAAGGACCTAACATATCTAAAACAATTTTAAAAAACAAATGAATAAAAAACTTGTTAGGATTTATACTAACTGATTTCAACCCTTATTTGTAAAGCTACAGTAACCAAGACAGTGTGGTATAGGGGAAGAAATAGATATATAGATCAATGAAAGAGAACACAGAGTTTAGAAATAGACCAAAACAAATGATTAATTAATTTTTAACATAAATGATAGAGAAAGCCAATGGAGAAAGAATAGTTTTTTTCTAAAAATTATATTTGATACTCACATATTTTGTTGATATTGGATCAATATCAATTGGATAGTCATATATTTTAAAAACTCAGCCTGACCCTTATCTTTCACCATCTACAAAATTAAGTAAAAATGTATATTAATCCTAAATATAAGATTTAGCTAAAACTGTAAAATTCCTAGTAGAAAATTATTGTGTAACTTAGGTTAAGCAAATATTTCTTTAGACATGACACCAACAGGACCACTTAGAAAAGGAAAAATTGATCCTAGGACTTTATCAAATATAAACATTTCGCTCTTTAAAAGACACATTTAGAAAATTAATAGAGGCCACAGATTGAGAGAGAATATTTGCAAAGCATGTATCTCAAAAATAACTTTTATTCAGAATATATAAATTACCCTTTCAACTCAATAACAAGATTTAAATCATAAAAGATTTGTAAAGATACTTCTCTAAAGATATATACAAATGGAAATAAAGAAATGTTCAAAATTATCAGTCATTAAGAAAATTCAAATCAGCTCTCTCAGGTCCTCACTTCCAAAAGACCAAGTAAAGAAAGAACAACAGCCATGCCAACAGAGGCAATGGCCGTGTGCAGTCTATTCACTGCACCAACTGCACCAACGTGTGCCCAAGGACGACTCATTAAGAAGTCATCATTCGAAGCATAGCAGAAGCCGCAGCCATTAGGGACATTTCTAAAGCAAGTGTCTTCACCGCCTACGTGCTTCACAAGCTGTATGCGAAACTGCACTTCTGTGTGATTTGTGCCGTTCCGGACAAGGGAGTAAGGAATTGCTCTCCTGAAACCAGAAGGACCAAACACCCCACCCAGATTTAGACCTGCGAGCGGTGTCCTGTGGCCTCTGCCAAAGCCCATGTAAAGAGCTAAGTCCTTCATGGCTGAAGAAATATTCTCTGGGGGAAAAAAATGAGAATTATATTTTAAAAGAAAAAAGAAAATATAAATTAAAAACATAATGAGATACCTCTACGAAATTACTGAAATGGCTAAATCAGACCGACTCTGCTAAGTATTAACAAGGAAGTGAAGAGAGTGGAAGCTGAGCATTATTGGTGAGACTATAAAATGGGACAGTCTCTGAAAAACAACTTAGCAGTTTATTAAAAAGTTAAAGCTACACTAAACTATATGACTCAGCAATTTCACCTCAAGCTATCTACCAAAGAAATGAAAACACTCCACATAAAGGTTATTCCTATTAACGTAATAATAATAGCCGGGAAGTAGAAACCATCCAAACTGCTATCAACTAGTAAATTATTAACAAAATATGAGAATCCATACAACATACTATTCAGCAATTAAGAGGGACAAACCGCTAACATGCAACGACATAGATGATACTCAAAAACACTGTGCTAACTTTAAAAAGCCAGACAAAAAAGATTATGTATTACATGATTCCATTTACACGTAATGTCTAGAAGAGGCAAAATTATAGTAACAGAAAAAAGACCAATGGTTACATGAGACTGGGGATGGACACAGATACTGACTGCAAACACACAGAAGGGAAATTTGGAGGTGATGGAAATGTTTAAAAACTGAATTAGGGTGATGGCTGCACAACTGTATAAATTCACTTAAACTCACGTAACTATATACTTAAAATGGGTGAATGTTATGGTATGCAAATCATTCCTCAATAAAGCTTTTTAAAATACATTTGATCTTTGCCTTATGGAGTTTATAATCTATGCCATATTCTTTCTAGATTATCCCATTTCTTAATCATGAGAATATAGAAACTATTCGGGTTAAATGAGTCTCACACAAGAGTCTCCGGTATCTTTTATCTTCTAATTAAAAAGGAAAATTTTCACTATATCCTCTGCAGCCTGGTTCCTAGTACTTCTTTAATAAATGTATATTTAATGAATGAAAAAAATGGGTAAAATAATAGATAAGATCATTTAATAATAAATTTGTAGAAATCTTTCTCACTCTAAAAATAGGTAGGGTTCTCTAAAATGGCGGTTCTCGACTGCAGGTTATTTTGGCCTTAGGAGTTGATTGGCAATGTCTGGAGACATTTTTGATGTTTATGACTTGGGGAGATTGCTACTGGCAACTAGTAGGTAGAAGCCATGGATACCGCTAAACATCCTACCATGCACAGAACAGTTCATCCGCCCACCCCCCTCCACAAACAACAGAGAAGAATCTGGCCCAGTATGTCCAAAATGTCAAGATTGGGCTACCTACTGATCTAATAGGTTTTCCTATAGCGCTTGCTCCTTAATCTACATATTTAAGTGGTTTACGTCCTGTTTTCTCCTGTAGACTGTAACTCTGCAAAGGCTGTTTTATGTTTACTGTGTTTCTCTCTTTTGGGTGTTTGGCATGATGCCTAAAACAAGTAAGTGCTGTATAAATTGTTGGTGAAAGAATAGGTAAATGATTTGTTTCAATGAGTGGTCAAATATAATTTCTATTTTTAGGAGTTGTGATACTTCAACCATTGACATCTATGATGGTTTTACGTTATGATACTAAGACCAAAAAATAATTTTTAAAATAAATGTTAATCTTTCCCTTTTTCTAAAGATTAAAAAAAATTACAAAATCTTCCAAGAAGTAAATCTCACATCTCCAAACGATGTAAAATAATGGACTGATTGTTAAATTTACATTCCTTAGTGAGGAATATCAATCTTCTGTTTTTGCATGGGGGAAACTTCCTTTGTAAATCTCCCTTCCCAATTGTGTATTAGCAAGTTAATATTATTGTCATCAATAAAAGTCATTTTCATTAAATAGTGTATGGTATTCTCATCTTTAAAGCTCTTTGCAAAATCTACTAGCTATCATTAAATATTAAAGCTATAATATTTAAATATAAGATTTTCATCTTAAAGTTTCTATTTCCCATTCTCATAATAAGGGAAATAAAACCAGATAATATTTTTATAATTCTCTTCAACACTCTGCTCCCCACCCCACCCCAATCCTGGATAAATCAGGACATTCTGAAGAGTATATAGACAAAGTTGTAATTATACAACTAGATACAGACATGGAGAGCTATATAGAAAGCTAGGTAGAAAGGTAAGTAAATAGGCAGGTAAGTAGATAAATGATAGATGGAGCGAGTGAGCATGAGAGAGAAAGAGAAATATAAGATACACATATAGTTGACCCTTGAACAGCTTGTGGCTTAGGGATTCTGACCCCCATGCTATCAAAAATATCCATATAACTTTTGACTCCTCAATAACTTAACTACTAACAGCCTACTTTTGGCTGAAAGCCTTACCGATAACATAAACAGTCAATTAACACATATTTTATATATGTAGTATATACTGTATTCTTACAATAAAATAAGCTAGAGAAAAGAAAATGTTATTAAGAAAATTATAAGGAAGAAAAACTACATTTATAGTGCTATATTTATCAATACTGTAATTTTATTTCATCTGTTTACAAAATGAATCATCTGTTAATACCTACATCAATAGTCTTATATAATACAAACTACTGTAGATGTTATTACTAACACTATACATCAAAATTAAAAGATAATGTGAAAAAGAAATTCGTATTTATTTACAAGGATAACAATTCATGCGTCAATAATGAAGAAGCACCATATGACTGTTTCATAGTAGCTTAGTATAATCAATATGGTTGCTTTGTGGTAGTACGAAAATCTCCAAAATTTTTTCAATATATTTATTGGGAAAAAAAATCTACATATAAAGTGGACCAGCACAGTTCAAACCCATGTTGTTCAAGGGTCAACTGTGGTTGTGTACAGATATATGTTTATATATAAGTATATGTACTTATCTCTACCTCTATATCCTTTTCTCACCTTGCTTCCCTACATGCATATATGTACACTAATGGCTGTGTAATGTCTATGACATAATGTCACCTCTTTACACTGGCATTTAAGACCTTCCAGAATTTGGCCAAAATCTGCTTCCAATTAAACATACCTCTGTTTCAGAAATTCTCTGCTTAAGACATATCGAACTACTACTGGGCATCACCGGGTGCACACCCAGATCCTACTTCCCCCAACAGAGATCCCAAAGTGAAAAGCAGACCTATTTGGAAGTAAGAAGGGAGATGCGTTTAGAAGACACCACCAGATTCTGTCCAAAGGAAGAAAGAACAAATGAACTTCTTTCAGTGATCAAAATCCTAGGCAAGACCAGAAAGGGGGCTTTCGCAGCTTCTTCTCCAAGCCGTTTAAAAAGAAATGTTAGGTCCAGTGGATCAGAATACAGAGAAAATCTAATAAGAATGCCTCAAAGAACCCTTCACCCATCAAACAAGATTTCTTCAGAAACCAACTTGCTCTTGTAAATGGCTATGCAAAACATATTTAAAGTGCATTGTCAAGTGGTATGATGAGGATAAAAAGCCTATACATATCTATAAGAATTTATATATTGTAAACATTGAAGAGATGAAGATTAATCTATGATGGAGAGCTGGCTTTTTGAACCTCAACACTTGGGAAAAGGGAAATGAAGATTTTCACAGCATTACAGAGAAACACAACAAATTTGGTGGAAAATAAACATTTGTAAGAACAACATCAATGAAGACATGTGGAACTACTTACGTCCCTCAGAGAAAAGAGCCCTTGGAGAGACTGTGCCTCCATAACCCCATGTCTTCATGCTACCTCGGGAACAAAAAAATGTGATAGATAAAAATGAAATGGAAATTGTCACCCTCTCTGACCTCATTTTCTAAAGGAAGCAGACACTTAATATGTGCTTTCAGAGAGACAAATAGACAAAAATTCCTAAACCCATTTTGCTTTTGCGTTCTCCACCTTTCCTTTAGTATTTTCTTCCACCTCTTTAATGGAATCTTAGGGTATACCCTTTCTACTTTGCTTTTAGTGCTACTGATTAGTCTACATATTTATTATGTAGTATAAAAGAGAATATACTATGTAGAAGAATATAAAGAATATAAGAATTAAAATACATGTCATTACCTTGCATTGCTTTATACTTTTACTGCATTGATACTTACTTTGGATAATTTTAAGTAATGTTTTGTATGTTTTTTTAACATATAAATTATAGTGTATATAACATTCTGCAATTTACTTTTTAAAGAAGCATTATGATTAAGAATGCATTCAATATAGAAAACATGTACCTATAGTTTATTAACTTTCACTACTGTATATATAGTACTCCTTTATAAGAACTTACCACTTTAGGTTATTTCCAATGTTTGCTGTTATGAATAATGCTACTATAAAAATACTTATACAAGTTTCTTTGGGTATGCAAGTGTTATCCTATGACATATGTCAATGAGTGAATTTTTTATATTATAAGGTTTGCATATCTTCAGGTTTTAAAATATTTCCAAATTGATCTCCAAAATGGTTGCAATTGCTACCAACAGTGTAAAGATTTCCCGAAGCTCTTATTCAGCACTTGATATCATCAATTATATTTCTATATGAGAAGAATAAAATCATGAATCAGTTTCATTATCTCCATCCTACTTTGCATTTAATAAATGTATTAGATACTTTCTATTGTATTTAAATTTTTCATAGTTAGAAGCTATTTTTAATCATGCTTATCTCTCATTTTTCACATAGACAACATCTACAGTTAGGCATTAGAGGAAATACAGACTGTTCATTTGTATTTTAGAATGTGGTTATAAAGATATATGTGTATGCCTTGTAGAATAAACAGCATTATTTTGCTTTTTCCAAGGATAATCAAACTGGTGGTGATCTGGTCATATAGTTAAGACTAAATCCACCAAACTAGAACTTGCCAAAGTGCAGCTACTTTAATAATTAATTTATAGATGACTATCGTTGTTCCCCTATAGATTAAAGCCTTCTCAAACCTTCTCGGTTTATGTTGCTGGGGGTGGGGGGGAGGGGGGGGCGGGGCGGAACTATTCTAGTGTGGGGCAAAGATTCCACAGCATAACTTACAAATTCTTCTAACTAGAATCCAAGATGTCTCCACATTTAAGCATACCTCTCAATGTACTGTAATTCCCTTTTCTTTTTAAGGTCCATTATAAACACTGGAAAATAGCTTGTGTTCAGGTTATTAGACCTACTCAACTGCCAGAAAGCTCTTTTTTTTTAGTTTAGTTTTCAGTTGCCAAACCAGTTATGATGCTAAACTATAATGACAATGAAGAATCTTTACTCAGGAGCCAAAGGATACAAGACATAATTCAGAATGCACGTGTGTGGCTTAGTGTGTGCATGTGTGCGCATATATGTACACACACGCAATGAGATTGCCCTTTGCTTTTGGAAACTACAATGCCCTTTCCTCCACAGCTACCTTTTTTGGATAAAGCTAAGATTCAGATATGGGCTGGTTATCCTCTCTGCAGTATATTTATAAGGAGGTGATGCTGAGCTCTGTAGCTATAAGCTGGAGAACAATAGTCTCATTCAATAGTCTTAACTATTGGACAGCTTTGGAGCAAAGTTGCTGGAGATGCGATTCATCAAATCTTGCTTGCACCCTTCTACTCCTCTAAAACCCCATCTCTTTTGGTTTGAAGTTACGCCATCCAAGATCTAGGAGAAGAATAACTAGATTTGAAGGATGTTAAATACCAGTGAGGTCAGGAACCACAACATAATTCCCAAATGGTATCATATAAACAGAAACCCACTGTTTAGACTCTAAACTCTCTGAGGTCAGTAAGCCTGTCTTCATCCCAGATTCACATAGCACCTAGCCAAGTGTGGTGTGCATAGCAAGCAATCAATAAATATTTGAAAGAATGAATGCTTCTTACAGGGCCTGTTGCTATTTACAGGTTTGGTGCGGTTCTGGACTCCTGCCCCTCCCTGAGCCATGCGGGGCTTTTGCTATAAATGAGCTGCCTCTCCCTGCTTGCTGTGAGCCAGGTTTTTGTCCATCTGCTACCATCGTTTCTGCACGTTTCCCAGCTATGTTGTATTGCATGCGGTTATTCTTTAGTGGGTCATTATGGCATCTGTCTGCTCACCTTGTGAATGCCCCGTCTCAGTTCACTAGACAGCAGCTGCTGGAACATCCTGCTCCCCTCCATCATCTGCACAGGCCCAGCCCAGTCAAGCCTGATTGCAGAAATCATCATTTCATTGCTTGGGGATTGGCTGCACTCCAGGACCTGGTTACTGGGATCCTTGCCTCCCATTTAAAATTCCTTTAGGTAATTTTTTAAAAAATCACAAGTGTTACCCACAGAAATTTCAGTTTCACGAATGTGTGTACAAGGATACATACAACCATTATTACATAGATCTTTATTATTAGTAACTCTTTTTTTTTGTAGGAACCTTGTAAACTACATTGATAATAGAGGAAAGCTCTCTTTATAGAAAGACTGGACTTTAGAAACCCTAATCCACATTCAAGATTAATTTTTTAAAAAGGGAGAGATAACACCGTCATGAAGCCCATGCACTTAATTTGGTCTCCTTTAATAGAAGCTTCCCGATGACTCAAGAGACATTAAGATGGAGCTCGGTTACATCCAGTTAACAATGCCACAAGCCAAAAGTATGTATATTAATTTGGTTGTTTGGAACTTGATCTTCTGTTCTCTTTGCAACTTCATCTGTCATAAAATCAAAGGCAGTAAAACTAAGGTTGTATCCATATTAATATGTCCCAAAACTGAAAGCAACCCTACGTTTTGCTATGATGTAAAGTTCATGGGCTTTGTTACAGTTCTTTTTCCTACCTTCTCACTTTCTTCTATTTAAACTATCTGATAAAAAGGATAAAATTTCTAAACCAATCATAAACGTGTGTTTAACACACAGTGGATCCAAATTGTAGTAGTATTATAAAACTCATCAACCAAAAGAACACAGTTAGTGAAATTCATTCTGGGTATGATATCAAAAAGGCAAGGACAGCACTCCTTCTCATCCTTGTCTTCCCTCATTCCTTCATTGCAAATGTTCAAATGTTGACTGGGAGCAAGAAGAGAGAAACAAATGAGAATGCTGAAAATCCTCAGTGATGGAGAGAAGGAGAAGCAGGTCCTAACAGAGGCAGAAACAAGATCATACCATGTCCTGAGAGCCACTTTGCACCAGATATTATGCCAAGACACTTTGTATATTATATACCTCAAAAATAAAGCCAGATATGAGGTAACATAGTAAGGACAGATTTTATTCAGTAATGTACTATTGCATTACAGGAAAAAGAGTCCAGAGTGAACTGAATTTGATTCAACTGAACTGACTTGGACACAGGTGTCTTAAAGGAAGAATGGAGGAACAGGGAGCAGGGTAAGCAAGGACTCAGTAGAGTCAAGAAAATGAAAATTACAAAAAGTAGGAAAGAGTTTTGGTATACACCTGTCTGGATTCGCTAACTGGACCTTATCAAAGGCTGGGAGACAGGGGCCTGGTCTTTAGTTGTTAGCTGGAATAAATAGTAAATTCTTTGAGCAGCCTTGATTTTCCCAGGGAAGCACTTTAATAGAGGCTAGTGTCATACAAGAGATAATCCTTAAGCTGTTAGAAACTGTTAGTGATTGTTCAAGTCTTTATAGACCAAGGTCAAAGCCTGGTCAGGAAGAGGACTCAAAGGAGCCAGGCTAGAGTTTGGTCAAGGAGAAAATCTTGGTCATATTTTGATAATCACCACACTATCTCATGATGGAGATTTTATGGTTTCCATTTAGCAGATGAAAAATCTGAGACTCTGAGAGTAATGCACCCAAGATCAAGTAACCCAAACCAGCAGAGGTGGGATTGGAGCGTAGACCTGTTCATTCTCTGCTTAGCTGGTGACGTGGACTGATTCTTTGGAGCACTGTCTTTAAGAATCAGAAGCATGGAGCATGCAGAGTGCCTGCCTCAGATTTAGAGGCCAATGAAAATGGGAAATCTGACTTGCAAAGCAAAATAAGCAGAGTAATTAAGTTTTTCCTTATAAAATTTAAATAGTTAAATAAACTGATTTTAATGTAAATAAGAGGTGAGGAATGAGCAGGCTGAGTCTGAACTGGAGTTCATAGCCTTCTTTGACCTATTTAAATTAGATAACAGAATAAATTCACTTATAAAATCAAACATAGGGTGAAAAAGGGCTTTCTCATATGTCTTTTTAAAAAAATTTAAAGATTATGCTTTTCAGTTCTACATTTGGTTTCTTTACAAATATTATGACAACTGGCATTACACTTTGGAACTGAGAAACTTTCCCTTTTCTTCACTACTTTCTAAAATTTACATGTGTTTTCTCCTTCTGTTACCATCATCCTCGAGTCATGTCTGCCAAGCCCAGTTCTTTTCCATTCTTGTGCAAAACGTGCCATTTCTCAATTTGAGCATAGTAATTTCAGTCCAAGAAGAGGGAAAAATGTGCTATATAAATAAATCTTTATTACTGTCACAGCATTGTTAAAAAATTGTCTAGTTCAAGCTACTCTTTGGTCGAAATCACCACTTTACCAGGGCAGAGGATCCTGCTAGGCATTTTAAATTAGGGAAGACAGTTTTATTGTCAAGGCAGGTCAATCAAATTATAATTGGCTCTAATTTGCGCTCCCACCAGCTGTTAAATTCTTCACCTGCAGCACTCAAAATGGTGTGAAATTCTTGTCGGCTTTTGAAAGCTTCAAAGAGAATCACTTCAGTCTAATCCCCCAAACCAAAAGTCCTTGTTCCTTTTCATCATGAGCAAGGAAAATGCACCACTGGCTCTGACTATGAGAATCAGGGCCTGGTCTAAAATGGGCTGACCTGACAAGGATGGACAAACACATCTTCCATGCACAATCATCCTTGACAAGCCAAAATTTCTGTTACAGACCAGCCAGGGCTTTCAATTGTTACGACCATAGTACCATTCAGTTGTATTTTCTATTTCATTGCAAATCATACTTGATTCTCTCAGGAAAGTCATAAATTTAGCACTTACAATGGAGCAGCAAAGATAGGATTTAGGGTAGGGCATATCCACACTGGTTCTGCGTAAGGTTCCATTATGCTTTCAGATACCCAGCATTTTGGATGGTATGATACTGCCTCAGACAGTTCAAGTCACTGGATAATGAAAATAACTATAGGAAACTTCTTTCTGCAGTGCCCACAAACACACATACACATAAAACACATACATGTGTACTCATGCACACACACAGGCCCATACACATACACCAATGACCAAACATGACATTCTTCAGTGACTTTCAATTGTCTTAAGACAGCATGTCCATTGATCTCCTGGCCCAACATAGCTCTGGGGCTTACCTCTCCACTGAGCTCTCTGCCCATGTTGAACTTCTTTTCAGCTCCTAAAATGTCATGCTCTCCTTCCGCAAGACTTCACAGCTGCCCATTGCTTTCACTGTAACTCTCTTTGTTTTCTTCCCTTTTGAAATAGCTCATCCTTCTTTCAGGTCTTGACACGGATTCTTTTGCTATGACAAGCCTTCTCCTACCCCCACACTCACCATGCCCTGCTCCCCAGGGATGGATCCTTGCATCGTCCATGCTCTAGTGTAAATGGTTGTGCCCATATACCATAAGCTCTTTGGTGCCTATATGTGTGGTTCATCTTGATCACCATTTATCATCAAGGTCCAGCATGATGGTGAGTGCAAAATAAATAGATGGTCAGTATTTGTTGGTAAATGACTAAGCATGCTCTAAAACAAAATTTTTTCAGGCTATCACAGAAACTTTCTAATCTGCTGACCCCAGTTCATATATTCCCAGCCAGTTCCCCAGAAAAGAGAGCCCTTCCAGAATTATGGTGTGTATACCCCAAATTGCAGTTCATGTGCCCATGTCTTTCTATCCAAATTGTATCAGTTTGCTAAGGCTGCCATAACAAAATACCACAGGTAGGGTGGCTTCAGCAACAAAAATTTCTTTCTCAACATATCAGCAGGTTGGTTTCTTCTGAGAGCCTCTCTCTTTCGCTTATAGATGGCCACTTCTCCATAGGTCTGCACATGTCTTTCCTCTGTGTAGGTCTGCATCCTAATCCCCTCTTTTTATAAAGACACTAGTCATATCAAGTTAAGGCTTGCCATTATAATCTCATTGAACCTTTATTTCATCTTTAAAAATCATATGTACAAATACAGTCATATTCTAAGGTATGGGAGTTAGGACTTCGACATATGAATTGGGTGGGAGCACTTATAGGCTATGTAACAGTATTTAGTGTCAATGTCTGGTTTCTCTTTTTTATATATCCTGAGACATCGATATGCCGCTTAGAATAGGCTACTTCTCTCTGCCTTCACAAGTAGACACCTTGATGTTAGTGTTTCATATAAGAAAAGTCAAGCCCTGCTTACCAAACACATCCTTAGAGGGGCTGCATGGAAATTGGAACACTTGAGTTCTGAACCCAGCACCTTGCAACCTGAGGCAAGAGATCAGATAAATACAGCACATATGTAGAAATTCATGGGCATAACAATTCACCCCAAGTTTGCCCCAAAAAGCAACACAGAGCACTGGGTATGTGATGACAATGAATCACAGTCTAATGTAAACTTATTACAGCTATAACCTTGGGCAAGTTGTTGGTTCTTTCTGTGCCTTAGTTTTCTCATCTGTGTAATGACATTAAGAGGTACCACAGAGGATTCTTTGAGAACTAAATAAAATACTACATGTAAGTTGGTTAGAACAGTGTCTGGCATATCATAATCACTCAGTAGATGTTAGCATTCGTATTGTTGCTGCTGTGCCATCCAGGTCACCCAAGCTGATTATTGGAAGCCAAAGAAACTGTATTCTACACCTGTGCTCAATTTCAAGGCTCAGGAACCTATAACTCCAAGTTGATTCCTGAAAGAGAGAAAAAACCAGTCTCAGAACAAGACTTCAAGACAAATTAGTTTGCTGGGAAGAAGCCAACACTTAAGATTGTGCTGATATTGTGCAGATATAACTACAGAGTGTTAGCAGTAGTAAATTCTAGCTAAAAACAACAAAAACAACAACAACAACAAAAACGAATTTGAAACCACAAGGAATTTGGCAAATGCCAGCCTGAAAATTTCTTTTTTCTCTGCCCAAGACCTTGCATTCTCACTCTTTCATAGAAGGCATCAAGAAAGTCAGACAGACTTGAAAATCATAACCTGGGGTCAAATCTTGCTCTGATTTCCTCTGTGTCTTTATGGAAGTTCCAGAGCTTTGCTGAATCTCAAAGTCCTCCCCGTACAATGAGAAAGCAATGCCAATAGTACAAATAATACCTATTAAGTGTCTGATGCAGTGCACATCCCGACAAGCAGTTCCTTTTCCCTTCTCCTGTAAGTCCAATGAGCAGAGATTGTTATGAAGTATTTCTGTCTCCTACACACATATTTCTGAGTACCATGTACTATCCCCATGTATTTCTTCACAGGTAGCACAATGACCAGATAGAGTAGAATAAATTAAAACTCTAGAGTTCCAATAGGAAGTTTTCAAGAAGTTCTCTTTTTGAATCATTGTTATTTAAAATACTTTGTCATATATCCAAGAAATGAGGAAGGGTCTTTCAGTATCTCTCTATCAATATGATTGTCAGATGAAGTTTGCCTCTGAAGTAATGAATGACAGCTGATCATTACACAAATAAAAAAGAACAGGCAAAAACAAAAATTTTAAAGGAAAATATATCAGTAAAACTCAGTATGTGTCTTATATATGTATTGGGGGAAGAAAGAAATAAAAGAAGTAGAAAATTAGCCATGAAGTTGTTATAATGCTTTATAACCTGCAAAATATTTTTCACATACAATATTTCATTAATTCTTATAACAACCCAGTGAAATATTTAAATTGCCCCATGATGAGAACAATTAGTAGATCAAATATTGTTAAATAAGAATGGACTTGTATGTGCCTGTTTAAAAGAGCCATTCTCAAGCCAGGTCCATGGACCCTGGAACCAAGTGACATAATCTTTGCTGTCCCTGATTTCTCTATAAGAGTTTTTTTTGTTAATTTTGTGTTTTTATTTTGATGATTACAAAAAAAAAAATTAACCACATAAATTCTGGATCATGTAAATAAGCCACTTATAATCAAGTATACTTGGGAAAGGGTTCAGCATCTCATTGACATTGAGTACTTCTTGACAATATTCATGAGCTAATATAAAGAGGTGCTCTTGGTAAGCATATGATGTGTTCATGCCACGTGAAGGCCAATAGACGTGTAAATAACATTTGTTTAGGAGCACCACTAGAGAAAATGGTGAGGAAACTGGATTGTCACACAGCACTTGGTCATAAATGCTTGCCAGTACCTATACTGTAGCGCTCAGTACCACAGTTACTTTATAAAGGAGATTTTCTCCCAGAAGAAAATATCAGCCACATTAAGGTAAAGATGGTATTTTGAATTTCGTTTTTGGAAGTTTTTCTTTTGAGGGGTATATAATTTGCCATTTCTATTTGTTTTGTTTCTGTAAAGATTATAAGCATAAAAATAAATAAGTTTTAATTTTGTATCTTTTAAGCCATTTTATTATATACTTGTTTCATATTTACTATATAATCACTTTATATTTAAACTTATTTCATTATATTGCCACATAGGTAAAAATTGGGGATCAACAAGTTTGAAAACATTGCTGTTTGAAGTAGAAATGTTTTTAAAACTTGTCTGTATTTTTTAATTAATAAAATCATTTGTGGTGTCCTAGCAGAGCTGACTAAAAGGACTTTGAGAATTCTTTTTAAAATGAGCAATCCTTTTGCATACAAACTATCACCAGGCGATTTTGTCCACTCTCTAGCTTTAGACTGTCACATAATCAGATTGTCAGCAGTGATGCTGACACAGTGCATCAGTAAAAGGAGAATTAAGAGAGATAAAGAGCCCAATCTGTAGCAAAGTGTCCACGACATGTTACAAAAGCTGAATATACACTCAGCCTATAAGTTAAATAACTAACACTGGAATCCAATACCAAGGCATGCAAAAATGGAAAAACAGAAAAATATTGCCTGGGGTACTGGCTCTGAATCTTCTATTCTTCACGATTTCCTCCATGACTCTGGTTTTGTTGGTGGGTTTTTGGAGGAGGGGGTTGAGGCTGGAGGCTGTTGCTTTGTTTTGTTGTTTGCAAGTTAAAAAATGAGGCTAAGTACATTGCTTTGTAAAGCGCTTTGTGAATCACAAATACCCAGAATTATCAAGCATGAAAATCTTCAAAATGTGCTGTTTAAGAATCTTTGAAAATTGTGTCGCATGCTTTGCCATTTTTCGTCTTTTTAGTTTATCTCTGATTACTTTACTGCACTTATTTGAAACAGATGGAGTAGAATAAATAATACCCTAGGTAAAGGTGGGCTTGCTTTCTTTTTAAAAGGACCAGAATTTAGGGACACCACATAACGTCTTCTTTTACCTCAGGATGAGATGTAGGGAGGAAGAGCATGTCAGTTTCTAAATTCAATCTGAGGGAAAATTTTTTAAAAAGAAACTTGTTAGGTGGAGAAAAAGGAATCTGGGTAACTTTCAAAAGCCAAGAATTTTAAAAGAATTTATTTTGTTTTAATAAAAATTGTGCACACTATTACAATTGCTCTGTGGGTTGGGTTATCCTTGCTTTTTGTTTAGAAACAAATAAAATTAGCTGAATTATTAATGTGAAGTAAATTGGTTACTATGCATTTAGAGTAACTTTTTAATTCACACATACATCTGTATTAACATCTTAATGGTACTTTACTACGGATTATGCCGAAGTTGTAATGGCATCCAAGGAACCATTTAAAGGATAATGTTTCTGGCAGAGACATATTTGAAGAAGTGGTTGGTGTTGTTGGGTATAAGAAAAAAAAGTCTGAATAAAATTAAAAATTCACCTGTGAAGTTGGAGGGTATAGTAGAGAAGACTATCCTCAATTCTGACACCAGCTGCAGGGTTCAAGGGTTCCCAAGACCACCTTCAGTTTCAATAATTCACTGGGAACTGTAATAATGATGGTTATGGTTTATTACAGTAAAAGAATAGAGGATACAGATTGAAGTTAGCCAAGGAAGAGGTACATAGGGCAAAGTCCAGGAAGTTTCCCAATGCAGAAGTCCCAGGTGTCTTCTCACCATGGCGTCATCAACAGTCTTGACTCTCCTGGCAACGATGGATGGCAACATGCACAGAACACTGCCAGCCGGGACTCTCACCCAAGGCTTGGTGTTCAGGGTTTTTCCCGTGGAGACGTGGTTGACTACACACACAGATGACCTTTAAACCTTTTAGAGGTAGAGCAGATGTCATGTGGCCCAAAGCCCCCAAGCAAACAGACACTTTTCCAAGAAAGCACCTCCCAGGAGATGAGGGCAAAAGCCAGACCGCACCTTGGGTAAGTTTAAATTCCTTATTCACAGTTTACTCCCTGGCCTTTGGCCAAGGCTCTCTTATAGCAAAGTTATCATATTTCTCTGAGAATCTACATTTTGTATAGTATTTATATGACAGAGACAGCAACAGAATCAGTATGAATTTGCCTAATGTTTGAAGAAGTCAATGTGGGGTAGGGGCAAATTTAAAGAAATTAATCCAACCTATAAAGCCATTACACATATTTTCATATTTTGCACTAATGTGATTACTTGTTTCTTCCCATGATCTACTGCTAATTGTACCTTATGATAAACTTGTACAGAACTATCTGGCATAACAATTATGTGATGGTTAGCTAAATCCAATTTAGACCAATCATTTTCCATTGGTACTACATCCTGAGGAGGCTTTACTCAATCTCTCAATATATTTGGTTATTAATATCAGTGTAATCATAAGACTTATTTACATAAGGTAGTATAATCTTACCAATAATGTCAATGTACAATTTTGTTTTATTTCAGAACAAAGTCAATTAAAATTTAAAAAGTGTTTGCTATGCCTTCTAACACAGTCAACCCTTGCCCATATACCAAATATTACTATGGACACGTGATTACATTGGCCATGATTTGGTTATTTTCAAGATCCAAGTCAGTTGGGAAAAGCCATTTAATCTGTCTCAGTTAAGAGGCTTGCGCTAAGACCATTTTCCATCGTGTGCTTTTATATAGCAGGGCCCATCTTCCTCCTGCAGGGAGGACAGGAGTGGTATTCAGGATAGTTACTACCCCTGCTATCTGTATTATAAGATATGTCTATTTTGATCTATCCTAGGGGTGAGGGCAGACATAGTGTATCAATGTAAATTGCCCGAGAGAACTTCCACAGGTTCGGAGTTCCCATTGGTGTGCCCTTGTGCCTTAGCAGCTGGGATGGAAGGCCATTGTTCCCGGCTCCTTTGGACTCCATCTGTATTAAAACAGTCAAGAGGCTCTGTTGTGTCAGAGTACAAGCCTTTTGCCAACACTGGCTCCCAGCATTATCCAGCATTATTGTTGAGTCTGCCTGACCTACTTCACTAAAGCTCCATCACCTTTTCAGTCTGACTCCCTTTCTTTGCCTTCCTCCTGAAAAAGAATTTCTCTATCTGCTCATTCTAGTTAAATGGCTTTTTTCTCCTAACTCCATTCCTCATTAAAAGTGAATCCATTTAATCCTTAAAAAAAAATAAATAAAAGTGAATTCAGCTTGCTCCAAGATGCCTAGACCAGAACCTTCCCTAAAGTTCTTTTCCTTCTTGTGACACAGCATTGCTTAATCCACTACACATGTTGTTGTCATTGTGTGCTAACGACCTGAGCACAGTTAGAAAAATGTTGGGTCGTCCATTCTAGGGTTAGATAAGTGGTAGTCACAGCTAGATATAACTTAGTTTGAGTTTGAGTATGCCACAAGGCCTCCCATAGCCTTCCTCACCTCAAAGTGGGCTGTCCCCAGAGGAATTCAGACCTACCATGTGGTGTCTACTGCTCTAATTCCAACAGGATCCATTGTTTTTTCTTATTCGTTTATTAGCTTTTCATTCACAAAACAAGGGTGATATTGCATCCATGCACAGAACATTATGGCATATCAGACATGCTTTCTAAACATTTGATTATCCAGGTTAATACTTACACTGACCAGTCATCTGGGAGTCGTTTATACAGAGTCCAATGGCCTAGTAGGGAGCAGTCCCCAGAAATTTCCCCTCAAATGATATCTTTTGTAGTAGATGTAACATGAAAAATACAGATCTAAAGATATTGACACATTAATAGGAAGTTTCACTAGCATCTTGATTTTGCCCTTCCCCACCTGGACTAACTTCCTGGTGACCAGAGGTCCTTAAGGTGTTATCTGTTGTCATGTTATAATTCTCTCTTCAGTGGCATCTTTAATATTAGCAGCCATAGCTCAGACTGGCTCAAATCTAAGCTTGGCTCACATGCTCTGTCCTAACACACACTTCATTTTTATTTTAGCTATTATGGATAACAATAGCTAAGAGGTGTATATTTAGCTTATTTCTTATTAATTTGCATTTCCTTATACAACCAGTGAGCTAACTCCTTGGGAGCTAGATTTATCTTTAAACTCCATTGGTAATTTTACCTCTACTAATGGATCCCAGCGAATAGCAGTTCCATACCAGGGAAAAACAGGTAGCCACTCAGGAATTAAAGATTCATCAACCCCAAACCTCTAATTCCTTCTTTTTTCAAACTACATGTTTCAGTGAGTTAAGGTCATTCTAGGGAATCCCACTCTGATGCCAACTGCAAAGTTAAGGGGTACAACCTAAGACCACCGCCATTTCTAACACCAACTGTAAGCGCAGTGTCCCCAAGATTATCCTTGATTTCAATAAAACTCTTTTACTCTCTGAGTAAGGTTAAATTATTAATTACACAGTACCTAAAAAATACCTGGGCTTTTTAGCAGCCAACACCCATACCTATAGCCTCATCTAGTTTGTGCCACATCTATGCCCGGCTATATGGTCATGTACATAGACATTGCCCTACATCACACACTCTTGGGTCTACTTGAGGTGTTTGTACACAACTCCGTGTCTATACCACAAAAATTGGGTTTATTTGAGTTGCTGATAGACAAAATTTCAATAAATTGCAGTGCTCTGAACACTGGAAAGAAACTGATCAGAATTTTTCTTTCTTAGAATTATTTTATTTGGCAGGATGATGACATCGTTGGGGCACTGGGGCAGGTTTATCTATGGAGAGAAATTTCCTGAAATTTTCTTCAATGCAGCCGTGGTATCTCTTCCATCATAAATGGTGAACCCAACATAAACTGCTCCTGATTTTCATCTGCACTGCAAAGGCTGACTGGCTGCGGGGCAAGCAAATGGTCTTCGTCAGAGTGAAAGACAGAATAATATTGTGAAAGCTTTGGGCATAGAAATGGCAAGAGTAGCATGAAGTTTGCTATTGCTAACTGTGGACACTCTAATAAATTTGGTGTGTTTTGTCTTAATTAACAAACCATTCCTTCTGTCCCGGGGAGAGCAGCCTCATCCCGAGTCTGACCTTATACCACTCTCTTGCTATTCTCATTTGCTACAGCTATTTGGTTTCATATTTCCCTTATCCCCTTCCAAGTCAAGCCAGATAACAGAGTTAAATTGATGAATAAATTTAAAAAACGAGCTACAAAACACACTAAAGGGTTTTTCTGTGCTGTGGATTTTCTTATCTTTTTACCTGTGTCCTACTGACACAAGTCACATTAAACATATTCAAGCTAATAAATAAAATACGTCCTCAGAATCTCTAAAAGAGTATCGTAATCTCCAAAACATATCCAATATTAACAAAAACTGGTATTTCCTGACTCAGAGAAGTTCCAAAATCAGACGGGGTAATGTGCAAACTACTTATGATATTTCATGTTTATGTAAGCATTAAATTTGTTCAAATAGATTTTATTTCTTTAAAAAAATTTATTTTATTTGACTCTACGGAGGACATTTCTTGGCCGTCTCCCCAGCACTTGCTTTCTCCTTTTCATAGTCCTAATTTCCATTAGGTTCCTGGAATTTCATCCCACCCTCAGCTTCATGATTAGAGCCTATGCCTGGGCTAAGCCAATCAGTTTATTTCATCTGGACAATCAGAATGAGTCTTAAAACTTTTATTGGCAATATTGGGACATGTTTCTGTGGGCAGCAACCAAGGATGTCTGAACCAAAGCCCAGGAACTGCAGGCAGTCACCTTGGTATCATGAGGAGAGCCAGGTGAAGCTGGCATTAGAGAGCACCGGAAAAAGCAAAAGAAAGTGAGTACTTTCATAACTTCATTGAGCAACTGGAATAAGCCTTAACTGAAGCCAATATTTATTTCTGGACTTTGTGGTTAAATAGGCTTAATTTTTTATTGTTGAAACCCTTCCTACTCAAAGTGTGATTCATATGTAGGCCAGCAGACCAGTATCACTTGGGAGCTTGTCAGAAACGCAGAATCAGGATCACACTGGGATCCCTTGAATGAGAATCTGCATTTGAAAAAATCCCAGGTCATTCTATGCACATTGACATTAGGAAGAACTTCCAAGCTTCTTGGAGTCAGCTTTTCCTATAATTTGCATCTTAGTCCAGATGAATGTTATTACTTCACTTTAGAGACAAAGAAACTGGGTTCAGGGAGTCTACATGCTAGCCAAAGCTCACGCACATTTAAAAGTAGCAGGAACAGCAGGAACATCCTGGGTCCAAGCCCGACAGTAATTTCCCCCTTGGACATGCTATCAGTTTCTGAGGGCTGTGCAGCCAGGGTCTAGGGCTACCTGTTTAGCAACCTCACATTAGTCTTTATTTCAAGAGACCAAGGGTTTTAAAGACATCTTTCTTCCCTGTGTTTATAAATCATGGAAAACTCCTTAATCTAGGTAATTTACTTAATAAGTAGCTCCAAATATCGGTTCCAAACCATCAACAGTTTAATAAAAAATTATAGGCTAGCTTAATTGCACTTAACCAAATAAACCCTGTGAACATTTTCTCTCATTATTTCTCACTGAAGCATATACCCTTGGCACAGTTCTCTTTTTATTAATAAAAGCAAAGAACAAGTGTTGAAAAATCTTCATGCTCCTTGATATTTTAAAATCTATTTCTAAAATCCAGCCAATGAGATAAAGAAATATTACTATATTAAAATAGAGAAAAGTTTTCCCATGGAAACTTTTCAACTGGTCAGTTAAAATGATATGAGACATTTAAAGATATATCTGGTAAATTGCTGTAACCCTTAATACAGTTTACAAGCACAAAACTGTAATACCGTTTATAGTCCCTCAACAAATGCTTATTGCATGAATAGCTTTCATTTCCAAGTTACTTTACACTTTGCATTTTGTTTTTCAATTTAATCTTATAAATTTATATCTTTGCAATAATCCTGGTAGGTAAGTAGGTGTTATTTCCATTTTAGAGATATTGAAACTAAGGTTCAGAAAAATTAAAAAACACCCAGAGTCATGGATTTATTTGTAAGTGAGATTCAAATCCTGGTTCTGTGACTATGATTCTAGGTCCTTCTTCTACCTTCTGCTAAATCTTCCTTCTAAAAATGCGCTCCAGTGGGGTTTTATACTCAAATTTCTGTTTATAAATGGAACTATGAGACCTTCCTGGGTACACACCCACAGCCCATTTCATGAAAACCATGCTAGATACAAATCTCGGTTTACTACTTGGAGTAATTTGCATTATACTGGATAAATGTCTGTAGACCAAGTAAACTTCCACCACTTCCATCTCTCCCAAATTCTATTATTGTAAGTTTGTTTCTTTTAGGCTAAGTAAATGTTCAGGCTTTCAGGATCACCACTAAAATGCAAGCATGCAGGTTTCTTCCATGTCTGTAGCTTGGCTTAACTGCCTGTCTGCTGAGGACAAGGTAGTGCAGACAAAGTCACTGGCAACTCTGAATCCACCACTTCTTGCCTCTGTGCCCAGCCACAGCTATAAGCCGTCCAGAGAGTGGCACAGTATAGGCCTTTAGATGTGGTGGTAGAAGACAGAGCTGTAGGTGAAACCTGCCTATGTACTTCCTGGAGAATATATCAGGAAAACTGTCTTTGACAACTATTCTACTAATGTTCTGGTTGGTGAAAAACAAACGAATCTGGGCTATAGGCAAGAAGCTGGACAAGAAGATGATGGATTACTGCAAACAGATGTGTTCTTAATTTGCTCTTCTTTGTGAATCCTGCATCATTTGCAAATATGTGGGCAAATTGATATGCCAAAGTGTGACACCATTTTCCCAACACTCATCAGCTGATGAAAATTAAATGTGATCTTAGGGATGATAAAGCCATGACTGGGAAACTGAAGGAGAAGAAATTGATTACCATCTCATAGCCAAAGCTTTAGCTACTGTTAAGGAGAGAGGGCTGTAAGATAGTGTACGTAGACTGCTCGGCTCTCTCAGAGGGACCTCAAGATGGTGTTTGATGGAGCTATTAGAACAGTTCTCTGCCCACTACCTGTCAAGAAGAGGAAGAGAATGTGTTTGCTGTTTAAAGGTGAGCAAAATAGATAAAATTAGTGCTGTAGTTAATTCATTAAAGAAAATTTAAAATGTTAAAACAGATGAAATCAAGAGTAAGTTAGTGATGTAACAATACAGAAGAATTCATTTACAACAGAATACTATGAAATTGTAAAGACTGATGAAATACTGATTTTCAAGAAGATGCATATTGGCAAAATTTGCTTGTGAAAAAGTAGAAAACCTAAATAGACAAATAATAAGAGAAAGAAACAAGGGGAGGAGTGGTCAACAAATTATCTCCAAGAAGGCTGTCAGATCCATAAAGTGTGTTCCACAAGCTGTGCACATACAGTCAAGAACAGATAATTTCTAAGTTTATACAAAATAGTCCATGGCTTAAAAAAATTAAAATTAAAATTAAAATTTCAAATCATTTTACATAGCTAATCTAATTCTGATATGGAAACTCAAAATAAATAACATAAAAGAAAAAAATTATACACTTACCTCTTGCCAGGAATTGGAGCTGACTCAACCATAGGCAACAAAGACTAACACAGACCACAGTTAAAGATCTTTACCTCTGTACTTCCCCCATCAAGCCCTGTCTTTCTCCCCTGCTGCATTATTTGCTCTTCAAGGACAGAGGGAGTGCCACTCATTCCTTGGTGTATGCCCTGGGTTGTAGAGTTTAGCAGATCTATCACAGAATCCAGGTGCTCAACCTCATTTTCAACTTCTTAGAACCTCTCACACAAAACAGTATAAGATAGCAACCTGTTTGTTAATATTCATACTGTAAAAATTTAAATAAGTGCAGCCTACTAAGACCTCAGAGAATTCTTTCAATATAAACTCAGGCTAAAGGGGACATTTGCCAAGAAGCAATGCTTAGTTTGTGATTGAGAGAATATGTAATTATCCCTGGCACACAACACAGGTTGAGAAATCACTGTTTTCACCCCACAAGAAAGACCTTTCTCAGTGCTTTGGGAACCATCCTTACTCTGGAAAACATCTTCATAATTACATTTTTGTGCTTTTTGCCAATGTTACACTTTCTAAGAGTTGGGCAATGTTCTGGTTCTTAAAAGAATCAAACAAAAAAACATTTAAATATATTTCCCCTATTTTTAAGTGGTAGAGTGATAAGCGACCTCTTAGATTATCAAGCAGCCTTCTCTAAGGCATGTTTTCAGTTACTCGTCATTTTTCCCTTCCACGTGGCATCAACATTCTATGAACAAAAAATTCCAGTACATGGGATGGGAGATAAAAGAAGACCCGAGACCAGTGGTGTATGAACACAGATGTCACCACCTCTTCCCTCAACCAGAGCTCACCAATTTTAAAAAAGACAAATTTCTAACTCCTTTTCTAAGCAGTGAGTGTCCAAAGACCTACACAATCAGACTCCAGGTACCTTTCCAATCTCGTCTGCCCTAATTCTTGCTATATCCAGCCTCACCTTGCAGGTCCCCAAGCTCATGAGAAACTTTCACTCATATTGTTCCCTCTGGTTGGAATGGCATTGATAAATGTCCCCTTCTGCCAAGCTCCTACCTCCCAGTCCCTATGAAATCTTTCAGCAAGCTAGAAATTAGCACTCCTGTTTTTCCAGGTAAGCATCAGCATCTAAGTTGAATTATGATTATTTCAATGTGACTTTGCTCCTCATACTGAATTATAAGCTTTATGAGAGCAGGGACCATTCCATATTTGCATATTTGTGTTTGCATTCCCACTGCCCAGCTCAGTGCCTCACATATGCAGAGTCATTACATTTTTGTTTAATGGCCCTTTTGGAGTCTACTAGAGGCTCGCTGCCTTACACAAATGGCTGTAATTTGGTATAGAACTTTGATTAATGAGAATTGACAAGAGCACATTCTAACAATGAGAAGATGATGCTCAAGAAGGGACAAATTGGTTTTTCAGATGGGCACATGTAGATAAAACCTAGCTTAAATGAGGAACAGCCTGGGAAAGGTAGGCCTGGATAGCTAACATTTTCTGCCCTTATTCTCTTAGTCACAGCTGATTTGGTTTCCTAAGTAAACTTTCCTTTGGGGAAGATTGTGGGTGGTATGAACCAGTTTTTTTTTTTTTTTAATCTATTGTTGTGTAATGACTATCTCAAAACATAGGGGCTTTAAAATAGCTATTTTCACTTGCTCATAATTCTGTAAGTCAGGAATTCAGACAGGGATATGCTGAATAATTCTTCTGCTCTATGCAACATTGGCTGGGGTTAATTGAACAGGTGGCCCAACTGGTCTAGGAGTTCCAGAAGGCTGGCACCTTAAGCCTCCTAATGGCCACCTGGCTAGTTTGGGTTTCCTCAGAGCAAACTAGTCTCAGTGTAATCACACTTCTCACATTGATGCTGGCTTCTAAGAGTTCATGTCTCAAGCAGTGAAAGTGGAAACTGCAGAACCCTTGGGCCCCAGACTCAGAAGTAGGAGTATCTATCTTCTGCCGTATTCCATTCAACAAAATGAGTCAGAGGGGCATCTGATTAAAGATGAAATGAAAAGCAAGGTATTTGCAGTCATTTTTAATCCACACTTTTTTTTCTGGGACCTTATAGGCTTTGAATAAACCAAACATCAAAGTACTAGGCCTACCTAGTTGAGAGTATAAATCCTCACTACGCTTTGGCATGAATAAATTCCTCAACACTATAATACATAATAGGTACACTTTACTTGACACATAGTATATATTTCTGAAATATGTCTATACTTTAATATTTTGGAAAATGATTCACATCTTAAATACATCAAAGTAATCGACTAGTTAAAGAATATCTATTCTTTTGTAGAGATTCCTCTGCTTACTTATTTTAAAATGGTTCCAACTCTGTTTATTCATGTCACTAAAGACTATTTCATAAATATGATACTGAATATGTTTATAAATATATTATTAAATAGGCTTAATTTTATACATTGTAAGCATTTTCACATAAATTCAAATAAGTTCACAAAGAGGAAAAAACTACTGTCAGAATTCACATACGTATGCTAACATTATTTCTGAGAGCCTATCACAGTTTAGAATTTGCAAATATGCTTTTGGAAAAAAGTCTAATAAATCGGTGACTTATGAGTGGCCAAAACATCTTCTGAATTAAATCCTTAAGCTTTTGCTCAGCAGAAAGTTCGCAGTTTGGAGAAAGTTACTTTAGAAATGATGCATAAGAAGTGTCATTTAATCTTTGCTTTCTGGCTGCATAACAGCTAAATGTCCAATCTGAAACTGCTAAGACTTGAGAGCTATGTGAGATACCTAGTTAATTAACCTAGATAGTAGGAGAAAAGGCTAGAGTTTTCAGGTCAATTTAAATTTTCTCAAAAGGATCAACCCAATTTTTTCCAGTAGCAGAGAGATCTATTTGTCTAAATAAATTTTTGTGTGGTGAATTAGCGAGGTAATGCATAAGAATATAAATCACTTTTCCTCAATAGACTCTCAAGAAACTCACAGACACACTGGAAAACCCATTTCAATATGTATGGCAGAGGCAGTATGACTGAGAAAGAGGGAACAGAATTTGAAAAATATATTTAGGGACCAAATCAAGACATGGTGATCCAAGTAGATATGACAAGCAAAGAAGAAGAAACTCATAGGTTTTGCGCTTGAGTCGCCGAGTCAATGGTGCTAAGACCAAGCAGATTTAGAATAACAGTGAAGCTTCCAGTGTCAAGTGGAAGGAAGAATAGTTCAGTGCAAGTGGATTGTACTTGTGGATGTCCTGTGGAGATGTCTGGAGGGCAGTTGCTATATTTAAGTCTGGGTGCAAGGTCAGAGTTAAAAAAATATAGATTTGAGAAATGTACTTTATGTGGTAGCAGTGTTACGAAAATGTATGTAACTGCACAAATGTATGTAACTGTGGGGAGAGAGAGAGAGAGAGAGAGAGAGAGAGAGAGAGAGAGAGAGAGAGGGAGAGGGAGAGGGAGAGAGAGAGAGAAAGAGAAAGAGAGAGAGAAATAGAGAAACAAGGTAGGGACAGAACCCAGAGGAATACCAGCACTTACCTGGCAGGTAGAAGAAGGAGGGCTCCTTGAAGACAGGAAAAGAATAATCAGAAATATGCAGAATGAGGTATTGCAGGATCCAAGGGTCCAGGGTCCATAAGTAGGAAAGATCAGCCTAGTATACCTATTAAACCCAGCTGTGAAACAAGATTAAGAAACCTCTCAGATTATGATATAGACTAAGAAAATTCATAGTCCAAGCAGTTACAAAGACCTAGATAGACATCTTTTGATCTGTCCATTAATTAGCTCCATAACCTAGGGAGATTCCCTTAACATTGCTGTGCCTCATATCTCTCATTTGAAAAATGGGAATAATAGGAATTAAGCCCATTCTACCTTCCTCATAGGGTTATTGGAGTTCTATGAGAAATGGCAAGTGAAAACCAGCCCATGGTAAACTAAAAAGCATGTAATGATAAAAAATTATTTCTTAATTTTGGTAGGCGGATTAATGATAAGTATCAAATGCTTGAAACTAAAGGTATATGAGAAAAGCATAAATAACTATGATGCATTGAAGCTCTTTAAACTGTAAAGAGCTTCTCAGATCACTGAAGTGTTGTTTTCCCTGAGAACTCACAATCTTCTCTCACATAGGGGTGAGGAGCTCCACATGCTAGCAGCAACCGTGCTGGGGTGGGAATAAGGTCCTCAACCCAGGCCTTGACCCCTGTCTTGTGCTTATCTCCACTGTCAATATGCTGCACTCAGAGGTGATTATTTGATGTAGGTCAGCCTCCCTTCTAGACTGGCAACTTCTTGAAGACAGACCATTCCTATCCACAGCCCTTCTGACTTTATCACTAGCACACAACACAATGCTTGGAACATAGAAGGGGCTCCATAAATATTCACTGAAAGAAGGAATAAATGAAGAGTGGTTTTAGATGGTCATTTAACTTTGATCTTAATATAAGAGAGCAAAATTAAAGTATCAATTTACTCTAAATCCTTATAGCATTAATATTTCCTTCAGATATATTAAGCAATACCCCCCAAAAAATGCTTGACATATTATCCGCAATAGAAAAATAATTGTGAAAATACATAAAGATTATAAGTATTTGTAATCATTCATTTTTAATGGGATGAAAACTTTTAAAAAATGGCATTGGAATAATGTGATTCAAGCATTTATCAGTAGTGGAGTTAGATGTATCCATGGACAACCAACAGTGATAACAGCTTGGGCAGGGGTTAAAGTTCTAGTCTAGAAGAGACACTTGTGCTCTCTCTCCCACTATTTTGCAGGTTGTCCTGAGTCCACCTGTATGTGTTAACCCCCACCACACTCTACTATCAAGTGAAAGATACTTGTTGGTTCTTGCCCCAGGGGTAAAATCTAAGAACCTGAATAATAAGAGAGACGACAGTAGAAGTGACTTTGGCACCTCAAAATGACACTTCTTTGACCTGGAGCAACTGCATCCTACACCTGACAACAGAGCTTCTGGAGGTATTGCTGAAAGTCACAATAGAACAAGTACTACCCATCATTTTGTTCAGTTGACTGAGCAGCAAAAACTAGAATTATCAGACATAGGGGCTTGTTGTAATTGTTACAAAGTATAATTGTGTTCACTGATTTCTTATACTGATTGCTTATCCAGTAAAATTCGCATTTGAGATTTTCCCCTAATATTATCTATACCTTTATACACTTGACAATAAATAGCCAAATTCAACACATATGTCAAGTAAAAAATGAGTAATATCAAGGAGTAGTAGACATGAATTCCAAATAAGCAGTATATCTGGTTTAGTGACCGAAGTCTCATGTTTCTCACTTTCTTTTTTTTAAAATCACTTTTCATGAGTTAGATACCAGATAGGTTCCAGACAGCCAACCAGGAAACATCCCTCCTCTAGGAGAGGCATCTCAGGAGACAGAAACACTAGAAAGTTTACATTTCAGCCTATCCATCTCAACAAAGGTTGTGATAGGCTCAGACACCAGTGTTATGTGCATCACAGCCTCTCTCCATCCATCTCCTTTGGCACCAGACTAACTGAGAATCTTGCTGGTGTCTCAGAGGCATTTTCGCTTTTCAGTCCAGAGTGATGCTCTGCATTTCATGACTTGGATTGATCTGGTCAGCTATCAGTACATGTTTGTCATCCCTGCCTCAGCGATATTATTCAAGTACCAATATTGTCACTTTAAACTATCTATTCCTGAGAGGTGAAATGAAGAGTCTCTCCATTCTTAAAAGGAAAAACAATCCCACAGACAATTTTTGTAATTCATTTAAAGTACCCTGTTTTCTTAAAATGATCCAGTGAAATGAATAAAACAAACAAAACAGGACAACTAGACAGTGCATGAACTTTATTAATACCAGGAACATAGACATACAGATCAACACAATTCCACAGAGCTGCCTAAACTGAAGACAAAATCACAGAAAGAATAGATCAGCTTCATTTCCACTGCTGCTTATAACAAACTGGGCAGACTTGCCTGGAAAAATCTCCCTTTTAACACCTAAAAATGCTTTTCATTTGAGAGATTCTCAATATAGGATTCATAGTCTACTCCAAGACATGAAAAGAAAAAGAACACTAATTCTTCAATAATGTTGCTACCAAATCATAAACAGTGCTTCAAAAAGCCATCTTCTTAGAAGCTTATTCAATGAAACTTCCTTATTCAGAGCAATCATAGAAGTAAAAGCTTCATCTCTTAGTGTGGCAATTAGATCCTTGGGTTTACTGTGTCCTGTCATTCATTTTATTATCTGATAGGTTCTAGGCTGCTTTTTATCAGAATATAGTCTTTCCTCATACTTATATTGCTTTTAAGGCATATTTTCATGTCACTTTTAGATCACTGGTAGCATGCCATTTGACTTCTTTCCCAATAGTTACTGGATACTAACTATGAGCCAGGTGTTGTGCCGAATTCTCCCTCATATGCTGTGACTCTGACCTTGATGATCACAACTGTACAAGGGCATCATAATCCTCATTTTCAGAGTGTATGAAACTGAGAGTTAACAGTGTTCGAGTTCAAGGTCACACAAGTTGCAGAACTGTATTCAATCAAACTTAGATCTGTCTGCCTCTAAAATTCATTCTCCTGGAGCCCCTCCCTAAAGTTACGTGTCTTCTTGGTGTGAAATTTCTTCCCTCTTTCCAACCTCCTCTTCTGAGGAGTCAAGAAGAAAGTGAGAACCTATTACAATTCTTTGGACTCCACTTCAGGGTATTGGTTTCAAGAGCCCCCTACAGACTTACTTTTTCCAGTATGGCCTCCCATGTACTGATCACTTTCACAGAACAATAAATAAACAAGTTTCAGGTGGGACAGGATCAGCAAAGAGGGCAAACTTGCCCTGCAATCTTTCCCAGAAGTAGAAGGTGATGGCTAGTACGACTGAGAAGAAAAGAGAGGAGAGCATTCCCAGTGCCCCAGGGGAACAGGCGACCACTGCTAAGGGGGTTGAAATGTCCAGAAGGAAGTTCCCTCTGTGTTGCAGATCCAGAGACTCTGCCAGTTCCTCTACATCGACCTCTTCCTTCCTTCTCTCTCCCCACACAATTTGAGTGCTTTCTGCAGGGTAGAAGTAATACACATTGAATCCTCTGACCATATTTTCCAAGCCAAAAATCAATTCACATTGTTCTCACAAGAGACCAGAATATTTGAAATTGAAGTACACTTGAAAAATCTGGGAGTAATGTTCCTCTGTAATTGCAGTCAATTTCTGTGAACTGCTTGTCACAGGTGACCAATATGCCTATAATATCACATGTATCTCATCAACCTTTCCTAAATTTTATTACAATAGTAGGCCTTATTCATATATATCCAGACTTAATCATTCATTCTCCCTTATCAAGGCTGACAATGTTAAAGTAAATTAAAGAGGACATTGCCTCATAAGCATATTATTAAGTGTATGCCTACATTACAAAATATAGCCTAAGTCTCTCCAGAAAACCCTACTTAGTTATAGTCACCAGTCAGACAATTCGCATTATTGAGTCCACTTTTATGGCAAGTGGCATACACTAATAGCTTGGCTCAAGATGACATTTGGATGAATATACTTAAATAGAATGTGATAACTCAAAATACATCAATTGGAAACAATTTGTAGGTCTCGTGTTAATTATAATTATTGGTCTACTTAAACAGAAGTCTGAATATATTTCATTCTCTACTTTGCAAAGAATTCCAATGTCTAAATTTCACAAATGTGTGAACTACAAATAAATAACATTTCATTCACAGTGCCCAAGGTTCACTCAATACTTTAGCCCAAAAGTTTTCATAAACTTTTTTTTTTTTATCACTAATTCCTTCCACGACAGAAAGATCTAAGGATTTAGAGCATGGCATGTTTGAATTAATTGGAATTTAAGGACTACGCTGTTCAACCTCCTTGCTTTATTAACTGTTTTATCAGTACTGTGTTCTGATTGTGCTGATTATTCAAAGACAACATTCCTATTATGCACTGTTCCAAATAGTGGTTGCATCAGTGGAAATGCTTTTATTTGCACGTTAACAGAAAACCCAACAACAACAAAAATGACCTAAACAATGAGAAAAATGTGTTGCCTTATTTATGTAGCAAAAAGTCTGGAGGTGGTCAGTTTCCAGGAGCTAGGGGCTTTGCAGCTTATGCTCTGCTATGCTCAGCAGGTTGACAAAGCCCTCCTTTGTCCTTGCAAGGGCTGTAGCAATTCCAGATGGTACAAGCAGACACAACATCCAGCAAAGAAGGCATTCCTCTCATGCTTCTCTTTATATTTTTAAGGGAGACATTTCCCAGAGGCTTTCTGTACACTATCTACAATTGTCTTACAGTAATCAGCACTTGCTTCTAGGGCTACAAAGGGGTTTTAAAGCTCCTGTAAATCCAATTTCTAAATATCTACAGTGTTTTACTAGGAAGGAAGAAGATGTGGTTGATTTGAGATAAGTAATCAATAGTTTCCACCACAAGGGTCTTCCAAAATAGTTCATCTTCCCTTATTCATCTTAATATTAGTATAAGTTAGTCCATTTATATCTGTTCAACCCCCTTAACATTTTACTTCTACAGCTTGCCCATGTTTCCAAATCTAAGAAGTCTACCAAAATTTTCAATACTTCTATCTTCTATCCTGAGCTATATCTTTGGAAACTTGACAATAAATAGCCCAAATTCAACTCATATGTCAAGTAAAAAATGAGTAATATCAGGGGTTCTGAAGAGTAACTAGATACAGAATTATGTGTTATTTATAGGCCTGCCTAGGTATTGTACCTTCACAATTATACAATTCTGGAAGAAAATCTGCCTGATTTTGACCCTTTAGCAAGGAAAAATGCATTTTTACAAAACAAAATTCACCTGCATGAATTCAACTGCAACTGTATTGCATGGCTTTATACAATGATTCGTGAATCAGGCAGCATCCAATCTGGTAGACAGAAAGCTCTGAGGAGCCATACAAAATGAAAACTTCTATAAGTAGATGAATATGGAAACAAGGAAGTTATAAGGCAAAAAAAAAATGCAGGTTGGTTACTGCAAGGACACTTTCCTTTATGGGATGGCAGGGGTCTGTCTATCAGGCAGGTTCTGACTAATGCTGATCATGTGATTCCTGATTGACTTGTTTAAGATTCAGTTTCTGGGGAGTTAAGTCTTGACTTGGTCATGTGGGGCTTAGCATAAGTGACTCCATTTTGTACTTGATTTGTGTCACTGGAGCACATGAGCCAACAATTCTTCTCTTGGTTAAGATATGAGTCTCCTCTACTATTTTCAGCTGTTTGCTTTTCTTTAGTCTTGACCACAGGTAGCAATGTAGAATTTGGCTGAGGAGACCATTATTGATAGCCAGGTGGTCATCAAAGAAAAAAAAAACAACCTGATAGCAAGGAGTGTTGTTATAATCCATCATTTATAAACCCTGTCACTGTGTTAATTGCCCTTAGAAATCCATTATTGTCACCACCAGCAGCATTCACTGTTGAGACAGAGGTCAGAGCTCTCTCCAGCTGCTGGGAGAGTGAAACGTGCTAAGGCCACAAAGTCAAGAGCTGCTCCCAAGTGCAAGGGCTTGAACTTCATTAGCCCTTTCCCTGTGACTGTTTACACATATGTGTGTGCCAAGACTGCATAAGCCTCAGGAAATTTCCACCTAAACCTAAACTGAGCCCCACGAAAAGAATGAGGGAGAGCAGCATAATAATATTACATGAAGAGCCTCATTTCAGTTTTTTTCATGTGGACTCTGTGTGTGGGAGCCCCATAAAATGCACAGGATGTACTGATGACTGCTTGCAGGCATCTGCCTTTTCAAAGCTCCTTTTCTATTTTCATATTAATCTCAGCCACAGCTACACTAGGGGGCACTTGAATACCACATTTGCTGCAGACCAAGTCATTGGCACAGGTACTAGAGTACTTTTGGGTGAGGGACAATGGGTGGAGAGTTGAAAAGTGATAATGGGAGGAGTATATTTATTTTAACATGTCTTCCATAAACTCATCGGTATTTGAGGAAGCTTCTGAGTCAGACTTTGGGGACCAAAACCTTAATTATACAATATAATTGTTGTTAATGGAACGTGTACATTTCAACCCAGCAAGACTGGTGGTGTTTAATGCCAGCATGACATATTTCCCAAATCGTTCTCTTTATTTGTATAAATAGGCGAGAAGCAAAAATTGCATCAGCTCTCTCTGCATAATGAAGAGGGAGGGAATATGCAGCCTGTACTATGGTAGCCAGATGCTCTTTTATCTCTTTTCAAATCAACATGCAGAGCTGGTGGTCCTCAAATAGAAAGCATCTTTCCTAAGGGATGGCAGCACTATACGTTTGGAATGATAACATTCTATAAATAAATAAAAAAGATTATTAAGAACGCTGTGTAAATCTCTTAGTCAAACACCCCTTCAAGCAACCATCATCGGTAATTCAGTTTAGTCCCTTAATCCCACTGTATACAAATACACAACATAAATACAGTATTTAACAAGCACCACAGAAAAAGCGGCGCTCTTGCAATAAAGACTCATTTAGAAAGAAGGAACATTTCTTGGTCCCAGTCTTGTTGGTTACCCACAGATTTCAGTTCTTAATTTGATTCTCCTGTCTGAATGAGACTTCCACCTCAAATGAATGGATCTCAGGTATAACCACCTATATAAATAAAACCTAAAAATATTAACTTGGGTCCCACATTCTATTTGTTCTAATTCAGTGAATCCACGGGGTATCCGTTAGAAACCACATCACAAGTGCAAACTTCCGCAGGCTTCCTTAAGCCATGATACTTCGATAGGGTTTAAACAGGATCAGAGGCAGAGAAGAGAGCAGATCTGATGTGGGATCCATGAATATCTCAGGAGGTCTGAGGTTTAGCATAGTGACTTGCTTTCCCTGTGACTCTCTAGTTTTCTCTACCTATTCTCTATCGCCCTTTTTGTCTACATGTGTTTTCCATGTATTTCTTGCTGTTTCTGTCTCTGAACCTCCATCTCCATCAGGGACACCCCCTCCAGGAAACTTTCTCAACTTATTCTTACCTTCTTCTTGAAACCTTCCATTTCAGTCATACCACAGTGTTGCTTCCAGGGGCCTTCTAGGCACTTACATCCCTCCCCTGCCAGGTCCAGAGACATGATCAATTTGAGGACCTGAAGGGAAATCCAGGGAGAGTGAGGCCCCAAGCTCCAACTCCGGAAACCAAAGTCAGGCTAACTCAACACCTTAGATCTTCAGCTCATATGTGATAAGGTTAAAATGGTTTCATGTGTGGTAAATTTAGCAATCATGATCTAATACCTGATTTTCAGTCCTAGTTAGCAGAAGTTGATTTTTAGAAGTGTCTGATTTTTACTATTTCCATGCCTTTGTTACATGCAGATTTAAAATCAAATCTGGTAGAAGACAAATCGCATTTGTTTCCTACAGCTGCAATAACAAATTACCAGCAACTCAATGGCTTAAACAGAAATTTATTTTCTCACAGTTCTGGAAGCCAGAAATCCAAGATGAAGGTGTTGGCAGGTTTAGTTACTCCTGAGGTGTCTCTCCTCAGCTTGTAGATGGCTGCCTTCTCTCTATGTCCTCACATGGTCTTCTTGCTGTGTATGTGCATCTTTGGTGTCTTTATGTGTCCAAATTTCCTCTTCTTACAAGGATATTAGTCAGGTTGGATTAGAGCCCACCTCATTTAACCTTCATTACCTCTTTCTAGGCCCTATTTCCAAACAAACACAATCACATTTTTGTGGTACTAGAGGTTAGGACTTCAACATATGAGTTTGGAGGGGGACACAACTCAACCTATAATAGGAACATTCATATTTCAGGTAGCATCCAAATGCCAACTGTTGCCTAAAAAGAAATAGATGTCTATCTAAGCCCTGATTTAAATTTTCTATTGATGCCACTGTATTTTTCATGGCATAACAATAACATTTGATGAATACTGCAGAGATTTAAAAATGAAAAATAAATTGTAGTCACAAGTCAATTCCTAATAAATCTTATAAGTATCTTTGTAATTTAGCCACTCAAAGCAAGATTTTTCTCCCTTGGTTTAAAAAAAAATGGAATTTATCTGTGAGTTTTTTGGGAGGGCAGGTAAATTTTTATTATGGTTGATTGGTTCTTATCATATTTTCTGTATGGCACCTTCTTGATGGCTAAATCTTGAATGATTTTTGTTTTATATTTATATATTTATTTATTATTTATCACAATCTTACCATAAGCATTGCTCCTGTTCGGGTCTCTCCAGGACACCTTGTGAGAACTTGAAAAATATTCACTGCTGGCAGCCTGCTCTCAAGTTGAATCAGGCAGATAAGAGGAAAAAGCATATGTGAAGCCTTTCCTGTTTGAAAAGCTTCCCACGAAATGTAACCCTGCATTTGTTTCTTCATTTATTTCTCCTTCTAATAAATGTGACAGGGCAGTTTGAAGTATAAACATTATGGATAAATAAGAAAATTACTGCTCCAGACCCTTCAATGAATTACCAAAAGCCCTCCCAGAAGTCTGTCTCCCTTGCTCCTGTGCTTGATGTTCCAGCAGCTACTTGCAGGGAGAGAGTCCCCTGAGGTGTCTCTGGCCCTGGCCCTGTTCAAGCCAGGCAGTGACTACAACTGACAGTCCTCTCTGTTCCTAAAATTCCGTACCTGTGACTGCTGAAATTCAGGTAAAAAAGAAAGGAATTTGGATCAAATATGTTAAGTAGAGTACACACATTTATCTTTTCTCCCATCTAAAACCTAAAAAAAAAAAATGACAGTGAAAGAATTAAAAGTAGATAAACGTAAATCCACAAGTCAAATAGAACTGGGGACATGATAGCAGTGAATGAGAACTGTCAACATATTCTGTGGGGAATAAAAGATAATAGAGAAATGGCAATTACTTCGGCAGAGTGGAAGAAGCCATAACCTACGAAGGTGCAGGTGCACCCACAGAACCCTGGAAAGCTCATATATGTGGACACAGCTAGTTCCTCAGTAGTGGGGTGTGAGTCTTGGTGCTGAAGCAGTGGTATGATTGAAAGTCTGTATATGCATTATGTATATGTCTCTTTTTCCATCGCACACCAGCCCTGCTCACTGGCCCAACCAACCTATTCCTGCTCCATTCCTTTAAAAAAAAAAAATTAGAATGTATTCTTTAAAGAACAAGAATCTTCCAGACTCAGGTAACAACAGGCATAGCAGATGAGTTGTCTGGTGCTAAGCTAAAACCAAGGCACCTAGATGAAAAATCAGTTTTCTGAGCGCCATTCCTGTCTCAGCTCCCGGCATAGGAATGTCTGGATATGTACCTTCCAGACAGGAGCATAAGGGACACTTCTCCAAAGAAACGGACTGAACCTAGAGAAAAAATTCACAGACACACCATTTGACATTCTTTATCTAGCGAACTGGCTCATCTCCTGATAATACTTACTGAGGAACAAGCCACTCCCCAATGCACACAGAGTTTCTGTTGGCTTTGCATTGTGTCAGTTCTTAGCCATAAAGGGAAATTCACAGATCACCAAACGTTTGAAGAAGGCCTCAAACATGAAAAAAGAGAATTAAACAAATAAACATATTTTTAAGGAACAAAGAAGATATATAGGTAGTAGAAGAAAAACTAAAAGAAAATGAAAAACTTACAGTCATTATCATCACAGAGTTTTGAAAAAATATTGCATTCATGAAACAAGGTAAGATACAATTTTAAAAAAAGAATAATTGGAGTGCAAAAGATGAGTTTAGGAAATTAAATATATAATACCTCAAATATAAAATATTCAATAAAACATTTGAAGATAAGGTTAAGTAACTCTGCTCATAAAGTCCAAGAAATGGGCAAGAAGGAAGAAAAGAAAATTGGAGGACCAACTCAATGTGTCCAATATTTGGAATTTCAAAAAAAGTAAATTGAGAAAATAAAGGGGTGAAAATAATCAGACAGATGTTTTAATTTCCCAGATCTGGAAGATATGTTTCCAGAGTGTCCAGTACAGTATGTTTAAAAACAAAAAAAAACAAAAAACAAATAAACAAAAAAATGAGGACAAATACCACAAAATTTCAGAATACCAGGTATAAGAATGATCTCAAGTTTGTAGAGAGACAGCCTATCAGAAAGGAAATAAAAATGGCTTCATGCCTCTTACTAGCTACACTGAGGCCAAATTACAGTATAGCAGTGCCTTTGATATTCTGAGAGTAAAAAAAACAACTTCAGTCTACAGCTATACCAAGCCAAGCTCTTAATCAAGTGTAAGAGTAGAACAAAGAATTTTCAGATAAACAAAGATTTAAAAAATATACTCCCCACACACCCTTTCTCATGGTGTTAGTGCTTCACCAAAATTCTTCCACAGTTATCATGGAAAAAGAAAATTGGAATCCAGGAAAAGAGAGAGGAGAAAATAAGTTCCAGGAAAATACAAAAGAGGAATCCTAAGACAAGTGTGCAATGAGCCTGAAGAACAACCAATACACACTGCAGGGGTTTGGAGAATGTTAGGAGAAGAGTCTCCAATCTGGGAGTGAGGGCAGGTGGGAGAATTTTAGATGATTTGAAATATCCAACTTGTGAAAAACTTCATGAGAAAAATTCTACAAAGCTTTCAGAGAATTTGAGGAAAATCAATGATAGGGTCATAGAATATTAAGCAAATGTGGAAGTGAGGAGACAATTATTAACTTCTTGGGGGGAAATTAAGGGTAAATATGAATAAGGGATGGAAAGAATTAGTTAAGGTTCTGCTGGTTTTGATTTTAAGACTTTAGTACTATCAACTTTATAAATTATGTTTATATCGATTACTTTAACAATTGTAAAAATAATACTAGATAATGAATATATAGGAATAGGTGAGGGAAGAGGAAGAATCGGGGAGAAGAATGGATAGGTAGGTAAGGAGGTTTGAATAAATAATCAGGAAGACTTCTGTAGAAGCTAGAAACCATGAGGGGAAATCCAGGCTGAGCCAGGCATAGGTGTATTTTGCCAGAAGTGGAAGATAGGCTTTGGGGAATTAAGCAGAAAGAAATTGCTTTTTGGATTATCTAGGAAAGATTCTGGCTTGGACTGAGAGAAAAATAACATTGAAACTAAGGAAAATATTCTATCTGTTGGGAATGTCTGGCAAAAAAAAAAAAAAACTGAGATGGTTGTGAGCCAACTCTAATTGCCCAACTGCAGGGAACACTATTTACATTAGACCCTGGGCAACTGGTGATCCCTGGAGTTGTGCAGGTGTGTACACTGGCCTGTGGGTACACACAGAGATACAGGATCTAAGTTTTACTTCAACTCAACTCGTTTCTATTAGATTCCATCTTGTAATTACCTACCTGTGTATAACTATATCTGATAACTTTACAGACTTTCAGCAGTGAAAATCTGTTGCCCTTAAGAATGACACATGTGCCTTAGTCTTAAGATTTGCCTCTAGGAGAAATCACAGATGACAAAACCCCAGGAAGATCTTAAGTCCTCAGGTAGTAGCAGAAGTGTCAGCCAAAGCAAAGAGCCAGTCTTGGTGTTCAGATGTTTGGTCTTACAGTCATTCCCTAACAAAACTGAGAGGTTTCAGGCAGATCATTTATCCTGATTGGGCATCAAGACATTTCTTGAGATGAGAGTTGGGCTAAATAAACAGTATGGCCCACTCCAATGCTGATCACTTATCTATGTCTAAATTAGACTCTTCTGGAGATGCTACAGCCGCCTCATGACAGATGTCTTCCAATACAGTCACTCAGTTGACTCCCTAGAGGTTGAGTGTTATTTTATAGCATTTCAGGCTCTACTTAAAAGGCTGCCTCTCCATGACACAGAGGTCAGTCTACTTAATTTTCAATATGTATCTTGAATCAGGCCAAAGCAGATTTCCTCTTTTCGTGTCTTTGCTTCTGATTTAATAAATCCATAGTGAAGAGCTAGTCATAAACTTCTATAAGTCACTTCTAGAACAGGTTTTTCTGTGGGTAAGTTTTCATGTGACATCTTTGGAGCATCCCTCTTTGTTTCTCCATTTGAGCTGGAAGGTGGTGAAAGAGACTCTTATCAACCCATGATAAGTATACAAGACAATATTCCATATAGTTAATAAAAGTTCTAGGTTGTGAAAACATGAAGCACACAGGATTTTTAAGTTGCCCTCAACTCAGGCTTCAAACCTTTCGGTTCACATACTTGGCCAAGTTAATTAAAAGCGGTGCCTCAGGTGACACGCACTATTCTCATTTCTACTTTTCTGAGCTAGGGTAACCAAGACTTTCTGCAATCTAATTCCAGGTTTTCTTTTCAGACTTATTTGTCTCATATTCTACATAGAATGGCTGCTCCTGAACATGACATTACTGCTCATCTTCACCCTGTTTCTCAAAACTATGAATCCCTGGAATGTTTCTCTTTTACTCTATTTTTGGAGTCCTTTGCCCCTTTCCCAAATACAGTTTACACCTTCCTCCCTTCTCATCATACATTTTCCTGAACTTCACTAGCTGAAAGGATGACTCTGCCCACTAAGTTCCAAAGTACTTATCTCCTTTAGCATTCCGCAGTATATATCATCTTAAAATTTCTTTAATCTTTCCTCTAGCTCTGCTAGTCTTCTCACCAGTTATAAGTGCCTTAAACGTAGGATATACATTCTCTGTACTTCTCTGTCCCTCCATCTCAATTTTTATTATTACTGAATAAGAAGTTTTTCAGCAGGAGATACCTACCATAGGTCATGATGGATGTGGACAACACCCTAACTTTAACACTAGGATTATTTTCGCTCTAACTAACGAGTTACTGAGGTTTGATGACCTTCATTACCAGAGGCCCAGAGTTCTGGGGTTAGTCTTCTTCTGGTTGGCCTTGGCACAAGATTGGCCACTCAGAGAGGTAGTATGACAGGAGACACATGGAGCATGGTGGTTAACTACATGGAATCTGGAGTGAGAAACTTCGAAACTTTGGACAAGGTATTTAACCTTCTTGAGCCTCCATTTCCTCCTGTGTAAAACCGGATAATAGCAGTACCTATCTCATAAGGTTTTTATGAGATTTAAATGATTTAGTAACTGTAAATCTTGTGAATTATGAACACTGTCCAGCTCATAGTAGGCATTCAGTATCGTCAATATTATTGCTTATTTTTTAAACCTGATTCCAATTGCGCATTTATTTGACTATTCTCTCTCTTACTTCTCTCTCACAAAAAAAAAAAAAACAAAAAACAAACAAAAAAAAACCTTTTTGGTGGCTCGTAGCCACATTTACAGCTGTGTTATATTTTGTGGCTCTTTCTTGATGGTAGAGTACCACACAGGACTCAATGACAAGAGATGGATCCAAACCTTGGAAGGGCTGACCAGACAACCTCTTTGACCTCCCCCATTTGCAAGCTCAATATGAAAGACATTGCCTCTTTGGCACAATGAAAATATTTCTAATAATAAATGTGAGGTTTCCACAAGAAGATAAGAATGTGGTGGTTAAATGGGATGAAGCATTTTTATGGATGTCTGTGAGCAAAGAATGGAAGATGCCTTCCATTGTTTTTTCAGATATTCCAAATTTTATACCATTATTTCTTTCTTAGAGAGCTTGTTAACAATGAATCTAAATGAGATCCCACATGTCACCAAATGTTTCCTGTCAGCTTCCTCTCACTCCATGGGATAAGGTGAACAATCCACTCCTGAGAGAAACTGGTCTCTTGACCATCATAAGGGTTGAGATTTATACATTGAATAACTTTTTTCTCCTGGGGTTGAGATTTATATATTGAATGATTTTGCCCCGGGGGCCTGTGAGCTGCTCTGCACACTTTTACTTAATCAGAGGCGGGGAGGCTGCTGAGGGCTGTGATCAGTCTGTCTGCAGGCTGGAGCCCTGTCACCAGAAGCCACTTTAACTTGACTCTCATAGCAACTGTCAGTATAAGATGAGAGAAATGACACAAGAAAATAGCTATGTACTCAAAAATCACAGTATTCGTCCAAGAGTCTTAAGAACCATTTGCTACCATAATAATCATCCAGTTATGTGTTCAACTGCCAGGAAAAGAAACATATTTGAGAGATTGGTGGGGAGAGAAGAGCCAGAGAGGGAGAGGTACTCAATTCTGAGAGAGAAAGAGAGAGAGGATTTGAAGAACTAGAAGGGAAATAAAACAGAATAAAGCCCTCAGAAGCCTCATACGTCGGTGATAAGCCACACAGCAGCCGTTGTGTGAAAGGGCTTTGATGGCTTTATTCTCAACCACACAGCAGACCTTGAGCTGTGGGTTTGGGTGCACAGCAGCTGCACTCTGTCTCTTCCTGCTTTAACCAAGGAAATCTTTCCATAATGTACCTGTGAGGCCACGTTTTTACAAACTGCCTGGGCAATTGATAAGTGGTTGGTTGGAAAGCGGAGCCTTCACAGGTTCAGACCTGAAGCTTGGTCCTTAAAATGAATTGGAAGCATCTGGCTTGTTTTGCTATTGGTAGGTAATGATGCAGCCGCGTCACACACCCAGATGTGATTCTACATTCCTGCAGCTGTTCTGCTGGGAGTTTCAACACCCAAAACATCTGCTGCTGGGACTCTGTGGTACAATTCTCACTGCATCTCTCTGGGTTCTATTCTTTTCCCAGAAAATGTACTTTCTTTCCACTTAGTATTTTTCTATTTTCCAAAGCTGTTTTCCCAGCAAGGGGATACCCACTAAATTCTAAATAACATGGAAGAGAAATCCATATCGCCTTCAAAATTTATGGCCAAACGGGAGTGGGGTGGGCGGGTGACACTAATTAGTTTTGTGAGGTTGATGAGATAGAACATTCTAGCCAGTCAAATAATTTGTTCTGTGGCACACGTAGAAGAAAGGCTATAATGAAGTCACTTTTGCATGTTAAGCACAATGGGCAGGGAACATATTTAAGGCAAAAATTTTTACCTCTGGGATGTTTGTCAGCAACATAAAGTGCTCTCAGTACTTCCTATTGTGTAGATAAAAGACACTTTTCAGACCCGATTCCTCAAACATTTTGGGTGATATTATAAACTCACATAGTAATTTTGAAGAGCAACAGGAAATACCAAGTCATAAAATATTCACATACTTTGACCCAGTATCTGGGAATTTATCCCAAAGAAATGACCTTATATGTCTAGAGATCCTTATCATGAGATTTCTTACAATGAAAAGTGGAGTTTATCTATTGCCTTCAAATACAGAAATAGTTAAATAAATATGTCTCTACTTCCATAGGATACATGGAAAATCAATGTGAGGGACGAAATGTTCCAGCTGCTCAGGCAGCAATTAAAAAGATATTTTCTAAAGCTAATGATAACATGGAGAAATGCTTCTGACATGCATTAAGTGGAAAAGCAAAATATAAAGTTGTTTGTACATTATGGTTAGAATCATATCAAAACTCTGCATTTGAAAATAACCTACAGTAATTGCTCCAAAACAATAATAGCTATTGCACTTGAATGGGAGAATTATGAGCAATTTTCTTCTTTTCTCTGTTTTCCTAATTATTTATGAAGGGATTACATTACTTGAGTTAGTAAAAAGACAAAGAAAAATGAATTTCTACAGCGTGATCAAGGCATGAAACCTGCCAAGGCAAGTGAGTTTGAAAAAAATAAAATAAAATAAAATAAAACACTACCAGTGGAGCCTGAGGCATATCATAAAAGGAAATCTGGAGCTAGCAGACTTCACCCGTTTCTCCATCACAATCCAGCTTTCTGGCTGTTTTCTCCAGAGTTTTAAGGAATCCAAAGTGAAATTAACCCAAGATTCTGACTTTCACCTAAGTGAGTTAGAAATACAGTGCCAGACTGAGAAAGCCAACCCAGCAGCAGATGAAAGTTCTTGAATAAGCACATACAGAGAGACTTATTTTCCTTAATTTCAGGGATTGAAAAAAATTTGGAACGAGGCTTCTCTCTTTGGTTCCACCAGGTAATTTGTCCAAGCCCGTGAAACTTGGGAAGGTTGAATATAGCACTTCTGTCTCTCCATACTCAAATGTCCTTGCCAACCTCCTGTTAAGCCTGAAGGAGAAAACAGATTAAACTAATATTACTTTAAGCTACTCTTTTCTTATTTTTTAATACTCCTCGCAAATTTTAAAATAGTGTGTAGACTTTTTTAATATCCAAAATAAATTGCTATTTCTTAGCATTTTGGAGGACAGCTTTAATTTAGGAGAGCAAAGGGATGATCGAGTGATAATAAACTGATTAGTCTCAGGATTTCTCAAGGAAATGCTGACCCAGCATCATAGCCCTCATGCAAACCATTATAATTCTTTGATTTCCTGTCACAGCAGACAGTTCAAAACTAAAATTAAATAGGAGACATGGAAAATCGATGTGCGGTGCCGAATTGTTCCAGCTGCAGAGGTCTGTTAATTACATCATATTTTCATGGAGACATTCAGCTTCGACTTGCCAAGTGCCCACATCTGGAGGCCATCGCCTGCCATGCCGTTAAGGGCAGCTCTTCTCCCCAGGCATGTCAGTTAACTGCAAGAGGACAAGCTACCCCAGGAAAACCTGATTATACAGACCAACTCTCTGAGGTAAAATCTAGATGATCGTTGTGTCTTGCGTTACCATAGAGATAAGAGGTGCTGGGAGCTGGAGAGGGGCCACTCAAGTGGCAGGAAGTGGGTTAGTCAGTATGCTCAGTGAACCTGAGGAAAATGAAGGTCTGTTCTGCTTCGGTAGCCAGGCCTTGGTGGGCTAAGTGGGAGAGAGGCAGGAAGAGATGGGAGACTGCAGGGAGCAGGCACAGAGAAACAATGTGAGCGAGCTTAAAGCTGTGTGAAGTGGCAGGCCACCGGGAGCCACAATGGATTTCCAAGATGAAGTCCTTTGAGTACCTACTCTCTTGCCAGGGCAATAAAAGGAAGCTCACAGTGCTAGCACCAGCTTCATGGACTGTTTCAATAAAGGCCCTTCTACATTTCCTTGCGATTTAGACCCTCCCCAAGTTTTTTTCTGGTTTCCTTGCCTTCCCTCCATCCATACCCTGTGCTTTTCTTCTCTCACATCCTTCCAGATGTTTCCATGTTCTTTTTTCCCCCGTCTTTATGCATGCTAGGAATAGCTTTTTCATGCAGGCATCTCTAACTCATCACAATTCATTCTCTTTTTCTCTCTACACTACCTCCTTCCCCATTTACTTCTTGCTATTTTTTCTAATTGTTTTTTCTTACACACATGGCCTGATGAAAGAAAAATCTAGTGCTGTCTAAGAAGCTTGGAGACATTTCCTAACATCCAATCTCTGCTGCCTACCTTCCCCTTCAGTAAAGTATTGGGCTGGGCCTGTGATTTTCAAATCCTATGCTCCTCAAGGAGGCCCTAAAAACCCTGTGCTTATATTTTAACCCCATTATTTAAATATGTATTTTGAATGTGTAACACCTAACCTATCTCATACTTTCTCCCTCCATCCTCCCAAATTTACACACTTTTAGTGTAAATTTAATGTATATTATTTTAAATGTACATACATGTAGCATGTCAACATAAATGTAATATACGTAAATGTGTATTGCATTACATTTTTAAGTAAATTCAATGTAAGTTGTAAGTTCAAAACGTACAAATTTTAACATATTGTAAACTTGTGCCAACCAAGTAAATTGTTTTGTGCAGATTTGGAAATAAAGATTCTCCTGCAGCTTTTACTAACCATATAACTATTCATGTAAATTGTATAAAGCAAGAGTGAAAGGACCAGTTAAATGCGAAGGAGGGTCCCTGGATCGGCTTGAGGGTCCTCTTGTTACAGGGCAATTGCACTCGTGCAATAGTAAACAAGGCTGTCCCATGTCCCATATATGTTTGAGCTCTCGTTTTATTGTTGTGATTGCTTTTTGGGTGACTTTTCTATGAGAGGAATTTGAGTATTCACTAAATGTCAGTGACCCAACTTTAAAATACAAATTTTCTGCTACTCTCATGCAAGAATCCACATCAATTTGATTCAGATCTCCCCAAATTGCAAAGCCAGCTGTTAACAAACTTATAATTTGCAACTATTTATCTGGGCAAATCTGCAGATTCCAGAAGCTTATCTAAGGCTGGAACGTCACTGATAATTTCCAATGTCTAACGTTTGTGTTCATTCACACACCTTCACATTTATAATTTACCAACTTCATAAAAATGTAAATCTGAAATAAAACGAACACGTGTTGATAAATTATCATTTAATCAGCTTTCTATATTGGGGTTTCTTTTTAGATTTCATTTGAAAATAAATGCTTTGCTATAAAGAAATGCTAATTGATAGCTTTACCCACTGCCTCCTCATCTCTACCTCTCTGTCTCACTGACAAATTGTTTTTCCAGGCTGTTCTGATTCCTTGTCTCCTTTTAAACTTGATCCCACGACTCTGTCCTGATCTAACCTGACCAATATACTAAGATGATCACTTTTTTAAATGATTTGAGGGGTACCCTGTCTGAGGAGAGGGAGTTTGCATTTTGCCGTAAACTCCTCAAGTGTTAGTGAATCGATGAAGAGGAATGAATCATCCTCAGTGAAATTTCAGGCACTTTGACACTCAGAAGCACCTTTTGGAGTATTTCCCAAACTAAAGCCAGAGGACCACTAGCACAGAAGCACTTATGAAGTGCTTGTGAAAAGGCATTTTCCTGGGACCCTGGGCCCTGATTGGAACTCTCCGAAAGCTAGGACCCAAAGCTGCCTTTTTAGCGAGCTTCTCAAATAATTCTGCACGTCGAAGTCCAAGGGTGACAGCCATTAATCTTCCACACATTGGTGTAGAATGCAGCCGTTGAGTGGGCCTGCCTCCCTCTGCCTCCATTGAAAGCTGCAGACTAAAAGGTGACCCAGGGAGGCATCTGAGCGAAGAGAAGTGTTAAAGATGACAAATGCAGAGAAAGAATTAAAAATACAATGAGCGATCTCAAAAAGGAAAAGAAAAACGATTCCAATGTCCTTTTCTCCGCTCCTAACTCCTCGGTCAGCAGAAGTAGCTTGGGGGCAGTCTGAAGGATGGGGAAGCTCAGCTCCTGGCACATTCTGGAGGAAATGCTAATAAATGCAAGCACAAGCACAGTGTAGAGGCACTGATCCTTGTTCTGTCTGCCTGTGTGGAAAGGGATTCTGGGATGCGCTTCCTTTTGGACCCTTATCCCAGGCCAGCCCAGAATTCCTGACAGCCTCAGGCTGTAAGCACTGGAGCAGAACAAGCTCATCCCCTGGCTGGGCACCTCCTCAGGCTGTCATGTCTACCTCTGCTCTTCCTTCATAAAAATCCACCATGCACTCCAAAAGAGGAACTAGCACGCTTCGTTTTTATTCCACATGCATCTCATTTGTCTTCAGCAGGTTCTTCCATAATCTCATCATTATTGCTATGGCCCTCAGAGGACAACTGACTTGCATTAATCAGCCAAGCCCCTCATCGCTCACCAGATTCTTTACACTTTTACCATGCCCTGGGGCATCCTAACTTACTTGAAAAATTAATAAACCTCCCCCCTCTTATCTTACCTTATTAATGTCTGTCTTTGTAACCCATTATCTTCGCATATCATCAGAGATCATTGGAGGGTGCAGTGGTCACCGCTTGCTTTCCTCATTCTATCCTAAAACTAGACCGCCCCCCTGAATGGCCAGCAAGAAAATGGCCTTCATGGGCCCGCAGAGTGTTTGTTTACCAGCTTGATGGCATAGTGGACCGAAGGCAGGAGAATTCTTAGGCTTCGGCTCAAGGCCATTAAGGACCATTAAGTTGTTCTCTCCCCCCTCATCCCTCTCCCCCTCTTTTGTGCACCCTAGTAAATCTGACTCATTAGCTTTAGATGTTTTGAAATACTGGTACATTAATCACTTGTGTTTGCACACTGTTTATGTGGGTTGTTGGTCATGGTCTGTAGTTATACTGGCTGTCTCCCTTGCTTACTTAAAGGTACAATCCAATTGAAAATAAAGATTTTTGCAGGTTTGCTCATTACACACAGTGTCGGCAGCTGGTGAGTGTCTTTTGCAATTCATCAGAGGCCTCTCAGACCACCTGCTCTCAGCATCCTGCAAACAGCTGGCACCGGGTAAGTACCATAAGCTATTACCTTATACAACAAATAAATAAATGGGTGAATGGGTAGACAAATAAATAAATACATTGAATTGTCAGCCTGGAAGCATTGCTTCTTGAAGGGAAAAGTCCATTCCAAAAAGGGAAATATACCACTAGCCCAAACTTATATGGTGCTGCTTAAATGGGGGTGGGGGGTGGGGGGGAGAGGTGGAGGGAGGTAAAACTTCCAAAACATTCAAATTATTTTGTCATTTGAGTACTAAGGCAGTCAAATAAAGGACTACACAGACCAGGTGTGTGGTTTGGTACAAAGGAGGGGAGATTGAATTGAATTGTCTGTTAGATTTTTCTTTTCTTTTCTCTCTCTTTTTTTTCTTTCCTGAAAAAGCTAGAAGTAGGCTTTCTGGATTTGAGTTAAGACCACCAGATGTCCTAGGATTAAGAAGCCAATCTCTATTTCCAAGATCATCACTACTTTAGTTTTTGTGACCTTTACCCCAGCTTTTAACCCTGACAGTGGCCCTCTGGATGGCCATGCTCCACTCTAATCCCTATCACCTGTCCTGACCTCTGCAGCATGAGGAAAGGCTAGGGACAGTGGGAACAGAGCCTGGCAATGCAGAAACTAGAAAATTGTTGGGGTCCAGAGGACCAAGCTTTTGCAGAGCATCATATGGAGAGATTTCTAAAGTTTATCACAAACAGCCTGAGACTTCCCTGAGGTCTACTCGGAAACTTTTAATAATTTGAGCCTGGGTCATTTAAACATCACCTAGTACTGCTATAGTTCTCCAAAATCATTTATGCTGGTCTCCATGGATCGGTTGAAATTTCACTATACCTTCTGACTTGTCCTTGCAAAACAATGCATTTCCAGTATGGAATAGTCACCTCAGTGTTTATGAGCTTCACGATCAAATGCTTGAATGAAGCTGTTAGAAATCATTATTTTAATCTTATAGCTGGTTAAGTTCTAATAATTTTTGCAGCTTTATTTTTTTGTTGTTACCTTTTTTAGCAAGAATATTTATGGATTGAATTCATCTAAAGAAATATTTTTTTATTTTCCCAAATTGAAAAGTTGAAAATGAAGATACATCTATATTTCTAAATTTTCGTGCTTTAATCCCTCAAGAACTACTAAGAATCTAGCTGCTCTGTGTGGTTGAGAAGCAGGACCATCAGTGTCATCCTGGAGGCTCGTCAGTAATACAGGCTCCCTGAATCAGAATGTGCATTTTAACATTTACGGTCCCCAAGTGACTAGTTTTCACATTAAAGGTTGACAAGCACTGCTCTCATATGCCCTTGATTCTTTTAGGTCAAAAGTATCTGATAGAGATTGCCATAAGCCACATCATACTAAAATGATTCTAAGAATTTGAATAAGAAAATGCAAACCAAGCAAATTACTTACTTACCACTGGAGCGAAAATGTTCTCTTCTTTGGAGAGGCAACACAAAGTGGTAGAAGAAAAAGATAAGACTTGGAGTCAGGAAAATCTGGGTTTGCTCTGTGACTCTACTGCTTGCTAGAATGCTGGCTTTAGGCTAGTCACACCTCTGAGGCTTCCTCTCCTCATCTGAGAATGGCTATGACAACTCTGCTGTCTACCTGCCTGCATGAGTTTCAGGAATAAAGGAGAGTCTTCCTGCACAATCATATGGTAAGCTCTAAAAAGTGTTACAAATGTATAAATAATCGTAGCTGTCATAGTAGTAATAGGGATGTAGGATATGGAACAACTGGATCAACCAAGGGGGTGAGAACATGGACTCTACCCCAGTGGTGGACGAGAAGAGACAGACCCTGGCATGCTGCAATGGTACAATTGTTAACATTCCCACTGATGGTAGTGGATGCACCAGCTGGTGCAATATCTCTGGCCCTTCAGAAGTATGAGCAATATGTTTAGTAGCTACTACTGAGGGCCTCTGATTTATTGAAGAAAGATTATGACAAGCTCAGGATGATTATTTGACAATTCAACTAAACACATAGGAATCCGAGGAACCAAATGTAGCAGAGTTTCAGAGAAAGTTAAATTCTCCTGCCAGAAAGCTTCCTCTGCTGAGATCAGAGCTCTAATAGGGAAGGTGTCAGATCCTATAACTTGGAATGGGGATGTTTGAATAATGTGGTTGAGAATTTTTTAGCTCCCAGACTCCCCTGAGCCCTCTGGGCCTACAGAAGAGGCCCACTCCCCTTTATTAAAAAGTGTTCCCAACTTATTTGAAGATCATTCAGAAACCTCAAATGAAGCAAGTGTCTCTATTAGAGTGTCAGGGGTCCTGAAGGCCACCCCCAAATTTGATGATTTGCTAGAAGGACTCATAGAACTCATATATCATCATACTCATGGTTATAGTTTATTATGGCAAAAGATATAAAGCAATATCTGCAAAGGGAAGAGGTGCATGAGGAGTCACACAGGACTCACCTAATTCTCCCAGCAGCAGGTTGTGACAATAAGTGTGAAATGTTAGTAACAGGGGAGGCTTGTTAGAGACTCAGCGCCCAGAATTTTTCCTGGGGGCTGGTCATGTAGGCAGCCTCTGCCTGGCACATAACCAAATTCCAGACTCCCAGAAAGAAAACAGGTGTTTGTCATAAACTATATTGTTTGTACAAACAGCGGAGGCACAGCGAGCCACTCTTAGCAGTCCTGGGAATGGTGGAACCCTCCCAAATCCAAGTTCCCAAATGCCAGCCAAGGGCTAACCTCGTAAGCAGGCCTTTCAAAGGATACCAGTCTCCCAGTGTGATCCTGGAGCTACACCTTGTAACCATTTCCTCCCTTTCGGATGGCACAATATCTTTGTCAACAGAGGGCACTGGAGTGACACTGCAAGGCCATAGCCAGAGGAAGGCGGATTCTCCTTCTGGTTCCAACCTGCCATTTTTCTTTGGCCTGGTTGCCAGCACCTCACCAGCCCTCATGGACCAGCTCCAGCCTCCTCCCTGCATCCTCCTGCAATATTCTCCCCTACTCAGTAGGCTGCTTCCTGCAGACCAGCTCAAGCGGCACCTTCTAGAAAGTTCCTTCACCACTAGCACATGCCCTATCCAAGGAGGTCTGTTTCTCAGCCCTGTGGGAAGACCGAGGAGATATCTTTTCTAAGTTCTCAGTCCCTTCCTTATTCATGCTCCCTCAGCCCTAGCAATAGTAGGTGCTCACACACGTGCTATATCTATATTCCTCAGAGTCCTTTTTTATTCCTTTTTATTCCATTTTGTAGTTAACTATATTTTACTAATTAATAATTTTAGATTAAATTTTCTCTGTTCAAATTACTTGTGTGGTTTCTGTCTCCCAACTGGGCCCTGAATAATGCTGTGCCTTAGAAGATCATGCTTGCCCCCACTGCCCCTCTTGACAACCAGATAACCAGGTTAAATCTCAGCACCCCTAACTGGGATGTGCTGGGTCAGCTAACGGAGGTTAGGGACTATACATCAAAAGAGCTGCAAGATCCAGCAAATATGTGCCAGCAAGAGTGGGGAAGGTATGTGTGGGAATCGATACTAAAGAGTATAAAGTTGGATAAAGGACAGTTTATCAGCATGGAGCACTCTCTCATGATACACAAGTTTTGGCAAGTGCCCCACTGCTGCTGGTATGGCTCTTAGAAGTTTGGGAAATATGATGACCCCTGTGAATGACCCAGTGAATGAGAAATACCAAAACTGATATGACAAATGGTCTGAAAAGGGATCTTGACACTCAAAGAAGTGGGTGTGCTAGCAAGGACATACTAGGTAAGTCTGGACACCACCCCCACACCAGCCAGCAGTGTGCTGTAGGAGAGCCCAGAGGAGACCCTTTTACTAAAGAGGTAAGGAATGCACTCATGAGAGAGGCACCAGCATTACTGGGAAGCTTAGCAGTGACTGTCTTCTGTAGCTAAGGCTTGGAGTAGAAGACAACATTGCAGAACTGAGCTCGTTGCAAGCAATGAGAATCTTGAAATAATAGAGACCTAGCGGCAGCATGTCACCATCTGCAGGAAGGTGAACACAATTCTCACAATGAAATCAAGGTCAGTGTAGCAGCAGGGACCCTCCGAGAGCTGTGGAGATAGTATATAGAACATGGTGTTCCTAGGGCAAGATTGATAGGCAGCCAGCAAGAGTATTACACAATTACCCAACTAAAAGAAATCAAGAATGGCTAATCAGGAGTCGGCAGGCAGCTTCTCAAATAAAAAGTCATGATCGCTTGCCAGGCTTCTGGACCTGCGCCAGTTCTCATCTCCAGAATGACTGAAGGGAAAGTCAGGTCCCCATGAAAAATGACCTTGCCATACCACAGCAAGTGAATTAAATAGCAAGACTCCCAGTTCTTCCTGCAAAGTGACCTACAGCCATTTACTCAGGTAACCATTCAGTGAGAAAGTGACAACTTACTAGTACTGTTGGGCCCAGGATCAACTTTGATTCTGAGGCATCCAAAACACCACCGTACCTTCCATTACATTCAAGGAATAGGGACTGAGGTCATGACCCAGGCTTGTCTCACTATGTGCCCACTGGGTTCATAGACTCATCCAGTGATCATTTTCCTGTACCTAAATATAATAGAAATGGACATACATCAAGTTCTTGACTCATGGAATAAGAGCTATTATAGTGGAAAAAGCCAGGTAGATACCTATGAAATGTCCCTACTCTCCCCAACCCAAAATAGTAAACATAAAACAATATCATATCCCAAGGAGAATGGCAAAACTTAGTGCCATCATCAACATTTTAAAGAATTCAGGAATGGCGATCACCATGATATCCTGATATCCTCGTTTAAATTCACCACTCTCGCCCCTGTAAACACTGTAGTGATTACTCTGGATAACAGTGGACTACCATTAGCGCTGTGCTGGTAAATGGCTAACAACTGGCTTTCCAGAGTTTGGGCAAGGCTTGCTTTGTAGCATTTGCCAATTACTGTGATATAATGCTCCCACCATAGGCTTAATAACCAGCTCACAAGGCTGCTGAAACTAACAATCACAGGTCGGTATGGGTTTATATCAACACACATATCACCACAGACTTAACTAAGTAGAAGTCACTATAAGCAGCTGTGCTAGATGGTATCTTTAACACAACTTTCAACATTGCTGTAGCCATTAAGCTGGCTAGCTTGTCTTTCCCACTTATACCATAAAAAAGGATCAGAAGTTGTTCATATTTACATGGAATGAATAACAGGACACCGTTATTGTCCCTTCCCAGGGCCTTAACTCTCTGTTAACACCACAGGGCTCTGTCATGACATGGTCCAAAAGGACTTGGATGTTCTGGAGATTCGACAGACATCACATTGGTACACAATATCAATGATGTTGTATTAGTCAACTGGATTTGTAGAAAATGGCAAGTACTTTGGAGTATCTTGGCAAGAAACACGAGCTCCAAAGCTGGAAGATAAGCCCTAAGAAGATTCAGGTGCCAACTATATCAGTGAAGAGTTTTTAAGGTTCAAGCAGACTGGAGCATGTTGGAACATCTCTTCCAAAGTAAAAGACGAATTATTATGCCTTGTGCATTTTTAAATTATTATTATTATGCAAGTGCACGCAGGAGTGCTACATGGGCCAGATAATCCACCATAGTATCTGTGGCAGGATTAAACCAATATGCGAAGTTTGTGATATAATATCCCGCTGGGGGCTGCCTCGGCTGAAGCTGCCCTCTACCTGGTAGAAACAGCACATAGTCAATGACTAGGTGATGTGTGATATCACAAAGCCTTAGCTCTTGCTTTAATTTTGGACAATATGAGGAGCCCTGCCTGCCCCACCCAAATTCCCCTCCGGAGCTCCCTGCAGAGTCAGCTGAGGCCTTGGTGGTAAACGCCTTGAGAGTAAGCCTCTCCCTCTGCCTATTCCTGCTCTCCTCTGTTCCTTACAGGTGCATCTCTCAGGAGCACTCCCCAAGAAAACTGTGTGCAACTCTCCATCTCAGAGTCTGTTTCCAGAGAACTCAACCTAAGACAGCCTCTAATGGAACTCTGAATCCCACTCTGTCTTTATCTAGAGCAATTCTATTATTACTGTTTTATCATTATTTTTTTTTCTCTTTATTTATTATTAGTGTTATTGTCATTATTCTTTGCTTCCTGGTAAGATTTCCTCTGAATGAAATGGCAAAAGTAGCACCAGTCAATGTCTCACACCTAAAGTGGCACCTTGGGTTTTTATTGCCTTGTAACAAACCACTGCCTTCAGAAGCCTGATCTAGAGTTTGGACTTTGCTACAAAGTCCAAGATGGAAAATATATTGCTTTTTACATGCCACTGGCAGAGCCTTCCAGCAGAATTTCAAGAAATGTTCTGAGGTCATAATCATCAGAAAATGAGCATAATCAATTAAACAGAATTAATTAATAAACTTAATTAATTAAATTTAATTAACAATGTCACCCTTGAGTAGGAAGGAAAGAGTAATAGCAGTATACGTGACGTATATTTGCAGAACTGTTCTAGAAATTGTATAAGGCCAAGTACAAGGATGGACGTAAGCAGAGGGAAACACCCAGAAAAAACCCAGAACTACTACAGAATTGGGTGTTCGGGGAAAACATGGGCTGTTTTACAGGAGCAGAGCTCCTTTCTGGGTTTAGAGCAAGGCAGAACAGTTTTTCCTCAGAAGAGATGCACTGTAAGAATTAAATCCATGTGGCCGTCAGATTGAAGGCAACACGTGCCTCCCTGTCCTGGAGGGCAATGAACAGGTTGCTCTAGAATACAGACACAACTGAGATACCAAATGCAGAACTGTCTGAGATCGTAGTGAACTAAGACTTCCCAGGGGCAGAAGGACTCACAGGACTGAACACAGGAATTACAAGCAGAAAAATCAGCCCTACTGGTGACCAAAGAAATCAACTAAAAAACTGAAAGGTTTTAGGGCTTTTTGATAATCCAAAAAAAAAAGTGACTACTGCAAATTAAATATATAAAAGTCACTTACATTCCCAAACAAGCTATAAAATATAATGTAGAAAGCTACTCTCACACTGTATATGTGTATATGTATGTGTGCTTGTTTGTGTATGTGCACGTGTATATATGTGTGTAGCTATTTCATTTGGGAAGATATATACACAGAACTTTTCTGGGAGGAAAAAAAACCTGTGCCATTTCTGACCTATTACCCTCAGATCCATTCCTCACCTTCCCCCTGCTCAGGTATTTACTAAAGTAGCTGACCGCTCAAGACCGCATTTTCTGGGCCTCTGTGTCAGCTTGTTCTGGCAGGATGCGGCCAGTGAAAGACACTGCTGGGAGATAAGGAAGAAGGAGAGGAAAGAAATTGAAGTATTTTGTTCCCTCCTTCTGTGCCTCAGGAGTCAACTCAGCAGTGAGTTTTCTCCATGGCTCCCGCTCCCACTGGACAAAGACTTCAAGCATTTAGCTTCTGCCAGGTGACTCCAGCCGCTGGCTCCCGTCTAGGGTGTGCAGACTTCCTGCTGTTGCCAATTTCTGGATTGCCTTGTCGTTCACTGTTTGCCTGCACAGCTCTTTCACCAGCCATGTAACCAATTCCCACCATTCAATTCCCTCCGTTTAAGTACTCAAATGGTTTTATCCTGCTTAGACACCAACTAATCCAAAAACTAAAAAATTTACTGTAGGATAAGAAAATTTAATTATTGAAAAGACCAGTTTCCTGGCTACAGCTTCTCACAGCCCTTCTTCTTTTGCACCTTCCTCAGTCAGCTCAATAACTAAACAGAAAATTGAACTACACTGGCTCCAGATCAAGATTGACAGGGAAGATCCAAACAATTGATGAAGAAAGAATAGAATAAAACTGTACAGGAACGATTAAACAAATAGTCATCCATAATAAAATGTCTCTCTATTCAAAAGTGACCAAACAGTACCTAAGCAAAAATTCTGCAACAACATAAAAGAGGGAGTGGAAACTAGTGTGTAATGAATAAAGAAGACTGTAGAGGGTTATTTAATCTAAGAAGCCAAAGAAGCATTTCAAAGGTCTAATTACCTTTGAATTTCCAAGGTAATTAGAGAAATGGAATGAAAGATGATATACTAGAATGAAAAGGCAGGTAGAAGAGTTAAGTAAATATGTTTGAGACAAATAATAGTGTAGAATTTTAAGATGATATTTTAAACATAATTAAATCTGTAGAATTATGATTACAGCACAGAGCGCAAGTTTGGAAAAGTCACCCAAAATGAATAGAAAAGAATTAAGAAGATGAAAACAATTGGATGGATTGTGGTTGATGTGCAGCCCAATAATGGAGATCTAATATAAAAATAACTGGTATGCCTAAAGGAAATATGAACCAAAAAAAGCAATAAACAATATTAAAATTCACAGTAGATGAAAATCTTTGTGAAATAAGGAAGATTTTGTATCTAGAGCTCAGAAGGCTCACTCTATTCCAGATAAAAATAATAATAATAATAATAACCTCACAGTAAACCAAACCTGGCAAGGTTAAATTTCAAATATGAAGAAAGTATCCAATAAGCATTCAGGCAGAAGTAATAAGTTATTGTTATAAGAAAGAAATGAGATAACTCTCAGACTTCCCTTGAGAAACATGAATAACAGGAAGTTGTGGAGCAATGTCTGCAGTATGTATGGAAAAGAGGTGACCTAAATATGCAAATTTGTGTGTATGTATATACACATATATACACGTACACTGTATATGTATATATATATGTATATATATACACACACACACATAAACATACATATATATATATATATATATATGAAGGCATTATAAAATACACAAAGATCAGGAAGTGTTATCACCTAAACACCCTTCCTATACACCACTGAAAAGTAAGTTCGTCAATTGAGAGAAATTGAAATAATACTAAAACCAGTTGAACACATTGCTAAATCTAAGAAACTGGAGTTATTATGGTCCCACAATGATATATAAATGTTATTCTTGAAAACCCCAATTAACACAGTACAAAAATCTCAGAGTATCTTCAAAGGAGTGGAAAAAAGGAAGGAAGTAGAAAAAAGGGTAAGTGTGCTAATCTCTTCATTTTTCTTCCAAAGTCTGTTAATACTGCTTTGATTCTGATGTAATAAATTGAGAAATAAAAGTTTAAATATATTATTTGGAAATATAACTGAGAAACATACATTTAAATATATTATTTGATAAAAGAACTAAGGCTCCTACAAGTATCTAGAAACCAAGATCTGGATACTAAGTCTACTCATAGCTACTCGGGTATTATTGTCCCCAATCCCTTTGAGTGGACAGAGCTAGAAAATATATGTATATATACATTACACACACACACACACACACACACACACACACCACATTTACATCTGCTTTTATTTCCTATGTATATATTAAAAGCCATGAGTTCACACTGGTTCCTCTAATTCCCATTCAACACTGCAGGGTTTATTCTGGCTAGGGTTGCCAGATAGAATACAAGATGCCCAGTTTAGCCTGAATTTCATATAAGAAACAAAAAATTATTAGCATATGTCCCAAATGGTATCCTGTATTTTCATTTGCTCAATCTGGCAACTCTAATTCTACCTGTCTTCATTCTCATATATATTCTCTCTTTTCCCAACAGTAAGGTACCTGACTCCCATTATCCTCAACATATTTCTCAATCTCCCAGTATATGGCCAACCTCTTAACCCCAGGTAGCCCTTGTCCTCTCACTTTGCACACAGGCCAAGATGCTTCTTGAGCTACCTACTTCATTTTTGGCCTGCTAATGGCTTTTTGATGATGAATGGATGAAAGGGAAGAAAGAAAATAGTTTTAAAGAATGAATGAGAAAAGGGTACGAAAACACGGTAATAGACAACCCAAAATCTCAATGGCTTACAACAAACATGTACTTCTTGCTTGCAGGTCTCTAGGTGGGCCACAGTTCTGCTGGTCTCAGCTGGCCTCTGTGGGGATCCCCAGGTCTCATTCTATGTCCCAAGATGATGAGGCAGCCATTGTCTGTGGCTTCGTATGCAAGGGGACAGAAGCTCAAGGACAAGATAAACTCAAAGTCCTTCTTAAAACCCCCTCTCAAAACTGGCCACTATCCTTTCCATTTATACTGCATTGGTCAGAGAAAGCCCATGGCAAAGCTCAAAGTCAAGGGGGCAGAAAGGAGAGTATACACTGTTTACTAGGAAGTATGGACAAATAGAGGAGAATGGGTGAATAACCTAGGCCAAGTAATACCATCCACTGCCAAAGCAAATTTAGTTAGTATAAACACAACCAATATAATCACCATACATAAAAGGATAAACCCATCAATGGGGAAAAAGAAAACTCTCATATCAAATCAAAACACTAAACTCAACTGTATTCTATGCATAAGAGATAGATGTAAAATAAAATAACTCGGCATGGCTCAAAGGAATAGAATAATTATTTTTAAAAAGGAAAAAGGACATGTTTTTATTATGTAAAAACCTGACTCCAAAACCTTGCACAGAACTCTCTAATAAAATAACCACAATGGGTATATTTAACACTGTCGTATGTTATATTTGAAAGTTGCTAAAGGTGTAGACGCTTAGGAATTCTCATCATAAGGAAAAAAATTTTTCTCTGGGTTTCTTTTTTATTTTCTGTATTTATATGAGATGATGGATGTTAACTAAACTTATGGTAATCACTTTGCAATATACACATATATCAAGTTGTTATGTTGTACATCTTAAACATATAGTGTTATATATCAAATTATGTCTCAATAAAACTGTAAAAAAGAAGTCTGTAGCAAATTAAGTAATTATTTAATATAAAAGTCAAAAATGTCTCCTCCCCCAACAAACCAAGTTCCAAACCTCAAACCCATCTTTTGAAAAAGCACAAACACACTCTTAACAGTGATAGAAATTATAGATATGAGAGACAGGAGAGAGAAAGGTCCATACTATACACAAGTTTTATCTTCTTGTCTATATTTACAAAATAGAACATTTACAGAAATAGAACCATATTATATCACAGAAAAAAAAACATAAGAAATTCCAACTAGTTTAGACCATATTCACTGAAAACAGCCGAATAAAACCTGCTATCAGTAGATTACTACCATAGAAAGTAACAACAAATGAAGCCCACTCATGAGAGAGATCATTCTAAATTGCACTGGTTAAGGGTAAAAATCAAAGCTGCAACTGTAGAATATTTTGGAGAATAACAATAATGGGAACACAACACATAGATGCTAGAGCTGGCATTTCTTGTTAAAGGGAAAAAGATGTTGGAACAATTAGCTAGTCTTCTGGAGGAAAAAAGTGAATTTGAATCCTTACTGCATAATTCCTTATGCCAGATGAATTCCACATGGATTAAAAATTAAAATGCAAAAAGGGAACCATTTTTTTGTCATTTAGAGGTGGCCTATGCCTTTCTTACATTGAGCCAAAGACAGAAACTAAAACGATAATATTGGCATATCAGACTCCATTAAAATTTAAAGTTCTAAAGAGTAAAAAAAAAAAAAAATTGCTAAAAGAAACTAAATTCTAAGGGAAATATTGCTAAAATTTTTAGATAGAGTGTTTAATAGCCATAATATGGTAAAATGACCATATGAATCCATACAAAAAATTGAACCCCAACCAGAAAAAAATGCAAATCGCATGAACAAACACTTCAGAAATGGATTTAAATGGCCAGTAAGCATATAAAGAAATTCTCAACCTTGCTAGTAGCATGTGTTTGTGAGTACATGAACATGTGTGTCTGCGCACAGGAAAATGTCTGAAAAGATGGGCACTAAGTTGCCAACAATGAATATTTCTGGAGAGTGGGATTTCTCCTCTCCCTTTTGGAATGGCTTGATTTTTTTTTAAATCAGCATATGTTAATTTTATGTTTCATGATTAAATTGGTAAACATACTAAAAATATACAAAGAAAAATTTAAATTCTCTTGATTTTTACAAAAATTCTTAAAATCTGGTTTTCATGATAAGGTAGAAGAATGCTACTGACAAAGTGCTATCGACTGAGTTCACATACATTCAAAATAAAATGTCAAAACCTAATCCCTAGTGTGATGCTTTTTGGATGTAGGGCCTTTGGAAAGTGATTAGGTCATGAAGGTGGAGCCCTCATGCTGGGAGCCCCCTTATAAAAGAGACCCCAGAGAGCTCCTGTTCTTTTTGACACGTAAGGAAGTAGAGAGAAGAGAGCCATCTACAATCAGGAAGCAGGTTTTCACCAGAGGCTAAATCTGCCCCACATTGATCTTAGACTTCTCACCCTCTAGAAGTATGAGAAGTAAATTTTTGTTGTTTTGGCCATCTGGTCCATGGCATTTTGTTATAGCAGCCTGAATGGACTAAGACACAAGGGAAAATGTTCACTTTATATTAGGTGATAGGAAAACAGTCTACAAAATTAAATTGTGACTTTGTTTTGCAAAGGAAATATACAAAATAACGGTAGTTTTCCACAATGATAAAATTGTGGTTTGTTATATGTTCTTTTTTGTGTTTTCCATTTGTCTATAATAAATGTTTAGAAAAAACTTCAAAAGTTATTAAATAATAAAAGCTTATCTGTTGCAGATTATGAGGCCCCCATAATCACGGCAAAGTTTGAATTTCTGAAAAAACTTCAAAAGTTATTAAATAATAAAAGCTTATCTGTTGCAGATTATGAGGCCCCCATAATCACGGCAAAGTTTGAATTTCTTTGTTTTCCTCATAAGGAATAAAGTAGGGTTCCTGTCAGAGATATGACGTATTGAGGCACCATGACACAAATTCTTAGGTAGAAATTCTGCCTGGACAGTTCCTGAAACCTCAGTGGGGGATTAGAGCTGTTCATCCAGCATCTACACCTTGAGCAGCGATTCATGCTCAACAAATGTTTATGGGGCACCTACCAGTACCAGGCACGAAGGGAGATAAAAATGAAACAGACAGAATGCCTTTCTCCATGGAGCCTATAGTCTGACAGAGAAGAAGCAGTGTAAACATAGTGTGATATGTGTAATAACAGATAATGCACGCTCAGAGGGGACAGGGATGAGAGAGAGGGTGACCAACCATCCTGGCTTGCGGGGACTGTGGGGGCTCCTGGGAGATAGGACTGTCAGTGCTAACAGGGGAAAGTTACAGATAAACCAGGGCAAGTTGGTTACTTTAGAGTGAGGTCGGGAACAGCTGGAAAGTGGAGGTTCAGCTAAAGCAGTGTTCTGAAAAATAATCAGGCATAGTTATAAGAGGAAGAGGCCCTGCCCTGTGATATTTTTCCTTCCCAGGTCTTTGGAAAGCAGGCAAAGAATTGGGCCAGAGAGCAGAAGTAGTTGTACAGCAGGTCATTTTCTGCTTTTTGGATTACCAAATCCCTTCCAGCACTAGGGAGAAAAGAGATTCTAGCCTGACAGAAGTGTCTAATCCTGCAACCCCCTTCCCACAGCATGAAGATGAACCAGGCCTTATCCATGATGGATGGGGACTGTTGGCCCTCATGGGGAGTGCTAGCTATAAAGCTGCCAGGCTGCATGACCCCAGGGAGCACTACTCACATAGGAGACAGCTGTCCCTCCTAGGAGGCAGGCAGGATGCCTGTCAGGTCCTGTAGAATACTGAGGGCTGCTTGCCTGCCCAGCCTAGGGGAGTTTTCTAGAAGAGCCTCATAAGACACTACAGTTCAACTCCCATTAACCCATTCATCTCTGCCCAAAGAGGAGTCTTCTTTTTGCGGAAGGAACCAAGACAAAGCCAGTTCCTCTACTGTAAGACTCCAGTAGGTGACAAGAATAGAATGACTTAGTACCAGCAGTGCTGCAAGGCCGAGCAAAAACCAAGGAAAGTAGTGAGCATTGCAAGGGTTCACTGGTTCAACATGTCTTCTGAGTGGACACTGAGTCACAAACAGGGCTTTACAGGGACTCTAAGGAGAATTACAAGATAGGTGACTCTACAAAAAGTAGAGGCAGAGACAGCCAGCCACAGATCATGGGAGCTCTGGTTATATTCTGTGGCAGTCTCTTATTTACCAGAACTGCTATTGGCCTGCCCTACGTACATTGTCTTTCATCCCTGACATCTTGAAGAGACCATGTAGCCTCTATTTTCAGGGTTACTAAAAGAGTAAACTGAGCTCCCTTCTTTTACTATTTCTGAAAAACAAGCAAATTCAGTGATGATAACACCTCTTTGCCAAGTCGCTTTTTGCCCCAACATAACTACCATATTCACTATTTACCAAAATTCAGGTGAGCTTGTTATTTCATGAAAGGAGCGCTGACATTCCCATACCTCCCTCTGGGACCCATACCCTTTGAGCAGGCAGGAGAATGATGTTCCCTCACCATTGAATGGGAAGTCTTACTCCCCATGAGTCCAGGAAAGCAGCAGGTCAGAGTTGCTGTCCCTGCCCATCTTGCTGACTCCTCTCACTTGAGCACCTCCACCTCCAGTGAGGAGGCAAGAACCTTACCAGGCCTTTGCACTCCTTCTCTGATCCTTTTCTGTTACTGGAATGTATTTCAAAAGCTATGGTATATCCTCCCTCAAATCAAGCAAAGGTTCACTTAGACATGGTTGAAGAAGACAGAGGTCAAGAGCAGCTTGTACAAGGTCATATTTAGGGGTGTTTCTAAAATATAAAGGTTGCTCACACATCAGCCTCCTAAATACCTGCTGTCAGCAAACCACTAAATGTGCTTCTCATCCCCATGAAATATACTCTGGCCTAAGGCTTTGTAGAATGGGTTCTGTGGAACACTAGTTTTTTGAGATGCTCCCCACCAAAAAGGGATTCTGTGGTCACATAAGGTTGGATGAGCACAGCATGCCAGAGCTATCCTGGGGAACCCAGGAGACTTCCTATGGGCCTGAGATCTAGAGGCATTCCCTCTCTGTCCTTCCTGAGAAGTAGGTAGCAACAGTGAGCTATGGCTGCGCTCTGATGTTTTCTGCATGAGGAACAGCTAGGATTTCTGTGCATTTCCCAGCCAGGGTCCAACTCAGACAGTTCAGGAGGTTTTAGCATGTGGCAAAGACTATTTTCAGAGCTGCAGAAAGAGGGGAGGGACAGCATAAGGAGAGATGGAGGCTCCCAAGGGTAGCCACGAGTGAACCGGAGGAGAGTTTCCTGGAGGACAGTGAGGGCTGGAGCCATGGGGCAGGGCTGGCTTGTGGGAGGTGAGTTCACAGAAGAACCATCCTCTTCCAGAAATACAACACCAAAGAGCAAGGAGCAGGAGAGAAGGAGCCCTATCTCTTTCTTCCAGACAGGAAGGGAAGTGAGAGGAGAAGGGAGTGCAAATGGAGGTGTCTGTAGGGTGAGCCTCTTGGGATGCAGAGAAAGATGGAAAATGTTGGGAGAGGTTATATATCAATAACAAGGTTCTCACGTTTTGTTCCCTTGTTATTGATATATAAGCTATGTGCTCCGGCTCCAGCCTCTCCCAACGTTGAAAATCCTTCATCGTTTATAAGTGAGATTTGCTTTTTTTAAATGTTCTACTAACAATAAAAGAGACAAGACCTGCCTTTAATCACTCTAAATAAGGTAAAAATGGTGAGTTTTGCTGTCACCATTGGCCTGTAATTTCTGTCCTGAGAGAAGCAGTAAGGATGAAGCTCATGGTTCCCTTTTTAGGATGGTTGCCCTTTTGTGCTAGCAAGGACATCCCTTCAGGAAGGATGCACTTCCTCTGTCATTCTCTCCCAAAGACACAGTCACCTGAGGATTCTGGGGCCTGAACACTTCTGGGAAAGAAATACCCTCCACCTGCATGGTGTAGGAAATAAAAAGACAACCACACCTCTTTCAATAGGTCTCTATCTCTTGAGGTCCTAAAATTTACATTTTATTGTAATAAAAAGAACCAAAGGATACCCTGGCCCAGAAAAGAGATTTAGTCTTAATTCTGATGGATCATACAGCATTCCTTCTTAGATATCTGTAATGTACATTATTAAAATATCTAAACAGTCCTCCAGAAAGAAGCCCATTTCACTCTGCTTAATACAGGATTTTCCATATGCATGTGAAAATAGAACTTTTATTTTCCAAGAACCTCTTTTTTCATCTTTTGGAAAGTTCTATGGTCTTCAAATAAGCCTGTATCCAGGATCTACATTTAGTAGGAAGCCAAGCTTAACTGTGTAGTAGTAATGCTTTCATATAGCAAAAGAGTAGAGCTAAAGATGTAGGAGGAAAAAGCCATGAGGAAGATGTGTAAACGAGTATATACCTCCTAATCAAACTTAATAAAAGGGAAAAGATTGGTTTCAAGACTGTTAAGAATAAAGTATATGATAACTTCCATTCAGTGGTGCACTTGTGCTTAAGGTGACAAAGATATATGCCACTTGTGCTAAGAAATAGCTTGCCTGATATTAGCAAGAAAGACCTCTGAAAGAAAAGAAATCTGATGCATATGAGGGAGAAAGGAAGAGAATGACACTTTAGGAAGGATTTGTGCCTGCAACTTCTCTGATGTGGCCATAACTAGAAGTGGTCTGTGGAGTGCAGGAAAGTTGTTTACCAACAACAGCAAAAATGAGGGGGCCTGTGGCCAGTGACAAAGATGCCAAGGGGGTGTCAATAACAATGGAGAGCCTGAAAGACCAGAATTAGAATTTTAAATTTGATTCTAGGAGCAACTGGAAGCCATATAGACGTTGGAGAATCTTCAGAATGAAATTAACGTGCAATGCAATGCACAGGATAGCTTGGAAAAGAGGATAAATTTAGAAAGCTAATTAGAAGTTTACTAGTCCTTATTAAAGAAGTCAGGGACCCAAACTATGACTGTGACTCGGAGCTACAAAGGTAGGGATAGATATGAGAAGTAACAAAGTTGGAAACTTTATGTTTTACTGGTAAAACTGTTACAAGTGGCTAAGGAGGCAGGGGAGTTGAAAATGAACTAAGTTTACGAGCCTAGTGTGGAATTCGAGGCTTCAGACTATAATCTATCCCAGCTCAAATTTCTTGGCAATTCTTCATCACCATTTTAGTGGTTCTGCTTCATCATATCTGGGCAAGTCAGCTGGCTTCCATGCTTCAACACTTTTTGTGCCCATCAACTCTGATGCCAGAAGCAAAGGCAGCTGGATGGGGGAAATATAGCCAGAAATAATAGAAACCCAATAGAAAAGGAAAGCTGGAATGCATTCTTTTGTGCTAAAAGAAAATTAAAAGGAGACCTAAAGATTACCTTAAAATCCAAACTACAAGTCATTTGTATACCATCATCTTGAGGCCAGAATTTTAAGACCTCAGCCCTGAGCTTAACACAACCCTGTCTCCACCACAAAGACTGAAAAGCTCAGCTGTCATTCTAATGATCCTGAAATACACTGATGCCCAAGTGGATAATGTCTAAATCTTCTTCTGCACATGCCTGAAAAACATCTTATTCCATGCCAATATGTCTTATCTCGCAGGCACATTCTGATAGTGCCTAAACCCAATATTACAGGTCTAAGAAGCATTAACTCAAGTTCAGCCTCATACTGAGGCTGACCTCAGCTAGATGATGGAGAGGTACCTCTCCAAGTGCACCATCTTTGTACCAACACATCATCATTATTTTCCCAATATTCTTTCATCTACCACATTATTGGCATTCATTCAGCCATCTTCCTGGTAACCCAAACTCAAAAACCTGTGGTCATCTTTGACCTCTCCTTCTTCATTCAAATTTTATCAGTTCTGTCCCCACATGTTACTGCCAACTTTTATCTCCTTTCCGTTTTTATAAAACACATCCCACAAGTTGGAGACCCCAGCATCTCCATCATATCCTATTTGTGCAGTGCCCTAAATGATTTTTATGATCTGCTTCTTGTTCTTCAAATCCACCACGCAGCTAGAGTCATGTCCTAAAGCAGAGCTAGGGTCAAGTAGGTCTGGCTCAGTCACAAGTGCCTGATGTCAGAATGTCTAAAGTCCCCTTTGCACAAAATTATTTGCATGGCTTTGCACGCTTTCATTTCAAGTACCAACATCTCTCTCTCAACATATCATTGATGAGTGCCCCCCTTTATTTACTTTGACTACATTCTTCACCCAAAATATGCCTCCATAGTTTCCTACTTGTCTTGGTGGCATTATATAAACCTTATAGCTTTTCAAATATTTAAGAACTTACAGAGTAGAAATTGTCTTTACCAACATCAAAATCAAAGCCCTTCTCAAGTGACACATATTCTTCAGTGCCTTTATTAAATCCCTGTTACCAAAAATAATTTCTCTTTCTTTTAATCAATCATGGAAGATTTCAACAAAATCTGCATTGTATTGAGGTTCATTACATTCATATCTTAACGCCTCTATTTGAATATAAGCCCCCTGAGGGCAAAAGCAGTGCCTCATGCTCCTCATATCTCCTAGCATAGTGCCTTGTTCAATAAATGTTTAGTGAGTGATTACATAAATAAACAGTCTTAGTTAGAACTCACACCCCCTTAGCAAACTGGAAATAAATGGAGAATATGGAATATCAATGGGAGGTATTGCTCCAGCTGCTGCTACAATACTGTTAATTACACAATACTTTTATTGAGCAATTCGGCGGTAATTCTTGCAGCTATTCCTCCTTAATAAGATCCATTGTGCACCATAAAATAGTAACTGGGATGCAGTTTGTATTCCACATACATCACATTTCTCTTTAGCAGGTTCTTCCACATCCATAATCTCATCGTTATTACTATTACCCTCAGAAGACAGTTGACTTGCATTAATCAGGCCTGCTGCCATTCCCTTGCCAGATTTTCTGCAGTTTTATTGTGCTTTTGGACATTTTAATTAACTTGGAAATTTAATTTTTAAATCTTACCTTATTAATGCTCTGCCCCCTTGGAAATCCCTTCTTCTTGTTTATTATCACTGACCATTTGTAGATGAGGGCATTAGTGATTAAAGCTCCAAGAACCTCCACACCATCTTGCTACAAACTCTGTGCTATTTTTAAATGGAATGAGAATAGTAATCCAAAATTTAAAGAGAGGGAGGAGATATCTGTTGCTCTGAGAGTTAAAAGACTTATAATTTCAATTTTGCCTTTTACTCCTTATCTACCTGCTCTCTATAGAAGTTCAACAATGTTAGTTTACTAATGCCATATACAGAAGTAAGTTCTGTTGTACGCATTTAACAAGCTGAAGTTTGGTAACTCAATAACATTGACACATAATGAGATAAACAGGACATATCTGATAAAACTAGCTTCTTGATCTTCAGTGATCTTTCTGGACTCTAGGAAATATAAAGGAATAGTCATTGAACATGAGTTTTCCATTTTCTAAACAATAAATAGCAACATCTCACAGCCTAACTCCAAAATGTCGTTTGTGACTTTTCCTGGTCACTATAATGAGGGTATGGGACTATATCAGGATCTTCCACAAAGAATTTACTTCTCAGTAAGAGCAGCCTGCCATGTGTATAGGATGATTTAGTCACAGTCACGTATCTGCCTTCCCTTATAAACATTCAGTTACCCTTTTGGTATAATTTACAATCATGATTTTCAACTTTTCATTAAGAGGATCTACTTTTATTATATAAAAAGAGAAGACTCATATAATTCCATAGAATTTGTTGAAATTACATGACAAAAAGCTGGTATGAACTCAGTAACTACTCTGCATGAGTATTTCATTGATATCAACTACCTCTACATACATTTAGAACACATGATCCACGTGTATGCAGGATGTATTATTTACTGAATTTACAGAGGGTGCTTGGTGTGCATATGTATCTGTGCAGTCCTTGTATTAACTCTGCACCAGCCATATCCACTCTTGCCCAGAGCTCAAAAGCTCACAAAGTAAGAACCCCTCATTTCAGTTATACAACTCAAGAAACAAAATATTTAAACCAAAACCTTTACATGGGTGATTAACTTTGAACATCTTCAAGGGGCGGCTTTTTTTGTGACGATTTTATTTTAAATGTCTGTGGTTTTGTATAATAATAGAAAGATAGTAAACTACTTTATCCTGCTCCTTCCAGTCTGAGCTACATTAAGCAGCTACATAGGGTATCTGCTTACTATAAGGCACAGGCATCCAACAATGCTAGTTCATTACAAGGGTATTTTAAGGATGCAGACTAATATGATGGGACCCATTTGCAAAGAATTCACCCTACTCCAAGTTCCTCTGATGTCATTTACTAGATGATGTTCTGAAGTAAGTCACCTACTATTTCAGAGCCTCAGTTTCTTCATATATAAAATAGAGATAATAAGAATGCCTGGATCGTAAGGCTATTGAGACTATTGAATGCACGTCAAGAGATTAGCCTAATGCTTGGAACATAGTAAGTACTTAATAAAGGTTAACTAGTAATAGCAGTAATAATAGAAGTATAACCAGGCCCATAAAAACTATACAAGCTGAAATTTCCAGGTCTCTCTGTTCAGGGGCTGCAGTTTTTTGCCCATCTAGTCAGTTCTCTTTGCTGCAGACTGTCTTTCTCTTAGCCTCCTAGTCTCTGCTCTTGTATAATTCTGCCCGAAGATGGCTAAGAGGAAGCCTCGCCACTAGAATAGAGGATCGATGAGGGTGAGCATTTTGGTTGATTTTGTTCATTATTGCTTCATACCAGACACCTATTAAGCCACCAATCATTCAATGTTTATAGGACGTGTGGGCTGTCATGGCACTCCCCTGGGACACAGCTCTACATGGTCTTATTGGTAACAATAACATAGCACCATCTGAGTGACTCAGTCTCTGTTTTCAATGACATATTTCAAGGAAAATAATATGATTAGACTGAACAAGGGTCAGGTGTCCATTGCAGTCAGTGCAGCAGGGGCAAAAGAGGCAAAGTCACATATGTTTTCCCATTCTAGGATAAATCCTCTAAAAGAAATGGAAATGGGTAGAGCTATAAATATCTTTATTTTATGTAGTATAAAAGTTCAGAAGACAATTTAGGGCTGGCAAGAGAAATCAAGTGTGGCTTAATAGACTAAGTGGTATTTCAAGCTGGTTTTGAATAATAGATAGGGGTTTAATCGAGGTATTATTTTTATATTTGTAATGTTTATTAAATTTTACTTAATATTTTACAGTAAGCAAAGACACAGTCTACCATTTCAACACAATTTTGTTTAATTTCTACTATATAAAAAGCTTGGCAGTAAATACTATTAGATATGCAAAGACATCTATGCAGGTCCTGCCTTAAGGGTCTTTCAGTCGGTTGAGGGGATAAGACAATGAACCCAAGGCTCTATGAGAGTTAAGTGAGCCTTTTAGGCTAGAATAGAAGTAGAGCTGGCTTCCCGGGGGAGGTGAGACTTGTGCTAAATACTAAGCTAAGCACGAGGAGGCAGAGAGAATGAAAGAGGTAAGTGTGGCAGGTAATATTCATGGCTTACTGAACATCCATTCTCAATCTCCTTGTTTCTTCCCACCTTTGCGGTAGAGACTGGAAAAGCTACTTGCTCACTTTTTCATCTTTCATTGGAGCTCAAAGGGGTCATATGACACAGGACCTCTGGCCAAATGGAAGATAATGTGGTATTTTGCTCTATTAATAAGAGCACATTCATCTCTAGAACTGTTCCTCTTGACTCGAACAAGGATGCGATGTTTAAGACTGCAATAATGTTCCTGCAGCAGTGAGGGTCTTTGCATGAGAGAAATGAGCTTCTTTAAGCAGACCCAGCACAGACATTTGAGGAAACCACCCCTTTACAGCTTTCTTTGGAAATTTTATTAAAATTAGTCTTATGGGAGTTCCAGTCAAGATGGTAAAGTAGGTAAATGCTGTGCTTGCCTCCTCTCACGACCACATTAAAATTACAACTAAACTACATAATAGTCATTACTGGAAATCACCTAAAGTCTAGTCAAACAAAAGTCTTACGACTAGAGACACACAAAAGAGGCCACCTCGAGACTGGTAGGAGAGGGCAGAGACATAAATGGGCTGGTCCAATCCCTGCGTGTGGCAGTTCAGAATCAGAAGAAATATATCAGCTGCAGAGGTCACCCCACAGGAGCAAGGGATCATAGCTTCATACCAGGCTGGAGGAGCAACTTTCTCCCAGACAGAAGTGGTGGCAGAGGGCATTGTTCCTTTGTTGAGCTCTCCCCTGCATGGCTTGCAGACCCAGGCAGCTGCCATATCTGAGTCTCCAGCAACTTAGCTAACACTAGTTGCCTTGCCCTGGTGAGTCCCTGAGACTTATCCCCATCCAACTTGCAGGCCTGTTCAAGCCACTACCAACAGATTTTCTATACAAATGGCCTGTCTTGGCTCATGCTGCAGATTTTTCTAAAATCTCTCAAAGGTTCATAAAACCTAAATAAGCAGGATCTGTCCTTGGCATACCCCATACCTTTTGCTGAGCAGCCCCAATGCCAGCTCTAGCAGCAGCCAGCCTCAGTTTGAGGCTTGGCTTCTCAAAGTACTTCCAAGCCTAGTGTAGGTGGAGGGCATTTGAGGATTGCTTGGTGGCCCAGGCTGCAGCCAGGTGGCCCAGGCTGCAGGTAAACTTGGTCTGCAGCAGGGCCCCTTCCAGGAGACCCCTGTCTGCACACCTGGTGGCCGGTTTTGATTTCAGCCAGAGCACCACCTAGAGTCACATCTGAGGATGACATACCCAAAGGGCAGACAGGGCAAGCGCTAGAGCCCTGCTAAAGCTAATCTTGCTCTGTAGGGTCAGCCCCTGTACAACAGCTCCTCCACTAGTCATGACCAGTCATCACAACAAATCAGTCCAAGGGTCAATCCTTCCCAATGACCAGCAAATAGCAACCAAGTTTCAACTACAACAGGATGGCACACAACCCATATAAGAGACAAACCTGAAGCACCTGGCTCAGGTGATCAGGGAAGGCTGTGCCACTGGGATCCGCATCACACCTACTACATAAAGCCACTCTACTAAGACCAGGAGACATAGCAGCCCTACCTAATACATAGAGACAAACACAGGGATGCAGCCAGAATGGGAAGACAAAGAACATGTACCAAATGAAAGTACAACAAAGCTCCAGAAAGAGAACTAAACAATGGAGACAAGCAAATTAAGAGTTCAAAATACTGGTAATAAGGATTCCCAGTGAACTTAGGAGAAGAGTAAAGGTACTCAGTGAGTACTTTAATAAAGAAATAGAAAACATAATAGTAGTGATAGAAATTTTTTTAAAGTCAGAAATGAAGAATACAAATAATTGAAATGAATACTTTAGGAGGAAGTTAACAGTAGATTAGATAAAGCAGAGGATCAAATAAGGGATTTAGATGATAAGGTAGTAGAAAACACACAACCAGGATAGAAACAAGAAAAAGTAATCCAAAAAAATGAGAATAGTTTAAGGGGTCTCTGGGATAGCATCAAGTGTACCAACATTCTCATCATAGGGATACCAGAAGAAAAAAGAGAGAGAACAAGGAATTGAAAACCTATATTTAAAAAAAAATGACTGAAAACTTCCCTAACCTGGTGGAGGAAATACATACAAGTCCAGGAAGTTCAGAGAGTCTTAAATAAGATGAACCCAAAGAGGCTCACACCAAGACACACCATAATTAAAATGTCAAAGGTTAAAGACAAAGAAAGAATCTAAAAAGCAGCAAAAGAAAAGCAGTTAGATATCTATAAGGGAGCTCTCAAAAGACTATTAGCTGATTTCTCAAAAGAAGCTTTGCATTTCAGAAGGGATTGGCAGGAAATGTTCAAAGTGATGAAAAGCAAGTACCTATAACCAAGATTACTCTACCCAGAAAAGCTGTCATTCAGAATCAAAGGATAAAACTTTCCAGACAAGAAAAAACTAAAGAAATTCACTACCAACTAACACTACCAAGCCTGTGTTAGAGGGACTTCCTTAAGAAGAAGAAAAAAGAAAAAAAAAAGATAAAATATGAATAATAAAATGGCAATAACTACATATCTAGCAACAATTATTTTAAATGTAAATGGACTAAGTGCTCCAAGCAACAGATAAGGTGGCTGAATGAATAAGAAAACAATACTGCTGCGTATGTTATCTATAAGAGACTGATCAAGAGACACACAGACTGAAAGTAAAGGAATGAAAAAAGATGCTGCGTGGAAATAGAAACAACAACAACAACAAGCCAACGTAGCAAAACTTATACTAGAAAAAATAGGCTTTAAAACAAAGGCTATAACAAGGACAAAAAAAGAGCCCAGTAATTCCACTTCTGGGTATTTATTTGAAGAAATCCAAAACACTAATTTGAAAGGACATGTGAATCCATATGTTCATTGCAGCGTTATTTACAGTAACCAAGATATGGAGGCCACCTGGGTGTCCATCAATAGATAAATTAATAAAATAGAGGTGGTACATATATACAATGAAATATTACTCAGCCATAAAAATGAATGAAATCTTGCCATCTGCAACAACATGGATGGACCTAGAGGGTATTGTGCTGAGTGGACTAAGCCAGACAGAGAAAGACAAATGCCATATGTGGAACCTAGAGAATAGAATAAACAAACAAACAGAAACAAACTCACATTTACAGAGAGCATTTTGGTGGTTGTCAGATTGGGAAGTGGTGGGATGGGTGAAGGGAGAGGGGATTAAGAGGTATAAATTGGTAGTTACAAAATAGTCATGAGGATATAGAATATAATATGGGGAATATAGTGAGTAGTATTGTAATAACTATGTATGGTGTCAGATGGGTGCTAGATTTATCAGGATGACCATCTCATAAGTTATATAAATGTCTAATCATTGTTGTACACCTGAAATTAATATAATATTACCTATCAACCATAATTGAAAAAAATAAAATTATAAAAATTTTAGAAATATATGTTCTTATGGTCCTATGTTATAGACTAGATATTTGCATTCCCTCCACCAAAAAAAAAATTATGTTAAATTATACTACCCACTATGATGGTATTTGGAGGAGGGGCCTTTGGGACATGATTAGGTTATAAGGATAGAGTCCTTAGGAATGGGATTATAAAAAGACCCCAGAGAGTTCCCTCACCCCTTCTGCTATGTGAGGACACAGCAAGGAGATGGGTTCTCACCAGACACTAAATCTGCTGGCACCTTGATCTTGGACTTCCCAGCCTCTAGAACTATGAGAGGTAAATTTCTGTTCTTTATAAAGCCACCCAGTCTATGGTATTTTTTTTTTTATAGCAGCCCAAATAGACTAAATCTTTCTAAACCTTTAATTGTCTTAATTCCAAATTTAGATCTAGGCTTTTCTTTGCTTTCCTAAATAAATTAACACAATTTATCAGCAGTCACTTGATATTTCATTGATGATTTGTTAGAAATATGTGCAGTCTTCTCAAAGATTCTCCTTCACCAAATCGATGCACTTACTCTAACTAGAGCTAGTCTTAAGCATTCTTTGGGGATGTGCACTCTACTCATAACTCATTATCTTTTTTCCTAAGTAAAATGATTTTTAAGGAAGAAACAAAAGGGCAGAAGTGCCTTATTAACTTTGAGGATGGAGAAAAAGAATGGTTAAATCTGGCTCAATATATGGAAAATCGGCCATGGGTTCAATATTCAGTAACTACCCATCACCTTAATACACTGAGTTCGTCTTTATCTCCAGGCTCAGTGGGCTGAGGAAAGTGAAAATTTAACAGAAACTGGAAATGATCACCACAGCAAGCAGCCCTATGCTTTTTCAGGGTCCTGATAGTTTCCATCTTCAAATGCTAAGTGTGTAAAAGCTGGTATTATTTCATGGGTAAGAAAAGGGAGAGGGGCTTAGAAAATAAATAAACCTCATCTGAAAATTTTCACAAAATCAAATCAGTAAATACTGATGAGTAAACAATTAAAGCTAGGACTTAGGGTCTAATGGCCCATGTGACCCAGAACAGGCAAGGTGAGAGAAGAAACTAACACTCAGATGTACAGCCTTGCCCTAGATCTTCACGAATGCTGGAGCATGTGACTTGATGCTGAGGCTGATGGCCAAGATCCAGTTGGGTCAAAGTTAAAATGTCCCAGGTTCATTTCAAGCCATGAGCTGGTCATAGTCGTCTGTATATGCTGGTGGAACATAAGAATTCTAGAGTCAGACACTAGCTCTTCCATGCCCTAACTATGTGACCTTGAGCCACATTTCTAATTCTTTGTGAAATAATGGCACTTTTCCATCTAAAATATGATAAAATGCTATAATGCATCTAAAATAATAGTGTAGTGTGTAGCACATTAAAAGAATTCAATATTGCTGTTGTTGTGGTTGCGTTGTGACTACTTGGTCCAGAGTTATCTCTCATGTCCAGTTGGCACTTGGTAGATATTGAATGAATGAATGAATGAATGAATGAATGAAGAAATGAAGAAATAAACAATAGAATTGTCACAAGGCAGTGCATAATTAACTATGGATTCAGTGAGTTCTAGAGCAAATCACTTTCTTTCAGGCTCATCTTTTCAAAAATATATGTTCATTTTTAAATCAGTATCAATATTACACTATACAGATTTTTTAATATACTTCTGAAGCAAAACTCCTTTTAGTGAGCAAAATATTACACATATTAATGTTTAACAAATAAATGATTACTTAGAAATGAGAAGCAGCACTTAACTAATCCTCAATGTAGGGAGGTCCATTTAAAATGATATAATTTGTTGAAGACTGAGAACTCAGCTTGTCACATTCGCCGAGAAAGTAGAGAGCTCTTAAGGAGTAAATTAGAAATTGCATACACAGCCTTGAAGGAACTGTGTGTCCTCTTTAAATGTCTGTTGAGATCTACTCAAATAAAAGAGGAAGGAGAATAGCTGCAGAGCTTGGCAATTTCACAGCAGGTCAGGAGTGGGAGGAGCTATTGGAAAGAGAGGCTAATTAGAACCATCTAGAAAGGTTGGACTAAGTAATTAACATCAGCATTGCAAGCACAAGTGAAGGTCAAGCTGGTGTAAAGGATCAGATAGCTGACAGAAATGACCTAGGGCAACCAACAGATGAGAGAATGATAGATGTTTCAATCTTGGTCCATTAAAGCAAAAATTACATTAGCATCAAGGAATTTATTGTTCTTAAATATTTTTCTAAACATATCACCTATACATTATGCAGATTACATGTAGAAAGTAAAGTGTATGTGCTATTTTCTAAGTAAAAGTATCTTGAGGCTCACTGTGGGGCACACTGTGGTTTTAGCTTGGCATCATTTCTTGGAACCTGGATCTGCTTATTCAGCTAATCACTGTCTCCCAATTAAACCCACAATCAGTTGGCTTTAAGCTTTTGACTTGGACTGATTCTGAGTATATTTTCCCCTTATGCACCTTACCATAGACTTGGATTTCATTTTTGCCTAGACCCAGGACAAAATGCATGGCATGTTTAAGAAATGGCAAGTATCCCGGTGTGAGTAGAGTGCAGACTACCCAGGAAAAGGGATGGCTAGTAAGGTTGGAAGGGGAGATTTGGCCTGCTGGGTAGAAGCCCATGAGACCATAGGTGGTAGGCATGGATGAGGTTTGGTCTTTGTAGTACTCGATGATCTCTGTACTAGATAGATATTCCTTTCTAGAATAACTTTACAAATCTATAGTTTTGCACACAAGACATCATTTAAAGGTTTTTTAATTGCAGTACCTAATCTCAAAAATAGTCAAGTATCATTTTTATCTTTCATTGTTAAATATTCTATAACGTTCTTCTCCACATGTTTGCCTCCTAAGGATGGCATGTTTTCAATTTATACCATAGGTGCTCACATAATTGATTCTTGGTTGTATTTGCTTCCCCCATTTTGAGAAGAAAATATTTGTTCTGCAAAATTCCACATTGCTTCCCTCTCACCCACACAGATTCCCCTTTCTCGTGAGTACAGTGTCATGGTTGTCCAGGTCTCTGAACCTCCAAGACCTTCCATCCCACTGCTCACCACTGCCTGAGATATTTTATGAGAAATATCTGACTGACTCAATGTGAGTCAGGTGTCTACCCTGAGTGCAATCAGGTCATGGAAACCAGGCCTCTACATGGCCATAAGACCCACTCTTCCAGCCAGGACTGAAGGAGTACTTATAAAGAACCCAGCACAGGCTGTTCATAAAACACAAGCATGCCTATCATATGACTGCATCAAGGCAACATTTACTAGCTCTATGGATGCTAATGAACTAATAAAGAAAAAGAAACCCATTAACGCAACTTGATTGTAACTACATTGCCACTGATTGCAGTTTAATTCTGGGTGGCCTGTTATTCTTTAGTTAACCAAAGAGACAAGACATAATAATTTCAAGGGTAAATGAGAAGATAGACTGTAATTCAGATTATTGTCTGATTAAAGTCTCTAGTCTTCCTGAACCACTCACTTAACCCAAGGAAAGATTTGTATTGACCCAGTTTGGGTCACATGTCTTTCTCTGTACCAGTCAATTGAAATCAAGTGTGGTAGGCACATGTGGTTTTCCCAATCCTACACCTTACAGTCACTCTTACTGTTTTGTGGTTCACAAGCACTCATTATAAGCTGTATTTATTTTAATTACTTTTTATGTCTATTATCTGTCTTCCTGACTGGCATATAAATTCTATGAGTAGAAACATTCTGACTTTTTCAGCATCGTATCCTCAGCACCTAAACCAAACTTTAGTACCTGAGAGCTTCTCAATAAACATTTCTAAATTAACACATCATAAACCCAGCCAAAAATGAAGCTGTACATAAAATTCATTAGCCATTAAAAATCATGATTTAGAAAAAATGACTATGATAAATGAAAAAGAAGTGGTTACATAGCTCTATTTGTAATACAATTTTAGTTTATAAATAAGCATAGCTTTAAGATGCTATATCTCAAATGGGACAGGCAAAATCAAGAGAAACTCATCAGACTACAGAGCCTATAGGCCCTCATTCCATGCAAAGGAAATGAAGAAGAAAACCAAGGCAGAAGGAGGTTGTGCCCCAATGCCACTTGGGTCCCTGGTAGGGTTGCCAAATAAAATACAGGATTCTCAGTTATATTTTAATTTCAGATAAAAACAAATGATTTTTTAGTATAAGTATGTCTCAAATATTACATACTAAATAATACTGAAAAGAAAAACCATTGTTTATCTGAAATTTTAATTTAACTTGGTGACCTATATTTGTATTTGATAAATCTAGCCACCCTAGTCTCTGGGCATCCCGGTACCCACCCAGGGGGCCACAAAAGTCCTGAATTAGCAGTGTGGCATGTTGAGTGAGAGCAGGATACAGGGCCGTGCATCTCCCTGGGTTTGAGGTTAATGCAGAAGGAATGTTCCAGGTGTTCTTGTATGCTCCCGGGGGTGGATTCAAATGATGGCCACCATCCCCGCCATAAGGAGCTGCAGGGTGACCCTGGAGTAGAAGCTAAGGAGTGAGAAGGCTAGCTCCTGGAAGACCCATGGCCAAGACTCAGCATATCTGTAGCATGGCAGATCTGAGGTGGGTCTGAGCCAGCAGGAGGAGGACCAACTGATCCTGACCAAGCCAAAAAGAGCACCCCTGAGTCATGCCAGCTTGCACCTCATAACTCACTCTAACGCTGTGCCAGCAAAGACAACAGACATCTTTCAAGAGGTCAGAAGAGTTCCTAGGGACTAGGGTAGGTAGATTTAGCAAATACAAACACAGGTCACCAAGTTAAGTTAGAATTTCAGATAAACTGAATCAGCCCATGGATCCTCTCTAATCACCATGAAGCAAACCTGGTAGGAAATTTAAAGCTCAATTTTCACATATCCCAAAACAGTGTTTTAGGCCAAGTTTACTATCTTTCTGCCATAAGTGAAAATGCAAACATCAAAGAAAAGAGAAAAAATAGAAAATAAAGAACATTGCTTTTTTTTTTTTTTTTCATTCTGAGTATCTATACACACACATAGAGGAGAGGAGAGAATTCTTCTTAGAGAGGGAACTGATCTTGTAAGATACTTTTCTGGGCCTTTCTTTGGATGTGGTAACCTGGATATGGTCTGAAAAGATAGGATTAAGAGAACAATTTAAACATTCTGTATATTGAAGTAACCAGAATTTTAGAACTTTCTCCTAAGAACCTAAAGCTTTGAGAGGCCTGGCTAAGGGGAAGTAAGTTGATTGTAGTCAAAATCAGGTCCCGGGAATATGAAGAGAAGTTTAGGCCTAAGAAGGAAGAAACCTGTGAGAAACAATTCCTTGCTTAAGATACCAAAAGAATATTTATGCACAGTGGTTTCTAATCTTCATTGTAACTTATTCATTCTTCTGTTATCAAGGCTACTATCTAAGTCCCCTGATTAACTTCAAGCCTTCAGGAAAATCCACTAAACACAAAATCCTGTGGTAGGGTCACTAGAGACTTAAAAGATCAGCAGTGAAAGAATGGGCGCATCCCAGATTCTGCAGTGTGCAACCTGCGTGCCCACATGGGGTAACTCTGACTGACCCAGCCCTGAAATAAAGAAACCTCCCTTCCCCAAATGCATTAGAACAAGATGATCCTCAGCTGGGAGGGCAAAGAAGACTAAACTGTATTATTACCTGGATTAGAGTGGAATAAAATACATCAAACTGGGAATAGTGATTATCTCTAGGTGTTACAACAGGTGACTTTTATTTTCTTTTTAGTGCTATTGTGAAATGAATCTGTGTTCGTTTGCTACCAGGAAAAATGATTAGGAAACAAAGAAATAATCACGCAACAGGCAAACAGCAGCAGTGATGGAATGGCTGGCCATGCCCAGCCTCTCATCTTTAGATGCTTGCTGGGGTCTTAGTCAACTGATGTTCTACTTGCCTTGGTCATGCCTTGCTCAGGAACTGAATTGTCTGACCTGGCACCTGGAAAGTGCTAGTACTTGTAGCAAGGAGGAGTAATGCCCACATGGTGGTAGTGGATGAGTGTGAAGGTAAGACTATGGCTGGGGAGACAGACTTAACAGAAGAACCCAACCAGAATATCTTGTGTTTGGGGAACTATGCTGATATTCACTATTGCAAGTATTCACTAAACTGCTTCTAAATCTTAAGCAAAATGTCAAGAAATGAAGAGGTGTTTTCATATTTTTATCTAGTACCTCTGTGGAATTTACTTTCATTACTCTTTATAAAAATTTTACATTCCAAAATTAGCAGGTTTTTTAATCATGCAATTTTTCTCCCTAGAAGACCTTAGAGGCTATGTAGTGTTACTTCTTCTCTTTACAGATTGCACGCTTGAGCCTCAGAGAGGAGAAAAAATGAGACCAGGATTACATAGTGTATTAGTCAGGATTCTCCAGAGAAACAGAACCAATAGGGGGTGTTTATACAGAGAGAGATTTATTTTAAGGAATTGGCTCATGTGGTTATGAAAGCTGGCAAGTCCAAAATCTGCAGGGTGGGCCAGCAGACTAGAGACCCAGAGAAGAGACAATGCTGTGGTTCAAGGCAGCCAGCAGAATCCTTCTTGCCCAGAGGAGATAAGTCTTTTGTGTCATTCAGGCCTTCAGCTGACTAGATGAGGCCCACCCACATTATGGCGGCAATTTGCTTTACTCAAAGTCCATTGATTTAAATATTAATATCATTCCCCAAAAACTCTTACAGAAACATCCAGAAATACGTTTGACCACATATCTTGGCACCATAACCCAACCAATTTGATGCAGAAAATTAACCATTACACATTGGTTGTTAGAGGTAGAAGTGGAATTAAAACCCAAACCTCCTGATTTTTAGAAGGCTCACTCCACTCATCATATGACCCTAATAAGACTCATACTTCTGAAACAACTAAATTCTGTAGTCTTAAACTTTTCAATAGAAAAAGCTGGGGATAGTGAAATGTTATGCTTAACAAATGTATTCATTTACATGCTTTAAGTGATTTTCCCCAGTAATATGGCTACCTGGAAACAAACCAAGAAAAAAACAAAACAGAAGTTAGAGAGGAAAAATCCAAGACATTCAGCTCTATAAATCCCCCACTGTATCCCTATGTCACCATAAAATAACATTAATAAAATATTTGTGCAACCTTTTGAGAGCCATGGATATTAGATGCAGAATATTGTGAAATACAAGAGGTATATGCGCCAAACATAAACTCAGAAGGACTCTTCTTATCATTAATCTGAATGTTGGATTGTTTCCTCATTAAAATAGAAGCACATTAGAGCTTACATTTCCACTTTTCTTACATTTCAATTTTAGCACTTTGAATTTTACCTCCTACTGTCTTTTGTTCTTCATTAAAGGAAAAAAAGAGAATGTAAACTTCGAACTTAATACATTGAGAAGGCTATATCATAGGAGACATCCCACCCTTAATGCTCTAATTTACTGAAAGAATGTTTTCTTAGCTAAAGAAATAAAACTACAACTATTTAAAATTCCCACTACACTTCTACAATAACATTATTGCCATAGAAAACTATGGATTTCAGTTTCACTATCACCTTTTTTCAGGACTGAGGTTGTTTAATCCATTTGAAAATCCTAAATACATTTGGAAATATTTAGAGACTGCAGCTAATTAAAATCTAAATAGTTATTAAAATGAACAAATAACTGTACTCTATTCAGCTCATGAATGTAATCAAGCGGGAAGCCGTTTCTGAGATGGACAGACCAATAGCTGCACAAGGACTTACAATCCTGCAGTTATACTTTGTAACAGCCAAAATAATGAGACCTCGGGTTAAAACACCAATCCATTCTGTCTTTGGGATACTGATCTTAGTGAGGAAATGTCTTAGCTTAGGCTACTGTAACAAAAATTGTCAAAAATTATTTTCTCACAGTTCTGGAGGCTAGAAGTCCAAGATCAAGTTTCCAGCAGGGTTGATTTCTGGTGAGACCTCTTTTGACTTGTAGATGGCTGCTGAGATCTTGCTCTGTCCTCACAGGGCCTCTCCTCTGTGGAGAGAGTGAGAGAGAGGGAGGAAAGGAAAGGGAGAGGAAGGGGGAGAGGAAGGAGAGAGAAACAGAGAGAGAGGGAGAGGGAGACTGGGAGAATGGGAGGGAAGGAAGGGGGAAGGAAGCCGGGAGGGAGGAGAGGAGAGGAGGGAGAGAGATATCTGGTATCTTTTTATAAGGATGCCAGTCCTATCAGATTAGGGTCCCACTTTTATGATCTCATTTAATCTTAATTACCTCCTTATAAGCTCTAACTCTAAATAGTCATATTGGGGGTTAAAGTTTCAATGTATGATTTTTGATGGACACAATTAAGTCCCCATAGCAGACAATATAAACCTACCTAAAATGTCCTTTTCTACTGTTTAAACTTATGCAGAGGTGTTTTTTTTTTCTTTTCCTCTTCCTCTCTCTCTTCTGCAATTTCTCCTCCTCCGCCACCTCTTTCTTCTTGTTTTGTTTCTCTATTATATGCAGGTTCTTTCTCATACCACATAAGCCTCGTGGTAAATTAGAAAATATTTTTTTTCTGTTATTTTTCAATGCATTGTGTATTTGGGATCTTTTCTTAATTAAAGGGACTGGTTCACCATTAACCCAAAGAACCTAAAACATGCTTTTCTTAATGGTCCCAAGAATTCACATTTGCTTTGACCACCTCCAACTCAACATGGCAATAAAAACACCAGTGGGAAGACTTATTGTTAAGGGTGGAAATTTTTCAAGTGAGCCAACTTCTGCTTCTGTAATCTCCTTGCTTATTTGATGTTAACCAGGGTGTGGTTCTAGGCTTTATAAACTGCCTCTTTTGGGAACTTGGGGCTGATCTCCTCTAACCCTGGGAGGTAGAGAGTCAATCACCCGCCGGCTAATAAAGGCTCATAATTCATCTCAATTAGCTCCGTGTGTTTTAGAATTGATCATACCACAACATTATCATACCTGATTTCAGGGGATTTACTTCTTATATGTATTTAACTTAGGCAAATTCAACAATGCATATTGTCAGGAGACACACTCTCTATCCAACGTGATTCCTAAACACAAACCACTTAGTATCTTGTATTCAACCAAAGAAATAGCAATGTATCCTGACTAGGGAGGAAAATTTGACCATGGACAGATTATTGACAGACAACATAAGATACGTTAAGACATCTATGCTATATTTGAGGGGCAACTTAAAATGTTTTCAAGATTAACTTGACTCTACGTGATTTTTGCCTAACGATCTATCTTCAAAAATAACTCCTAAGATTCAAATTTAAAATGTATCACAACAAGGTTAAGGAAGAAAGGGAAAGCTCAACTGACCGGGTCCCAAAAGTTGAAAAAATCACCTAAGTAGAGAGAAGAAAGGAACAGCATTCCAGGCAGAGAGAACAGTATAAGCAAAGGGATGGCAGCAAGAGTGTGGTGAGAATGTCCTGGGAAGGGCTTCTCCAAAAAATGTGTTCAGAAATCACCCAAGAACTCATTAAAATGCAGGTTCTCCTTTAGTGGTACTGGGTGGCTCCTGAGATTCTGCATGTTAACAAGTTCACAGGTGGCCCTGATGCTGTTGTTCTGGGAGCCTCATTTTGATGACAAGGCACTTAGAAGAAGGTAAAGGAGATAAATTGAAAAGGTGTTTGTCAAAAGGTATTATGTAAAAAGGCAAGGTCCTTTGTTCAGGTCGGTTTAAACAGGGCCTTGAAAAGCAGAGCAAGTCATTGGGCTCGTGATAAGTTATTACTCTTGAAATGATCCACCAGAAAAGCAACACTAAGTATTAGGAAAGTGTTAAGCGTATTGTCTGATGGAGCTATGCAGGGACCAAGCCAGGAAAGAACATTTGTAGTTAATTAATATAGAGGGTTGGAAGAATGTACCACTCAAGGAGAAAAATTCTATTAGAGACAGCAAAAAAATTAGAGTTAAGAACAGTAAAAGCAGCCCACTTAATGAGATTTCATTGTAATTTTATGTTCAAAGGCCCTAAAATAGGTGATAATCTATTTCTTAATAATCTCTGAACAAACAATTATAATAATCTCTCTCCAAAGTTTGAAAAATATTGTATTTATATATTAGAAATATTGAATTGCTTTTCCAGAAAGCACTTCAAAGAAACACCATAATGAGCAAATATTTATACACTAGTTTGACTTAAAACCTAAATATCTCTCCTAAGGAAAAGACAACATTTATGAAATTAACTATAACGGCAGACAAAATTCGTGCCAAATAAAGACTTATTTTACCCTGTATTCTATGCCAAGAACAACATATGTAGGACGAAAAAGTGCAAGACTAAAATCAGATTTCTGCCTTGATTTCACTATCAATTGCTTGGCAGAACTGCTTAGTGAAAAGCTGATTGGTACTTCAAGGTATATTGTTTGGGCCCAGCTCTAGATAAAGGTAAACATTAAGGCTTCCAGGGACTGGAATCACAAGAGTGACTAGCAAAGTTCATAGGAACCAAAAGACCCTGGTGCCAATTAAAAACTATACATCCCATCGCAGCAAGGAGGGAAGCTACTGAATAATTGAATTATCTCAAGCCATTCCAAAGGAGAATAAACAGATGATGGCATGATCCCGTGGAGACTGGATGGAGTTGTGTGCATTAGAATGCTCTATATCCTCTTCCTACGTTGATTAATCATCCAGCTGTGCAACTGTCATTATCAAGGATATCTCTGAATCATGTGGCTCGACAGTAACCAAAGCTGGTTATTCCTTTCTTTTTGTTTTTCTCACATGGGTAAGCACCTTGCTGTTAGGAAGAGAGTTAACCTCCCACTTGAAATAAGCAGATGATCCATTCACCACAGACAACAGTGGGTCAGTCAGTACTGCTGATAGGCTTATGCAGAGGTACACTTGGTAGATGAGAGACATATGCCCTCCTATAAATTGATTTTCTATTGGGAAAGTAGGGGAATGCCGGACTTGAGATGAGAATAAGTAGTTTTTAATTCTCATTTGCTTGCTTATTTATTTACTTGTACTAGAAAACTGCACTCCCATCCCATCATACTAAAAGAAACTTAAACCTGTGGTTGAGAATTGATATGGTATTTATTTTAAAACTATTTTAATTTTCAAAGGATCCAGAGCTTAAGCCAAAGAAAACCATTTGAAATTGTAGAATTTCCACCTTTTCAACCACTCAAGGGAGTAAAGAAAGACATGGGGAGGAGAGGGAAGGAGGCTCTTGAAATATTGTCATGTTAATAGCTGCCTATTCTACCCTTTCTTGGTGGCTATAACCTAGGTGACCATATTATCTCAAGTGAGTCAAGACTTTTTTGCCCAAGTCTATCCACTGATTAAATCAGGACAACGATGAATGTCTTCTCTACTTCCAGGGAAGCAGAACAATAATAGGGAAGAAACAGAATATTCACCAATATTTCCTCTGTTCCCTACATTTCCCAGCCCTCTTGTAATTAACGAGGACTATGTGACTAGCTCTGGCCAATTAAATGTGAGCAGATTAATGTGAGTCACATCCAGACAAACATAATAAAATCCTCATGCAACATTTTCTCTTCTCCTGCTCATGTTCCAGAAGGTGCAGCTATAGACCGTGTCCCTTCGGCCTGGATCCTGGATTCAATATGTGGAACCAAGGCCCCTTGCCAGTTTATCTTGTAAATATATCATGAGCAAGAACTAAACCTTTGTTTGCTTGAGTCTTCCTTCTCATCTCTATCAGCAGACACTTTTTTCATCCTTCGAAGTCAATCTCAAATGCCACTTCTTCCATGGAATCTCTTCAGATAGTAATTCCGAAAGTATTTTGAATCTCTATTTTTTTAATATACCTCATTTTTCCTTAATATTACTGAAAGTCTGTAAAGCATAGCTCAGACTCTGTGACCACATGTACAAGAATGCAGATATCAGTTTCAGCATACGTAGCTGTTTTAGCCCTACGAACCACCCTAAATCTCAGTTTTCTCACCTATAAAATGGGGTTAATGAGAGATGTCATGAGATTTAAATAAGATGCAAGTGAAGAACTTGGCACAGGGTTTGGTGTAGTAAGACACGTGCATACACCATTCAATTATTTTTGTGAACTGGTCCTATGAACTTTCAAGATTATAAGGGCCTTAATATGGAGATGATATGCTCATCTACTTTCCATCTTCCACAATATCTGGAATAGGGTCTCACACATAATAGCTATTCAGTCAATGTTTGAGGAATGAATGAACTAAAAAAAATAAATAAAGAACAAAATAAGTCACTGAAATGAAAAATATATACATATATAATTTCTCTAGGAAGCAAAAAGGAAGAAAAGAAAGTTAAAAAATAAGCAATGGACAAATTTTAAATAAATCCAATCGATTTGGGAAATGGAGATAGATGTAATCTATGTTTACAGGTGGCTGTTTTTAGAGATGACCTCAGGTACAGAAAGTCAAGTTAATCATACTCCTCTATTCACAACATGTCATTTTTATTCTCCTGGTTTTTATAATGTTTCAATGAAGGATTTACATTTTTAATTAAATTCATGGAAGATATCAGACATAAGCGTGCTCTAAATTCTTCATAAGAAATCACTGTGTGTGACCAAGTTAGATTTGATATTGCTAAATAATAATAATAATAATAAATAAATAAGTAAAAATAATAATAATAAATAAATAAAAATAAAGCAGTGGCCTTAGGGAATAGACCAGGTGTTGTTATATTTAGAAATATCTATTAAGTGTATCAAAGTGTTTCTCTTATTGGAACAGGTTTACACCTTCTTGAAACTTCCTTCATAAACCGGTCCTCAAAAATGGGGTTTTGCTCATAATATCACTTATATGTAAGGTATAAACCTAAAAGCAGTAAACAAACAAGACAACAAACAGAGACTCATGGACATTGACAATAGTCTAGTGGTTACCGTAGGGTGGAGGGGAGGAAGAGGGAAGTAGATGGGGTAAAAGGGGTCAAATATGTGGTGACAGAAAGAAATCTAACTATGAGAGATGAACACATAATACTATATATATAGTATAGTATTATAGTATATAATATATATATACTACACACACACACACACACACACACACACACACATGCCTTACTGTTAAATTGTACACCTGAAACTTACTGGATTTCATTAACCAATGTCACCATAAAAATAATAAATAAATAGATAGATAGATAGATAGATAGATAGATAGATAGATAGAGAAAAATAAATAAATAAATAAATAAATAAATAAATAAATAAATAAATAAATAAATGAGAGGTTTTGTTCCTCTACATTTTTAAGCAACAGCGACATCATGTGGCCACTCTGGTAGTTAGCTAGTCTTCTCTCCCAACTGCATTTCCCCAAGGGAGACATTAATATGAATACTTCCCTCCCTTAGGAACAAATTTATTCAAAACACTTTTCGTGAATAGAGTGGGGATTCGTTGTTTAAGCTAGGCACAGTGGTCTGTATCTTATCTAGGGATCATCTCATCACTAAACTCTTAAACAGACACAGTTTATTGAGAGATTTTGTTTCTACAACCATATCAACCCAAGTCAAGTTTGATACACCATTCAAACTGGATTCAGTAATGATTACACATTGTATGTGTGTGATCTTTTCCTATTATTGTGATAAGCCTCCCAGACCAAGTCAAGACCCTTTGTTTTGCACTCATATGGGTCCCTGGAATGCTGTTTGCAGAATTTATCACAAACATATGATGACTAATGTAAGGCTCCTCCACTAAGCTGGAATGCTCCATGAGGGTGGGTGCAGAAGCTTTTTGCTTAGTCTTGTTTCTGCAGCCTCTGCCTCTCACTAGTAGATGTTTACCATTCACTCGATAGATATTTACTGGGTACTGTTGTAGGTGCTTCAGATTTTTCAGCGAACAAAACAGTTCTCTCTGTCATGAAGCTTACATTCTAGCTGAAGTCAGGTAATAAACAAATAAGATGGGAGATGGGAGTAAATGCTATGGAGGATAGGCAGTACTGATGGTAGGGTGCTACTTTGTGTTGGGTGCTCAGAGAAGGCCTGACTAATAAGTTGACAGCTGAGCAGATACCTAATGGGAAGGAGCCAGTTATGTGATTAGTAGGAGAAGCTCTCTAGAAACTTGAACTCGAACTTAGGATGGGAGGAAGGAGAAAAGGGAGTAAAGAAAAATTCAGGCATTATTGGACATGGACTGAGAAGACCTGGGTTCTTACCCTGAATCTTCTATAACTTGCATGCAATCTCAGGCTTTCTTTTCCCACTCTGAACCTCAGTGAAGAACTTAAATAATCATTAAAGTCTCCATCAATTTTAAGACTCTCCATCATGAAATGTCAGAGATTGTAATCTTTAGTGTCATCTCATATGTGTGTGATTAATTTTCCAAAGCAATTCCAGGCATTTGTGTATCTTTCAAGAGTGATTACAACACACACACACACACACACACACACACACACACACACACACACACTGCTACTTGCTCTCTATTTAAAAGAAATTGATGTGAAGTCTATGGGTTTAAGGATTGATTGGTCTCACACCAAGATGTGCACTTAGAGATTTGTCATTATGTGCCCTAACACAGTAATTGTTAAAGGATCCCGGGCTGCAATTTGGCCCTAAGAATCATTCGGGTGAGGGTAAAGTGAATGGTTAGCTTCCAGATAGCAGAACCTGTTAAGTACAAGACTTTTTATGAAAAAATAAACTCCCAGTTTGGAAATTCTCTATTTTGATGGTTTAAGCTGTATGAATGCTTGATAACACAATGACAGATACATACGACGTAATTCATACATAGCATACAATAAATATAATAATACAAAGAGTATAAAAGCCTACTAAAGTTCTTCACATCTAGAATTGTTCCTTGGTAATATGTTTCTCCAATTTTCAACACTCTCACATGCAGAGCCAAGTACAGACAAAGAGATTGATTCTGTGTTGGATGAGTATCAAAGGATTCCTCATCAAGATTATAGGAATCAATAAACATCCATCTGCCAAAAATGTCTTCTGCACTGGACCATCACTTTGCCTTAAATGTCACCAGAAGAGGTTCATTCCTTGAGCTGTTATTTTTCCTAGGAAATTCCTATTAAAATGCAAGGATATTCCCAGAAGAAGCTACCCATTCCACTTTTGTCACAAATACCTCAGGAAGAATAAGCAAAATTAGAAAGAGACATGAAGCCTTGGACAAAAGTGCTAATGTGGGGAGGCAGAACAAGATCGTGTAGCAATGCAACAGGAGGATCAAGGTGAGAAAGCAATAAGTGTTTTATGTGGTGAGTTTCTGCTTTGTACGCCAGGCTCTATAGCTTGAATCTCTACTTCTCATGCATGGTAGATCATATTGACCCCATTATTACAGATGAGAAAACTGAATTTGCCTGAAATCCACAGTTGGTTATAGAACTGGGGTTCCGTCGCAAGTCCACAGCTTCCCCAATGGGCCAGGGGCACTGGGCACCTCAAAGAGGAGGAAATATTAAAATGAAGAGAAGAGTGAAAGGGATTATAAAGAAATAGAAAACTTAACCAATCTGCCATTCTGTCCTGCTCCCCGCCCCATGCCTGAACAATGAAGAATTATTGAGTGCTCCAGGAAGCAGCAGGCACCTCTGAGGCAACCAGGTGTGTGTTAAACAGAATAACTTGCCATAGAACATTCTGTAATAGTGTGGTCAAAGGTAGTCAATCCCTAAATAAGAGACTGAACAGTATTGTGAACAAAGAGTGGGCATAAATAGTAACCTCATCATTTCTGGGCTGTGAAGCCTTGGGCATGACACTTAACTTCTCAGAGCCTCAGTTTCCTCTTCTGTAAAATGGGACAAATAGCAACCTAGCTGGGTTGTGTGGTGATGAAATTATAGCAAGCCAAGCTCAGTGTCTAACATATGGCACATATATCAATACATGTGATCCGATCTCTCTTTTCCTCAAAGAGAAATCAATAAACTAGGGGAAATGAGCTCATTATAGCCAACTCACTTCCTCTCTCACTGCCCCATGAGCTGTGCCTGATTCTGCTCCCAGGTTCCATTCATAAGAGCGGAAGATCTGCTGGTAATCTTATTTGATGGAATTATCGCTCCATAGAGAGGCGCATGCTCATACAGGCACAGCTGAAAGTGGAGCTTCTCCTCAACTATGGCATTTGTGCCACCCTCTGAGAGAGCACCCAAAACATCTGGGCACAGGATGAGTTAAGAACCATTCCAAGGTTTTACTAGATTGAGGAATAGGGGCAGGGAGTGTTAAAACACTGAAATCTAAGACGAATCTTTCCTAGTTGGTTAGAGGCCATAGTGATACAGCTGACCTTGTAATATGACACATACAATCTGGCCACTGGGACAAGGTCATAACTTCTCATGTCCCTTAAAAAAAGATCAAGGATCCTTGACTCAAGGGAAAGAAATGAGCTAGAAGATAGCTCTGCTCTTGACCTTTGTTTTCCATCTTCATCCCACTCCTTTGGAATTATTTATTGAGTATCTAGTACATAGTAAGCATGCAATAAACACTTGGTTAATGAATTACAAATAAATTCAATATTGGATGGATGGATGGATGACAGATGAATGAATAAGTATACGGATAAATTAATTTTAATCTACATAGTTATATTCCTACCAATTTTGAAATAGAGATTTTTTTCATTAGGCTACATGCATTCACACAATGAACAAAGAGATTTGCTCTAGTGCTCTGCCTTTGCTTGCTAGCATTTTGTTCTCCAGTGGGAGTACATATCCCAACACCCAAGTTAGTTATTCTCAGACCCTAATATCCTCTAAGCCTCATAGCTTGACTGGATAAAGCAGCCATGTCAAAATGTGGCATCCCAAAGAGAAATAAGATTCCACTAGTGTTAATACAATATCCCTGAAAGAAGAATGCATTTATTTCTTGAAGTTATAGATGGATGCACAGATATTGGTTACTTTACTGTTCTTCAAATTGTCCATATGTGATTTATATACTCTTTTGGATGTATATTTAAAACATATATTTATTTATTTTAAATTTTTAATAAAAGAAAGGTAAGGAGAGGGTTAACAACCATCTTGAGCCTCTGAAGAAAAGAATAAATCTTTAACCCAAGGCCTCAGGCCTTCACTGTGGTGGGCAGCTCCTCTGATGGAAGAAGCACAGTGTGGTGCCCAGACGAACAAGTAGACAATGAAAGAAAGAGATCCTGTGATCTTTACATCCTTGGATAGTCTTGAATTCCACACAGCTGTTTCTGAACAAAGGGACATTCTGGAAGTGGAGTCTTCTCCCGCGGGATTGATCTTCGTGTCCTTTATTACCTAAGAGTGGCAGGTCTTTGGCGCCAATGATGAAAGCCAATTCACAGGCTGTGGTGGACAGAAAGGCTCTTTATGATTTTCAAGTGTGTGAGGAGGCAGGCAGGGGCCGGCGCCTTGGCACTCCTGCAACCCCACTCAGATCTCAGGGGGCACTGTGCAGTTCAGCTCCACCCCACTGACCTTAGAAGGCCCAACAAGCCACTTCAAGGAGATTACCTCGTTTCTATTTTGCAGCTTTTTCTCGGTTTCCACAAGGTGGTTGTCTAGACATAACACATACTGGCAGTACCTCTTAATAGGAAGCAGAATGAAACAGCCTGACAAAATCTCCACCCAAAGGAATTCACAGTAGATGCTTTCAGAAGGTCCAAGGCTCCCTTAGCCAGACATCCCTGTGAAAGAATGCAGGAAGGGGTAGGGGAGCAATCCACAGGGTTAGGGGAGGACCAAACATATGCAAATTATACCAAGAAGACACATTTTTTTCTATTGGCATCTCTCCCCATGCTTTTGTGGATTGCAATATTCCAAGTGAAAAAATTCTTGAGTAAAAAATTATCTCATTTTAGAATTATTTTTAATTTTGAGTTGATTATTGACATTTTTGTATATTTGAAATAAAATAAGCATTCGGTGCAGTGACCTCATACAGGACATGTCATCAATTATTCCTACCCCACTCCCAAGCTGAGTCACTACCATATCCACACAAATTGTCAGATAATCAAACTCTCACGAACTCATCTCTCTCTTCCCTCTCCTATATGACACATCCATGTATTTCTGAATGGGGTGTATTTATGGCCGCTGTGACAAGTATCATTAACTGGGCAGCTTAAAAGACAGAAACATATTATCTCACTGTTGTGGAGGCTAGAAGTATAAAATCAAGGTGTCAGCAGGACTGGTTCTTTTGAGAGCTGTGAGGAAAGGGTCTGTTCTAGGCCTCACTCCTTGGCTTATAGATGGCTGCCTTCCCTCTCTGTGTCTGTCTCTTTGTCCAAATTTCCCTTTCTTATAAGAACACCAGTCATATTGGATGAGAGCCTATCCAATGACCTCACTTTGTCTTCATAGCTCAGTAAAGATCCTATCTTTAAATAAGGTCACCTCCTGAGGTACTGGGGGTGGGGACTTCAACATTTAAAAGGAGAGGAGGGGGACACAATTTGACCTATAACATAGAGTTTTGCTAAAGTCTCTTTTCCGAGTAGTGACTGGTGCATCTAGGACAGAGCAACTTCAAGGCTGGATGCTGTGTAAATCCAGAGAGGTCTGTGCTCAAAGCAGTCACATGCTCAAGAGGATGTGCTCTACAAAGCACCACAGAAAGGTGCGGATTTGATTAAAACACAAAAAGAAACAAGAAAGCTTCTTCTCAAAGCAAGATAAGATATTGTTTTATAGTGTGTATCGAGCCACAGAGGTTTTGTGTGTGTGTGTGAGAGAGACAGAGAGAGAGAGACAGAGAGACAGAGAGACAGAGAGAGAGACAGAGAGTAAAACCATTTCCTTATTGCATTTCCTTGAAGGACGCTATTTTTCTTTTCAATTGCCTTTGAGTTTTACATTTTTCATTTTTATCCATAAATCCACACCTAGCAAGGCCTATGTTTAATACACACCATGATTATTTAGCAATGCAAACAGCATATTCTATATTCTTGAGATGTCCAGGAACTAATTGGTATAATCTCCCATCACATACTCATCAGAGAATGAGGGACTAGTATGGGGAATTTAGTCACTTTGGGTCCTTCCTCAGCCTATCCTTCCTTTTCTGTGTCTCTTCTTTAAGTGATATAATAAATGCCTGGTTAATAAGTAACCACGGAGAAGCAAGTGATATCAGTTTATAGTTTCAAATGTATTGAACATTCAAACCAGGGCTGGGGTCTAACAGCCCATGGACATAATGCAGCCCCTGTCCTCTCCCCCTGTCCCCACCCTGAGGGGAACCTCTGTGCAGCATAAGGGACAAAGGGCTGTCTACACTTCCAGGTTGGAATCCCAACCAGGAAGTCACCTGCCCTACTAGCACCAAGATAAAATAAGTGGATTTGTCTTTCTTTTTAAGGGTTCTTCTGGCTTTTAGTCCTGGTGACCTAAGAAAAGTTAGAGTTCATCTAAAAAAAAATAACCAGAGTGATTAAAAGTGAATATTATGTCATCTAAGAAGGAGTTGAGGGAACAAGCCTGGAGAAGATTAAGGAAGAAATTTTAAAGAACTGTCAGAGACAAGAGATTGCTGATTAGTGCTGATGGAAGTTGTCAGTATAAGGTCATTGTACAAACATGAACTTTCTATACAACCTTCCCTATAAGCAGTGAGTTTCCGGTCATTGAATGTGGAAAGAAACGTCATTCCACACAATGTAGTGTCATTCCTACGAGCATGGGCTTTTGGTATTTGAATCCTGGCTCATATCTTTCTAACCATGAGACCTTAGATAAATTAAGTTACGCCTCTGAGCCACAATTTCCTCATGTATAAAATGGCAGCCACTGTCTCTAGCATGCGGTAGATTCTCAGTAAATATTAATGCACTCCTACCTGTTCCACTTTCTCCCTCAATCCTTTCTTAGAGTCAGATACTAGAAACTCTAATTTTTGTTCTTCTCATTGAACATACTGTGGGAGCCCAACATCTCAGCCTGGTTGTTGAGCTTTGCACACAAGAACAAAATCCACCCTAAAATTCCCCTCAGTGACTGAGTAATAAACACAGGGCACAGGTTTACCACCACTATTCTTTCCCTTTACCCAAAAGGAACCAAGATTTGAACACCAGTTATCACATAAAACATTCAACTCCATCTTGCTGATAGTTTTAACCATGTTTAAATATTTCATAGAGAACATTTTCTTTGAAACATTCTCTTGTCTCTTTTTTTTTTTAAAGAATGATCTGAATTAATGTGGAGAGACTAGAATAAAGAGCAGAAGGAAATACGAGGAGAGCTCTAGTGCTAAAATAGTCAAACACTGTTTAGGACTCTATTTGTTTGTTGTCCATATATCCTAAATGTCCAAGTACTTCAGAGATATGCATCAGTGCTTATGTGTTTAAAGAGGCAAGATTTTCACACATATCTTCAAATTTTCTCTAGGAGTAGATTAGATTGTTGTTTGAAAATATTTACTTCCTGTCTTCCTCCTCCAAGGCAGTATACTTCCCCACCTTTCTTGGAGTTTTGGTCACATGACTTGCTTTATCCATTAAAATGCAAGTAGACACAATAGGGTGCCCATTCCCAGCCCATTCTTAGAGACAGCATACATTTCCACATGCCTCACTGCCCTTCTGCCATTGCCCTGAGAAGAGCATCCCCATCAGATTGCTGCTGCCCCTCTGCCTGAGTTCCAGAGTGAATACTCATGAAGCAAACCTGAGCCCAACTCACAGCCCACAGCCAACCCCAGTTAGACCATCATTTGAAGTGGAGCCACCCAACAAGCATAGCCCCAATCAACCAAGATGCAGAACATGAACAAAAAGAGTTATACTTCCTCCCCTCTTGGGCAAATCTCACAGTCTTCTAATTATTACTTGTACCATATGATGTGGATTTAACTACATAAGAAAGTGGACAGTATGTTATATGCATGTACAATATGAGTATTTGTTTGTAAATGTGTGTGTGTATGCTGTAACCCAGTGTAAATGAATCAGGAGTTTTCACTAGAAGTAAATGACAAATTTTTATTCAAGGGTCTTAGGAAAGTAAATTGCAATTCATAAAACACTACCAGGCAATACCCAGAATGTTCCAAAGAAGAAGTTGAGAGTTTTAATAGTAAAAATAATAGCATTCTTACCTTTTGGATTGGTCTAAAATGGTGATCTTGCAGATGTCCACTGGCTTGGACATGCGAACGTTCTTTTCTAAGTTCTTAAGAGTTATCTATGCTATTTATACATCTCCAGGCATTTTTGGAAAGTTCAAAATTTTAAGTTCCAGGCTAAAGTAAAATGAAATTTGTTCATCATGTTTCAGTTCATCCTAATTTAAGTAATTTGTTAGCTCGGCTATGGTGATTCCATTGTGTTCCTTCACTCTTTTCTTAATACGATATGATCTGTTTATACATAACACTTCAGATATCAAATGTGTGGGCTTTCCATACCAACCATAGCTACCATTCTCTGTGGACACTACAAAGAATTGTGGTGAACACCAATTTAACTCAATTTTGACACTAACTACCCAGAATTATCACATGTCTAACAACTTAAGTGGCCAGTCCGACTACAGTGCCCCCACTCTCAGATGTCAGTCATAAGAAGCGGCTCCTCTGGTTACCCATACTTCTGTTTGACTTGGTTACAAAGGAAGGGTCCCACCACCTGCTCCTCGGGTTTGATAACTTGTTATAACAGCTCACAAAACTCATGGAAACACTTTATTTATTATTATTTGTTTATTGTAAAGGATATTACACAAGATACAAATGAACAGCTAAATGAAGAGCTTCGTAGAACAAGGTCCAAGAGGGTCCCAAGCACAGAAACTCTGTCCTTGTGAAGTTTGGGATGTGTCACCCTCCCAGTAAATGAATGCATTCACCAACCTGAAAGCTCTCTGAACTCCCTATTTAGTATTTTTATGGAGGATCCATTACTTATGCATGTTTGATTAAATAGCTGGTCATTGATGATTAACTCAATCTTCAACCCCTCTTCCTTCCCTGGAGGTCAAGGGCAGAGCTGAATGTTTCAACCCTCTAATCACATGGTTAGTTCCTCTGGTGACCAGCAACCATCCTGAAGCCCACCAAGTGTCACTTCATTTGCATAAACTCAGGTATGGTTTTTGAAAGGACTTATTATGAATAACAAAAATGTTCTTCTCACCCTTATCACTCAGGAAATTACAAGAGTTTTAGGAGCTCTTTGTGAGGACTAAACCCAAATATACATTTCTACACACATATATAGTTACAAATATAATAAAGAAACTGTCAGGTGAAGGACAATAGCCTGGAATGAGATCCACAGAAGACAAAACAAGCAGCTTCCTGGGATATGGATGATAGTGCTCAACACAGTGCAGCAGTTAATCTGACCCATTCTCATTTCTCCCAAAAAAGTAAGGTATAAGTGTGAAAGCCCAAGACCGAGCTACGATCCAAAGTAGCTGTTGAATAGATCAATTTATGAAAGTCCATTTTCTTCAGTAACCTTAATGGCCCTATTGTTTGGATCGCATGTGTAAATCTCAATACATGGATTTTTGCAGGTAAACCACACTGGAATCCACAGTTTGGGGGAGCTAAATCCCAGATCTATCACCATTATTAATTAACATGGATTGCTTGTCCACCCGGGGATGGCCATAGAATTCAGAGGCTGAATCCCTGGGATGACTTTGAGTAGTTGCTTAAAACCCTTGGGCCTCAGGGATTGGGGTCTACAACCTCAGTAAATGCACTGATTGTATAAAGCGCTTTTGCTTCCAGGCCCATGGGTCTTTCTCACTCATTTGTGACTAAGAAGAAAATCAAACCACTGCTGCTCTATTGCTGCTGCTGGATAATGTGTGGATTCAAGAGATGGTGCAGGCCCCCAAAGGATAGATTGGCTGGAAACCACCGAGAATCCCACATGGCCATACATGGGAGAGCAAGCAGGACTTATATCTGGGCAGAGCAGGGACCAACAGTGCTCTGACACTGTGGAGATGTGGTCTTTATGGGTTGGAATCCTTCCTCAGAGTGAATATCCAAATTCAGGGCAACAGAGCTGGAATGAAGAACACTGTGATGTTTGAGGAAGGAGCAAAACATTGAGAAAATGGTGGTAAGGCGGGGGGCATCAACATGTGTTATATAGTGCCTACATTTGGCTTTTGTTGACATAAGCAGGAGTGTTGAGGTTCTTATGGCATGCAAACGAAATGGAAAACAAACAAACAAGCCTCACTGACATTTAACAATATCCTAGCCTGTATGTAGCAGTTGTAAAGGACTATCAATGCCAAGCTGATCAAAAAGGGAAGGTTCAATGCCCAGTTGGAAGAATGCATAAGAGGCAGACATGAAAATGAAAGGGCAGGCACCAACTTTGTTGCGCAGAGCACGGTTCTCTTGGGGGAAGTGCAGTCTATTGCATGGGGCACTCAGTATTGCATGCACTTCTTGCGCTCCCCTTTTGCTCTCCTTCTGCTCTCCCTCTGACTGCACGACTCCACACATAGCAGAGTACAATAGTGGCATTCAGCCATACATGTGTAATACATTAAGCTGAAGTATGTTTACATATTTTAGGCACAGGCGCCCTACTACACTAATAGAAAATTCTAAATCCAAGACCCTATTCCTAGCCGTGGGCCTGGATCACAGCCAAACCTTGGACCAGCCAGACCTTGAATTCAGCCGGGCCTGGCACCCCACAACTCTCAGTTTCTTCAGCCACTAAATATAGGGATCTTATCTAAAGGTCATTCACCAACTGACCTGTCTGAAAAGGGGGAAAATAATACAATAGCAATATGCCTATCTGGAGAAACAGTGACATTAGCAAAATATATTTACTTTCTATTGCTGCATAACAAATTATCACAAATTAGTGGCTTAAAAAAACACCATTTATCAACTTGTGGTTCTGTAGGTCAAAAGTCCAGCCTTCCCTATGTTACTAATCAACTAACTTGGTAAACAAACTAACATTAAAGTGTTCCTTGGTTCAGGTATCCGTACCTTGACTATCACATCTGACTTTTTAATAAGAGCTCTGACACAAGGGAATTAAAAGGATGATGGACAGAAGAGCGGTTAGACCCCAAATTGACTCTAAGATGCCTATTGGTAAAAATTTCAAGCACTTTGGCAAACTGGCACAGAAGATATAGTATTCAGTCTGAGAGGCTTTGGGGCATCCCTCAATCACATACAGAGTTTTCTCCCCACTCTGGATGAGGCCTACCCTGACTGTATAAGATTATCATCAGGAAGTAAAGTATACGAAGACTTAAGTTTCATTCACATCATCCACTATCTGCCCAGCATGGACAGTGGAGCAGTCAAAGGCTTCCAGCAGGCAATATTGTCCTACTTTCTGCTTCAGACATTCACATTCACACAGACTAGAGAATGTTCTGGCCACTTCTCGGGCTTGCAGTGTGCCTGCTCAAAAACTGGGACAGATGGTTTAATGTGCAAGCCAACCTAAGGAATCTGTTTTGGGGATAGAAGCTTCAGACAGCATTCCATGGTCATCAAATACCTGAGTCTTGCTCAATTCCGTGCAGCAGGATTGGAGGGTAGCAGTTGGCGTTTGTAATCTGTCCACAGGCCAAGCCTATCTGCCATATCCATAAACAAGCCATCCTCTAAAATAAGTGATCTCCAGGTTTCACACTGAAAAGATTCAGAAGAAAAGGTTTGGGCCAACTTAAATACACACTTTTTTTTTTAATGCACAAAAGTTCAGGGATATAGTTGTAACAGAAAATGTGTACTTCTAATGTATAAATTATAAATTTACACTCCCACACAGCCTAAAGATCACATTATATAAAATATATTAATTTGGGACATGACTTATTTCCATTCTCACATACTGGCTTAGCTCAGGCTGCTATAACAAATTATAGATTGAGTGGCTTAAGCAACATTTATTTCTCACAGTTCTAGAGGCTGGGAAATCCATGATCAAGGTGCCGGCAGATCAGGGGCCTGCTTCCTGGTTCGCAGATGGTGATCTTCTTGCTGTGTTCTCACAGGGAGAGGAGCAGAGACAGGGGCTAGCTCTCTCACGCTCTTCCTGTAACGGCACTAAGCCCATCATGAGGACCCCACTTTCATGCCCTAATTCCTCCACCTCCTAACACTGGCACATTAGTGCTTAGACTTCAAGATAGGAATCTATAGAAGACACAAACATTCAACACATAACACATACCATAACCATTTTATCAGACTCTTCACGTGTATTTTCTATGTTTATGTAATCTCTATCATGAGAACACCTTTTTGTGTCATCTAACCTGGGTGAATATTTTTGAATCCCTGTTTTGTGCTTTCTCAGGAAATTTCAATTTAAGTCACAAGTATTCTTGGTGTGAAAACAGGAATAATGTTTGGTATTCGTGATCTCCATGACATAACCGTTGCTTGCATAGATAGCCTCTTAAGTGGTTTTTAAAAGACTTTTACATCATCCAAAACTTGCTATTGTGAACTCACTTCATTCAGGTATCTGCTCAAATGTCTTCTCAGAGTGACTTTCCTTAATCGCTCTTTCTAAATAAGACCCTTCACCATCAGCTATATCCTTCAGCCACTTTATTTTTCTTCATAGAACTATCTTTTGAGAACTTGTGTTCCCTACAGGGCAGAAATCTTGTCTCTATCCCCTCTTCTTCAGATAATGTCTAGTACATAGAGATGCTGTTACTTACTTTTAAATTTAAAAAAAGTATTTTCAGGAGTGATCACTAAATTATTTTAAATTACATTAAATTATTTGACAAATTAAATTTGATCATTTATGTATGTTTTACATCTCAATTTATTTTATATATAAAATTATATAAACATGAAAGTATAAATTTTTATATAGAGTATATATATAGTTCCATTGAGCAAATATACAGCATGTAAAACTATCATTAATTAAGGTCACTTTAGGCTAATACGTGTTCTCTAAATCATATTTTCCTGTAAAAAAATAATTTTAAGCATTCATTAAGACAGCACCCTGCAAGAGGAAGAGATGGGTGTCTTCTTTTATCTGAGTCTCATATGCAGGTGCCCAGCAGTCATTTCCACACCATGAAAAACCCATTTCCCAGTCGTCTATTTTATCTAAGTGTTCTGCTCCCTCAACTTTTAGGACAGTTTTTTTCTGTCTCTGTAAACAGTTCTTTTATGATTCTTTTTTACATCCATCCCCTAAACACAAAAGCCTTCTGTTGGCCTTTGTTCAATCAGTCTTGAACTTTTTAAAATTTATTACAACATATAGAGATTGCTCCTCCTTGGCCAGTCTTTCTAACTCCCCACAGATGTGCCTCCTCCTAAAGTCACATCTCGGGCTTCTGGCCGTTACCAGGCAACGTCCTGACCTTCTGCCCACCTGGGAACACATTCCTTGGCCTGTTCTCAGCATTCCTATCACTGACCCCATCCTACTCCCACCTCTGGGTAATATTATTATTTAAATGCATCGCTTTGTCCCACCAACCTGCATGAATTCAGATCCCTTGGTAAAATAAACAGAGCAATGCACAGGCATGATAAGAAGATGAGAGAGAGAAACACACCTAGAGAGAGGGTAACTGTCACACGGCACAGGGATCATGTCTTGAGGAAAAATCCTAAAGAACCAGAAGGGAGGGACTGCCGCCATCGGAGAGATCACTACCGAGTAATAGAAGCCTAGACTTCTAAAAGTCCCCCTGTGGCCTGCAAAGTTACTCTACGGACTCCTGTGAACAACTGACTAGAATGTGTAAAGCACGTGAATCTCAATGTCAAGGTAGTCCACTGTTCAGATGGTTGTGTTCCTAGGTGGGTAGGAGGAGGACAAAAGGTGCCTGGTAAAGGCCTAGAAGCCAGGAATCTCACTTTTTTTGGGGGGGGGGGTTGGAAGGTGGGCAGCAGTTGCCTTTTGGGGTACCAGCAAGACAATGAGGGGTCTGGACTTTATGGAGGTTGAGCTAAGCGGCAAAGAGAGAATTAAGCAACACAAACCCCCGAAAGCCACAGCCTCTAATGACCCACTTCCCACTGCTCTGTGGTTTGTCTCAGATACTCCATAAAGTTAATCCAACTGACTTTTGAATGTAGAATAAAAATTCTTCCCTGGACCCTCAAAAAAAAAAAAAAATCACCGAAAACAGTAGAAAGAGATGTCACTCTGTCCTGCACATTTCCTGCAGGTTGAGAAGACTCCAGCAGTGTGAGAGAGGAGCATCAAAACAAAAAGCCCCCCTCCTCTGAGAAAGTTTTCTTTTATTCTCTGATTTGCGATAACATAAAAAAAAAAAAATCCTGAAGTGCCCTTTGGTTTCGCTCTGTTCAATTTCTGTTCTGTAATGCAAGAAGACAGCTGTGGTTACAGGAAATGAAAATATTCTTTGCCATTTTTTTCCACCTCAAGTTTTTATGATGAATTGCCAGTGCAATTTGTGCATAAGAATTTTTTTTTATTGAAAAACCTGATAAAATCTCCTTTACCAAACTTCTGTCACACCTAAAATAGTGTATATGCTTATTCAGAAACTAAAGCTATTTTTAAAATATTGACATATTTAGGCATTTTTACAATTACATACAGATATTAATCTCTTCATTCTTATATTTCTTTTTTCTTTTTGACAAAATTTCAGAAAAGAAATTATTCAGAAAATAGTTTTGCTTTTCCAGGCATACTTATGAATTGGTGATGAAATCAGTACCACAGATTATACATGGTATTAGAAATATGTTTCAGGCAATGATTTACAGTCTCATGACAACATAATTTATACAAGGAGAGATGCTAATTTCCATGCGTCCTGATTTATTTCATTAATAATTTTTACAGGCAGTATATTCTGTTATTACTGAACTTATTTTAGATCCGTAAGTTTTCAAATTGGCTTATGATCAATTCATGAAAATACTGAAAGTAATCAGAACATAATAAATTGTTCCATAGAGTCAGATATAACCACTATGTAACAGTATATTGAGATGATATTGGTTTTAATCAGCTACCCAAAAAAGGGAAAATTTATACCATTCTCTGTTTAATTTAGATTATGAAATTCACTAGGGAAATCAAGGAATCGGATGGCTGATAGGAGTTCTTAATAGCAGTTGCAGTAAAACACATTTCACTGCTTGAAATTTGTGAGCTTCAATTAATCATGGGCTCAAATAGTTTTTAAAAGTGTTTTATAATCCAAATATTACTATCTCAGTAAGACACTCCAGTGTGTTTATTAATCCAAATCTACCGACATACCCTCCTTGACCTTCAGTCACATGTCTTACAGCTCAGCAGGCTTCAAGCAAGATGCCAAAACTCCTGCTCTGTCTAATTGCGTGATTTTCAGTTACTCTACACTATTTCTGCCCAAAGAAGCTTTAAAAAAGTAATCCCTTGCCAGTTGAGTCTCCCTCTTTAATGGCAATAGGCTATGCATTCATTACATTCTTGGTATTTTAGAGTCTTTTCTTTTAACCTTCTTTTTTAAAAAATTGTCTTCCTAGTCTCTACTCCTTTTTTATTTACTAAAGTAAGACAACCTCATTATTAACTTCCTCAAGATAGATGAGAGTGTCCTCCAGAGACAGGGATGTAAATTCTCTCCCATGAGCTAGTCTACTGATTACTCCCCAATTCCCTAGTATCCCTATACTGCCCATTCTCAGATGAACAGGTCACCATCCTGTCTGTCACCATCCCTCGGCACCTAGAACATGCACAGTACCCAGTATATGAGTGGATATGTCATCTAAATCCCTCATTCTGCCATTTTAGATAATTTTATCTCATTTCTCTCTAACAGAAAGGGAGAAAAACTTTCCAGAGAGTCGATAAATACAAACTGGGATGTGATATGACACATTTATTAAAACATATTAGTAGAGACTGCAGGATTTTCGAATTCCTCATCCTGGCAGTAGAGGCTCTCTACACTCTAGCCTCACCTCCCACCACTTCCTGGCACACAGCCTTTTCTTTCATCTGACTTCAGTTTATCTAATCAACTGATTCCAAAAAACATCTGGCACTTTTCCTGCCCCCACTCCTTTGCTTACCCTGTTCTCTTAACCTGAAATGCCCTTTCCCAAAACTCCATTTATCAAAATACCCATCCACCTTAAACACAGAGTGACACAATAGGAATAACACAAACTTCAGCATCAGATGAAGCCCAGCAGAGTGACAGCAGACAAAGTACTTAAATTTTCAAAACAGTTGTTTCCTCAGTAGTAAAATGGGGATAACCTGAACTAAATGTTTCACCATGTGTATAGAAAAGGAAAGGACCGTAACCGTTTAGTGATGCATTAATGACCATTATACCTAATAAACCATAAACCCCTTAAGCAGAAATCGTACCTTGAATATCTGTTACTATTGACAGCTTCAGGGAGTGTTTTGTATGTTGTCATCATAGATAAATGGGGAATAAATGAATGAACAAATGAATGAATAAATGTAGAAGAAAAAAAGAGAGGCAGAAGCAGCATGAAGAAATGCAGAGAACAATAGGAGAGCATTTACAATTTAGGGCCTCTAATTCTATTCCTGTAGGTGTGTATGAGGCAGATTTTTCCTGTTGGGATCAGAACTAAGCAGAGGAGTGCTGTTTAGCAACACTATTCATCAGAACATGATAGGGAGCCTCACAATGGGACAAAAGTTAACCCTGAAGATAGCAGTGAAATGTTTCTTGGTAGGAGCCAGATAGTAAGACAGGGAAAATTTTGCTTTCCAACTGTGATGGGAGTTAACATTCCCAACCACCAAGGTCATTGAAAGAAATAAAATTAATTGGTTCCTTACTAAGCATATTCTGAACTATATCAGGAAATCATTTACCCTATTGGATATCTAAAACCTCTTCTTCCAACCAAAGACATGGCCTAAATTCTCTCGTTGTTTCATTTACTAAACTTTGAGTTAAGCACTGTCCTCCCCTAGCATCCTTGCACAAAAGGCCAAGATAAAGCATTGCATCTTGACACTTTTATGGAAATAGTTAGGAAAACTATAACATCTGCATGAGCAGAATCTGAGAACAGTAAGAGAAAATAAGAGCTAAAATTGACATTGAAGTAGAAAAGAAGAGAAGAACGCTAAATGATGGAGAAGCAGAAAATATTCCTTTCTCCATTCTTATCAGTGCTCATACTTGAACTTCAGCCTCTAAGCCACAATTTAAACATCTCCCCTAACTTCTCTCAGAAGTGTCTGCCCCTTCATGGCCCCTCCACCTGAATGTCCCGCAGGTACTTCCAACTCAACAAATCCAGAACTACCATGTCCCTTTCGCTGCATCCTATCCCACCTTCTCATGGACCAATCCTGTTCTCCCTTAAAACCTCAGTTTACATGCCATCTTTTCAATCATGCTTATCGTTCAGAAATAATTTTTCTCTTCTGAAATACCATGGCCTTTCATTTCTGTCTTCGCAGTACTTGCCACTCTCTACCTTATGTAGTGATGGAAGTTTTCGGACTATAAGATCTTTTATATATTCATGAATTCTCTGACAAAGCCTTTGCAGTGTTTTTCATATGAAAATGTTAGTCACATTAATCAATGAAGCAATCAGTCAGAGGGGAAGAGAAAGTGGACAAGAAGAACAGCATCCTTCGCAGTCCCAATTACTGTTTACAAAGTACCTCAGACCCCTTTTTAAAACCTGATGTCTATATAAGGTCCCATAAAATTTTGCTGCGCTAAGAGAATGATCAAATTATTAACCTAAATGATGTTTTTAGAAATCACCTAGTTTTGAAGTTTTATAAGACTTTTAAAGTCATGAGAATTTTATATATAAAAATTAATTGCACAACTTGTGATAATGTTTTAAATAATGTTTTAATTATTTAAATAATGTTTTAAATATAAACATACACACACAATACACACAAAACAAAGTAAGAAAATGATACCTTAATTTCAGTAATCAGAATAATGTCAATAATCAGTATAAAGGGGATTTTATGTATTATTTATTTAATAAACACTTCGTTGTATTTAATATATTCCAAACATTGTTCTAAATGCATTACAAATATTAAATTAGTTCCATTACAATAATGCAAGAGGTATTATTATCCTCATTTTACAGATGTGAAAACTGAGGCACGAGAGTTTATGTAACTTCCCCCAGGTTGTGACTAGTGAATTGTAGGATTAGGACTCGAACTCAGACAATCTGGCCCCCAGAGTCTACATGCAAAAGCAACAAAAAAAGCTACCGCATTTACTATTATTATTTTTACTGTTATTATTAGAAAAATAATAAAATGATACTATGGTAAAAAAATGTTGAGGTTAGAATTGTGAATATGATGGTAAAATTCTTCTTTCCTTTTTTCCTCTGGATAAAAAAAGAGTTGAATTAAAAATTAATGACTATAGATGACAACATTTATAATCAATTCCCTACTGTGATCTTCAATCATTCTTTCTTTAGATAAATTTTTTTTAAATTACAGTTAGCATACAATGTTTTATTAGTTTCAGGTGTACAACATGGTAATTTATACAACATTCATGTAAATTACAAAGTGATTACCCCACTAAATCTAGTACCTATCTGAAACCATTTATAACCTCAATTATTCTTGATTGAAGTTTTATGAGCACGAAGAGTACAAAGGAGTTAGGTTAAGAAATTATTTCTTTACCACCCTTAAAATTTAGAAGAACATTCATAAGTTTATAAAAATATTTAAAGTTTTAACTCCACTTGTAAAGTAACCCATGAATCCTTGTCAAGTTTCTCTGAAAATCAAGAGGTCATAAAATACTCTGAAAACTGTTACTGGTCATTTCTATTGTCCCAAGGCAGGTGATCTCTAAACTCTCATGGAAAGATTTATGAGCAACTTAGAGCATGTCTTGTTTGTCTCTGTATCTCAATATACCTAGAGTAGTGCCCACATAGTATTTTTGCAGAAAAATCAGACCAGCAGAAACCAAGCACCTCTCAGAGAGTTGCAGAACTCAGGTTTATTATACCGGGAATTCCAAGAGCTAGCACTCTGAAGATCTGGGCCCTGAGCTCAGGGTAACTTTACTTTCATAGGGCTTAACAAGCAAAAGGGATACATCTGTTATCTAGACAGACCAAAGCGAAGGAAGAGTGTGTCTTCAGTTAATCTCAAGGTCACCCTGCCCTTCAGCTTATGCAGCAAGCATGTCTACAGAAGCAGAACAAAGAGCCAATTACAAAGTTAGCCATTTGAGTGGAAAATTCATCTTCAGTATGAGTTCATTGCATGTTTCTTGAATTGAATTTAGCAAGCTGTTTTTTGTATGCTTTCTTTCTAAAGCTCTACAAAATCCAGATTTAGTACTATTTAACATCCATTTGAAAAAAGAATTGCCAAGAAAAGGTAAGAAAGTGAATCCAAAGCCAATAAAACCTTAGAGGAAAGGAAGATTTACTGCCAAATACAGGTGATTCTCCTTCTCTGTGGGGTGCCACGCAGCAAGCACAACTCAGCTGACCACACTGTCATGAGTCTCTCATTGCTGACCAGCAGGAAAAAAAAAAAAAAAAAGAGGTCACAGAGAGTAAAAATGGAGCCCAGAATTTCTCTGGAAGAAGGAAAAAACATATCAGCAATTTAAGAATTTTCTTAAAGGGATATCTCTTAGATACCATATTGGAGTTGAAAAGTGGGCAGAGAGGAATGAGCTGGGTATGTTTTTTAGAAGTATAAAGTCACAAAAGCAAAAACCACCTCACCATTGTGTGCATGTGTGTGTGTGTGTGTGTGTGTGTGTGTGTGTGTGTGTGTGTAAAGAGACAGATAGACAGACAGCGAGTGGGGGAGGGTCCAGACAGCTTCCAGGTTGGAGAACAGGAGGAGATGCAGGGAGAGTGGAGCAAAAGGAGAGCACGCAGCTCCACACCCTTACCCACACATACCTCGTCCTCTGCATTTCTTCCATGTGAAATTTTCTTTTATTAATAAGCCAGTAATCTAGCAAACGTTTTCCTGAGTTCTGTGAGCTACTTTCACATTTTAACCCAACCAGAGAAGGAGGTGTGGGAATCTCCAATCTTTAGCTCGTTGGTCTGAAGCACAGGTGATAACCTTGACTTGCCATTGGCAAGGGACAGTCTTGTAGGACTGAGCCCTTAACCTGTGGGAGCTGACACTATCTCCAGGCAGACAGTGTGAAACTGAGTTACTTACTTGCTTGATGGAGTTGAAAGAACATACATTGTGGCCTTTGTTATGGCAGCTTAGCATTTATGCTACCTAAAACACCATCCTATGTAATAATATCCATGAAAAATCAGATTTTATTCAGTGTTTTTGGTAAATGAATTATATAACTATTCAAATAAACAATAGTGTTTAAATATCAGTTAAAAAATCATTCCCACAGCACAGAAGCATGAACACCTAACATGAGAAAAACTGATACGAGGGAAATGAAAACAGATTTTGACAAGAATAAGTGATAAAGGCATATGAGCATTGAGAGAAGGGAAAGAAATATGAGAAAAATAAAGCGTGTGTGCACCAGAAGTAAACTTTGCCTTCTTCATCATCTGACCTTGGGCAAGCCTGAATTCTGCTACACCATCCTTGGAAGGGAGGAAGGCTAAGGACAGCTAGGGCCGCCCCTGCCTCACCTCTGTCTATAAGAAGGATCTGGGTATTGGCAGGGACACCGACATCCCACACCACCACCTCCTCACCAGAGGATGATGGGGCTTAACCATGGTGGGTGTCATTTTAGGAGGCAGTAGTTTTACAGAGAGTCTGACCAACTTCAGCTCTTTATCTGCCCTGATTCCTTTTTCCTGCACAAACCAAGGAAAAAAGAGGTACAGCATTCAAGGAACCAAGTGAGAAAATCAGTACCATCTGCATTTGCCAAGAAAGCAATGCTTCTGCATATTTTTCACGCTGGGGTTTCACCTCACTGCTCCTCCTCTCTTGGTAGCCTCTTTCACACAGCGGATGAGTATGAGAGGACACAGACTGGAAACACATGTGCCAGAAACCCACCTTCCCCTGACCTACAGCGAGCCCAGTGCCACTGCACCACATGGTCTCTCCCCTAACTTCAGTGTATCTCTTGAAACATAAAAATGCTGTTTTGCCTGGGGCCAACTTGGAAGCAAAAGAAAATGAATTTTTAAACTAATTTTCAGGAAATGATATTCATCATTTTAGCTTCCCATCTGGAATTGTTTTTCTTAAAAAAATATATACAATGGCAGATTTTGCCTTCCTCTCTGGTGTGACATTTGACCCCTTCACTGAGGCAGAACAAAATCCAGTCAAATAACTATACGTTTTTCTTAGAAGGGGATTGTAGGTTTTCTGTTTCCACCAAGGAGCCATTCCTTGAAGCATCGTTCAAGTCACTGTCAGTGTGGAAACCCTGGATTCTCCTCAGGCCGTTCTCAGCCATCAGAGTAAACACATCAAAGTGAAACTGGTAACTACTTTCATCTGTATGGAAAGGAAACTCACATATTTTAGTTCCCGAGCTTAGCAAAGACTTGAAAACAAAACACCACAGCTCTGCACTGAGTGGTTTGTTCAAGTCAAGCAAGTTAATGCGTATTTCTGAGCTTCGAATTTCATACTCCAGAAAATGAAGCTGGTTAATGCCTTTCACATAAGGTTGTTGGGCAAATTAAACAGATTGACATATATTAACTGAATAACACAATGCCTGGCAGGCAATTCGTAAAGGCAAATTTTCTTCTCACTTTCTTCTTTCCTCTAAAACAAGCTTATGTGTTATTAAATGGCTTAAATAGAACTATCAGGGAGCAATTTTAATTTTCTTCTTTATATTCTTCTGTATTTTCCAAAAACTTCTTACTGAACATATATTGCTTTCCTGAATAAGAAAAAGTTATTTATCCAGATAGCAAAATGTAATCTATGTGAAGAAACCTACTTGTCTCCACAGCCTAAATTCATGTATTTTATGTTTTTCTTCTCAAAACCAAACATTAATAAATCACATAATTTAGGGTAAATAATTTTTTCAATTGACAATAAAGATAAAGAAATTCATTATAGCAATGATTAAAGCAATCATTTTTTTATTCTGTTGGAAAATAAATATAAGCAACAGCTGTTACAATTGAGAACTATAAATGCAGAATTACTTTCACTACATGATGAAATGGTAGTTTGGGGTCGTAAAATGGTGCAAGTCATTAGAAAGTTTTGATCATGCAGTTATGTCTCAGTGAATTATAATCTTTAAATATTTCACCATCTTAAAATGATCTTGTAATATTTTGGTACTTATAAACTACAAATAGATTCAGAATTAGCCTTTCCTGGAAATCAAAACCTTAATATGTATAAACTAACATTGTAGCATGAAAAGTAGAATTTCAATACAGTGCTGCAGCTGGAAGACAAGAAGTATCTCACCTTTACTAGTGTCCTTTCCTGTAATTTTACTTCATTAAAATGGAAATGGGGTGAATTTAGGCCAAGAGTTTTATCCTATTCGGCTATCATCTACAGAATCTGAATACAGCTAGATGCTATGTCAGAAGTGCTAAATATAAACAATCTATATACTATGTCACCAGTATAGGTTATAAAATGTGGGAAAGTTTATTAGTATCTAATAAGAAACACTTAATGTTTCCTTCACCAGTGCCTCACTATCTGAAAAAAAGTCTGGGAAAAATAGACAAAGGAGAGCTGGTTAAGCCCCACTGGTGTTCCTGTCTAGAGCAGAGTGAGTTGCTGCCGCCTAACTGTATGTGCCCTCATAGCCTGGAGATTAATTCTGGGACACTCCAGCCCAGACCTTGGATGTGCAGAAGGACTTACCAAGGGCTCTTTAAAATGCAATGGTCCCCTACCTAACCCCAGAGATCTCATGCAGTAGATTCAAATATGGCTTAAGAATCCAAATATTATCCAAATCCAGATAATTTTGAACTAGGTGCCAGGAACCTATAAGCACAGCCTACCCTCACTCCAAATGACACAAATTCTTCTTTAATCATCTTGACAAAAAAAAAGCTTGCAGAATTTTTATTTGCTATGTGGGGAGCAGAGATGTTTTTTAAAACAGTAAAGAGGGGGTGAATATTTATGGAGAAGATATATTATTTGAAACATTTAATTCAACAAATATTTATTAGGAATCAATAAGGTATCAGTGTATCATAGGGTAAATCAAGCAAATGCTTCATCCTAATCTCTTCGCCTTCAGAAACCTAATTTCTTCTCAAAGCAATAGCAAAGACCTCAGTAAGACGATATCAAATAAATTAGCATCTGAAAACATCACAAAAGGCAATAAGAAGAATAACAATAACAATAATAAAGTTCTAACAGTCTTGTCAAAATAAGATGGCTAAACTAAGTGATGATGAGACTGTTCTACTAACTCGAGGATGTGTAATAAATGGAGTTACCAAGACCGCTATGACAAGTCACAGGTTATTAGGCCAGAGTTGACTTTTGGAAATCTTGTTAAGGGTAAGAGTATAACATAAAATAAATATAGACAGGGGCCTGAAATTTTGTTGAACATTCTTACAATTTTAATTTCAAGAAAAATCTCATTTTTCCAGAGCTTTGGATTTGTTATATCACAAGTCAGTTTGCTCTGTTGTTCAAAACAGAACTGAAACCAAATAAACTTTTCATTAATAAGTGATATATATCACCTCGAACAAAAAGTAACAACTTGCTTTTCACAAGAAGAACCAGCATGGTTGTCATCAGGTGATAAAAGCCTGTATTGGCTTCACCTCCTTGTAATGCTAACAACCCTCCAAGCTTTAAATACTGACAGATAAGATTCTCCATGCCATATTCTGAGTATTATCATAATTAACTGAAATAACTTTCTCACAGATGTTATAATTTTTGTTTTGTATTTTGAGGTAGCCTGTTATATTTCAATTTATTTTCCTTTAAATACAGCTTTAGGAAATTTTTAAAAACTGTACCAAGTCAGTGGGATTTATACCAGTATGCAAGGATGGTTCAATATAGGAAATCTATTACCATTTCAATAATACAAAAAAGAAAATAATACAATGATATCATCAATCCTGAAAATGCATTTGATAACATTCAGCATCCATTATTGATAAACACTTCTAATAACCATAGACTAGAAGATCACTTTCTTAAAGTGATTTTTAACATATGATGGGTGTTCATAATCCCCAGCCTTTAGAGTTCACTCTTTACCTTCCCAATGCCAGACCACTCTCAGGATATCCAGAACCACAGAATTTCCCGCCCAGATATTTCCACTCTCATTTCTGGGGCAGCATAGGCTCTCCACTAGGTTTGTCCTCCAGTGAGTAGACCATACCCCATCACACTGTACAAACCTCAGGCCCTGGTGATGATCAAAGAGTGACTGGAGCACAAGGCTTAGAAGTTTGGTAGGGTATCCTAACACATGAGTTGAGCATTAAGCCTTTCTACTTGGTCAAAGCTAGGAAAGATGAGAAAGAGATCATGCTAACAGAGTTGAAATTCTCCCACACCACTAGATTCCAGCATAAGCTCTGAACAGTCTTGAAATTCTGTATTTGAACCTGGCTCCCAGATCTTTATGAAGGATGTTTTCCATGAAAAATAATTTTTTACAGTTTTTACTTTAATCAATATCTTTAAAATACTTAGAGATTTGTTATGTGGACCTCCATTTAGACTCCTGTCACAGATATCATAAATGTCAGGGGCAGACAAGTGTGACATAGTGTAGTGTAATAAAGTATAATTTTATCTCGAGCCCAAAACTAGTATCACGCATAATGAGAAAAAAACAAACAAAAAATTAATTTATTAAAGAAGAAGCAAAATTAAAATGCACATTATTAAATAATGATGTTTTACAGGCATTAGCTAAAACAATTTGATAAGAGAAAGAAATTAAAGGTATAAATAATTTATAAGGAAAAGCAAATTATCACTATTTATATATATATAAATATTTGACTAATAAATCTAAAAGAATCAAATTTAAAAATTTAAAAATTTTTTTTAATTTATTAAGCAGACATAATAAAATCAACATATAAAAAATCAATGGCATCAGCCAGATCACAAATAGAATATGAGGAAAATTCTATTGGTAATTGTAATCAAATGTAAAATATATACAAAGAATACTTTTCAAATTTTGCAACATACAAAATTTTTGGTTTTAGGTAGGTAAATAAACTTACAAGAATGGTCATGACAATCATGAAAGAGAAGAATAGTTAAGGAAACTGGCTCCTTAGGTATTAAAATCTATTATAAAGCTACAGTAATTAAAACAGCATGGTGCTTTCTCTATGAAGAAACAGATAGTGCAAAGGATTATGCCTAGTCCTAAGAAACTAACAGTCACCTGGGGAAAGACTGAAAGACTAGAAGTCAGGGGATAGAAGAGGTTCATTTCTTCATGTTCTCTTAGGCGTTATTTTTCTTATTAAATGCACATATTTATTTTTCAAAAAATTGATATATTTTAGAATATTTTTATACCAAAAGAAAAGCAACAAAAGAAAAATTAGATAAGTTGGACTTCATCAAAATTAAACATTTTTGAGGGATGACAAACAGTACAGAGAAAAGTTTTACACGTCATATATTCGATAAGGGATAAGTGTCCACAATAACAAATAATTCTTACAATTCAATAATAAAAAATAAATAACCCAATTAAGATTGTGAGCAAAGGATCTGAATAGACATTTCTTCAAAGAAATTATACAAATGATCAATAAGCACATAAGAAGATGCTCAATATCATTAGTCATCAAGAAAAAGCAAATTAAAATCACAATGAGATATCACTTCACACCCACTAGAATTTCTATGATCAAAAAGACAGACAATAACAAGTGTTAGTGAGAATGTGGAGAAGTCAGACCCTCATAAACTATTGGTGAGAATGTAAAATGATACCATCACTTTGGAAATAGTTTTGCAATTCCACAAAATATTAAATAGTTTTCCGTAAGACCCAGCAATTCCACCTCTTGGTTCATTTCTAAGAGAAATAAAAATATACATCCACACAAAACCTTGTACATGAAGTGTGTTCACAGTAGCATTATTGGTAATAATAACCAATAAGTGGAAACAATCATTCATCAACTGATGAATGGGTAAATAAATTGTGATACAATACAATGAAATATTATTTGGGAATAAAATAGAATCGATTAATGACACATGCTACAACATGGATGAATCCTGAATACATGCTACATGAAAGAAGCCAGTCACAAAAGTCCACATATTGTACGATTCCATTTATATAAAATGTCCAGAATTGGTAAATCTATAGAGACAGAAAATAGATTCATGGTTGCCGGGGTGAGGGGAGGAGGTTGTAGGGTTGTACCTGAGCCAAACACTGCCATAGAGGGCCACTCACCCATCATTCAGCAAATATTTATTGCAATTTTCCATGATCCAGCAGTTAAAGGACTGGGAGGCAACAGTGAGCAAGACGAAGGTTCCCTTTCTTCATGAGCTTATATCTCAATGGTGATAATAGCTCATCTTTATAATGCATTGTATGTTATGCAGTTTACATGAGTCATCTCATGTCATCCTCACTAGTATCTTAATGGATACTCTTATTATGGGTACCCTATGGGTATTCATTATGCCCATTTTACTGACGAAAACACTGAGGCTCAAAGAGGTTGCATAGCAAGCCCAAACCACAGAGCTGATGAACAATGCAGTCAGACTTGAATCATAACACTCAGACCCCAGAAGTATGCTTTATACCCATATGCTGGTCTACTAGTGATCCAGAAAACAAATAACAGTCAAGTAATCATGATAATTAGTGACCAGCAGGTTTCCAAGAGACATGCTAGGAGGAGTATTTAGTATCAATTAGATGAAGTAATCAGTCTCTATGAAGAGGCACCATTTAGGCTGAAATTTGAAGAATGAGGAGCCACCATGGGAACAGCAAGAGAAGGCTGCAGGTACTTGACTTGTTGCAGGTTGTGAAGCTAGAGTACAGGAGGAGGTGGGAGAGGCAGGGGGTAGGGAACAGAGCAAGCAGGGCCTGATGGGCTATGGAAATGATTTTGGATCTCATTCTAAATACAATGGAGAGCACTGGATGGTTTTAAGCAAGGTAGTGTACAGACTGATAATATCTGATGCATAAAATCCCTCCAGATGTTGAGTAGATATTGATAAGAGAGGGGTAAGAATAGATGCAGAGAAACAAGTTGGAAAAGGTGTCTCCGCAGCCCAGATGAGGCATACTGGGGATGTGGACCAAGTGGGAGCAGTGGAGTAAAGAATAAGGACCGGTTCCAAATGTGTACTGGAAGTAGAGTCAATGGTCCTTGATAATGGATTGGGTCTAGGCAGAAAGGAAAGGAAGGGTGGATGACTCCTAAGACCCTGGCCTAGTGTTCCAATCAGGCCATGACGTCTTCATGCATTCATCATGTCTTTTATTTTCCGTATTCTGATGCTTTGACATCTGAAGCCCTGTTGACCCTGGAGAGATTACCTCTCCCATGGTTAGCCAAGTCTTAGAGATAGTAAACAATTTATCTTCATTTGTGCTTTTCAAATACAAACCAACCAATCCAGAGCTGACATCCCAACCACCTTCTTTTATCAGCCCTCATACTCTGGGCCACTACCCACCTGACCTAATCACTCCAGGGCCAAGTACCAGACAACTGGGGACAGGCCCTGTACCCCAGAGCCTGCTGAAATAATTCAAGCTAGACAATCTGAAGCCCGCTCACCCTGCCTCGCCTGATCCTTTCGGTGGAATGCACAATGAAGGCTCCTATCCACAGTTCTTCTCTTCTTACCCGCCTAACTGACCTTGGTGCTTCCCCATGTGGCCCTCCAAATATAATATGGCCCCTCCTCTTTGTAATTGTGAGTAAAAACTATCTCTTCAATGGCGGTCTTCTCTGATATGTTGGCTTAACTATATTCAAATTGTCTATGTATATGCATTATATTTTAAAACATCCACTCAGTCAGAATCTCACTTCTTGGGAGGTAGAAAAGGGAAACACTGGGAGGCAGACACAGAGGAGTGAGTGTGGCTGGGTGTGAGAGCAGAGTCCTTGTTGCATCCTTACAAGGATCTCCCCTGGCTTGAGATCAAGCAAGCAAGCAAGTCTTTTCTGTGCCTCCGTAAGAGCACAAGAGTCTGGAAAATGCAAGTCCTCTTTCTCTCCTCCAACCCAGCCCATAGCCCTATCATTTTTACTGATATCTCCTAGGCTGAGAAACAGAGCTGGACACTCACTCTACTGTCTTCACCACACAAGGCATAGAGAAGTCTTCTGCTTCAGGCTAAGAATTACGTTTCTCACGGCCTATTCATTCACCACAAGCTGCACTTGGACACCCAATGCTATTGATACTGCAGATATTATTTTAACAATAGCTTCCAAGATAATTAAGCCAGTGAACATCTCTGCCTGGGGAACCACAGGCAGGGTCTGTGAGAGGGTGGGACATGGGTGACTGAGCATATCCTCACTATTAAAAGAGGTGAGAATTAGCAGAGGCACTTAGAGGGATTTCCAAGAGTTGTTAAAGGTGATCAAAGCCTTTTCTTCCTCAATAAGACCTTAATTGTGCTGAGAGTTACCACAATTAAGCAGTGGGTAGCAAATAAAATGCCCTGGCTCTTTGGAAAGTGAAGCAAGGAAATTGTGAAACTGGGTTTCAACATGCAAGGTTTTCAAACTGCTGCCAGAAAAGTTCCCAGAGTACTAGATCCTGAGTCAGCACAAGTGCGGAGACAAACACACTCCACTGCATCCACTCCAAATCTTTGATGCCAAAATGAAAAAGGTGTGGCCACAGCGCCTGAGCCAAGGCTTTCAAGTACCAATGGGCACAGTGGGGCCAAGAGGAAGCATGGCTGAGGTCACACAGCTGCAGAGTGGCAGAGCCATGATGAACACCCATATAGGGTCCTATTTCCAGGCTGGTGGGCATTTTTGAGTTGGGCACATTTGATCTTTGAGCTCCTTTCTCTCCCCACACCAACCCATGGGCTTCCACTCCTATGAGGCAACCTAAGCTGATCAGGCTTCTACTTGGCCTTCGTGATGTAATTAGGTGGGGCTTCTCTGGGAAGACAAGGGAGGTGGCTGATTTCCCTGGGCCTCCCCAGAACTCCCATCTGTCACTGTAGCCATCCTCACTTCACTAGTCCCTGTGGTGCTTGACTAAGGCTGCTCAGAGGGCTGACTCTGACTTAGTTATCTTTGTATTCCCAGTGCTCCGTGTCATAATTGGTATGTATTTCCGAGTTATGGCATGATTGGATGACAGAGGGAGGGAAGGAGGGAAGATGGATGAGAAATAAAGGAAGGAGAAGGGAGGGGAGAAGGAAGGAAAAAGTTCCCTGCAATAATGTCTCTGGCTTCCAACCTTTCCTTCCATCTTCCCCATCCAAGCTCACTATCCCGGTTCCTAAAGTCCCACTGTTTGCTTTATAATGCGCCATCCAAATTATCTTACAAACCAATTTTTGCTAATGAGTTAGTGAATTACATTGGCAAATTTATTTATTTACCAAACTTTAAACAAAATAATATGTTATACACACACGCATGCACATTTTATATGTATGTGTATCTAAAACAAAGGTACCTATACCAAACCCCAAAACCCCAGTAGGAGAAATACCAGGACTGGCAGGCTTTGCATACTCAGATTGGTCTTTTCTGCCTAGAAGCAGAAAAAGTCTCATTCATTAATCCAGAGAAAATAATTTTATGTAGAATCCAGAGTGGAAACTTGTCCAATTCTTGTCTGAGCGAACAGAACTGAAACTCTCATTATAGCTTAAATTTGGGTTTTCTAGGATATATGTTAAAAAACAAAATTCAACTGAGTAAAATTTAAAGCTCTCGTTGGCTTTATTCAATGATTCATGCATTGAGCAGCATCCAATCTAGCAGACAGAAAGGAGCTCCAAGGAACTGCAGAAAAATGACTATTATAGGCAGGAAACAAGGAAGTTATACTAGACAAAAGCGGGTTTGTTATTGCAAGGTCAATTTCTTTCAGGGGTGGCAGGGAATCTATCAGGCAGATTGCCTAACTAGTGCTGATCAGGTGATGCCAGATTGACTGGTTTAAGATGTCATTTCTGGGAGAGGCGAAATTATAATCAAGTCTCAGTTTGGTGATGTGGGGCTTAGCAGAGGCAACTCCATTTCGAGCTTGCTGTCTTATTTTTAACACAGAATAAAAAATATTCATCACCACCACCACTACCACCGTCTCCATCACCACCCCAGTAATATCAATGCAGGGGAGACGTTTAGGAAAACTATCAGATTTGACTATTGCCCTGATAGCGACATATCACAAAATTGCTTCTTGAACTCTGGATTAATCTCCAGGTGTCTTTAAAAAATTTTTTTTAATTGTTTTAAAATAATTTGTTGCTAAAAAGGGTTATCATACTGATTCTGCCCACCCCCCCCAAAAATTAAACATCAATTTTTATTACATATGTTTTAAAGAAACTACATCTCTTACTATGTCACAGTAATGCATTATTAGTTTCTGAACGCAAACCTCTTCTCCATTTAATTCTTGGGCTCTATTCTATCAGGAAACATTAGCACAATATCCACAAAAGAACTGGGAATGTGAAAGGAGATTTAGTATTGTGGACAAGTTTTGCTTTTATTCCAAATTAACTTCGTACATTTACTTGAAAGGAAAATGGTAATTCTTCCCTCTGCACTCTTTCTTCACCAGTGAAGGTTTTGTTATCACCACCTCTGCTGCTACCCCTGGAGGAGACCAGGGGATGGATAGATTCCAAACGCGGGTAGCGGCTAATCTAAATGAAGATACAACTTAGGTTCTTCCTGAAAGACAAGGACAAATCATCCACTTGGCCCATCTCTCCTGAGGGGCAGAGAACAATTAAAGCTTTGTGCAGATGCATTGGAAAGAAACTGAGCTGGTTGGTGCTGCCTGTGGGGGAACAAGTGAGCACATGGAGTCCTCTGCCAAGCTAGGACCACCCACAGACCCGCGCCCCACCTGTCCTGCTACAGAGATTGCCGGCTTCACCACAGCACTGGGGCTTATTGTACATACATCCACGCAAAAGCAGGAAAGAGTAGCAAGCATATTAAGAGATTAAAATTCGCCCTTCTCTAACCCCAAATATAGAACAAGGGTAGAAGGTAGTAGGGGATTGTTTCACATGTCTGAATCTGGGAGTTTTCTCTGTCAGGCCTGAGTTCTAGCTCTTCCACTTACTAGCTGCGTGACGTAGACAGGGTGCCTATTTTCCTGAGCCCCGTTTCCTCATCTGGAAAGTGAGCATACCGATCCCACTTAGTCCTCAGGGTTGCTGAGATGTTCAAATGGGATGTAAAACATCTTCATCTAGTAGCACTGCATAAGTGTTATCATTGTTATACCACCACCTAATACTATGTCTCTCTACATGAGGTCCGGTTGTCCCCAAACACCTTTCCACCACAGGAGTGGATAGGGTGACTGTAAACCCGAGCCTCAGAGATGCTCGTCATGAGGGAGGTGCTCAAGAAAAGCCCAAAGTTCTGAAGGGCTCTATTTCCCTGCTCCTTACTTGGTGAGGTGTCTTGGGCATATAATACAACCTCTTAATTTCTTTTAAAAGCCTCCTGGGGATTCCAACAGAGAACTAAGGAGTATGATCCAGAGTCTGGTCCAGGCTAATGTCAGCCTTGGAGGCTGGGGTAAAAGGCACACGAATCCATCTTTACAAAGCATGTCTCAACAAGCTGCAGTTTGGAAGTGAATTTCTGGGTTCACTGCTTTGTGTCCTCTTCTCTGGACCATACCTGAATGTTGAATCCCTCTGATGGGTCTTAAAGAGGTTCAGCAACCATGAGGAAAGCCCTAAAATAGAGGGCCTGGAGAAAACCTCAGACATCGACTCCACTCTGCAGCAGAATACCTTTCAATGGCTTCCCATTACTCTCAGGACGATGTCAAATGCTGATCACATCGGAAGCAACCCTCCACCTGTCCTACATCTTCCTCCATGTTTGATAATCCAGTACCAATCTCTTTGTTGCTACACAGACTTCACAAATGCTGTTTGTCTGTCTGAAATGCTCTTCCATCTCATTCCACCCACATATTTTTCTGGTCAGCTCCTCCTTATCCTTCTGTCTCAATCTAAACTTTATTATCTTTAGTCTCAACCTAAACAACCTTCTTCAAAAAGCCTTTCCTGGCACCTCAAACTTGGCCACACTTTCCCACAGCGTTGTTTACTTCCCACTTCCTAAAATGCATCACCTTAAAATTATTTTTTTAATGTTAGTCTAACTTGCCATCCTATAACTTCAAAAGTACATAAACTATATTCAACTTATTCTCATACTCTCCCAATTACCTAGCACAAATATTGGCACAAACTGGACACTAAATGAACAATTGTTAAATTACATTGAATCATTTGCTCTACCTCCTTGCATTACAAAGGAACCTGATGGGAACCCAGAGAGGTGAAGAAACTCACCCAAAGCCATCATACATTTGGCTGCAGCTGAGAATTAGAATTCAGCTCTCCCAACAACTGGTGCCAGGGTCCTTCCCATGCCACGCCCCCTCCTTTCTGACAGTACTTTTTTTCCCGTTATTTTGTATTTATTAAAATGCCCATTCGAAAATAATAAAATGCACATTCAAAGTCGTCTTCCATAATAAGATTACAAAAACAATAGAAAGCATGAGGTTCCATTTAAATACACATATCATGTGCCACAGTCTGATATTTTTGTGACAACATGGTAATTATCACTAAGTTGCCTGAAACTACAAATTAAATTATATATGTATAAAACACATTAAACCAGTCAGCTGAAACAATGACAAAATTATGCAAGATATATGAAACAATTTTTTAAATACAACTGAAGTAGTATATGCTTTAAAACAAAATTTCAACATATCTAAAGATTTATTATCTATTTTAAAAATGAACAAGTGGTTCTTCAAAGACATAACAACAACAAAGATTCTTGGGAAGTTAATGCTTATAAATAAGGTCATATTAATTCAAGCTCAACCAAAGTTAGAGATACATTACTTCTCCTTTTCAAGTTGGATTTTTTTTCTTTTTTTGCATCAGTATTTACATTTTATTTATTTTTATTTTTATTTATTTTTTAGTGGTGACATTGGTTAACAAAATCCAATAAGTTTCAGCTGTACACTTTAACAGTAAGGAATATATATATTTGTACTGTGTGTTCACCTCCCATAGTTAGATTTCTTTCTGTCTGACAGTATTTAACTCCCATTTGTCATAATCTCTGGTTCCAGACATGGGTCATGATTTAGTTTAGATTGCCTGATGTCCTCCTCCATTCTGTATGAGGATAAACTTGGAAGACTGCTATTTCTCAATCTCTTATGAACATGCTGGGGCTCTTGTTTGAACATCACACTGCTAAGCACATAGTTAACATGTAGGAGCACATAGTACCCCTATGGCTTTGTTCAGTGCCTTGGAAAAATAAATGCCACATGACAATATCCCTTTGGTGTAACTGTTGAAATGGCCTTCTGTCCCCAGTGAGGAAACATCCCAAATGAGTGCAAGGTTCCCTTCAGTGGTGTCATTTTCAATGAAGCTTGTCTGTGTCATTTGCAGTTAGGGGTTCATTGGTCAGAAGTGTTTTCTAGGGATGTGCACAATGGAAACTATTAGATTGCTACTTAGAGCCACCAGCTAGCCCAAAAGTTTAATCCACTGTATTAGTTGTAATGATAGTAGGCAGCTGCTAAAAGAGAGAAAAGACAAGATAGTAAGAGGGTACCAGCCTTGTACTAACATACTTGCATGAGGTTTTAACGTGCTGGATTAAAATAATTATAACATTAACAATTTCTTACAGATTACTAAAACAACTTTAAATCCTTTAGATAATCAAAGAATCTAAAAAGGGCTATTCAATAAACTTGAAGCCTTCCCTGTAAGTTACGGTAGTAGAATCCTATCATGACTTTTATTTTTATGTGGGGTGAGGGAACTCATCATTCTGGGGATAACTTTCGAAATCATTTCTCAGCTGGACAGCTTCATACATGAATCCCAGAGATTAGTGACATTCTTCTTTAGAAGGAAGGCATTGCGTAGTATAGGAATTCTCATCTCTACAACCAAAATCATCAAAAATAAATTAGTACTAAAAAAAATAAAAAGAGGGTTATTAAGAGCCTCAGATTCACACTTGCCCCTCTGATGAATTACAGTATGTCATCTGTGCCAGTAACTCTGTGTTAGAAAGCAGCCAATGCAATATCTGCAGTACAAATTACAGACTTTGATCCCAACTTGCCCATTAAAACAGAGAACAAGGTTTACTCTTTATATTTTATGTCACCAAATGCTTCATAAAGAAGAGATGAGAAAGTATATTGAATCCTTCGGTTCACTCTTTATCCATCTCTAAATGGGATCTTAGGACTTTCTGTGCTTACCTCGCCTTTTATCCAGCCTGCAGTGTGACTCATCTGCAAGCACAAATTACCTCACTAAAGTATTCTTAGGAGAAATAATTAGCTACACGCCCCTCCTCTGCACACTCTCCCTCATTCCTCCGGAGGCCCAGATGCCTGACATAAATCATTTAGTCCTGAGCCCTCGCACACACCTTTCCCACTGGATTCCATAATTGGCAAAGTAGTTGCCAACTGGGTTTTAAGTGATTTGAAATTGTTTTCCATCCAGTCTTGCTGATAGCAAAAGGTTTCCCCTTTACCTCAAGCATGAGTTACAGTAACATGATTGAATGTAACCAGTTATTCAGTTCAAGCTGTGATTCTGATACAGTATAGACAATATGAATTCCCCAGAGCTCAGTGAGGCCATCTCAATGGTCCGTTTAAATCCAATTCAATTAGACTCACTATGGTTCTTAGACTTTCTTAGGTATGTTTGCAGCAGCCCTCAGGGTTGAATGTGAGACTGGTATTCATCTAGGACTTTTAAATTAGGTCTCAGGTGTCATCATTCTAAATGAATTATTATAGTGGTGTGTTCACACTGCTGTAGTTGAAGTTATGTTAGTATCTCCACTCAACCACTTTAATCCACTGTGGAACAGAACTTGTCATGTAAGGTCTCTGCCAGAGAGTGACTTTTTCCTTGAAATCTAGTTTTTAAAATAATTGGTCTACCGACTTAACACTGTGATATATATGCATTTTTTGATGGAGAGGGGATAAGACCACTTCAATTTATTTGGGGTTTTTGTTTGTTTGTTGTTCGTATTACTTTGTAAATTAGCACATGAAAATATACCTATCTTAATATTGAATTGTCTCACATTTAATAGTTTGAGTCTTAAATGCATCCCTATTTGGGGGTGGGGGGGTGCAGGAGTCAGACCTAAACGGAAGGCTAATATATTGGTGAGCTTTCCTTTTTCAAAATGTCCTGTTGCCTGCCTTTATAATCTCTCCTTCCAGTGCCTCAACTAACATTTTCTTCTTTCTTTTAATTTCCCAGGCTTTATATGAGCCCCAGCCATGGCATCAGTGAACATGTCAGTGGTAGCTATTTCAGACATATTGTAAGTACACGCTCATTTCCCCACACTAGAGTTGCCTAACAATCATAGTGACATTCAAGCATAGTGACAGTGACATTAATGCCATAGTAGAGAGATCAGCCAGCCTAATGGAGAAAGCACTCAATGTATATGTCATTAATAAAAAGCACATGCTGGGGGTGGAGGGAATAAAATAATGACAGGACCTACTTTTTCTTTATTCAGGCAATTCAGATACTCCGGCAGTGTTCCAGTTCCCAAAAACTAAGGGGTGGCAGTAATCAGCCTCGCTCTGAAAATATATGCAAGAGTTTAAAACAACAGAGCCATGAAATTCAGAACAAAGCAACAACAGGTTAGCAGATTAAATGGGACACTAATTAGGTAGTATTTGAGTCAGAAACCAAATGTGAACATATTCAGGATTTATTATTTGTTTCCATTGAAAGAAAAACTGAACTGGCAAATTGACTGATATTTCTGTATGCTATCTCTCTGATCATACCTGTGACTTGTTTGTAAAGCATAAAAAGGAGGTGATATTTTGCAGTTGTATGCTAAATTTGAGTGATATACCCAAACTAGAAAGTTCAGGTCCTTCAACTACTCAAGGCACTTGAACTATGCAAAAACACTAGAATGCTCTATTGATACACAACGCTAAGTTTATTTTTAGCCATCACTATAAAGTCTTCAGCAAAACCATTATAGCCCTTAGTTTATCTATTAAATATATGCACACTAGAGCAAGTGGTGAAAGAAATATTCTCCAATTGCTTAAAGTGACTAAAATGGGAGCAGAAAATGCTGACTGATTTCAGTGTTAAAAATTAGTTTCTGATGATTTGAATGGGTGATCTGGCTATTTTTATTTCATAAACACATTTTTTAAGAAGTCACAAACATTAAGGTTAATATTCACCAAGCTAAACTTCCTCGCCTATTCGAAGTTTAGGTTTCTCCAATAGGATTTAGATAATTAATCAAGTTAAACCTATCTTTTTACCTTTGCTATTCTCCCTTCATGAAAAGCTCTCCCCCCATCAATACCATCAGGGCTCAGCTCAGATATCATTCCCAGAGACTTCTTTGCTCACCGCCATAGCCAATGTAGACCCCTCATCACTGTCACACTCTATCCCCATTACCCTGATCCATATTCTTTGTGGACTTATTATCTGAAATGACCTCATTTATTTATTTTCTGATTTGAGTACTGTATCTTCCCTATTAGAATTTGATCAGGAAATTTGTCTTTTCACCCCTCTATCCCTAATACTTAGTTAGATAGTGCCCAGGATACAATAGTAAGTAAATGAATTCATGAATGAATGAATGAATGAGGCACTTACACACACACACACACACACACACGCACACTCACACACACACACACCCCAAAGTGATAAGAATTCAAGTCAAAGTACTTGGCACAAAAATTTATCCAGGCTTTTATATCGTGAAATATGAATCTATTTTTCATAGGAAAAAGTAGAGAGTTGGTACTATCAAAGATTGTCAAGGAACTTTTAAATAATGTGACATGAGATAATATCTAGGATGGAAAAAGAACAAAAAGAGCAATACGGACCACTCAGTGAGGCAGGACATTGAAGTCCTAAGTTACCTTGGTTTCCATAGTGCTGGAACCTGGCTGGGTATTCATCTATAGCTAAAATTGAGTGCCCAGTAGACACTCAATGAACACAAAGGAAAGGTGATTTCTAATTTCAGGTATGGAAGACTACATATCTCAGAATAAAACCTCGAAAAATGCTGGAAAAAATGTGAAAGCATTTTTCCCCTTAAATTATAGTAAAATATGCATAACATAATTTTTAAATGTACAATTCAGTAGAATTAAGTACATTCACATTGTTATACAACCATCATCATCATCCATCTCCAAAACATTTTTCATCTTCCAGAACTGAAACTCTGTGCCCATTAAATAATATCCCATGCCTCTCTCTCGCAAGCCCCTGGAAACTTCCATTCTGCTTTCTGTCTCCATGAATTTGACTACTATTACACCTTGTATAAGTGGAATTATACAGTATTTGTTTTTTGTGTGACTGGCTTATTCACTTAGCATAATGTCTTCAAGGCCCACCAATGTTGTAGCATGTGTCAGAATTTTCTTTCTTTTTAAGGCGCAATAATATTCCGTTGTACATATTGTGTTGCTGCAGATTCAAGGTTCCGAAGTAAGGAGTACGAGGCTCAGGCAGTCGGAAGAAAATGCAGGGAGCCCTAGTCAACTGCGACACAGCTCTATTCCGGCAAGGGCGCAGCCAGCCTCACAAGGCAGCAGCACCTTTTACACACAGGTTAAACAGCAGTGGCACACTGCCCGTTAATGGAAACCTGCGCATGCGTACTGGACACATGGTTACATAAGGGGAGATATGCTGAGTCACTTCCTCTCAGAAGTTAGTTGCTAAGGGTGTTGGGAGGGAGCCTGGGTACAGCCATCTTTCTTTCTCCGCACAATATATACCACATTTTGCTTATCCATTCATCTGTTGTGGACATTAAGGTATTTCCACCTTTCAGCTATTGTGATAACGCTGCTGTGAAAATGGGTGTACAAATATCTGTGGAAGTCCCTGCTTTTAATTCTTTTGAGTATGCTTAGAAGTGGAATCATATGGTACTTGGATTATATGGTAATTCTATTTTTAATTTTTCAGAAATTGCCATATGGTTTTCCATAGCAGTGGCACCATTTTACACTCCCACCAACAGTGCACAAAATTCCAATTTCTCCACCACCTCATTAGCATTTGTTTGCTGGTTTGTTTTTTTTTTTTTTAAATAACAATCATCTTAACGAATGTGAGATGGTCTATCATTGTGGTTTCAACTTTTGTTTCCCTGCTGGTTAGTAATGTTGAGCATCTTTTCATATGCTTTCTGGCCATTTGTATATCTACTTTGAAGGATATTTAAGTCCTTTGACCATTTTTAATCAGGTTGTATTTTTCTATTGTTGAATTATAGGAAAGTATATATTATTGTTTACTTATATGAAGTATATATTCTTCACAGGTAGTATGGAAGTATATATATATTATATGTAATATATATATGTATATATATATGATAGATATATGCACCTATTTATAATACATATTATATATCTTTACAAATATCATGTTTAGATCTTGGGTCTTACCCACCACAGGCAGTAAAAAAAAAAAAAACAAAAGAAAACAAAACCTGAAGCCAAGCAAGGCAGGAGACATGTCTTAAAATTGAGACTTCCAAAAAGTGACACCTTCAGTTAGTATGTTTTTAAAAAAGTTTCTGAGAGGTAAATGATGGGAATAGTTGAGTGTCTTAGTCTTGTCTCTGGTTAGAGCATAAAAAGATTATTCCCCAATAATTTCTAACATAAGCCCATTTTATGCATGTTTGATGCTAAAATACGCAACTGCTAGAGCCCATGAAAACTCAAGCTAAAAATTTATTTTAAAGTGTCTTGGTCAGGGAATCCACAAGGCCTCTCTGACAAAACACAATTTTAGATCTCAAAGAACAAATAAAAAGTGTCAAGGATATGAATTCACAATCATTACATATATGAGAAAACAATCGCAAGTAGGAGTCAGAACAGGCAAACCATAGATATTGGAACCACAAACCTACAGATATTGGAATAGTAAGATAGTGATTAGAAACTGAATATGTGTACATATTTACAGAAACTTTTTTAATGTTTTCAAAACATTAGGTGAGGATGAGGGTAAGGATTACGATATTACCAAAGATTACCGATAAGCTTATGAAAGAACTAGAGTTTCTAAAGTATAAAAATGAAATTGAAAAAAAAAAACAATGGATGGATAAATCTGTAGTTTAAAAGCAACTGAGGAAAGAATATGGAAACTTGAAGAGCAAAAGAGATAGATTATCAAGAATACAGCACAGAGAAAAACAACAAGAAAGAAATGTGAACGAAGCATTAAAGATGAAAAACACAGAGGATAGAATGAGATATAGAATAAATTAAATCAGAGTCTCAGAAAAAGGAATTAGAGAAAGTAAGCAAGAAGCAAGTATCTAGCACCGGAGAATATCTACCTCTCTTCAGATTCAGGAAGCCCAGTGAATTTCAAGAAGGATAAATAGTCTACGGCCATGCCACCCTGACTGTGCCTGCACTCATCTGATCTGGGAAGCTAAGCAGGGTCTGGCCTGGTTAGTACTTGGATAGGAGACTACCTAGGAATACCAGGTGCTGTAGACGTTTAAAAAAAAAAAAGGATAAATAAAAATAATATTCACTAATTGCATCATAGAAAAGGATACCTAAATCAAAGCAAAGATCTTCAAAAAGCAACCAAAAGAAAAGATAGTTTATCTACAGTTAAATTAATGGCAGGCAATATTGAAAGCCAGAAGACGGGGTGTATCTTTAACAAACTGAGAGCAGATACAGCATCCCTCACTTATCTTGATTTTGCTTTCTGCAGTTTCAGTTACCCATGGTCAATTGTTGCTTAAAAATATTAAATAAATTCCAGGATTAACAATCACAAGTTTTAAATTGTACGTACCACTTTGAGAAGAGTGATGTAATTTTGAGATGTCCAGCCCAGTCCCCACCCAGGCCATGAATCATCCCTTTGTCCGGAGCCTCCGCACTGTGTACTCTCCCTACCCATTAGTCACTCAGTAGCTGTCTGTCTCCATTATCAGACTAACTGTGCTTGTGTTTAAGTAATCATTATTTTACTTAAGAACAGCCTCTAAGTGCAAGAGTACTGATGCTGGCAATTTGGATATGCCAAAGAGAAGCTGGAAAGTGCTTCCTTTAAGTAAAAAGGTGAGTATAGTACAATAAGATATTTGGAAAGAGAGAGATCATATTCAAATAACTTTTTAAAATTTATTTAAATTAGTTTCAAGTATACAGTACATTGGTTAGACATCTATATATTTCCCTGACCTTCCACCTAGCCATCATGTTAATGCTAACTACATTCCTTATGCCATGCACCCAATCCCCGCAACCACCCATCAACTACTAATTTGTACTTCTTTAATCCTTCACCCCATTCTCCCAGCCCCCCTAAACCTCCAGCACCAAATTGTCTACTATATTTTTGAGTCTGTTTTTGGTTACTTTCACATAGCTTTTATTATAGTACATTATTATAATTATTCTATTTTATTGTTAGTTATTGTTGTTAATCTCTTACTGTGCCTAATTTATTAATTAAATTTTATCATAGGTATGTATGTGTAGGATACTAGTAGTGTTTTCCGGGATCTAGTGGGGGTCTTAGAACTTATAGCCCCACGGATAAGGAGAAGACTACTATAAATCCAGAATATTAAAGACTATCAAGAATAAGGGGAAATAAATACATTTGGCAAGAGTAAAAAATAACCAAGGCATTTCCCACCTACTGACTCTGTCAAAATGAAATTGTTAGAGCATATACTTCAGGAAAAATAAAAATTATACCACAGTACCATCTGAGATGCAAGAAGGCAAGAAGGAATACCAAGAGGGAAAAATCATTAACTGCCTAAAACAATAAAATGTCTAATTTGTGGAGTTAAAAAAATGGAGATGGAGCCAAAACTACCAAACAACAATAGCATGTAAGTCTGAAGGCGATAACCAGAGTTAATCGTAAATTTGGACTGTCTGACAGGACGGCAAAGATAATAAAAGTACTTTGTTAAGTTACATATGCATGTGAAAATTTCAAGAGCAAATACTAAAAAAATGGAAATCATGTATATAACTTCCAAACCCAGTAAAGGGAGAAATAAGGAATGAGAACGGAGAAATAAATAAATAAAGAGTTAATCATGAGAAAGACCGAAGGAAAAAACTTCTTTGAATAAATAAGAGATTAAAATTGTAGTTATGGTAAGAGCAGAAAGAAACATTGATTATGCTTTCAAAATAGTGCACAAAGAAATATACCAATATAATATGCAAGCTATACTTACAAATAAAATAATATTTTTAAAATCACAACACATGCATCTGATTGGACATACAGCTTAAAATATTCTGATCAGGGATTTAAAAATCATGCTGAAATTGCTAAAATAAAAAATCTGTATAGAAAGGCATTATCTACATAAATACAGTAGAAATATAACAAAATATGTGAGTAAATAAAAAAGGCAAGAGGAAGAATTGTACACATAATCCTTTCTTTGTTAAAAAAATTCATGTGTATGTAAGTTATTAGCTTATACATAAACACACACATCTGTATAAAATGCATTTAAAAATCTTGGCTACATGGGAGGTTCTTTATAACTGCGTTTTGCATTGTTGGAAATTATGTAATAAGCATGCATTCCTTTTATTATTAAAAAAGAATAAAAATGTAGAAACTAAAAAATATCTAAAGGATTTGAGGGACCATACACAGATAAAAACAAAAGGAAATAAGACAAAGCTCACGGAAAGGAGTTAAGTGTAAGATGGTATAAGGAGACCAGAATAAAAAAGTCAGAGATTGGGAAACAGAAACACCAAAAGGTTATATAAATGTTGCTTCTATTTAACTTTGCAATTTTTAAAAAAGGCTCTTTTATTTACAGATCGTTTTTGGTTTGTTTTGTTTTGTTCTGTTCTGTTTTTTAAATGCCTGCTGGTATGTTGCCAAAGCTCTAGATTTCTCTGCAGCTAATTAAGACCCTTGTCTGGATTTGGACCCTGGAGATAAAGGTCAGAACTGCTGGTGGGGCTGGCTCTCAGTGGTTTAAACTGTTGTTCTTTGCACTCCTTAAAGCTTAACTCCTCTATTGCTAACCTGAAAAATGGTGTCCTCCTTTCCCTTGACAAACAGCACCCCTCCCTGAGCTCCACCCATCTAAATCTTTGCCCGTTTAACTCTCATTAACTCATTAAACCCCTTCAACCAAATTTACGTATCTGTTTCTTGCAGCTTTGGTATTTTACAGAGATAATCCCGTCTGTAAACATCATTTTTGTCTCTCCTATGGCTGGTTAACATCAAGACCCTGATTTTACCAAATGCCACAGCTTTTTCAGGGTTAGAAGCCCTGAGAGGATGGTGTTAATCAGAGCAACAACTAAAACAATGGGACTCTAGGTACCTTCTCAAATCCTGAGGTAAAAGAAGGTTGAAAATATCCGATGGCTCCCGACATCAAAAAAACTTATGAAAACCGAATGAGGGAATGGGCAAGAAAGGTGTAGACAGGAAATGGGGTAATAAATCATAGAAATCCTAAGTCTACCAATGTGTTGTTAAGAAGGGAACGAAAGAAAATAAAGGTACCGCTCTGTCCTGCTTAATTTATAGAATACCGAAACATTCTGCTAATGCGGTTTTCAGGAGATTCAGTTGTACAATTAGTTACTAAATTCTCAAAAGAAAACAGAAACTAATAGTATAGCTAATTAAAATTTTGGCTAAAATTATTGTAGCCAAAATCATTTTATTCTTAGCTACTGAAAAATAACACGATCCCCTGTTGAAGGCCTCCTTAAAGGCTGCTTAGAATTTACAGTTCTCTTGATCTCAAAGCTATGTGGCCTTTCTGGTTCAGTGCAACAGCCTGAAATATATCAGACTATCTCTATTTGCTTCAAGTGAAATGATGTATTCACTCCTTTTATGTAGTAGAGTAGGCAGATAGATACTTAATATTGTGATTGCAGGGGTTCCCTATAAACTTCTAAGAATGTCGCCTGCATCCAAATTTCAAAACATTTGAAACACCGTCAATGAAGAGACGTACAACTTATCCAGAATTTAGAATTAAGAAATATTCTTTTTAGTTCAGGTCTCCTTTAAAATGTAAATATTACAAGAGGAATAACATACAAGTCACTAACATTATAGTCTGAATTAATTAATCATGGATGCCAGTTACGTGATACCTGGGATAAGACCCTTCACCATCTTGGGCGATAGTTGAAGATGAGGTAGTTGGGCTAGATCCAAACATCTTCATCAGGAATAGGGCCTTAGGTGAGAGGAGGAAGGATTTCTGAGAGAGATTTGTCATAGCACCCACACACGTGGACCACCTTTGGAGCCATGAAGTTAAAAATTCCCTGGCTTAGATCCTTTCCTTCCTAAATAATAATGACTTAATACCTGAGCACCTGATGCATAGGGTACACTGAAAGGGGCAAAAGATTCAGAAAAGAGATGAAAAAAGATAAAATCACACTTTACCCTTAGGATTTTACTTAGAGTCAGCTTTCTTTAAATCCAGTCAAAGCATAAATAATGGATTCTTTTGTACTTCACAGGAGTTTTCAGCCATTGCTTATAAGATTTTAGATGGTAGGTAGACGATAGATAGATAGATGATAGATAGATAGATAGATAGATAGATAGATGATATTGATAGATGACAGATAGATGATAGATAGATATAGAGATATGCATATACACAACTGTATTAATACTGTGTTAGTTTATATATGTACTTTCACATATATATAAATCATGTGCATATTTATATTATACCTAGATAGCTCTATGTGGTAATAGCAATGATAATTCCTCTTTCATGAACTTGTTCACTGCCTACAATATTATAATTTATAAGAAGTATGTGTGTATGTGTGTATGTGTGTGTGTATACACATATTTGGTAATTCAGATGACCGAAATCTATTTCTCAGACATATTTGGGTTTTATCCACAGTTGCTGGCTCACAGTAACCAGATTCTAAGTTATGGGAGCAACAGTGTTGTCTCTTGTTATGTTAATGCAGTGACTCTTTTGGATGCCACTCAAGGACGGGGGCTCATGCAAGCAGGAGCTAACTATGTAGTACAGGATTAGAACTTCAGTCCCACATCCTGATATTTAGAGAGAGGAAAGGGGCTTGAGGTTGAATCAATTCCCAATGGCCAATGACTTAGTCAGTCATGTCTATGTAATGAAGCCTCCATAGAAACCAAAAAGTGCAACTCATTGGCCCTTTTTCAAGAGCTTCCACATTAGGGAAGCAGAACACTTTCACATACCAGTGCCTCCATGCCAGGCCCCAAGTTCCACAAGGACCTCTCCCTATGTATCTTTTCACCTTGCTGTTGATCCATATCTTTTAATATTGTATTGACATTAAGAAATTTCCTCTTCTTCAGGTCTCCTTCAAAATGCAAAAGTAAATCCATAATCTAATGAGTAACAGATTTTCCTGAGTTCTGTGAGCTGCTACTAGCAAATTAATCAAACTCCAGGAGAGGGTTGTGGGAACCTGTGATTTATAGCCAATCCATCAGAAGCACTGTTATCAACCTGGGCATGTGACTGGCATCTGAAGTGGAGGGCAGTCTTGTGGGGCTGAGCCCTTTACCTGTAGAATCTGATTCTACCTCCAGATAAATAGTGCCAGAATTGAGCTGCATCTGTAGACACTCAGCTGGCATTTGATAACTGCTGGTTGGTTTGAGGAAGCCTTCGTGCACATGTTGGAATTGGGTCCAGGAACTTCTTTCACTGCCCAGTTTAATGGGTGCTCCCATGCAAAGGGGCATGTTCTATATAATCAAACTCGCCACAGTAAATAATATATCAGAAAGCATTTAGTAAATTATAAAGCCATTCAAATGGCTATTAAAATGACAATTCTACTTGGAATTTCTTCTGTATATGTATAATTTTTTTTTAAATGTGGTACAGTTTGGCAAACATCCAATATTATGTCCAAATAAAATGGTGTGTGTCTCTGCATATTCAAGCTGTTATTCAAACAGTGGAAATCAAGTTAACAAAAGACTTGCAAATCTTCTGAAATGAGTCTCTGTGTTAAATGTGAATCAAGAATACAATTATGTTTAAGCAGAATAGAAGAATAACTATTGTAACATTCACTTTAACTGAGTAATTTTTTTTTTAGGCAAGACAACCCTTGGTTGATCTCAGAGATTGCAAGGACTTTGTCAGTTTACAATCCCTTATTTTTTATTTTTTACACCTGCAGCACCTCGTCTTCCTAGGTGGTCTCCCATCCAAGTACTAATCAGGCCCAACACTGCTTAGCTTCCGAGATCAGATGGGATCCGGCTCGTTCAGGGTAACTGAGCAATTTTTTAAAAGAAGAATAAAAAAGAAATCAAACAACTGAGCAAAAATTCCACCTACTCTGCCCTCATGGAACTTCTCAAGTCTAATTTATTTTTCCCCTTCCTCAATCACAGAGACAGAAAGAGATAAGAATAAGATCCACAGTACCTTCTTCTCACAAGATCTGGGGCCTCTAAAAGTTGATAGTCATAGCCCTCAAAGGAAAACACTGAAAAGAAGGCATTCTCACTCTGCCCTCTGGTCCACTACCTACTGCCTATCTGGTGGACAGCATGGACCTGTTTTTGTAAGACTGACACTTGCCTTTCATTTGTTATCACAGGAGGTGAAAAAACAAGAATAGGTACTTTCAAAAAATAGTCCTGATGTGTGTGTGGAACTAATTTTATAAGAAAATAAAACAACAATCTAAACAATATTCAAACTAGAACATCTAATAAAACAAAATTTAATCTAAAGAATGTTACATACACCTTCCTTTTCAAGACTCATTAAAAATGTGTTAATTTTATCACACATATAAAATTTATATAAATGTTATTTTTTATATAAACTTTATCTTTTTTATATAAAATGACCTAAACAACTTGCTTACGTAAGGGAGGAAAAATTTTTTTTTCCTCTACACATCTATGTTCAGGGGCTAAAACTCTGCAGATTGGACTGACAAAAGACAGATTAACAACAGAAAAACAAAAAGAAGTTTATTAGCATGTGCATTTTACATACACCCCTACTTAGAGATGAGTAACTTAAAGGGGTGGTTAGAACTTAAACTTATATAGTATCTTAGCAAGGAATAATGATTTGTAGAGAAGTGACCAAAGGAAAAGGGCTTTGTGTTTCTAGGTGGGGGCCAACTATGGGAAATTAATAGTAGATAAAGGCCAGTTAGTAAAGTTTGTTATGTGAACTCCTCTGATGCTATCTCTGGACTGATAAAGATTTAGAGATGTCTCCAGTAATTAACTTCTGTTCTTCCTAGTAGAAAAGTGAGGAAGGACACTTTTACAGATTTACATACTGCTTTTAGGCAAATAAAGGGAGGGCAGAGCTTCCTTCTCAGATCTGCTTCTTCTCCATTCCTTCAGCTCAAACTAATTCTTATGCCAAAGTGGCATATTTTGTTGTGGCATGTTCTGCTACTCATCACTTAGTAGTTATTATAACTAATGTTTAAGTGAGTTTTTTTTTTCTATTTTAAATTCTTTGTTCATTCAAAAATGAATTAAAAATTCCAGCGTGGGGGTCTTAGCTAATACGTATAGAATATTGGGTCAGCCTCATTGGGTATCTCAGAGTCATACCACACACCATTTTCAATTAAGATAAACAGTTTAGGTGCCTTGATTTTTTCTTTTTCAGTAAATATGTCTTACTTCATTTTCCACCTTTAACCTTGATATAAATATGGGACTTAATGAGATATTTTAAAGATGAGAGCTTAGTAAGACTTTTAAAATAAATATAATTATATAAATATTTTTAAGTTTTGCTTTTTATAAGATTTATAATAGAGAAATTTAAAGAACTATTTTATAATGGATAATTTAGCATAAAATTGATTCTCTTTCATTTTGTGAATTTGTACTTAATGAGTTCTATTTTTCCAAGCTGCAATAGAAGTAGAAGCAATAGGCATTGCTGTTTAATAAACAGAAGTATTTTATCATTCAATTTCTGCACCAACATGCAATTTCTCTGTACCATTGTGATAAATAGTTGCAGTGAGCCTAAATGGGTCTGTCATCATGTAAGAGTAACTTTGTCACTTCTGTATGTTCCAAATATCAGATCAGTGAGTCCATATTGCACTTAAACTCTAAGTTAGAGTGATTCAAATTTACATTTGATGGATAGAAATCTAAAGCCAACTAAGAAATCTAACAGTAAAACTAATAAACCTGTTTCTATGTCATCCAGAGCTTCTCCCTTAATTATTCAGTTTGTGGTCTTCCCCTAGCTCTTATTTATGTCACCCTGCACCTTTGGTAATGCTGTTCGAGTGATAAAACTGTCTTCATTGGGGAAAAAAAAAACTACATAAGATGTTGGTATTAAGGTTGAAATCTGAAGGAAGGGGTCTGTACACTATATCAAGCCTTGGACACGGTTGTTTTCATAAGCCATTGACCTGCACCTGTGAAAGTTTCCCCTTGTCCTCTCAGGGCACAGGATTACAAGCCACAATGCCATCTCCCTGTTTCCCCTCCCTCTGTTTTCCTTCCTTCTGTCATCCTATAGTTCCTCCATTCCAGACTGGTTTTTGAAACCCCACTATTCTCAATTTCTTTGTTGTGTGGAGAAATTCAACTCCCTCTCTGTTCCCACTATGCCCAAATTCAGCTCCCCCCTTTGTATATCACGCACATCTAGGTGCTCACAGACAGGTTTCTCAAAACGTAAAATCCATCCTCTTCAAAAAACCCTGATGGCTGATCAATAATTACTTTAAGTGTAAATAAACTAAATACTCCAATCAGAAGACAGAAAAGCTAAATGGATAAAGAAAAAAAAAAAAAGATCCAACTACATGGTGCCTACAAGAGACTCACTTCACTTTAAGGACACACATAGGCTGAAAGTAAAAGGATGGAAAAAAATATTCCATGCAAAAACAAACAAACAAACAAAAGAGAGCAGGAGTAGCTATACTTAAATCAGACAAAGTTGACTTTAAGTCAAAAACTGTAGTAAGAGACAAAGAGGGTCATTATATAATGATAAAAGTCCTTTCAAGAGGAAATATCAACACTAAATATTTATGCGCCCAACCTCAGAGCACTCAAATGCATGAAGCAAATATTAACAACTCTGCAGAGAGAAACAGACAACATATAATAATAGTAGAGTACTTCAATGCCCCACTGTCAACAATGAATGGATCATCCAAACAGAAAACCAGTAGGAAACATTGGACCTGAACAACACTATAGACCAAATGAGCTTAACACATATATTAAGAACACTCCATCCAACAGTAGCAGAATACATATTCTTCTCAAGACTACATAAAACATCCTTCAGGATAGATCATACGGAGCTTCCTCAAAAAATTAAAACTAGAACTATCATGTAATTCAGCAATCCCACTTCTGGATATATATCCAAAGAAATAAAATTACTATCTCAAAATGATTTCTGTGCTTTGTATTGCAGCATATTCACAGTACCCAAATGTGGAAACAACCTAGGTCTCTCTCAACAGATGAATGGATAAAGAAAATGTGATACGTATTTGCAACAATGTGATGTTTGCAACAACATGGATGAAACTGAAAGAAATAAGCCAGACATAGAAAGACAAATATCCCAGGATCTCACTAATATGTAGAATTTAAAAATTAAAAAGCAAGCTGATAGTAGCAGAGAGCAGAGAGGTGGTTACTGCAGACTGAGAGATGGGAAAAAGGGGCCATATTGATCAAAGGGTACAGATTTTCACTTATAAAATGAGTAAGTTCTGGAGACTTAATGGATAACATGCTGACTGTAGTTAATAATATTGCATTGTGTTCTTGAAATTTTCAAGTAGAGTAGATCCCAAGTATTCTCAGCACACACACACACAAATGGTAACTAGGGGAGGTAATGGATGTGTTAATTCATTTTCTGTGTTAATCATTTCACAATGTATACATATATCAAAACATCACATTGTATACCTTAAATATGAAGAATTTTTATTCATCAAAAATACAACATAAAAATAAAAGCCCTGTAATTATACATAGCGATATTTCTTTTTCATTACATATACTCATTGGAAATTCTGAGATTTTTTCCTCATGATTTTTTTTTATGGGACTCTCCCCAATATATATCATCAGAACCTGGATTACTTCAATGGTTTTTTCACTGCTAATGTGTATAAACTTTTACAATAGTTCTAAGACACATTCTAGCTCCTTGTCTCTATACAGATAGTGTCTACATCATGTTAAGCAAGCAGGTGGACTGAAACAATTCAGTGTAGACCATTGCTAAGTGAAGAAAGGGATACCATTTGCAATTTCATGTTAGGTGTCGTTTGTACATTGTAGGTATTCGATAACTCTGGTTAAATGAATAGTTGTAAAAATATGCTGCTGGTAAATAAATTCTGAAGTCTTGGCTGCAATTAATGTTTCAGATGGGGAAAAAAAATGATAGCTCAACGTTCAACATTTGTCAAGAAGGATGTAGCCTGAGGGGCAATGTTAGCAGTGTGCAATTAAATAGCACCACTACAATAATTAGTTGAGTAAAAGGAAATTGATTCTGCATATTTTTTTAATCTACACAGTATGTACTCATATAAACCTTAAACTGGTTTAATCATCAAGGTGATTTATGTGAAAGCCCAGCAAGAATGACAGGAAGTATGTTCAGATGGGAAAGGTATTATCAACTGAAAAATGATTGCACTTGTGGTGTCTTTCTGACAATCTTAATTTTATTGCTCTGAACATAAACATTTATATGGTGAAGGAACATAAAGACTCATTTTTAAAAACCCTTTCAGGTGTGTTGCTTACTTAATAGCTCCATATCCTAGAACAACACATATCCTATGACACCATGTTTACACAACCACTTCTTTACCACAATCCAAGTTCCTGGATTTTCAATAACAGAATCCAACAGTTAAAAAAAATTAATTAGATACATCTATTATATTACATTTTCATCCATGGAATTTTGAGTCTCTATACTTGGTGCTGCCTAACCTAGCCATACTTCTGCTGTTGCATCTACCATGTGTATTACAACTATCTGTCGGTATTTCTCAACTCACTGACAGAGAGACTGGGTCTTGCTCCATGAGCCATGCCCAAGAAAAGGCTTTCAAAAATGCTTATTATATAAATGAACGCCATGATCTGAACATTTGCTTTTGGGTCTCCTCTGAAATGTATAACTACAATGTCAGCCTGAAGTTTCTTCAGTCCTTTCTTGAGTCATCTCATCTAAATCCATAGTTAGAGTTTTTGGAGCATGTATGATATAAGGCACAATGCTACACACCCTTAAATGTATGTATTCTCATTTAATCCTTAGCAGCATGACTCTGGGGGCTTGATATTATGGTTATCATTATCTTCATTCTCAAAAGAGTTCACTGAAGTTTAAAAGATTTCAGTAATTTGCCTGAGGTTACACAGATAGAATGAGGCCCAGCTAAGTGTTAAATGAATATGTTCATTTGATTTAGATATTTCACTACAATTCTAAACCAGAAATGAGCCCAAGAAAAAGTTGAGTGCCCATTAGCAATGAGTAAAAAAGCATCTTGTGTATGAGGGCCTTTGGGCTTGTAAAAGAAATTCAGGGAGTTCTTTCTCTTCCACGTTTTGTTTCTCTAGATGGAGGCCCTGAGCTTGGGTTTCTAAATGAGGGAATGAGTTTTGGAAGGGAGATGTTCTCACCAGTAGGTAAGCCACGATCTCCACTGAAAGGATGACTGGGTAAGGCAGTAACAGGTAATGCTTTCTCCTAGCTTTAAAACACAAAGCCATTCTATAGCAGGGGTCCTGCAGTTCTATACCGGAAGACAGTACGAAACTAGGATTCAATTACGAGATTTCACTTTTACATAGCTCTAGGTGGGAGAACTATATTAATTAAATTTAACCACTGTTGAATTCGTCAAACTCCTCCTCAGCTTACCAGGGGCATCTCCACAAACAGCACGCTGTCCGTGAGCAGCCAGGGTAAGCATCTACTATGTTATATGATCCAAGGGAGGCGGAAGGCCCACAGCCTTTCTCCCAGGCCCCACTTGGCCTGCTGCAGGAACAGAACCTTCCTCAGTTGATTTTCCCAAAGCCCCAAGGCTGGGCAAAGCTCTTTCCTCTGAATTCCCACAGCATCCTTTGCAAAGAAGTTTATAACGTCATATGGCATTCATGAAAGAACAGCAAAAATATGAGTTGAAGAAAGATCTTTCTTTTGATTTCTTCCAGCGCTATTCCAGCACTCTGGCTGGAACAAACTGCCTGGAGAATCTGTGAGCATGGTTCTGAGGGTATTCAAATAGAGGCAAGTAGCTGTTCATCCAGGTCCTAGAGGAAACAGATGACCTCTAAAATGTAATTCTTCAGTTCTAGGAGTACTGCGCTAAGTCTATTCATGACACAGACCCTCCACAATCTAGGTATTCGGACAAAGAGGAAATGATGGCTTTCCCTCAGGTTATTTTAAGGACAGTTTGTAAGTGACCAAGCATCTTTTCAGATCATCGACCCCGGTTACTCCTTTGGAAGATAAATTTTATTTCTTTGTTGAGGTGCTTATTTATAATCCATCCTTGCTTCAAAGAAGCTCTGAGTGACTGTAATGCAAATTGGACAAAGAAAGAGTGTTAAAAATGCAGACAGGCCTATAAAACCTCCCAAATCCTGGAGTCTAGTGGCTGTGCCATTTGTATGGAGCAATAGTGACATCCAGTGGTCAATTGCATTATACCTGGATGGGGGTTGTAATTTGCCCCCAACCTAGAACTAATTACATCAGGAAATTTATTTTTTGAGCAACTCAGTTTGGGGCTCTTCTGAACTTCAAGAAAGGCCTGAATTTTGTGTCCTCAAATGCAGGAAAACACTTTCCTCTGTTTCCCAGCTTGTAGCTTTAATGTCTGCAGAAAGGCTTTGCTCAAATATAGAAAAAAAGAGCTCTCTACCGCCTCATCTATAAAATGGAGCAGGTAATAAACTACCTGCCAAATTGGAACCAGCAATGAGTTGCCACAGGAAGCACAGTGTGCGAGGACGACCATAAACATGCACCGGAGAAAGAAAGGAGAGAAAGTATTTCATAAGTCAAACAGAGAACAAAGAAAGAAAAGCTGAAAGAATGAGGCCAGAGCAACGCTCTCAGGCAGAGAACTGTACCAAGGTTAAGGCTTTTGCTTATTTGCTCTTGCATTGCTAGCACTTAGTATAATAGCTGGCATACAGCAGGTACTTAGATATTTTTTGCTCTATGACTAAATAAATGAATGAATTGAGGATTTTCTTAGCATTATATCCCAAAGGATCTGCCAGTTAAGGATTAGGTGGGTTTGCTCTGCCCAGTTTTAATCTGGATGAATAAAGGTTATATCTGAAAACAAGCAGGAAGAGAGTGAGACTCAGAATGATCTTACTGGTGTGAGCATAAAACAGGCTACAACTGTAGCAGCGTTAAGGACTAAATCAATATATTTCCATATCTATGTAGTTAACCCTGAAAATCTACACGTTTAGCTATCTAGCTGAGCCAACTGAGCTTGTGGCAGGCAGCGGCTGACCCCCTACCAAGCAGAAGCCCGGAAGTATGGAACAGGAGCCTGTGACATGCAGCAGCCCCCAAGATCACAGTTTAGACAGCTCTCCCTTTATCCCTTTGGTCATGACAGCCAGATTTATCAGAGGTCAATCTAAAGAGCCTTTTGTGCAATCATGCTCTTTATAGTTTTGCATAAGCGGTAGCTTAGGTTGTTTGTCTCATTTTAAATAAAATATTTCTTACAAGAAAATTGTGCTCAGTATAAATACTTTAATAATATTTTAGGAGTCAGTTACATAGAAAAGATTTTCATTTTTTAGAAGCTTTTACTACAAAATATGTTTATCATATTGATACAGTACTAGCAAAGCAAAATATTTAAAGATATTGTTCAAATAATCTTATCCTATCTCCTCTAGATACACTGGGTCCACCATTGAGGACAAAAAGAAAAAAAAAGGTTGAGTCTTTAAACTGCATCAAAAGGCATTTTTGCATGTCAAAAGTGGACGAAAAACATTATTTTCAATGCATATGAATATCATCCTATAACATCAACAACAAAAAAAAGTAGTATAACATGATATTTTTGGTGAAAGTAGTACATTTGAGATTTTAATTATAAGAATACAGAGAACCCCAAGTCAGTTTCTTCCTAAAACTGTTAATACAAAGGAGCATCAAGTCTTATAACAATAACATATTTGTGTTAAGAAGATAATTCTTTGCCATTACTAGAAAATTAATTCTTGAAATGGCAAATGTATATAAATTGTTAGTGTAATTATTATCCACTCTCCCTACATGAAATACGATAATGTCAACATTACAACCAATAATAAATTAAAGAGTGTGCATGTGAATTCATTTAATGATTTTACTATGTCTTTTGTGCAGATGGGCTGCCGTCTAGATTAAAATTAAAACTTGTGAGATTCAAGAACTGCTGAAATAAAGACTAAGAGGACAATACCATCTTCCTGCTTATGGTGCTCCTGTTAGCAAAGTGTCATTATAGTCTAATGTAATGCATAATCCGCACAACTTCCCAAGAGGAAGTTCAGCCTTCTAGAATGAATTCAGCTCTCAATTCTCCCAAGTAATTCCTCACAAGGTCCAAAAGCCCAAGGATCAGAGAAAAAAAAGTACAATCTGAGACCAAAGACAGAGGTCTTCTGCATCCATAGTGATGGATGCCAGCCACATTTCGTTGTCTGATTTAATTCATTACATAACATATAAAAGGCATTATACAGAAATAAAATTGTTTTAAATGAAAATCAACTTAAAATAATTTTCTCTGAGTATTTTGAGGATTTCAAGACAATTTTTAAAATAATAAGACATCATTTCTCAGCTAAAATCTCTGCAGTGGCTTCTCATCACTTATCATGTAGATTTTAACTGCCTTAAATAGCATCTAATCCTGACCACTCCCTAATTCCCTCCTGCCATCCCCCTCATATACTCTACTACTCCACACCTCCCCCAAAGAAGACTCTACATCCCAAACAAGTATAAAACCAAATAAAGCACTCATTTATCTATATTTCTTACATTCATTTAGCAAACATCTATTCCACAGGTTAAAATGATAGACAAAACATTGTTTCTATCCCAAAAGCTCCTAACTTCAGAGATTACTATCAAATCTTTCAGAGTTACCTCCATCTCTTATCAAGGAAATGAGACAATCATTATCTTCCAATCACCAAAAAGAAAGAAGCCAAGGCCTAATGACAAGACGGGGTAAAACTAGTAACCAAAGCTTCCAATGAGGGAAGCAGCTTCAAACTATCAATTGCATCCCAGCATGACCAAACCAGATCCCTCCCTTGCACCTGCCACCCCTCACTCCGCCCCCCCGCCATAAAAAAGATGAGGAATAGGAGAGACAACTGGCCTTAGAGAAGCAGAGTGAAACATAAGAGTACATCATCAGATGTCAAGCAGACCTTTCAAGACCTCAGATTTCTGAAAATGTCAGAAAGAAAGAAACAAGGCCTACCACCTGACCATAATGAGAAAGATGATCAGGCCTGAGAAGATTGAGCAGAGGATACAGAGATGAAACCTGAGGATCCAGAAGATTGAGGGTAGGAGTGTGGTTGATTTAAGCTCTTTGAGATCAAGAGTGGAACAAGAGTAAGTTGACCAATTCCTCAGTGGAGATAGGGAAGGGAAGACAGGACTGTGAAAGGCTTGGTACCCAACTCTCGCTGCTGACCAAGATGTCTCATTAGTGTAAGGAAGGAAGAGTCACGGAGGAGAGGTCACCAATGAAGTGCATCCGCATCTCAAAGCTACCATTTATTGGGCCCTTGTTAATCCTCATGACCACCCATGCAGTGTTATAATCGCCCTCCTATAAATAAAGAGACTTGAGGCTCATTTAAATTAAGTAACTTTCTCAATAGTCACATAGTTTACTCATGTTAGAGCCACAATTCCAAAACCAGCCTTTTGGATCACCATGTTATGCTATCTCCCTGTTTGAGTCATTTAATTGTCTCCAAGTCTCATGAGAATTGGAGCCCTATTGGACATCATCAGGCAAAAAGCAAATGCAGTTATGCTGTTCTCCACAGAACATATTAAGAAACACTGGTCACCTCAGAGATTTTTAGGTCGACTTCACATCAATTTAGCCTTTAGGGTTAAAATAAGCCAGCAGGTGCTAGAGTCTTAACAATAATAATAATAATAATAATAATAATAACAACAACAACAACAACAACAACAACAACTAAAAAGTTTCAACGCTGTCTGATCAAAAGATACTACCAAAAATCATGTAAATACATATCTGGTTTATACTACAGAGCAGTCATTGCTAAATAGAAATAATTTCTCTTAAAACTAAAATGCAAGATCAAACTAAATGAAACAAAAAATGCTATTTCATTTTAAAAGTTCGTTATACAAGATGGTTGCATATGAAGGGAACTAATTTTTAGCTGTAACTCTGACTGGAAGGAGTTGGTGGTCATTGTAAGTCTTTGCCATGCTACATAGAGATTGTTTATGCAGCAAGCAGTTTCTACAGAGGCAAGGCCTGCAGAAGAAATGTGCATGCCTCAGCAGAGGCAAAGGAGTGTGGGGACCTGTCAACCAAAACTTGGTGTACTGTATAAAAATATTTACAGCAACACTTTTTGAAATGATCCATTTTCAAGGCATCAACTGCTTGATGTAATATCCCATTGCACTAAAAATGTTCCCTTCTGGGTCTACATATAGAGGAAGTCGAAATATATTCATATGAATATGGACATGCTTGGAACAGCCAGTTGTAACTATTCCTAAAAATGTATTTTAAGGAGCATAGGATTGAAGATTCTGCAAACTGAATTTTCGGAAGTGTCTATTTCATATTGTGAACAGAATGACCTCTGTAAGCTTTTTTAAAATGTCATTAGAAGGCTATGTATGCTCTGCAATTTCAAGATAATGCTTTTGCTTTGCTGCTTAGTGATATAATGGAAAGAGCGCCACTGAAAATTTGTCTCTGCAGTGCATCTAGAATACTAATATCCCAGTTATCATAATACTTGCATTTATTTAGAAAAATGAGACAAGTTTCTCTTTCTTTTTTTTATTCATTCATTTAGTTCAGTAAATGCTATATGTAAGGAAAAGAAGTATAAATGCTTCCCTAGACCAAAGTTTCTCAACCTCAGCACTATTGACACTTTAGGCCCGATAATTTATTGTTGTGAGGAGCTGTCCTTTGCTTTGTAGGATGTTTATGAGCATCCCTGGCCTGTACAATCTGGATGCCAGTCGCACCCATCCCCCAAATGTGACAACCAAAAATATCTCCAGTATTGCCAAATGTCCCCTGTGGGGCAAAGTTACCTCAGTCGGCAATGATGTTCTGAACTATTCTTCGAGATGTACTCTCCCTGCCCAAAGGGCAGGCATAATGGAGTCCTCATTTTCCTGACATGTGGTCAACAGCTATCTTCTTTACCAGAGGCCGTTGTGTTTCTGGATGAGATCTTCTTATCTAAGCATCTGACATGCAGTAAATTGGATGCTCAGCTCTCCTGTGGCTGAGAATAATGACCAGGGCCAGGTGTGCACAAAAAGAGTTCTCCCCTCTAATATATAATACAATTTTATTTTTGTTTTTTAATTAATCTCTGCTCCACTGCCTTTCATATGTCTAATAATGTTGTCAAGGAGATGGCCACCAACTAGTAGAAACAGCTAAACCAAGATAATTTGACCTTCATTCCCTTTTGTTGTCCCCTGGCAGGTACACAGTGGACCTTGCAGCCTCCTTAAATCAGGGTTGGCTGCATGATTATTGTATCCAAAAGAGAAACTCACAGATCCTAATCTCCTGCTCTTACCTGGTTTAGAACTAACGAGATGCATTTCATTTGCTTCACCAGATCAAATAAAGAGGGAGTCTGGAAATAGCGATAAACCCCAGAGATCAGCTAAATTATGTCCCAACTTGACATTTATATGAGCACACGCCTCTCAGTCTCAGTCTCCAGAGGTGATTAGATTAAGTGTATTTTAGCATGCACTTCATGCACGCACATCCCTAAAGATTCAGGCACGGGGTGGATTGTGACTAATACCATCACCGCTTTTATTCAAACGTTTTGTATTGCCAATATGCTGCCTAAAACGTGACTTAGGATAGAGAACTGCATTTCAACAAAGCGCACACAAAGCCTCTTACATTTTAGAATTAAGGTTTTCACATCCTCCCTCGCTCAGACCCTGAGCAAATATTTCTGCTCTTGGGACGTGATCATGGTTTTCTATCTGGGCATCATACGACATGGCGGACTCTGCCTCCAGAGACTGAAATCACTTTGCTCAGAGATTTCAATTTACTTCATTAACTCCAGAAACCTCAGGAGAGGCTATGAGACAGTGCACTGGAATGCGGGCTGACGCAGCGACCCTCCGGGGAGCATGGTGAAAGGCGCAGCCCTACCTCTGCTGTGTTAGAAACAAAAAGGCAGAAATACTGGTGCACGCTAAAATTCAGAATTAGAGACGAAATGTCAAGTCACCAACAGCTAGCCAAAACCTACCTCTTTGTCCTGGTATGAGTTAAAATTCCATTGATATCATTCAGGGGATTCTGTATTAATCACGGAGCAATCTGTTCTTAAAAGGAGAATGAGCAGTCAGGAAAAATTGGGGATCTGATAGTTTAAGGAATAGATATAAAATACATCTCGAAATTCACTCTTTATTGGCATGGAAAAGGAGGAAAATATGATAGTCTTTAGTTACATAAATTATTAAATTCTTTCAATTCAAAAAATATGTTTCAGTATTGGTTAAAAAGAAATTCTAAGAAGCAGTCTAATGTTAAGAATTTTAAAATTACTTTATCTGTAACTGGTCAAATAAAACTTAAATTCCTTTTCAATTACAAAAATTGATGTTCTCTCTTTTGCTTCTCTGGCTTCTCCTTTGCTCTTATGTATTATTTAATCTGTAGATATTATGACCATTCATCGTCTAGTTAGCAGGCCCATTGCAAAAATTCGGTTCTGTTGTCACTGTGTCAGACCCTACCTCAGAACATGTGTCCCAATTTTAGTGTCCAAATATAGCTACAAGTGTCTAATGAGCACAAAATACAAACTACTTTGGAAAGAGAAGTCCCTCATCATAGCAAACTCCCGATATCCTATTACACAAAACTGTCAGGCACAATGAAAACTCCATAACTCATTTTCTTTCTTTGCCTATATTTACCCTCACCTCAATTCACAAAGGATTTCAGGCAACTTACAAAAGTGTATACATTACAGAAGAATAAAATAGGCGAGGGAATCAGGGCAAAGCTAAATGAAGATAGGAAGTTAGTGAAAGTCAGAAGTAAAATCAGAAGGCAGATGTGCACAGCATGGGACCCTGTCTAGATGCAAGAGGTGAGCCCAAAGCGTGACTTCAAGCTTCCTAGTGACCGTTTCAATGACAGAAAGACGATCAGTTGTGGGATTGAAAATAAAATGCTCAAGAGTGGCTCTGTTGGATATCAAATTCTGAGAGTAATCCCTCTGGGGCTGCCTCTTAAAGAAGCAATATCAGACTGAGATCTTATGAGCACCTGAATTTATTTTTTTCATTTTCTTTACTTTTATCAAAGCAATGCCTATGCCCGCCCAGTAAGGCATGGATAGTTCTCTGTTAAATCGCTAGGGAAATTTGGAGAGAAACTTGGTGATACCATCTAGTGACTCAGTTCTGCAACCATTTTTCCTTCTTACACCTTGTCTCTCACAGTATTGTTGCATGCCTTCTTCTGTAGCCTGCTCCCTCACTATCCCATTATATAGATGAACACATAACCACCAAACAGACCCACTCTTGGAAAGCTGTGTATGTATACAACCTCAGCACACCAGCCCCAAAACACATTTTAGAGTAAAAACATATTTTGCTCTAAAATATACCCTACCAATTTCTATGGGAAATCTGGATTGTTTTTATTTAAAATTGCCAGTGATATATATGTCCTACCTAAAATAATTTGCTATCAGTAAAACCCTTTGGAGGATGGGGGTGGGGAGGGAGTATATCATGGGGAAAAAAAAAAAAACAGGCAGCAAAGAGTAATAATGAATATTACATGCTCTTGTAAAGAATGGCTTCAAAGGAAAGGAGACTTGCCAACGTTACTGAATAATGATCTTTGAACACAGCATTAAAGTCGTAGCATGAAGGAAGGGAGATAAAATATTTAATGACATCTTAATATTTCCAGCTCTTGCAAAAGCCAAAAACTGGTCACAGTTTATCAGTGGCTCTACATTTTAATATTATTAGACAACATTTTTTTTCCCAATCAGAATACTAGACTTACCAAATTATAGGTGGTAGATAGAAAGGAAGGGAAATAAAGTGGGCTATAAACTGCTTGAAATTCTTGTCTTTTCCAATTGACTTTTAATATGAATATAGAACCTGGGCTCAACAATCAATTGGCTCACTTGGTTAACAGCTTGACAGGGCCTCAGTAAATGTTGAGGATGTCTATGAAATAACTTTCGACTAACCATTTTCTGAACAAGTATTCTGAAACACAACTCGCCTCCTGGGACACAATTGTGGTCAAAAGTCATCTTGGGGTCTAGTATGTCATTGCATGCAAATTTTTCAATGCTCCCTATGTAATTTAGTTCAAAGAGAATTATACATCTAGAACTTTGCACCAGGCAAATGAGTGGAGAAGATAAGGCAAGGAAACCTGTTTATCATAAAAAGACTGGTGTGAAAAAACAAAGATGGGGAAACAGCGAGCAGACAGAGGACGGATACTTTATGCAGACAGTAATTTGCCTGAGTTCTCAAGGCATTTGCCTCTTCTCCTTCACTCTGCCATTCCTTCCAAATAGCAATGTCCTTACTATTTTCCTGCCACAGAAATTTAAGAGGGAAGACAGAAGCTACTCAAAGCCAATGGCTCTTCTTCCATTTGTAAATGCCTGAGCTGATCCCAAAAAATAAACAAACAAACAAACAAACAACTTAATTAATTAATTAATTTTTTAAAAGGTTCAAAGTATATTAGTCTGCTAGGGCTGCTATAACAAGGGACCACAGACTGAGGGACTTAAACAACAAATTTATTTTCTCACAGTTCTGGAGGCTTAGAATCCATATTCAAAGTTTCCGCAGGACTGGTTCTTCTGAGGTCTCTCCTTGGCTTGCAGATGGCAGTCTTCTCCTCCTTGTGTCTGCACATGGTCTCTCCTCTCTGTGTGTCAGTCATTTAGGATTATGGCCCTCCTTAATCACCTCATTTTAATTTAATTACCTCTTTAAAGGCCCTATATCCAAAAAACAGTCACATTCTCATGTGCTGGAGGTTAGGACTCCAAAAGACAGATCTGGAAGAGACACAACTCAGCCCATAACCCAGAGAAATATATTTTTGGAAATGGAGAGAAAGTTGTGTGAGTCCTCAGGGCAGGAAGAATATAAGACCTTAAAGATGATAAGACCTAGACAATAATATTAAACGACACTCTGAAGGACACCTAGGGAGGACAGACCTAAGTGATCCCTCAGCCTCCTTTTGAATTCCTCAGCTCTAAGCATGCCATTCAAGTAACAGAGCTTCCCAATCTGAAGATCAGGATACTAAGAGCTTCTGCAGACAGAAGAACAGACTGGTGAACACTGCCCAGAAGATCTTCTATGATGTCCAGGCTCTAAGTCCCAAATCCATGGCATAATTCAAGGATAGGAACCTGCAGAGAGTCTTAGTAATAACTGATACTGAATTTCTAGACACTGAGTAGAATAGAGGCCCCGCAGCAGATTTACATTAATTTAAAGAACATACAGAATGTGATATTTTTATTATTCATGACTTGAGTTCATACCTGCTGGAATTAGATAAGAATGTATATAATGTGGGAAAGAATTAAATAAAACAGAAACCAGGTCCATATCTATACAGTAAGCCAATCAAGGCAACTTAAACAGCACAGGAGTCCCAAACTAAGAAGAGTTGGTCTACAAAGCAATTTATGTGGACATTAAAGGCAAGCATAAGCCAGTTCTGACCTACTCCAACAATACATTGATCTCCTCCATGAATGATAACAACAGTAGCTAATGGGTGTAAGAGCTAACACATGTTCAGGCTTCCAGCCCCATTCAATTTATGCATGCCAGTACTCTCATTTCAACTGGAAATCCTTCCTGTAGATCTTCTACATATCTCAATATTCTAGCATTATTTGTGATTTTATGTGTCTTGTTTATGCAATCCTCCTACTTAAATGATAAACTTCCTGAGAGCAAGATATCTGTTTTCTACTCTCTTTGGACTGTCTCACAGAACCTTGAGAAATTTCACTCACTTAATCATGGGTCAGTCATGACTTAGAAGTCTTTCTTTTTCTCCTTCCATAGGCTTTCTAAGAACCTATGTGTTCTTTTATTCTCCTGAAACAGAACAGGCAAACTAAATTGTTTTCCATTAATATAGGTTAAGGGTGTTTTCAGAAAATTTTTCTTGAGATAACTAAGTTCTAGAAAGACCACCAGGAGAAAAACAAAGCTCTGGCATGGTGAAAGATAAAAGAAACCAGAGGAAAAGCAAATTCCAGAGAAAAAACATGAGAACATGATGAATCGAGTTGAGGATAATATTAGCATGTGAAAATCTTAACCCTATTCCCCTACCTCAGCCAAATATATGCTTTTTCCAAGCTCAGAATTCTGAACCAATTAAGAAATAAAACTTTAGTCTATGGCCATACCCCTTGAACAAGCCCAATCCCGTCTGATCTCAGAAGCTAAGCAGGGTCAGGCCTGGTTAGTACTTGGATGGGAGACCACATAGGAAGACCAGGTGCTGTAGACGTAAAAAAATAAAAATAAAAATAAGGGATTGTAAACTGACAAGGTCCTTGCAATCTGTGAGGTCAACCAAGGATTGCCTTGCCAAAAAAAAAAAATTAAAATTAAAAAAAAAAAGAAAACTTTAGAGTAAAAAAAAAGCAAATAGGAGATCAAAATGTCCTCTTTGTTTCAAATAAAATTGATATTGTAGAACATAGTGCATACCTGTAGGGAAGTGGACTTTCTACTATGGAGCCACCGAATTAGACCATCCTCCCCACCTTGGGAGGACTGGGTGTCCTTTGGCTCCTCTGATAGGTGTCAGGCCTTTGCAACTGATCTTCCTGCAGATCAAGAGCAATCAGGAGCATAAGCTCTCTGAGAGTAGCTCACCACTCGGGGAGGGTCTCCTCTCCAAAGTGGAGGGAGATGTGAGAGAGGCTAGCAGTGTTATACTAATGAGTATGACTACCCATTGGAAGAAAACAAAAGGAGTAAAGAAAGGTATTCTCCTTCCAATGGGTATGTTGAACCTAAGTTTCCATAGACATCTCAATGGATAATCCCATGGACAGATTCGGAGAAGGAGATGGGAAATGCACAGGAAAGCATTCTGGGCTGTGGCGACATGCATTTGGAGGTCATCGGTGTGCTGCAGTGGCTGAATCCATGAACGAGATGAGGTTCCTCAGAAGGAGGATGCAGAATATGAGGACTGGGAACTAGTAATAGAGTTCTTAGGAGGATGAACATTTAACAGTAGATCAGACAGAAAGAAGCCAGGAAAGAAAGGAAGAAACAGCCCTAGGATGATGTTGCAAAGGCCAAAAAATGAAAGCTCAAAGAAGAGAAACGATAACATTGAACGCTGCTCAGCCTTCAAGTAGCTGAGGCTGGGATACGGGATTTGGCAGTTAGATGGCCTTTGGGACACTTTTGTCCTTCTGCAGAGTAGTTTCAAGGGATGGGTGGTGAGAAGCCATTTTTTTGTAATGTGTTAAGAACTGAATGGAAGTCGAGAAGGACCCTGTTCTCTGCCCTAGAGCAGAAGAGAGCCCAGCAGCAGCTCAATAATTAAATGGGCAAATACAAAAGGCGTAGTCCTTATCTTGGATCCATGAATGTGCTCCCAAAAGGTCCCCAACAAATCATGTGCCAAACTTTGTGTGCTTTGTATCTGTGCATTTTTCCCAGGAGAGATTTATAGCTTTCATAAAATCCATTGTCCAGTATTAGCAGCCAAAAAACAAATAACTGAATGGAGACAGGTCAGGATTCAAAACCCACAAAAGGCAAGTATACAGTTAAAGTTATAGGCTTGGGGTTCAAGTGGGGTAGGAAAAGAACCAAATCAAGAAGGCAATTCTTCTGTTTAACCAGTCGATATGTAGGAGACCCTTGAAGGGTCAGCTGAGGAGATCTCGGTAAAGAACAGGGGAAACAAAAGCAAGCATGAGATAGGTGGTAGGCTAGAACATTTATTAAGTGCATACTTTTTCCCAGGTACACTGCTAAATACTGGGGATACAGCTTGGGAGAATTTCTGTTTTAAAAATAAGAGACTAAAGCTTGATGTTTCATGGGTAAAAGCAGTTCTTTCACTACTTCAAGGTAGGTTTGCTCAATTATTTCATTCATAAGGCACAACATTCGTACTTGGAGGGGAAAAAAAAAAGTAAGGGAAATCATGCATGGTGAATTAACCCACCAAGCTGCCAAGATCAATCTCCTATTCACTCACTTGAGTCATGGGAGAAGGAGGAAAAATCAGGATGACAATAAAAAAGAGAAAATTAAGATGTTAAAACTTTGCATTTCAACTTTGAGTTGACATTGTGGCAAGGCTCTTTCCAGCTGCTTTGTCTGGCCATGTCAAGAAGTGACCATGATTTATTGTGCCACCTCCATAATTTCAATGCTCTTGATCTCCCACCGGAAACAGTGACAAGTAAGGTTAACTGCTGTGTAAAGAGACAGTATGAATAATGCTTCATGCACAGAGCTGGCGCTGATCTACAGCTGGAGGGGGGAAGCAGGGATGTCGACCATTGGTTAAATCCCTTCCAAACGGCAACCTCCCAAATGCCCTAACACCTTTTGGAACAATCTGTACTTGTATAGAAAAACACCTGAGTTGTATTAGAAATTGTTTCCTTGCCCTTGTCCCTAACAAACATGCAAATAGTCAACTTTCCTCACATTTGCATTTTGTATTGTTAGTAACAGCTAACATTAAGTGTTTGTATACCAGGTCAGCCCTGTCTACAAGCTGTATGTTCACCACTTCAGTTAATCCTCAGCTCATCATCTTCTGTTATCATCCCCATATACAGATGAGAACAATGAGGCACAGAAGGTTAAACAGCTCATCAAAGGGTAGCAAGAAAAGCCAGAATTTGAGCCCAGGTGTTCTAAACTGCAGGACTCTGCTATCCCGTTCCTTTATTAGCTCATTCATATTCATTTAATTCAATCAGCTTCATCTAACTTGTATTTCCTCTTCAACCAGCTTGCATACATTTCTAAAGGACTATTGCTCTGCCACTACTGAGTAAAGTAGGGCGGGCATGACCATAGGACATTTTTTTTTTGGTCTTCCAAAGTCATGGCTTATTCTGATGAACAGGTCAGAAATTTCTGTATCTGCAAATATTTCATTAATGCTGACCACTTTTTCATATGTTTACATTTCATTTCCCCCAAATAAAGGAAGAAGAGAAAACCAACATTGATTGAACACTTATTGCATTTCAAACATGGGATCAGGTGAATTAAGCCTCACAATGACCCCATCAGGTTAGAATAATTATCCCCATTATACAAATTGGAAGGTCAAGAAAGTTAGGGATATTTCTCCAGGTGTAACCATGTGTAAGATAGAAGAAGGCTCAAAGTCCTCCATGATTCCACTTCACCAGGACTGTACACATGCTGCGTATGTCTTAGTAACTCAATGCCTTATATTCTATTATTCATACTTATGAGAGAACAGCAAAGAGGAAAAAGGCAGAAAAAGAAGAGATTGAGAAGTAGGATAACAATTGGCTTCAGAGCTTAGATATCCCTGCAACACTGGAAAAGTGGCTTCTCCACATCCCACGTTTCTTCAAGGTCTATCTAAACTATTGTCAAGGACTTTAGATTACAGTAGTCTGCATGGCAACCTTGAGTGCTACACTCAAAGTCTCTTCTGTGGCAAAAAGCCAAACTCCCTCTATCTTCTGGCAAATGCACAGTATCTGTATGAGGTCTTCTGCTTTCCAAAATACCTGAGGACAAGGTCAAGGATGTGCCGCTATTGGGATCTTGTGCCCCACAGCAACTCAGCTGGTAGAGATTGGGTTCCTGGAGAAGGAGGTAGGTGCCCAGCCTCCTCTCATCACTCAAATAATTCTCTTAAATTTATCTTTTCAACTCTTTTCCTTTACTGAAGAGTTCTTGAAAGTCAATTCAAATCTCACTTCGAACTTTTTTTTGCCTAGATTAAAAAAAAAAAAAAAGCTGTTGTTTTTGTCTAATGGAAGTATTGTGCTATGAATGGATTTGTAAGACCAGCATATCAAAATGCCAAAAGAGTGTGTCAAAAATAACATTTAAAAAATTTGGGGGGAGCTGTGTTATAGTCCTAAATGAGTATCTTTGTTTCTCTGTGTTGAAATTTGTTAGTCTCTTCTCAAGGGTCTAAATAAACCTCAAAGAAACCCAGAACACTTAATGAACACAATTTAAGGGCCAATTCAGCCCTTGAGACTCCCATTACTGTCAAAATATCTCACTAGTATTTGTGAGTTCTCTTCTTTCAGGTCTTTCTATTCAATTTGTTCTTCAATGGATGTTTGTTTTCCCAGCATCCTTTACCTCTAAAGTATATGCATGTTGCCATGAAGTTGATCAACTAAAAAGAATTAATTTCAATTTATTTTCTTTGTCATTGTTGAGAAAAACACAAAGTATTTCCCGACGTATTATAGATAACAGTCAAATTCATGGCAATCCCATGTTGCTGAGGGTTTGTATATTTAATTTAATGGGCTTTTAAATAATATCAAGCATATCTATAGGCAGAATTCTGGCCTCCCATGATCTGGCTGAGAGAAGATAAGAATATTAAAATTTCCAAGGCTATTCATATAATTTAAAGTATCATAGTGTCTTTTGCACAATTTAAACAGAAGATATTTAGTTCCATCAAGACGGAGTAAAGATTTGTTCAATGCCTGGAAGCTCCTTGAATTTCCTGCTTCTACCACCTCTGTGGTAATCTACTTCTTGTTGAGTGCTCTGCTTCCCCACTGAGAGGCAAATGTATATCAAATCAAAGTCAAAATGACCCCATTTCCTGGACAAAGTGATTAGAAAGCAGGTAGACCTGTGACACAGTAGGGCCATAGTTATTTTGCAAGAATTATTTCGATACTAGGAGGGAAAGGGTGTCTCTTCTCAATTCAAGAACAATAATGGACGATATAAACCTAGGACAACTGGTCACCATTTTTGCTGTGATGTGGAGAACGTCTTTCTAAGCATGAAATCAACAAAGGTAGCTAAGGCCCCAAAATGAATAACAATAGCAGTAATAGTGTTTTTACCCTTGAATCCAGCTGTACCTGAAGTCAGATCTGCCCTCTTAGATTTCCAAGTTACACAAGCCAATACATTTCCTTCTGTGCTCATGCAAGTTGAACTTGGCTTGTCTGACTAATACACAGGATTATTCCCATAGGTATCCCAAACAGTATTTTACAAGCCAGAGGCATCATTGTTCAATGTAGGTGGGTTGTGAACTATTCCATTGCATAGCTGTGTGCTGCAAAGATGTGAGTGCTTATACCAAGATGGTTTTCCCCCAGATACAGACTAAGGTTGAATATATGACCATTCCTCATTTCTTCAGTGATAACTTTTCACTGTGAAAGGCCACTGATTACTTTCCCAAAACTATGTTTGCTAGATGCTCTCATATATCTACGGTGGGATTATAAACCAGTGCAATCTTTCTACATGGCAATTTAGCCATAAGGATCAAGAGTCTTTGATATCCATACCATTGGGATACTCCAAAAATATTAAGAAATCTGTCCATGGATCAACAGTGAAAATTCATGCAATTGTCTTCATAAATGTTGAAAAAGTATTTGAAATTTTCACTATCTACTCTTCATTTTTTTAAATTTTAACAAAATAGGAAAAGATGGATATTTCCTCAGCATGATTCAATAGGCCCATTATACTCATTATACTTAATGGGGGAAAAATTACATATTTTCAGTAAAATGAGAAATGAAACAAAAATTTCCATTATATTAACTTCTGTTTACAACATTATTTTGGGAATATATGTCCAAATATAACCAATATAACAAGCCAAGACAAAGAAATGAGGCATAAAATTGAGAAAAGGGGAAGTAAAATGATTATTTGAGTGGTCTAATAGTTTATCAAGAAAAGCCAACAGAATCAACTGTAAAACTATTATTAAAATTAAGGACAAACCATAGTATAATATCAATAAAATTATTACATAGATTTAATAGCCATCGTGTAGTGTATAACTACCAGTTTTATTATAAAATGGAAGACCCCATTTGCAATAGCAAAAAAGAAAAAGTTTTAAAATATCTAGGAATAAACTTAGCAGGAAATGTGCAAAATCTACATAAAGCAAACTTTAAAATCTTACTAAAGACAAATAGACAATAAACAAATGGAAGGACAGCCATTTTCCAAAACAGAACATTAAATTATAAAAATGTCATTTCTTTCCACACTAACCCATGAATTTAAAACAATCCTAATGAAAATGTATAAGATTAAGAGGAAAAGAGTAGGCAAAACAATTTTTATGTTTCTCTGAGGAAAAAAAATGGATAAGAATTTTTAAAAAAACAAAGAAATATGAAAAAGAGTAATAAAGATGAAAGACTAGTTATATTAGACATAATATAATACAATATATTAGAAATACATTATAAAGGTAGAATAATTTTTAAATATATTACACTATGAAAAAAACAGACAGCTCAATAGAACAGAATGAGAAATAGACTCAATACATATAGGAATTTAATAAGCATAATTCTGGCATTTTGTGTCATGGGGAAAAGATAGATTATACAATAAATGGTACTGGTTAGTTATCTGAAAAAAACTGTATCCCTTTCTCACATTTTGCACAAAAATAATTTTAGATTGAGCAAAAATAGTATAAAATATAAACTCATAAAAGTACCAAAGGAAAATAAAAAATATATTTAAACTCTCCACGTGGAGAAAGGTTTTTTGTGTATGTAACAAAATTCAGTATCCTTAACATTTTAAAAAATTGATAGATACAGCCATATATATAAAACACTTATGAATGGCAAAAAAAATTAAAAATAAGCAAATGACATAAACAACTGAAACAATAATCTGTACAAAAAAAATTTTTCCAAATAACAACCAGAGCTAAAATTTTATCAGTATAAAAAGAATGCCTATAAATTAATTTTAAAGAACTAAGAACCCAAAAGAAAACACCCCCCAAAAATACCCTCCTCAAAAAAAGAACATAAGTGGTTACTAAAATATGCTCAACCTCATTTAAGATAAAATAAGTTAAAATGATAAAGAACTAATATTTTAACTTCTTAAATTAACAAAGATCAAACCATTTTGTAATATGTAATGGGGGGAATAAGAAAATATACTGTTCACTCTCATATTACTAATAAATTTAAATTTATAACCTCAATGGAAATATAGTTTGTAATACCTACCAAAATGTTAGATGTCATAACTTTTAGCCCAGCAATTCTACTCCTACTGTCACACTGTAGGAAATAAGGTCTATAAAATTATAGTCAGTTCAGTATTGTTTATAGCAGGAAAAGATTAGGAGCTACATAAGTGTCCATCGACGGAGACATACATTCAACTATTACACACCTATTAAAAAGAAAAATGCATCTATGCACTGATGTGGAATGATCTCCAGGATATATGTGCTCACAATATAAAAGATTTCTTAGAAAGAAAAATCAAGAAACTGAGGATGGACTCTTGGTGGTTGGGAAACAGAAGTGGGAAGAGACTTAATTTCACTGTACAACCTTTTGTATCTTTTGAATTTGTATCTTATACATATTTGTATTACTTATTAAAATAACTTAAATAATTTCAAATTATTAAACTATTTTTAAAATGATAAAAAGCACATCTATACTTTAATAATGTAAGATCATTTCTAAGATTCTATTTTAAGAAAATAATCTGAAATAAAGACCAAAGTACATGCACAAAGATATTCATCACAAGAGTGTTTGTTTGTTTGGTTCAGTTTTAATAATTACAAAAAATAGAAACAACCTAAATTGCCAATATTAAGGGAACAGTTAAGGAAATAATATTGCATTCATAGAATGAAATATTATGCAGCCATTAAAAATGATGTTTATGAAGCAATTTTAACAACATGAGAATGTGTTTAGATAATATGTTTCAGGGGGAAAAAGCAAGCCAGAGAATTTTTATACGCTGTAATCTCAGCTAAGTAAAAAACCGTAGAAAACTTGTTAAAATATTAATAATTATCCATGAGCAATGGGATTATAGGAAATCTTTATTCCTGTTTATACTTTTCATAGCTCCCAATTTTTCTAAAAGGAGAATGTATTTTTACTACAGTAATCAAAAAAGCATTTAATAACAATTAAAATCTGTGTGCCCTTTTTCACAATCTTTGGCCTCCTCACTTACCAATGACTGACTCAGAGAAACACACCCTCAGAGACTTCATCTTACACTGTATGTAACATTTTTTTTCTGCTTTCTAGCATGATCCTACCAGAGTGATTTCATTTTATGCCAATACTCAGCACTGAAGAGATCAGTGCCTGCCTTTTCATAATCATGCCCTCTGCATGAGACTGAAGGTCCAGCAGCATGGCAGATTCTGGGGTCAGTCTGTTTGGACACACATCCTAATTCTATCATTTTCTACTTAATTTTTCTGTGCCTCCATGAGGATACAAGAGACCCACTATGTAATGTTGCCATAAGGATTAGATAAGATAATGCATATAGGGTGTATAGCCCACAGTGCCTGGCACATGGCCAATCCTTAATACATGTTAGATATTCTGCAGAAGAGAAATTTATCTGTTGATTCATGACTGTAACTTCAAAACATAAAGATAAACTCTCCTAATACCACTCCAATTCTTTATCAGTTTAACCGTTTCTGTTGTTTCTCAACAGTTTGAGGTTCTGTCACATGCTTTAATGTTTTTTTTCTTACTCTCTTTACATTAATTCCACATTGATTCAACTGCCTTTAAAACCCGTGTCAACAGTAAACTTCAGGGACTTTGCAAAAATTTTAGTGCCGATGCCCTAAGAAGAGCTCCTTGAAGGAAAGTCCGATTCCACAACTGGAGCAGGGAAAATTTTAAAAAGGCACTCCTGGAATATTTTGTTGTGTCAGAAAGTAAGAACGTGCTCAAAGAATGATGACAACGTGTTACAGGAACACAGAAGCCAACTTGAAGTGGCTCCCCCTGGCCAAACTGGGGAACAATTTGAGCATCAAAACAAATAATGATAATATAATGATAGCCATTAAAAGAAAATAAAGTTCCACAAGTACATACTGATGGAAGAAAGGCAGAAGGGAAGGGAGGGAGGGAGGGAGAAGAGAAGCCTATTCCTTATAGAAGAAGGCCAACTAATTAATATAGAAGAAATAACGGGGTTGGAAAAGTATCGGTGACGCAGGCAATGAGGGCATTAGTAAGGGGCAGGGTGAATATTCTGCACCAAGGATTTCAGGCGGGGCATCAGGCCATGGTGATGATAACAGTGTGGAGTAGCAGCAGCCCATCTCCCTGTGGCTTCAAGGACAGCCCAGAGCCGAAGAGCAGTCAGCAGAAATAAGAGACCAGTCACCAAAATAAGCTAATTTTGTTGTAACCCACCTTGGGTATGAGATTATTTTGCTCACTGAAAGGTCATCCTGAAAGGAGAGGGCTGGTTTCTGGGACCAAGAACACCAGAACCTTCCTGAACATTTTGTTTTGTTGTTGTTCTTTTGTAACTGTGGTTTAAAACACACACACACACACACACACACACACACACACACACACATAACAGAATTTACCATGTTAACCATTTTCAAGTGTACACTATAGGGTAGTAATAAATTATACAATCATATCATTATGCAACTATCACCACCATCCATCTCCAGAACATTTTTCATCTCCAAAAACTGGAACTGTTTACCAGTTAACAGTAACTCTCCATCCCTCCTTCCCCCAACCCTGACAACCACCATTCTACTTTCTGACTATGAATTTCTCTACTCTGGGTGCTTTATGTAAGTGGAATCAAACAGTATTTGTATGTTTGTGACTGGCTTATTTCACTTAGCATGTTTTCAAGGTTCATCTATGTTGTAGCATATATCAGAATTTTATTTTTTAAGAATTCTTTTTTAAGTCTGAATAATAGTCTATCATATGTATACCTAACATTTTATCCCTTCATCTGTTGATGGACATTTGGGCTGTTTCCACCTTTTGGCTATTGTGAATAATGCTGCAATGAACATGAGTATACAAATATCCATTCAAGGCCCTGCTTTCAATTTCTTTGGTATGTACTCAGAAGTGAATTGCTGGATTCATGGTAATTTTAATTTTTAATACTGTCCAACTAACCGTGATTAATTTCTTTTCATAGTTCTCCTTGTCATGCACCATTTTACATTCTACCAGCAGTACATCCTCCAGCAATAACAAAGATGTCGTTTTCTCTACATCCTCACCAGACTATTTATTGTCCATATGTGTTACAATAGACATCCTGAGGGGTGTGCAGTGGTATTTCTCCATTTTGATTTGACTTTCTGTAATGATTAGTGATGTTTGGTTTCTTTTCGTGTGCTTTCTAATCATTTATTTTGGGGGAATATTCAAGGGGAGGGGGTTGCCCATTTTTTAATTAGGTTGTTTTGTTGTTATGGAGGTACAGTTCTTTTCTTTATATAGTCTGGATATGAACCCATTATCAGCTATATAATTTGTGGATTTTTTTTTCTGAGTCTATGATTTGCATTTTTACTGTTAACAACTTCTTTTCATGCACAAAAGCTTTTAATTTTAAAGTAGTCCAATTTATCTATTTTTGTCTTTGTAGCTTTTGCTTTTTGTGTCTTATCCATCCTATACACTCTTAACTTATGTCACAATTCAGAGGTCATTAAAGGGGCACTTATTTGCCTTAGCTATTGATGTTCTTGTCCTGTCATTTGCTATTGACTATAGGTAATGATAGGGAACTCTCCAACACCTACAGCAATAGCAGTATCTCCACTACATGACAGAAAAGAGTGAAGACTAACTTCACAAATTATCAGTTTTGAAATACAAACTCATGTGGGAGAAGCAGGGCTAAAAACTTTTTTACCAATGATTCACATCTTCATGAGGTTCTGTCATCAATCAATAACCAGCTGATAAACTCAGAGGAAATTGAGTCTACACCAAGAACATTCTTCCTTAACCTACTCTAGTCTGGGGAAGGGAAACCCTAAATGTAGCCTCAGAGCCCAGTGACAAGGAACAAAAAGATATTTTGAACTCTGTTTCTTAGGCATCATAAAAGTCCATGATGCGTTGATCAAAGATAAAAAGAAGCAAAGCAATGCGATGACTTCGTCTGAGGGGCTGGCAGATACCTTTGGGGATCACAATGGTATTGTCACAGAAAAACTAAAGGCATACCACAGCAGTATCCACATATAAAATGATAAGCCCTCAACTTCCCCACTTCATGTGCACTTTCTATCACCTTCTCCCAGTGTCCACCAAAAACAGCAAAGCATCATTTCATATATTATTGATCTCATCTATAATATACCATAACAAAGGCAAGCACTTACTATTTTAAAGCATATATTAACACACTTAATATTCCTAATAATTCTATGAGATAGGCATCCTCATTTTATAGATGAGAATAATAAGGCACAGAGTTTAGTAAGTCATCCCAGGTCACAAAGCTTAAAGAGCAGAGCTAGGAGTTTAATGTTAGCTGTCCAGTTCCAAGACTGTGATCTTAATTATAACAATCTACTGTCTCTGGATTTACAATGGCATATATATGTATGTATACATACATATATATTACAATTATATTTTATAACAATTATTTTTATGTTACATATGTATATGTCTTCATCTATAATCACCAAAAAAGTAACTTTTTCAAGACAATTATAGTAGTTGGAAAAGTAAATTAAAATTGGCAAGTCATACATCATTATCTTACCTGTGGTTTGGGCAAATACGTACCAAACCTTAGAGATACCCAAACACAAACTCAAATAGTTTAAGACAGAATGTCCAACACCCCTTTCAAACTAACTTGGATTTCAGTCTTGAGTCAATGAATAAAGCTTCTGTTGTAGAATTTCAGGCAGTTTCCAGTATGTAGCTATATCTAAAGGAAGAAAAGGTCCCAGTCAAGGAAGCTTTACTAATATCCCAAATCATTCTGGGTGAGCAGCTATCTTTGATCTGGATGCACTGGGTTGGCCCCAACTGAGATCTCCCCTCACTGAAGCCCTCTTTCAGTTATTTTAGTATTTTTCCTCAATTCCTTATCTGTAAAATGGTCTAATTAAATATCTATGACACAGGATCATTGTGAGAATGAAATAAGATAACACATGTAAAGTTCTTAAATGTCTGGCATAGAGTATTTAGCAAATATTTGTTGTTATTATTGTTGTTATTGTCATTATCAGCCCTATTGAAGATCTGTTTTCTCCCTTGTTTTGCATTTTGTGTGATGGCTCCAAGGGGTCCCTTCCTGCGGATCTCTCCACCTACCTCATGATACTGTCATAGACAACTTCTGTTACCGAATGTTGTAGATCGAATTATGTCCCCCAAAAAGACATGTTGAAGTCTTAACCTGCAGAACCTTACTTAGGAATAGAGTCCTTGCAGATGTATTTAAGTTAAGATGAGGTCATACTAAATCACAGTGAACCCTAATCCAATATAACTAGTGTCCTTATAAGGAGAGAACACACAGAGAAAGACACTTCACAAGGGAGGCAGAAATTGAAGTGATGTGTCTACAAGCCAAGAAATGCCTAAACAGGCAGCAAGCACCAGAAGCAAGGAAAAATCAAGAAAAGATCCTCCCCGATAGACTTCAGATACCTTGATTTTGGCCTTCCAGCATTCAGAACTACAAGAGAATAAGTTTCTGTTGCTTTAAGCCACTCAGTTTGCTTTTCACATTCACTCTATGGGTTTTCCTACTCAAACTTCCCTCACCAAAATAGTGTCTCTCATTTGTGTTTTTGTGTATAAACTTCCCCTCCTCTTAGTAATATCTGAATAAATGTTTAGTCACAGTGGTCTGTGTTTAGAAACTGCCCTGTTCTCTGGGGTGATTGTTTTGTTTTTCGAATTCCTTATACGTTAATTCTTTTCTTACCACTAAATACAATAGTGCAACAAAAGGACATAACACAGAGCACTGAATTTCTTTTATTCAGCTCTGTCAGGGTTAGGGAACAATCTGTTATCATTGGAATCAGAAGCCAATCTTGTTCTGCCAGGTTATTGTGAATCTTCATTTGGCTCTGGCCATTCATAATCTTGATGTCCTAATATCCTTTCAACTGGGAGATTGACAAAGAAACCACTGTCATTTTGCTGACTGATTATTCAATTCCATATTCCTAAATCTCATTTTTTCCAGCTACTCTGAGTTAAACATTACATTTTATTTCAGCTAAATCACCCCTGTAATAAGCTGAATCTTATTCTGTTACAGATTTAGATGACTTCTCCATTGATGAAACATAAAACGGTGTCTAGCATATATACATTTTTACAGTTTAATTTCAGGCTCCCAAAAGATAAATTGTGAACCAAATGGGGAAAGAGACATGAATAAATAATACCAACTGAACAGACTAAAATATGTAGGAAAAGTTAAGCCCCTCTCAGTAAATGTCAAGTATGAAATTGTTTTATATAATTTTATTCATTGGACCTAACCTACTCCCACAAGATTTCATTTGATTTTTCAGAGATTGATACTATTACGTTCTGCATTCCAATTATGAGATAAAAACATTTCCAGTGCCAGGCTGTAGTTTCTTGCACTGTGATGCAGAACTTCCTCTAACAATGGTGCATCTCCAGAATAGAGTCAAGTCAGTGGTTCACCGAGACTCTACCCAACACTGCTCACTGCACTGGTAACATGGGTCATCACTGACTGAAGACAAGGTTGATAAATGAGTCTCCACTACTACAGCTGATCAGAGCAAGGAAGATTACTTCAAGACCAAAGGAATCACTCATAATTTTCAACAGCTATTTCTCCAACTGCGGTTTACTGAAGAGAATGCAGCAGCTGAGCTGATCGCACGTGTATGCAGCAGATGTAGCAGATTATTCACCAAATCGTTTGCCTTTCCTCCTAGACACAAAGCTAGACTACATATCCCAGTCTCCCTTGTGATGAGATTTGGCCAGGTGACTGAGTTCATGGATCCACTGGAATGTGAATCAAAGTGGCATACTCTTCTTTCAGGACTAGGCTACAGAACCTCCCATACAATCCTTTCTGTTCTCTCTCTTTCTTCATCTGCCAGCCAGACTCAGAGGATTCAGGGGAAAACTCCAAGACCCTGAAGCCAGAAAACTGTTTCTATAATGCACCAGAGAGTAAATATTTTTAGGCTTTGGGAGATATATAGTCTGTTGTGACTATTCAACTCTGCTATAATAGCAGAAAAGCATCCATCAACAATATGTAAATGAATAAATATGCCTGTGTTTCAATAAAATTTTATTTATGAACGTAGGTTGAATTTGGCCCACAGTCCATAGTCTTCCAAACTCTGCCCCAGGAGCATTATAGCTGGAAGAATCTTGAATTCCTGAATAACTGCATGGATTAGAACATTCTCTCCCATGTGTTGACCTTATTGCTGGGACATAAGTGATGTGTTGGTATGGGGTTTACTTATGACAGTCACTCAGAAATCCAGGCCAACAGAGGTATTATCTTAGCACACACTTTCACAATTATCTCTACTGTTGAAGGGAAGTATCTAAAATTATACCCTTCTCCAAGCTCCCTCCTAAAGTGGCATATGTTATTTTCATTCACATTTTATTGGCTAAGTCAAGGCATATGACTACATATAACTTCAAAAGAGAACAAAGTAAAAAATGGAGAGGTGACCGAGTCCTATGCCCTGCAGAACAGAATCCAACTATTTGTGAATGGCACTAATGATACTATAGAGTGTTAAACAAAGCTATCAGTAATTCATATCTTAAGTGCAAGAAAAGTTTATTCAGACTGCTATCCTCCTGTAGCTGTAGGTTAACCTATTAAGGAGGAGGGAAAGGAAATATTAGAACTCAGGCCCCTATGGGTAGGGCAGGCTTGGATTAGTTGACCAGGTCAGGATTTTCAGAAAGCAGCATTATAGCACAAGGGACATGGGAACTGGGGGGAGCTATGGGTAGATGAAGGGAAGAAAGAAAATCCTAGATACAATTTTGCTCTCAATCCATCCTGTTCTCTTTCCTTACAGGAATGACAGATGATTCTCACTTAGGTTGAGATTACCAGTACTTGCCTATTTTTATCTATAAAAAGTTTCATGTGGTCAAATTTAATATATTTTAAATACCACTAACATTTATCTTAAAATAGAATAGCATAAAATATTACATTATGCTCATAAAGTTGGAGGAGTCTATCTAAAAATGTGCTCAGAAAACAAAATATTCCCCAGACTGTGTAATAAGATCCAGTCCTTGAATGCTCATAAAAAGAGCAAGCCTGACCATATTCTTATCTTGATACTGCCTCTTGAAAAGTTGTATTCACTTCTAAACCTAAGGAAAAGATAACAGTATATATTGAACTCCAACTGTGTGAGGGTCTTAGATCCAAGGTCACAGGTGAGCTGAAATGGGGATTAAGTGTCCAGTTGGCCCTAAGACTCCCCCTGACCCAAGGATCTTTTTTTCTGGGGGAATGGAGCCTGTAGCCAAGCAGAGGTGGAAGAAAGATGAAATGAACTGGCAATACAGGGTTGGCTCTGAGCCACCCTGAAGAACCAGGTCTGAGCCCAGCACTAAGGGGCTGGAAGCAGAAGCTGGAGGGGCTGTTTTCTTGAGGGACTTTGTGAGATATAAGACTTAAGTGGTGAGTCTTCAGGGCCATTGGGATTTTGCACCTTCTGGGTAGTGGGAACCAGGTAAAGAGTGCCTGCAGCAGGGTCTTGGTTTGCGGAACAGCAGACAGCAACAAATAGAGGGCTGAGAGGAGACTGTTAGTAAACACAGGTGAAATAACCCTCAGGAAGCTCATAAACGATGGGAAAAGACATAGGAAACGGGGGAGGTCTAATGTCCTAGAGCTATGCAGATGGGGCAATTGGCCACAGAAATGCAGAAATTTCTTACAAATGTGTTAGTCACGGTTCTCCAGAGAAACTGAATCAATAGGATGTGTGTGAGTGTGTGTGTGTGTGTGTGTGTGTGTGTGTGTGTGTGAGAGAGAGAGAGAGAGAGAGAGAGAGAGAGAGAGAGAGAGAGAGAGAGAGAGATTTACAATAAGGACTAGCTCATTCAATTATGGAGGCTAGCAAGTCCCAAGGTCTTCAAAAACTAGTCTGCAAGCTCAAAACCCAGGAAAGTCAAAGTGTAGTTCCTAAGGCTGGCAGGCTCAAGATCCAGGAAGAGCCAATATTCGGTTCAAATCCAAAAGCAGCACAAAAGCAGTATTCTAGTTTTCAGGCCATCAGGCAGGAAGAATTCTTTCTTACTCAGGGGCACTCTGTGGCCCAATCTAATTGACATGTAGAAATATCACACAAAGTAATCTCACTTATTCACACAAACTGATGATTTTACATTTGATGGACTCTTTCCAACAAATTCTGGATTAGATATTACTGAGGCAATTGAAGAGATTAAGTAAATTGTTTGAGGTCACAGCTAGTTGAGGAGCCAGGATTTGAACCCATGACTTCATGCATTAGTTGTTTTTAAGTTTCTAGTATAAAGATTTCTTTTTAATAGCAACTAAACACCATAACTTTGTTTATGTCTGATTCAAGAAAATAAACTATTAAGAAAAACTTCATAAACATCTTGGGGGGAAAATATGATCTAGGTTTTAAACGACATTAAGAAATTATTATAAGTATTTTTAAGAATGATAGAGCAAGGTTATGTAAAAGTTAAGTCACAAATGGACCATTATATGATAGTGTTTTTGTTTGAGATGACACATCATAAATAAAGCTTTTTTTAAGCTATGCAATGTCTCCAGGCAGAGCCCCAGTACAACATACCAGCTGGTGTTCACTCTGACTGGTCGGTGGCCATGGCATACTCCTATCAAATATTGATATTTACTTGGCCTCAATGCATTGAGCTTCGTTCTGAGCCAGGCTCTCCCTACATAACGCCAAGAGGCTGCAGAGCCCAGCACTCACATTCTCTCAGCTTTATCATCCGCAGGGAAGAAAATGTTCAACTTCCTTGACTGTCTCCCCAAAGCCCTGAGTCTTGGGCCTAACTAGTCACTGGCCTTCGTCTAAATCAATCAACTATACTTAGGAAGGTTAACTCTAAACCAAAAAAAAAAAAAAAAAAAAAAAAAAAAAAACCAAAAAACCAGAGCCAACCCCATGCCACATTACGTAAGCTAATATGAGGGAAGAAGTATTTGTCCAAATAAATGTGGGTGCTCTTAGGAAGGCAGAGTAGATGATAAATGACCAAAACCAACAATTTTCCTCCTAAATAGGATTGATTCTGGGTATACTAGTTCTGAGTTTTCAGGTGACAAGGAAAGTTAGCTCTTTAAGGATGAACTATTTCCTAAGGATATTGGCTCAGTACAGTTGTCTAATCTTAATTCCACTACTCTCTTACTCTAGATGAATTAATTTATTGTTTCTTTTACAGGCCTGAGACTGTCTTGTCTTTTCTTGGGTCAAGTCTCTCCACCCAAAATGCCCTTCTTCCCACTCTCTCTCATCTTGTAAAACTCCTGCTCACCTTTGCTATCCAGCTCATATACCACTTTATTTACAAAGATTTCTCTGAGTTCCGCCCTTAACAGCCCTCCCTACCCAACCTGATTCAAACTTTTTGAACTTCCACAGTGCTGCATACCTCTCTTATGACACCTCTACTCTTCTAGTGATTTCAGGGGATGCAGAGCTAATTGTGTTGTCATCTTATTCTCCCTCGTAGACTGTAAACTCTCTGAGGCAAGCCTGTCTTTATTCATCTTTATCTGTCCCAGCACCGATTCATTGCCCCCCCCAACATGAAATCCATTTAATTCAGTAGCTAAAGATATGTCACCTACCACAATGATTTAACCACCACTAACACAAATCAGGATGTTCTATTTTAAATTTGGGTGGTGGGTTCAAAAACATTATTTTTAATTAGTAGTAGTAGTAGTAATTTTTTAATATGTGTTGATATAAAATTTTTACAGCACACAGATAAAATAGAGCCTGAGTTCTCATGGACTCTCCAATACACGTCACTTTCATACATGATGAACTGCTTAAACTGTAGAGAGCTCTAGGTCAGCCATGCCCTGGCTCTCCATCTGCCCTGGATCCCTCCTAAGCTTCTTAGAACTCAGTCACTGCTACCTTAAGAAAGCACTAGTTGAAACTTAATGCCTATAATTCTTAATTACAATTGCATTGCTGGCTTTATGTGCAACTCCGCTCATTTAAACTCAATGCTGACTGACAAATTGTGCTCATCCGCCTAGTTGACAGTAATTTAGTCAGGCAACCTGCAGCTTGCACCAGACTGATGAGCAGCTGTTTGATCTGTTTGGGGATATATTGTTGTTTTCTTGTGCAGGCAGCTTTGTGCTGCTGAAGAGATGGATAGTTTTGTCTCCTCTGGTGACATTGTGGACACTCTGGATGGCCTCTCCTGCAAATCCAAATGCACATTTTAAAAAAAACAATCACCTGCATCCCAGACGTAGCACCACATAGAAAAGCAAGATGAAATGGCTCATCAGACTCAACTCAAACTCACTCACATTTCTGTTTCAGGCCAAAGTCCAGGCCGATACTCAAAAAGTGGCTATTCTTAAACTACAGACCAAAACCTATTAATGGTTACACATGGTAACATCTCTCTAAAGAATTTTAAGCTAGTAAAGTTGTCTTTTGATGGAATTACCCTGCTCATAACAATACAAAATACGATACGATTACGATTCTAAATCGTCCACCCTTCCTCTACCATACCCATGGTCTTTAGCCTCTTAAGCATGGCAAGTTTCTGAGATAATTATCTTGAATCTCTTCAAGCTGTGTCATGATCTACCTCCCCCATGACTCACACTTTATTTTTTTTTCCAATTCCGTGTTTTCATGGTCCCTGTGGTCTGAATTCCCTACGGTATCAACAATCCCTTTACTAAGATATAATTCACATACAATACAATTCATCCATTTTAAGTTTACAATTTACTCGTTTCTGGTATATTACAGTATTATTTTTTTAAGTTGTGGTAAAGTATTATAATGTAAAATTTAGTGTTTTAACTATTTTTAAGTATATAGTTCAGTGGTATTAATTATATTTATGCAGTGTTATGCAACCATCATCACTATTTCCAAACTTTGCATCATCCCAACAGAAATTCGGTAACTTTAAGGAATACACCATTCCCTTGCCCCCAGACCCTGGTAACCTCTAGTCTACTTTTTGGTCTCTATGAATTTGCCTATTCTAGATACCTCATATAAGTGGAATCAGACAATGTTTGTCCTTGTGTGACTAGCTTATATCTATACTTAGCATACTGTTTTCAAGGTTCGTGTATATTGTAGCATGTGTCAGAATGTCTAAGCCTGAACATGATATGCCACATTTTATTTATCCATTCATCTGCTAGTGGACATTTGGAGTGTTTTCACTTTTTGGTAATAATACTGCAATGCACATGAGTGTACAAGTGTTGTTTGAGTCCCCACTTTCAATTCCTCCGGCATGTACCTAGCTGGATCGTATGGTAATTCTATGTTTAGCTTTTTGAAGAACTGAACTGCCAAACTGTTTTTCCTAGCATCTGAATCATTTTCATTCCCACTAGCAATACAGTAGGGCTCCAATTTCTCCGCATCCTTGCCAACACTTGTTATTTTCCATTTTTTGTTTGTTTGTTTTCATTGCCATCCTCATAGGTATGCTCAGCACCATTTTAACTCTTAGAGTCTGGAGTAGCAATTTTCACAAGTATTAATAGAAAGGAAGAAGGAGATTGTCTAGTATGGATTTGAAAATATACTGACACCAACACACTTTAAGGAACTTAATCTAGGTCAGCTTTAGTTACAGGTGTTTTCTAGTGGCTACATTTTATGCCCTGTGACATTGACAGAGGGCACTGGGACCCTAAGGTCACACAGATCCTTCCCACCTGCAAAAATGCTACTCGGTTCCTGCTAAGGACAACATCAAGTAAACTGGTGAGTCACTCATGAATGACAATAAAGCATAGGCCCATAACAGTAATACATTTTATATCCCATCTGTAAGGAAGTCTCCAATAGTTGAAGAGAAATATCAGGGGGGAAATATTCAACTTCTGAAACTGAAGCTAGTAAAAACAAAAGACATGACTTTTTTTTCAAACTCTCAACCTGCCTACCAAATCAATATCATAACCATTAAGGCCAATTCTCTCTTTACTAAGAAAATAAAAGCAATTAATGGGCTCCTTAAATCTCTCTTCCCCATGAAACTGTGTCTTTATCTTCACTATCTGTCTCCTTTCCTGTTATCTCTTCCTCGACACTATTTTCCCACATTGCTGACCTCCACCCCCTTCTCAGTTTTACTAGGATTTTTCCTTATAATGCTTCTATCAGCTTTGTTATCCTATCTGCTTTATCCCTCTGAAATCACAAACATATTTAAGTTTCTTGTATCATCCTTCTTTCCCTCACTCTGCAATATCATATCTTCACCACATAAGTTCTTGACAAGTAGTTTAAATTTCCCCTTTCCAGTCACTCATTTCATGCAGGCTCCATAAACCCTTGCAGTCCTGTGTCTCCACTAACCACCCCCAAAACAGTGAACATGGAGAGAAAGAGGACTGCTCAGGGCTGAGTGATGTCTCAAAACCAAGAAGGAAGACCAATGAAGCAGTAAATTCAACAGGGACAGGCAGAATGTGACAATGGAGTGAAGGCAAAGATGCAATAAAATGGAGAAGGAAATGTAGCAGGTATATAGGAAACAGAACCTGAAGCCTTATTCATAATACAGCCAGAGCTATTTTATGAAGCTCCTGTGATCTTACTCCTAAGTGGAAAGGGCGCTAAGAGTTAAAAGAACTGAGCTCACTGGGACACAGTAGTAAGTTCACTAGCGAAATCTTTCCATTAGAGTCATTTTTAGTTGTCAGAGTTGGTAAACAAAAATACAAAATGCCCAGCTAAATTTAATTTCAGATAAATAATTTTATTCATTATTCTATTTTTTTTAATGTATTTTATTTGTAAGTACGTCCAATGCAATATTTAGATGTCCTCAGTATAAGTATATCCCAAATGTTACATGAAAAAACTAAACGAAAGTGTTTTATTGTTTATCTGAAATTCAAATTTACCTGTGCAATTTGTATTTTGCCTTGCAATTCTAGTCATACTTCACCTCCGTGGAGGATTTTGATCAACCTCTTCCTGAACCTTCCTCCTCCTTTGAGTTCCAGAACATTATACCCGTTCAGTGTCTGGCAGTAGCTTCTCTTCTATGACTTTCGCCTTGAATTTAGAGATTCCCACTATTTGAGCTGCAGGCCAGTTCCTGCCTCACTTTGTGTCTCTTCCCAGTTAATCTACCCCTCCCCCTCTACTTTTTCATGCTGAATTTATGGCTGGCAATTTCCCAGTCTGTATTTCCAGCCCTCGCTCCTCAAAATTATCTGAATTCCTTCCCTCTGTCTTTAAACACCTTCACTTAGAATTTCCATTCCTTATCGTAAACCCAACACATGTAAAACTGAATTCGTCATCCACCTCCAAAATCTGCCCCAGTTTTCTCATCTGAACTAATGGTGCCAATGTTCCCTCAATCATCTATTCAAGAAATGTCAGACCTAAACTCAACCTTTCCTTTTTTTTTTTTTTTTTTTTGCTTACATCTAGTCGCCAAGTCCTGTCCATTCCACCTTCAAATATTTGTCATCTCTGTCACCATATCTCACCGTTTGTCACCTCTTACTTGAATAATGATAACTGTTCTCCCAAGAAGCCCATCCCTCATCACCCCAGTTTTTTCTTCAAACGACTGACACACGACACCCATAAATACCCTCCAATCATTTCATTCTCTTCCTTGAAGGTCTGCATGGTTTTCATTGACTAGGAATAAACTTCCTTTGGGCCTTATGTCCATTCTTGAAGGAGTCTTCTCTAGTTTTCTGAAGCAAGGTCTAGGGGCATTATGAGAGCCAGCTTTTGCTCAATTTATAATGTAAACATATATTCTCTCTCTCTCTCTTTTTTTTTTTTTTTTTTTTGGTCTGTGACCTGTAGTTTGAAAATACAGAACATAAGAACAAACTCAAATTATATATGTATTTTAAATAAACTTTTAACCCTTAGTTGGCTGTTAAAAGTTTCAATGATCTGACCCAAATAATATCTACAGGCCCATGTGAAATTCAGCCTTGGGGTTTACTCATTGTTGTGTAAATACATTATACCTTTTAACACCCATTTGCCTTTTTCCAATTTGAAATTCCCTTTGCCCATTCTCCGCCTACTCAACTTTCAAAAGCAACTCTTCTGTGAGACTATCCCCAGCTCCTCTCCCTTCTCCAGTTAGAATTCATTTCTTTCTTCTCAATTCTCACAACATTTTGCAGACTTATTTTACACTTATTTATGTTTCCATCAATTGAACAAACATAAATTGATTGGGTTAGTTACTGGAGTAATAAAGTCAGAACCCCCAGGCTCATGTGGGACTCCCATTACTGACCACAAGGTAACTCACCCAGATCCCCTTGGTAAGGGACTCAACCTGCAGCTTTCTCTGAAGCCCTGACTGATAGTCACTGTCTTGGCCTAAGAGCCTAGATGGTGACACCACTGCCCCTACCCCTTTGCTAATGACTGATCCTGGGATAAAAAGCCTGACTCTCTTGCCTCAATGGGACAACAGATTTAGTCTCCAGAACACCTTTCCCAGCTCTCCACCCTCAGCAGGCCAAAGCTAGATTTTACCTGAGACTACACTTGGTTCCGCTTCTTCCCATCCCTCTCCTGCTTCCCTCACTTCCTTTAGTTTTACTAAGAGCACGTCCGCAATAAATCACATGCAGCACCTGAAGGCCAGCATCATCATTAGGCCTTGCACCAAAGGTGTGGTCTCTTGAGGACCTATTCTCTTCATCTCTGAAAAATGGGGATGAAGTTCTCTCCCAAGGTTTTGAAGGAGGGCCTGTGGCAGCTCTTAGTAGTCTGTCAGAGAATTAAAAGGCATCCATTAAGTGTTGCTGGAGTCTGAACCTTGGCCCTCAGGGAATGCAGTCTCCAGGGGCAGACAGTAAAGAATCACTGTAGCGAATGCTGGAGTTAGGAGGATGAGGTGTCTTCCTGGAAGGTGGGGAGAGTTCCACAGTGATTGGTGCTCAATCCAGACACCTCTGGTGTCTAATTTTAGCAATTATTTCTAGATATTGCTGTGTGACTCCCAAGAAATTAGGACTGCCAGGCAACCCATGATTGGTAGGTAAGGGCTGAAATTCTCTGGCGAAGGAAACACTACCTAGTTTCAACATGCATGGTCACACAAGAGGATGATGGTGTGCAGCCTGATAAAATAGACGCAGTGCAGAGGAGATGAAGTGCTACCCTGGACATTCAGGGCCCAGGAGGAGAGTCAGGAGATGACTCACCTAAGGCTACAAATACATTTTTCTCTTTGTTTCATGGTACACTAACTATTCTCCAGCCCTGCATGTGCTATCGTGACTTATGGGCCCACCCAGTCTTTGTGTACTTTATACTTCAGTCCTCGAACACTGAGGATTCTGCTTGCTTAGAATTAAAAGTCCTGCCCAGAACATTTTAATTTGCAAGTAGATAAAAGATCTTAGATCAACCAAGAATATTCCATCTTTCCTTCCTATGACTTCTATCCCAAAGTATAGAAAGCAACAGACATAATAGTTGTGAAGTCAAACATAACCAGATGGTCCTCCAGTCCTGGCTATCTAAATACTATGTCATCTGTGTTACATAATTCTTACAGAAAGCACACTGCTTTAATTGAGCAGCACAGATCATGACAGATTGCTCAGTTTTTTGACATCATTTTCTTTGGTGTTTTCTCTGCTCTGAGCGCAGGGAAACTAATTATGTCCAGGTGGGGGTCCAGGTGCAAGTATGTGCGCTAACTCCAGAGGGCCTGCTTATATATGAAATGGTTTTGTTGGAGTGTTCTAGCTTTGAAAACTTGCTCTCTTGGCCCTTTTTAATAAGTGCACATTTCTCTATAAATATTCCCTCATCCCCATGCTGACTAATGACTAATTGAAGTTGTGCAGGAATGGAATGGGCTCTGAGAAGGAAGAGAGCATTTTCAGGCTCCATTGCAGAGTGTGGGCTGCCATTCTTAACAGTCTCTCTGGAAGCCTATCCTTACACCATATGGGCTCATTCCTTAAATTATCATCATCACATACAGTGCTGAGATGATTTAGCTTCACTTCAAAATTAGAATAGAAAATTACACTTGTTAAGAAGATATATTTCCTATGATCAAAAGTAACTGGAATTCCAAAGATGGATGGTGGTGATGGTTGCACCACATTGTGAATGTACTTAATGTCACTGATCTGTGCACTTAAAAATAGTTAAAATGGTAAATTTTATGTTATGTATATTTTTTACCACAATGAAAAAAATAAAGTAACTGACTTTGTTTTAATCTTAGGAGGAGGGGTCAGTAGAAATTAGAGTAACATGCCAACTTGCAATCAGTAACACTTACAAAATCCTTTCATTCTATTGGTTACCTCGGAGACTATCACCTTACATTGGCATAGGATTGCTTTATACTTTGAAAACAACTTTATATACCTTAACCTCTTTGTTCTCTCTGTGTACAGAAGTATACCGTATTTATCACCATATTGCAAATGAGGATTGTTGCAAATATCTTTGCTGAATAACAAACTTCTCTAAAACCTAGTGGCTTAAGAAGAATGCTCATTCTTTTGCTCACCAATTTGCAACTATAGTCAGATTGGCCAGGATGACCATCTATGCAACTTGCAGCATTAGTTGGAGTGTTCAATGAGGGCTAGATGATCCACTTCCAAAAATGGCTCTCTCACATGGCTGACAAGTTGGTGCCCCTATCAGCTAGGAGTTCAGTTGGGCATGTCAGCAAAGTATCTTCTCCACGTGGGTCTTTTCACAGGGCTGCTTGGGCTTCCTGTAGTATGGTGGCTAGGTTTCAAAAGTGGGTGTTCCTCTTCCAAAAGACAAGCGGTGAAAGCTCCTAGTCTCTTAAGGCTTTGGTCCAGAAATTGGCACATCATCTCTTCAGTTGTATTTTATTGGTCAAAGTAGTCACAAAGCCCACCATTTAAATGGAGAAACACTAACCAATTCTTGACCATCTTTAGTCTACCACAGGATGCCACGGCTTAGAGTTCACTGTAATTACTGATAAAATAGTAAGTAAGATCTGATTCTTGGTTTTCACACTATTCTGGATTTCTGTGATGATTTTTACACCAAAAATCCATTTAAGTCACTTGAAATTATTTCTTTCTTTCGAAGCAAGTGGATAATCACGCTTAAAACACTTTTTAAAGTACAGCAGTGAGTTCTTAAGTATAAATTTTTAAAGTACAAATGCAAACACATCTCTTCTGGGCCTGAGATCAGATACAGTTGACCCTTGAACAACAGAGGGGCTAGTGATGCCACCCCCAGTGCAGTTGAAAATTCACATATGATCTTTGACTCTACAGTTGAGAGACCAAGTGTCAACTGTATTTATTGAAAAGAATCCACATAAAAATGGACCAGCACATTTCAAACTTGTGTTGTTCAAGGTTAACTGTATATACATGAAATCCTTAATTTAGTTTCTGCCAATGATTTAAATGCTACCTCACGTATATATCACCACCAAAATGTATATAAATATAGTGTGTCTTAAGTTTAAGAAATTTTTATCCCCAAAATGTCATGTTTATCAAATTATCTCAAGTAGGAAGGTAATTCATTTTATGTTACCTAAAAATCTCAAAGATTAGAAATGTTCTATTACAGTTAAGACAAATTTTTCATGGTATGAAGCTCCCATTTTAGGGAGAAGCTCTATAGGTAAAGGAACCATTTTGCTTTGAACAATTTTACCTTGCAGCCAAATCTACTGGAAAGAAATTGTTCCATCAAGTGGGAGATATTGACCTTTGAGTACTCTGTGTTGACAAATGAGGTTGTTAAGCCACAGAGACCTGGGAAAACGTCCCTTACAATGGAGAGACCTGGCTGTCACCACCTGAACCAAGTGATCAAACTCCACATTCACATCACTAATGGTGAAACAACCTGATGTTAAATGCCTCTCAGCATGATACAGAAGGAGGTACACAGTACCACCTGTAAACTGTTCTTGCCAAAAAATGTCTGACTTGACTCTAGTCAGCACTGAAAACTAACTTGCAATAATCTTTTCTCAACTGGGGTTTCTCAGCTGAAACACAGATCACAGAAGATGAGTTGAGTGATGATTTACTCAGCTCTCTCAAGAGTGGGACATAATGTACCATTCTAGATGCTCAAAATAGAAGTTAATTCATCATATAAAATAGTGCCTTTGGACATTGCGGCTCAATTTTCTCATGGATCCCCAGTTGTGAAGGATCAAGTTAAATCAGGAAATGATCCAACAAATCAAGAATGCAAGACTTTCTACAAAACAACTCACCTAATCTCTTCAAAAAGAAAATATCATGAACAAAAGAGGTGGTTGTTAATTAAAGAAGGCTAATGACTTTCCTCACAATAGCTGATTTTTGCCTCTTTCTTTTTCCTTCATCTACAAGGATTCATTCAATATGTATCAAACTTGTTTCACTCAACATTATATCTGAGCTTCACTCAAGCTAGTAAGTGAGGCAATCTGTCTTCTTTTTATTACTGTGTGGTAGTCCTTTGTATAAATATACCACGTTTATTTATCCACTTTATTATTGATGGGTGTTTGGGACAGTTCCAGTTTAGAGAAATTATGAATAAAGCTGCTATGTGCATTCTTGAATGGATCTTTTAGTGGCATATGTCATCAATTCTCTTGAATACATACTGAGAAATGGAATAACTGGGGCATAGAGTCAATATATGTTGAAATTTATTAGGTACTGGTAAAAATTTTTCCTAAGTGGTTAAACCAATTTACACTTCCAACCAGAAGATCTGAGAGTTCTAGCTGTTTTGTGTTCTTGCCCCTTCTACAGGGTCGAGAAGAGGAGAAAGCAACAAGGAGAGGGAATGAAGAAACCCTCTGGGGTGGTGGAAATGGCCTATTTATCAATCTGGTAAGTGGTCACACAGGAGAATACTTACGTAAAAAATGTGTCAAGGTCTAAAATTGGTAATAAAAAATAAAGAATATTTTTTAAAAATTCACCAAGTATATTCTAAAGATTTGTATACTTTGAAGGTAGGTTCTACCTTGATGAGAAAAAAAAGGGAACAAGAGACTAAAAAGATTTAACAACCAAATTTCTGGGTGACCTTGATCAGTTCCTGGTTCAAAATGAAACCAGTTAGAAAAGACAGCTTGGAGTTGTTTGGAGAAGTTTTAATATGGACCTGATGTTAAATGTTACTAGGGAATTATTTTGAAATTTCTTAGGTGTAACGATTGTATTGTGGTTTTGTGGGAGAATGTCCTTATTCGGAAGTGCATGCTGAAGTATTTAGGCGTGAAGTATCATGGTTCAGCAAAAACGTGTGTAAGTATGTGTGTGCGAATGTAAACACATAGAGATAGAGATAAAGGTAAAACAAAAATGGAAAAAAATGTTAGCCATTGTTGAATCTAGATAAGGAGTATAAAGGTGTTTATTATACTATTTTTTAAACTTTTCTGAATATTTAAAAAAATCTATGGTAAAAAAAATTGTTGGAATGGGGAATTCCAACCTAAAGTGACCAAGTTAAAATGACCCATAACTAGGAAAAGACCCTAGAACAAACCTAGGAATCCTGACTCCTAACTCTCTCATTGCTTTCTGTGTTACAATCCAATGGTTAAATTTGAATATGCTTTTTAAAATGATTTTCCTTCTGCAGTGTACTCCAATAGTCTAAGCAAAGAGACACTCCCACAATTCTCTTATAAATAAATTGAACTTGCATTCTTTGTGTAAACTCACACCTCACACCTCCCTCTACAGCAGGTATCTCCTTTCTCTTTTCTGTCTCTGTCTCTCTCTCCCCAACCCACGCACCCCACCCCTTCCTCCTTGCTTCCCTCCCACCTCTATCTCCTCCCTTCATCTCTCTCTCAGTTACACAGCTATTTTCAAAATCTCTCCACAACCACTTTTGCCATATCCACATTCCCTTTTTCTAATGCAAAAGCTACATTGAAAGCTGAACGGCCCTGGCAACTCACAAAGCCCCGTGATCCCCTCCCCGCCTACGGGCAGGAGGGGGGACACAGTAAATGCAGCACTTCTGTTTGAGGCTCACTAGCCCAGCTGCAGCTCAGTGGAGCTTCTCAGGTGGCTGGGCCACTTTGAAGGTTTACTTTCAATTAAAAAAAATAAGAAAGAAGCCAAATCAGCAGCTGTCAGGGATGCAGAGAAGATTTATTCAGGGTGGTCAAAGGGAAGCATGGCCAGCAGTAAAGGCCTAAAGGTAGACAGGAAGGAAATTCAAGCTGGAGAGAGAAATTCCTCCTGGCAAGGTCGGGCGGGCACTGGGCTAGTCCTTCTGGGCAGGGCTGCACAGAATCCTATTGCTGGGCTTGGCCACAAGGGAAGGGAGGGTCCTGTTCACAGACACTTGAATGGGTAGATTTGGGGAGGGGGGCTCCCCAGAGAAAGGAAATGGGTAGGGCCTTCAAAACATAGCTTATTAATCAGACGAACCAGGCCCATGGGATCAAAACATGACTGATTTTAAATTGCTTCCTGATTCAAAAGCTGGTGTTGCCCACCTGAAAATGTGATGAGGGGTGAGGAGGCCAGGTCTCGAGGCAATTCTGCAAGCTCAGAGCTCCCCTTGAAGTTGGGCCGCGTGGAGAAGCAGCGCAGATGTGCAGAGAGCAGCGGCAGCCAGGGTCTGTGGTTTTATCACCTTTCATTTCCTGTCTCTGTTCTTCTTTGGCTTTAGACATTTGACATGCTAGTGTGGAAACTGATGTGTGCTTTTCAGAAAGAATGAGCTAAATCCCGTGTTAACCCTGATCAATGCCTAAGTAACTTCTAGAACTAAACAGTTAAGTTACAGGCCTGAGTTAGAAAACTTGTCCTCAGCACCTCTCCCCATGTTTACACCCTTCTCCACCCTACCCAATCTTGGATGCAGTTGGAATATGGAAGCTGGAGTCAGTTTCATGCTTTATCCCTTTCCTGCAGAGATGGGAATTATCCAGATCACACCTGTTCCCACTGTACCGTGGGTAACAAGGGTTACTACTAAAAAGCTGCTGGTTACACCTAAATGTTACCCCCATATTCCAGATGTCATTAGCCAAAGACTATTTTATAATACGTGCACATATCTATAAACAGGAATATGTATATAGACATAGATATCATCATTTTATCGTAATATGTACAGAGAAAATAATTTTTTTAAACAAACATTATGGAAGATTACTCCCACATTTGTCTGATTTCCTGACATTGGTCTTTTTGTACTTGTCCTGTCATTTCTAATGTACTCAAAAAGATGCCTTTGTGCATGCCCACAAACCAGCCTGTCAGCTGCAGTCAGTGTGAGGCAACCACTCTCTCTTCAGTCTCTGGTTCTCCTTTGTCCTTGTCCCTCACACATAAACCCCCTGGATGGGGAAGGCCCAGTGCTGCCAGTGTCCATCAGGAGAATCCACTGGACTCCAGACTATCTAAGTTGAGCTACATAAAGTGAGCCCAGCATGACAGACCAGTTGTAAGAGCAATGCTGGGTTCCTTGCAGTGTGAAAAAGAATGGCTTCCTTGGGTCACATTTTGACATCTGGTCACCAAGGCAGCTCTGTTATGCCAAGAGAATCATAAAGTCTCTCTTGAAATGTTTATCAACTTCCGGGCTCACCCTGCCTGGAAGGGAATCCTTAAGTAAAATAATTCAAACAACTTCTGGTCCTCATTATGTTCTCCAGAGGAGTTCAAATATAAGCCAGAAAAATATTTGCATTATTATTCACTCCTTTCTTTTTCTTTCTCTTTCTTTCCAGCTTTTCTGCCACAAAATAAAATTTCTATCTCTTTTTTAAGTTGTGTAACAAAACCTCATAGGGTTTGAATAAATGATATTGATTGATAGGGATAGAATGGAATTATTATCTGCATCAACAGTATCTGGGACTCTTAGTGTGTCAAAATTTTGACTAAGTCTAAAAAGCCTATCATCACTGCCAATACTGTTTTTTTTTAATAGCTGAGACTTTCAGAAATAAGTTTATTTTGTGAATCATAAATAATCCCCACCTTATGAAATGAATTTATTTCAGAAAAGGTGACCATTGAGCAATTTTTAACAAAATATATATTATTTCTCCACTAACATTGATTATAATATCAAAGACAGTTTATAAGAGCAAAAAGTTTGCAAGTGAGAAACTCCAATTAAGTGATATGAAAAAAATTTGGTAAGATAGAGATTTCAGGGAAGAGTCTGGTAAAGATGGTATAGAAGGTAGACGCTCCACTTGCCCCTCTCATGACATCAAAATTATGATGAAACTACAGAACAGCCTCCACTATTGCCTGAGGTCTGGCTAAACAGAAGTCCCACAACCGGGGACACACATAAGAGGTGACCTCAAGAATGGTGCAAGGTGTGGAACAAACCAGTTCCACAGGATGTGTGGCAGTTGAGAATCTGGAGGGCTATCTTTGGCTGCAGGCCCCCCCCCCGCACCAGACAAGCAAGGTGGTACCAGCCGCATGCTGGGCTCCCCAGCCCAGAGTTCCAATGCCAAAGGAGAGGTCCCACAGCTTCTAGCTGTGACAACCAGACGACCAGCAGATTTTGGCTGAGTGAGACGGGGGCTAGGGAGTCTCAGATGTTCCTCTTGGGGAGCCTGTATGTGAATTTACTCAGTGACAGACTTGCTTGCTCTGAGCCCCAGCACTGGGCAGAAGCTCCAGGAGTGCCAGGGACATATAGGGAACCGAGTTGTCTGGCTTCATGGCAAGGGCTAGAGGTGCAGCCTTTTCCTGAACAGGAATCTGGCAGTACCCGTTGTTCCTTGTTGAGCTCTCCCCCTTCCCAAGGTGCAGATGTTGGTGGCCACCATGTCTGAGTCTCCATCAGCCTGATTAACACAGGTCCTCTGCTCTGGTGATTCCCTGAGACCCCACCTCTCCTAATTTGTGGTCCCACCCAAGCTGCCTCCAGTGTTTTTATCCATACGAATGGCCTGTCTTGGCCCATACTGTAGACTTTTCTAAACTCTCTCAAAGGCTCACAAAACCCAAAGAAGCAACATCTGGCCTTGGCGTGCCCTATACCTCTTGCTGTGCAGCCCTAAGCCCAGCACTAGCAGCAGGCAGCCTTAGTTACTGGCTTGGCTTCTCAAAAGCACCTGTAAGTCCAACACAGGTGGCAGCCATCTGCAGGTCGCAGGGACCCCAGAAGTGCACATGCTATGGCTGAACTTGGCCTTTCAACTGGGCCCTCCAGGAGGCCTTTGCTTCGTCACAACTGGTAGCCTGCTTTGACCATAGCCAGAGCTGTGAGTAGGACACACCCAAATGGCAGACTAGGCAGGCACAGAGCCTTGCTAAAGGGAATCCTGCTTCATAAGGTTGGCCCCTCACCGGCCAATCCTCACAATCAATCAGCCAGGGTCAGCCCCTCTCATCAACGTGCAAATAGAAATTAGGCTCAACTACAACAGAGAGGCACACAACACACAAGAGACACACCTTAATCACCTGGCTCAGGTAATCAGGGAAGACTGCACCACTGGGCTCCACAGGACACCTACAACATAAAGCCACTCTACTAAGACTGGGTAATTTAGAAGCCCTACCTAATACACAGAAACAAACATAGGGAGGCAGACAAAATGAGAAGACAAAGAAAAATGTCCCAGAACAGAACAGAACAGAACAAAGCTCCAGAAAAAGAACTAAACAAAATGGAGACAAGCAAGATGCAGAGTTCAAAACACCAGATGCAGAGTTCAAAACACTAATTATAAGGAAAAGAACTAAACAAAATGGAGACAAGCAAGATGCAGAGTTCAAAACACCGATGCAGAGTTCAAAACACTAGTTATAAGGATGCTCAATGAACTTAGGGGAAGAGTAGATGAACTCGGTGAGAACTTTAACAAAGAAATAGAAAACAAAAATGGAGATGGAGAACATAAAAGTGAGCCAGTCAGAAATGAAGAATACAATATCTGAGATGAAGAATACATTAGAAGGAATCAATAGATTGGATGAAGCAAAGGATCGAATCAGTGATTTAAAAGATGGAATAGTGAAGGACACCCATTCAGAACAGCAACAAGAAAAAAGAATCCAAAAAAAATGAAGATAGTTTAAGGGGCCTCTGGGACGACATCAAGTATAACAACATTTGTATCATAAGGGTACCAGAAGGAGAAGAGAGAGTGCAAGAGATTTAAAAACCTATTTCAAGAAGTAATGATGGAAAACTTCCCTAACTTGGTGAAGGAAATAGACATATGACCCCAGGAAACTCAGAGAGTCTCAAAAAGATGAACCAAAGAGGCCCACACCAAGACACATCATAATTAAAATGCCAAAAGTTAAAGACAAACAGAGACTCTTAAAAGCAGCAAGAGAAAGCAATTAGTTGCCTACAAGGGAGCTCCCATAAGACTGTCAGTTGATTTCTTAATAGAAACTTTTCAGGCCAGGAAATATTCAAAGTGATGAAAAACAAGGACCTACAACCAATGACTCTACCCAACAAAGCTATCATTTAGAATCAAAGGACAGATAAAGAGTTTCCCAGACCAAAAAAAAAAAAAAAAAGCTAAAGGAATTCATCACCACTAAGCCAATATTACAGGAAATGTTGGAGGGACTTCTTTAAGAAGAAAAAAAAAACACATATTGAAAATATGAATAATAAAATGACAATAACTAAATATCTATTAACAAGTACCTCAAATTTAAAAAAAAAAATTAAATGCTCAAATAAAAAGGTAAGGTGGCTGAATGGATAAAAAAAAAAAAAACAACCTTACATATGCTGCCTACAAGAGACTTGCTTTAGATCAAAAGACACACACAGACTGAAAGCAAAGAAATGGAAAAAGATATTTCATGAAAATAAAGAAAAAAAATCTGGGGTAGCAATATTAACACCAGACAAAATGACTTTAAAACAAAGGCTATCACAGGAGACAAAGAAGGCTCCAGTAATCCCACTTCTGGATATTTATCCAAAAAAGCCTTGAATATTACTTTGAAGGTATATGTGTGTCCATACATTCGTTGCAGTATTATTTACAATGGCCAGGAGATGGAGGCAACTAAGGTGTATACCAATGAATTAATGGATAAAGAAGGGGTGGTGCATGTATACAATGAAATATTACTCAGCCATAAAAGTAAATAAATACATAAACACATACATATACACAAATGTACATACATATATAAACAAAAGCTTGCCATCTGCAATAACAGGGATGGACCTAAAAGAATATTGTGCTCAGTGGAGTAAGTCAGAGACAGACAAATGCCATATAATTTCACTTACAAGTAGAAACTAAAAATCAAAATAAACAAATAAAACAGAAACAAATTCATAGAAACAGAGAACATTTAGAGGGTTACCAGACGGGATGGAGGTTTGGGGGCTGTAAGGGGAAGGGATTAAGAAGTACAAAATTTGTAGTTACAAAATAGTCATGGGGATGTAAAGTATAGCATAAGGTATATAGTCAATAATGTTGTAATAACTATGTATGGTATCAGATGGGTACTAGATTTATCAGGGTGATCACTTCATAAGTCTAATCACTATGTTATACAACTGAAACTAATATGATATTGTATGCCAACTATAATTGAAAAATTAAAAATTATTTTTAAAAGATTTTAGACTCATGCATATGAAAATTTAAAAATTGTTATAAATAAAATAACTTCCATTTTTACGTCCTGATCATACAATTACAAAAGAATCTAATTGCTTCTTTTAGGGCTGATCATCAACTAGATCTGAGCTGTGACACCAAATTTAGCAGTTGGTGGTGCTTTCTTAAATGGAAGAGATAGAAGATTCTGTCTTTGTGAAGATATATGAATTTAAAGGATTTTAAAGTTACAGCTGCTTCTGTAACATATGCTTCTGTAAGCTTTGGGATATGACTCTTACGATGCAAAATGGACCATTACCTTAGGGGATCACCAAGAAATGTAAAGGGAGGTGTAAGAAATAACAATAAAATAAAAGTTTAAGGAAGGTGGGCATAGGTTTGTGTACATGCAAGATAAGATGAGAATTACTATTGTTCAGTGAATTTTGAAGAAGAAATATTATTATAAGCTTGTAGGTCCTGAAATGCAGTGATTTTAAGCCATATTTTGTAAAGTTTTTACAAAGAAAGATTAGCAAATGACACTTATGAAATTAGCACAGAAAAACATTTTCTTTATAGTCTTAAGGGATTCCTTGAGATGGGATTCTTCTTCTTGAAATATATGTGTCTGTGTATATGTGTGTGTGTGTGTGTGGTGTGTGTGTGTGTGTCTGTGTCTGTGTCTGTGTGTGGGTATGGAGGTAGTAAATGTGTGTTTGGGTATGGATGTGGGGGAGATGCGCATACATGCTGTTATGTGAGCATCTTTGGGTGCCTTTACCTTCTAGTGGGGGAAAAGATGAAGTCATTGTTTTGTTTTTTTTATGGAGTTGATGTAGCCTTAGCTAATGTTATGAGTTTAATTCAATAGAAAACATTGACAACTGAGAAAGCTGTTATCAGATTTCTTTAAATTGTAACACAAAATAATATTACCCATTTATTATTCAGTGGCTGCTCAAACTGAAATAAAACGGAGAGAAACCATGTGGAATTACTGCCATCTAGTGGAGAAAGTAGAGACCGATGTTGTGAAAGGGGGAAAAAAAGACAAATCTGGGTTTTGTTGATTTGGATTTGTTTTGTTTTGATTTGATTTCATTTGGAGTTTTGGTTAGATCATTTACATTCACCTCCTTCTAAAAGCTTTGAGTCACTAACTTCCCTGAGTGCAAGAAGTGAGTAGAGATCGCCCAAATGCTGAGAGGTAGGATGGGATGGGGCTTAAGCATCTGGACTAGTTTCAAACTCTCTTCGTGCAAATTCTAGCTTTCTTACCTGTTGATTGTACCGCGCTAGGCAAATCATGTATCTCTTTATCCTTTAGTTTCCTCATCTGTGGAACAAGAATAACAACAGTATCTGTTTTACACAGGTGTTCTAAGAAATAAGGTAATTAATCCTGTCTGGCACAGAAGCACCACACATAATTTCTGCATGTCTTTATCAATGTAAATCCTATTCTAGCCTTCTCCAGTCAAAGCCTTGTCTTATACCAGTCCATGAGAACAGCTACACAGCCTTGCCATGAAAGGACCAGGTTCCTTGGAAAGATATATGACCAAGCAGGGCAATTCTGCAGCAGTAGAGCTGTATGTAGGGGCACCATCCTCTCTTGCATCCCTACAAATATCACTATTAAAGAAACAACTCAATATTCTATGTCACTTCACTGCAATATGCATTTGGATGCATGTCCCTGTTGATTCCAAGCCAAATGATACAAACTCCTTGAAGGAGCAGACTCTGCCTAACTTGTCCTCCAGTACACCATACAGTATGAACCCTGTTTGGGATTATTATCTCAAAGCAGCAGACATTTTCCTCAATACAAAGAGTAATGTAGAGGGGTGTGGCCTTCAGACTCCAGGTCATTTTTTTCTCTTGGTGCTCAGGAAAGTTTACAAGGTAAATAACACTGAGGAGTAGATCATGGTATCTAACTCCATACCAGAGAGACTGCAGCCCCTTGGGAGCTATTTTTAGCTCAGTAATAATTAGGACCTTTAGTTCAGCCTGAGCCCTGTCAGCCAGAAGAACAAAACTCGAAAATAAGTACTGAACTCAAAACAGTTGGATTCCAGAAATAAGAAAGCCAGAAAAAAGCAGAACATTCAATCAGTTGCTTAACTGCCACCTCAGCCATGACCCAGATGCCCTAGATTGGGGCAAGGACACAGGAAGGATGGAAGCAACAATTTTAAAACCATTTGTCTTCCATTTTCTAAGAAAAGACTGATAAGTGCTTTTCTATGGAGTGATAAAGACTAATTGGAACTGTAAGCAAACATAATCGGTCAGGCAGGTCAATGGGAGGAGCTAGGGCTTATGGGAAGAGTTCTCACACTCTACATAATAGAAGCTTACAGGAAGAATTCTGTGTTTATAATAAACCTCTATGGTTCTAACTTCTTTTTCCCTTCTACAAATACCCCTCCATCTTGGCACACAGGCCAGAGTGTGCACGAGGCTTGCCCTGTCTGAATGCACTGGGTTGTAACCTTTTTTTTTTCCTGAATAAATCTTTTTGTTGTTGATAAAACACCTAATTGATATTAGTACTCAGTTGACAATAGGAAAAAGCATATTTTTTACACATTTATCTTGACTATTGGAAATTTTAGGTAAAGGTGAACATCAGAAAAATGTTTCAACATTTACCTAAACTTTTCTTAAAATTTCCATCTGTCTGCATACATGGCCTTTCTGTTCTTGCCTGATATCTACTTTTTCCATTATGGCCCTTAGCATGTTCATCTGAATTGAAACAAATTACAGTTTCAATAATTCCAACCTCTCTGCCCTGTCTGGGTATGATGCTGGCTCTATCTCTTCAAACTGTGTTTTTTACCTTTTGGTATGTCTTGTAATTTTTTCTTGATAGCCAGAGATGGTGTACTGTGTAAAAAGGAACTGCTGTGAATAAGCTTTTAGTATTGTGGTGGTGAGGTATGGGGGGAGGGGAGATATTCCATAGTCTTATGAGGTCTCCTTTGAGTGTGCCTTTGGATTGTGAACTTCAAAGTATTTTTGGTTTTTTTTCCTCTGCACTTAAGTAGGTCAGGATGGCTAGAGTGAGATGGGTTGGGCATTTACCTTCCCCGTGTTCAGTTAGGCTCCGATGAAACCCCAATGGATTAGGCTCTGTTTAACAAGTGGTTACCCAAACTTTTCCTGCAGGATGCAACTGCAGAGATGCTTGCTCATGATTAACCAAACTGGATGGCTCTATTTTTCTCTTATCTCGTAAGTCAGATGCTGCAGCCTAAGGACTGGTCATGCACTTTGTATTAAATAGTCTTTTCTTTTTCTTCTTTTTTTTGTTGTTATGGAGTCATATGAGTTCTTTGTATATTTTGGATATTAGGCATTTATCAGAGGCTTTGCTTGGAAATATATTTTCACATTCAGATGGTTGTCTCTTTACTTTGTTGATGGCTTCTTTTTGTTGAGCAGAAGCTTTTTAGTTGGATACAGTCCCATTTGTTTATTTTCGCTTTTATTTCCCTTGCCTTTGAGGTCAAATTCACAAAATCCTCTTTAAGTCCAAGGTCCTTGAGTTTAGTTCCTATGTTTCCTATTTTTCTTCTATGCATTTTATTGTTTCAGGTCTTTTTAAAATAAAATTAAAACACACACATACAGCACCTGGTATTCCTAGGTGATCTCCCATCCAAGTACTAACCAAGCCAGACCCTGCCTAGCTTCCACAATCAGACGGGTTTGGGTTCGGTCAAGGAAGCAAGGACATAGATTTCTTTCCAGTTTTATATTCAGGTCCTTAATCCATTTGAGTTAATTTTGGTGTGTGGTGATAGACAACAGTCTAGTTTCATTCTTTTGCAAGTGGCTTTCCAGATTTCTTAGCATATTTATTGAAGAGGCTTTTCTTTCTCCATTGTATGTTTTTGGCTTTTCTGTCTTCTCTGATTTTTTGAAAGAGTTTGAGGAGAATAGGTATTAAATCTTCTTTGAATGTTTGGTAGAATTCACTGGTGAAGCCATCTGGTCCTGGACTTTTACTTTTGGGTAGGTTTTGATGATCGTTTCAATTTCCGTATTGCTGATCAGTCTATTTAGATTTTCTAGTTCTTCTTGATTCAGTCTAGGAAGGTTGTATTTTTCTAAGTACTGGTCCATTTCTTCTAAGTTATTAAATTTGGTATTATGCACTTTTTCATAGTGTTCTTGTATGATCCTTTGTATTTCTGCAGTGCTGTCATAACTTGCCCTCTTTTCCCCATTTTGTTTATTTGTGTCCCTTTCCTTTTTTCTTTAGTGAGTCTAGCCAGGGGTTTGTCAATTTTATTACCTTCTCAAAGAACCAGCTCTTTGTTGCATTTATTTTTCTATTGTTTTTTGTTGTTTGTTTTTTCAATTTCACTTATTTCTGCTCTAATTTTGATTGATTTCTTTGCTTTGGACTTTAGGCTTCATTTGTTCTTCCTTTTCTAGTTTTTTAAGATGAAGCATTAGGTTGTTTATTTGGGCTCTCTTCTTTTGGAGGTAAGCCTGTAATGATATGAACTTTCCTCTTATGACCACTTTTGCCATGTCCCAAAAGTTTTGATATGTTGTACTATCATTATTTGTTTCTATGTATCTCTTGATCTCTCTTTTTATTTCTTCTCTGACCCAGTTATTCTTCAGTAGCATGTTGTTTAATCTCATATATTTGTGGTTCTTCCTGATTTCTTTTTACAGTTGATCTCTAGTTTCAAAGCATTATGATCAGAGAATATGGTTGGTATGATTTCAACTCTCTTATATTTGTTGAGGCTATTTCTGTGTCCCAGTATGTGGTCAATCTTGAGAATGTTCCATGTGCACTAGAGAAGAATGTATAAGCAGCTGTTTTGGGATGGAAGGCTCTGTAAATGTCAATTATGTCCAGTTGGTCTAATGTGTTTAAGGATGTTATTTCCTTATTGATTTTCTGTTTGGATGATCTGTCCATATCGACAGTGGGGTATTTAGGTCCCCTACTATGATAGTGTTTTGGTCTGTTTCTCCCTTTAGTTCTGTTAGTAATTGCTTTACATATTTGGGGCTCCCTGATTGGGAGCATAGATTAATAAGTGTTATGTTTCTTGGTGCATGATTCTTTATCATTATGAAGTGTCCCTCAGTATCTTTCTTACCTTTTTATTTTGAAGTCTATTTCATCTGATATTAGTACACTATTCCACTTTTCTCTGAATGCCATTTGCTTGAAATATCATTTTCCACCCTTTCACTTTGAGTCTGTATTTGCCTTTGGAGCTGAGATGTGTCTCTGGAGGCAGCATTGGTAGGGTTTTGTTTTTTGATCCAATATGCAACTCTGTATCTTTTTATTGGTAAGTTCAATTCATTTACATTTAGGGTAGTTATTGAAATATGAAGTCTACTTATAGTATTTATTTTTTGCCTTCTGGTAGCTGGTGTTTCCATTGTTTCCTTGTCCTTGTGTTTTTGTTTTCTTTATTTTGGTTGGCTTTTGTGGGTTTTCCCTGTGATCCTTTCTGTTTTATGTTATATACAATGGTTCTGAATCTTTGGCATGTTGTTACCATTATGAATATGTAAAAGATAGTTATATATATATATATATATATATACAGTTGTCCCTTTTCTTCTGTGTGTACCTTATCTCCGTTCCCCTTTGAGAATTTAGATCTTTGAATCCTCCCCTTTTCAGTCATTGTTGTCTCAGTTTGTCTCTATGAATCTTGAACATTCATTACTATCTTGCTATAGCAAATCTCTTCTTATTTTAAGCTTATAATGCCCTATCCCTAGTAAGTGTTGCAATTCTCTGCTTTCATCACCTTTTAGTCACCTTACTCATAATTGTTGTGTGTGTGTGTGTGTTGTGTGTGTGTGTGTTGTTTTAGGTGAGCTGACTCTTTTCAGTATTTCCTGTAGTACAGGCCTCATAGAGGAAAATTTCAACAATTTTTATATGTCTGGAAAGGTCTTAATCTCTCCTTCATATCTAAAGGAAAGCTTAGCTGAATACATTATTAATGACTGGTAGTTCCTTCACTTAATAGTTTGAATATTTGATTCCATTCCTTTCTGACTTGTAAGGTTTGTGCTGAGAAGTCCGATGATAATCTAATGGGTTTTCCTTTATAGGTTACCCTCTTCTTTTCCCTGAGTCCCTGAGAATTCTGTCTTTGTCATGTTTTTGATAATTTTAATACGATGTTCTTGGTGAAGGCCTTTTGGGTTGAGATAATTGGGTGTTCTATTGACTTCTTGAATCCAAGCTCCAGCTCATTCCTTAGATTTGGGAAATTCTCATCAACTATTTGTCTGAAAATGCTTTCTAATCCCTGCTCCTTTTCCTCCCTTCAATAATGCCCATTATTCTTGTTTCCTCTCCTGATGTATCGGCTAGTTCTTGTATTTCTCTTTCATTATTTTTCATTCTTCAGTTTCTCTTTTTCCTTCTGATTTATTTCTAGATTTCTGTCTTCAATATCACTATCTTTCCTCCATTTGGTCAACTCTATTTCCCAAGCTTGTTATTTCATTTTTCAACTCTTGCAGTGTGTTCTTTATCTCCAGAAGGTCTATTTGGTTCTTTTTGAAGGTTTCAATCTCCTTGCTAAAGAACTCATTCTGCTTATCTAGTTGTTTTTTCAATTCCTAAAATTGTTGATATGATTATTTCAAATCTCATTGAGTTTTTTCCTGAATTCTCTGTCATTTAAGTCACATATTCTATGTCTGTAAGCTTATTTTCTGGAGATTTTTCTCTTTCTTTCTGAGATGCCTTGTCACCTTGGTTGTTCATGATGTTTAATGGACTATTTCTCTGCCTGGCATTAATGGAAGTGTGTTCTGCTTTTTTTCTTTTTCCAGAAAGATTTAGCTTGTTGCTAAGAAGGTGTTTTTCTTTTGGTTTCCAGTAGGTGACGTCTAAGCCTCTTGGATCTCTGCTTTATATAAAGTCTTAATAATGTCTTTTTTTTCCTTATAGATGTTTAATCATGCTCCCTACCCTCAGCCTCAGTTCCTGTCAGTGTTAACGACAGTTTCAGTAGCATTTGCTCAGATTCCCCCAGTGCTCCACAGCAATCCATCTCAGAGGGTATTGGGGGGAGGGGCCCTCTCAGATGGGGGATGGGGCTGTGGCTCAGCCTTTGTTTTGCAACCGTGTCTGGTACAAATCAACTGTTGTTTCTCTGCCGTCCCCATTTCTCTGCCTTCTGCCGTGATGACTGGACATTGTTTCTGGCCACGTGGAGCTCACAGCACTCCTAAGGCAGGGCCGTTCAGGAAACTTACTGCACCTTTTCCCCTCCCCCTCCTCCTACAGGGAGTTCTGGCTGTGAGAGGCGGCTTCTTTGTTTCTCCTATTCCACTGCCTGACACCTGAAGTTCTGACCTGTGGTAGCTCCCATGTGCAGATCCCATGCTCATACATGCTGGTGTGCAGTTGGGTGTTTTTGCTGAGCTTTAGATGTTCAGCTTATTGATGTTTCAAGGGGAGTGATCTGGGAACATCTCTCACTTCATCATGTTTAATCCAATCCCTCTCTTTTTTTCTTGATGATCTTTTATTCATGCCTGTAGTCATTTCTTTAAGTTAAAGTATCTGACTTAAGATGGCAACTTAAACAGGCTGAATGAGGCAGTTAAGGGAGATGTGTATATAGCAAGGAACAGCTATAAACTGTGTTATAAACTGTGATGCCCTTTCTCTTCCATCCCCACCTCTGTGCAACTTTTCTACTCATAGATGCATCTCTCCTACAATTGTTATGCTGTGTAGTTTATAATATTTCGAAGTAAATTATCCTTGCTACTGAATAATTTTGTTCTTACAGAGAAGTAGCCATGACCTTTGAAAAAAAAGTCTGTCCTATTGCTTAACAAAGTTTATATATTTTGTCTCAGCTTCCCCAAAAGAACGAGTAACGTAAATATCTAAACCCATCTCATACTCAACTTTCAGACATTTACGTTTAATACACAGTAAGATAGTGCTTGACATGCCAGTTTGTGATTGCTGAATAATGAACCACTCCCAAAATTCAGTGTCTTATTGCTCAGGAGTCTCTAGGCCAACCCAATGATTCTTCTGGTTTGAGCTTCTTTCATCTAGCCTTGTCTAGCCTGCATTTGCCATGCATGTCCAATCAGCTGCTGAATCACCTGGAGGTTGTCTGTTCTAAGATGGGCTCAATTGCAATAGCTTGATTCTGTTCCACTTAGTCTCTTGTCCTGAGTCTTAGGCTTGACACTGACATGATGTTACTTTTATTGCCCACTAGTAAGTTTAATGGCCAAAGCAAGTGCCTATTGAAGAGAAGAGTTACAAAGTAACATTGTAAAATGTGGGGCAGAGACCTGTGGTCATTTGAGTGGTCCACAGAATGCATGAGGAAGACAATCAGTTGTTCATGACATCCACGAGTTTTGAATACCCCTTGAAAGTTAACATTTAGTATCCCCTCTTCCTTCTGGTAACTCTATCTTCTTTCATTTAAAGAAACTATTCATCCCTTTTTGGTCACATGGTTTGAATGGGGCAAATCTTATCTCCCTTTCTCAGAGACTAGTCTGAAGGGGAACTAACCCAAGTAGGCAGCGTGAGTATCCACTTTCCCCTATAGGGATTGATCATGGGATATCCACACAAGATACCCATTGGGTACTTAGTTAATCTTTTCCAGGATTTTTTCCCCTCACTATTACTAGGAGACACCTTTTTCCTGTCTGATCAAGAAGGACATGAGCATTCATCATCCTGGCCTCATGGAGAAGCCACAATATAAAATAAAGTCATAAAGTCTGGTTTCAGTCATCCCTGGGCCATCTCCCACCATTGTCTTTATACACTCAGGTAATGAGAACCTATTGCCCACTTTTGCCCAACTGGTTTAAATTGTGTTTCTGTCACTTGTAACCAAATAATCCTAATTAAAAGAATGCATAACATAAAATTTCCATCAGAAAAAGCAATGTTTGTGCCTTCTAGGGTATTCGCTAAAATAGTTTTAGGAATCACTTTTTCTTTTCATGCGTAGAACAGGGGTTAAAATTCATCTGCTCAAACGAAACAGACAGGTAAATGAAAGTGACTAAATGAAGGAAAGTGGAACTGTAGTGGCCACTGCTCAGCTTCAGCAAATTATTTTTTTGAAGGAATGTGGACCCACTGTTGTTAGATCTTCCAATTTTTCAAAAAAGCTTTAAAATGTCAACTTTATATTAAATTCCCCAATTTTAAATGATAACAATAAAATCAACTCATTTTATAGACCAAATAATCCATGAACCACCAGCTCGGAATCTCTGTTATGAAATGTACAGTGAATCCACCAACTATAGGGCTGATCCACTGCTGAGTTCCATACTTCCTTGGACTTCCTCATTCCTCCCTCACTTACATCACCAAAACAAAAATGTTGAACACTTCATCAGCATTGCAGTCCATGTGAAAAGAATAGAAGTCAAGAATGAGGATGCTCTGCTTAACAGACAAATCACTCAGCATACAGGCCTAAGGGGACATGATTTGAACTTGAGCCTTAACAAAATTATAAATTACAATGTTATGAACTAGCAGGTTGCTTATATACAGTTAAAATTGAATGTTAAGTCCCTGAAGACCAAGTTCTACTTTATTATGCTTAAATACAGGATAGGATTTGCCAATTATCTGTTGTCATTTAACTCCTAGCCTACCTTTTTATATACTGCACTAGGCTGGGGCTAGGAGTCATATATTTCTCAGACTCCCTTGACAACTGACTTTCAATTAGGTTCCACCAATGGGAGGCACTAGCAAGAGTTTGGAAGATTGGAGCTACTGAGAAGAAAACTCACTTAGTGCTTCTAACTTGACTAGGCATCCTTCTAGTATCAGTTCACGATAGTGCTCTGCCTTGCTGTGCCTAATCAGAGGTACCGGCAGCACCAGGCTGCCTTGCCTCACTTCCCATGGTAGTCTGAGCACCAGCTGGTCCTACTCCATTAGCGGTCCAAACCCTAACTATTCGGCATCATGTATCAACCAGAGCTCCAAGCATCAATTCTCCATGAGCTTCTCCAAGGTCTTAGATTCTCTTTTATTTCTCGCTATCCCTAAAGATGGTAATTGCTTTCTAAAGTTATTAATGTCTGAGTTATTCCAACATTCACTTCTTGCTCTTTCAGCTTCCCGGAATCCTGTATTATCCATTTCCTATATTAAATTATTTCTGATTGAAATAATTAACATGGTTTTCTTGACTCAACCATGATGGATAACAACTATTAGAATAAAAAGTTTACTCTGTATGCTAAAATTTCTCTTTTTCTGAAATTATAATGTGAAAAATAGTTTCTTCAAATGCCAAAATCCTTGCTATCAGAAGGTAGATACCAAAAATCCACAAAAAGCACTTGTGTAAAATGGTTATGATCATCCTGTCACTTAGATCTAAAGCCCTGATGACTCATAAAAAGCCTAGACTTAAAGTGTCAGTCATAACTGGCATTTATGTCCCCCAATCCGTCTTTGCTCACCTTGAATCTGTTTATGTCCAGGCCAACTGAAACTGATACTTTGGAACCAACGTTCTAAGGAATGTTCTGCCAATTATGCCAGCAAAGTTGGGTCCAGATTTAAAGTGAACTAATAAGTATTTTAAAATTGTAAAAATACTTATTGAAAATTAAATTTATGTATTGAAGTATTTTAAATCAATTTTATATTAAGTATTTTTAATTTAAAATTTAATAAGTATTTATAAACCAGATCTATTTAGGGAAGGGGATGGTAATTACTCATACTAAAATAGCAGCCTTCATTTCATGAAAAAATTTACCCGAGGGTACCGTGAAGAGTTAATATAGAAGTTTAGGTATATAAACGTATGTTTCTAAAAAATGGGATTACATTTGTTTCCTCTAGAAACATATACACCAAGCTAATTATAACAGTTGCTTCTTGGGTATAGGAATTGTTTTATTATTGTCTTTTCCTTTTATGATAAGTACATACAACTTTTGTTATAATAAAAAACACATTTTAAAGTTCCTCCAGTGCAAATTTAAAACATTTAGATTTAAAAACTAGAATTTACATTTTATTTTTAAGGAAAATGCCTAATGCGTGTCTTTTCAACAACTATCTACTGACCACCTATGGAGTGCCTAGCATTGCACTAAGAGAACCTCAAAGTCAAATTCCTACCTCAGGAATCTCAAGCATATTGGCAAGTTCATAGAATCTTTGCAATAAATAGTTAGCACATAATAGACTCTTAATTAACATTTACATGACTACTTGAATGTATCATCAAAAGTATTCATTTATTCAAACTTTCATTTTATAGAGTATTAGCCCTGTTCTGCATATTTATTGTACATATATCATATTTCAGCATTTCTAAGACACGCATTGCTCATTTTTCAACAACCTGAAATCAGAATAAGACTTACTATTGATGTGTTTTTTAAAAGTATTGTTTCATAGAAAATTTGAAGCATTTTGTCTTTTACAGTGATAAATAGAACAACAGTATGTTTTACATTGACAACATCTCAGATTGAATGAAGTACAAAAATTATATTGTATTTTATGTATTTTAGAAAATACATATGAACATTAGGCATGTTTCTCTCCACCCCCGAGGTTCAACTGGAAAAAGCTTTCATAGGGCCAAATATTCACTCAATAAACATTCAAGCCTCCAATAATTATATGAAATTCACAACTACTAATTTATCCATGTTAAAACTAACAGCTGATGAAGTAACAACTTTTTTAAAAAGTTGTGCATTTATGAAGATTTATTTCTCAAATTTTAAAAATTGCTGTTGGATATTAAGTATGTATCTTCTATTTTGAACTTAACGCAAGGCACAGTATACATAAAAATGTGCATTTTTATTTTAATTATGTGCATTTTTAATAATTATGTACTTAAAAGATTTTCATATTTTAGTGTTTGAAATTAATCAAAGGTTTAAAAGGTCCAAGAAATATGAAAATGACTAAACTGTATAGAAACTCTGAGAAGTTATAGAAGAAATGCTGATAAAACCTTCTAGAAGAGATGAAATTAACTTTGAAATCACAATGAAATGTTATGACAAGACAGGCAAAGAACACTGAAAAAATAATAATAAAAATAACAAAACATCACCAGATTAATGAAATATGACTCATCAGTAAGGTACAACTTACATTAACTGCATAAAATAATTACTCTGAGTGCTGCAATGTAAAACAGTGGGCACACAAGTTAAAGACACCAAATTAATAAGAAATGTATTTTATTAATAATTATTGACACCTTAAGTTTTGTGAATGCATACCAGGTACATCAGATTTAATCATGCAGTCCTTTTATTATCTCAGCCTCTCTATTTCTTTCATATTTTTTCACAGAGAAGTTTTAGCTGATGTGGAAGTATAGAGAAGAGGGCGTGAAAAGGTAGGGAAAGCCATCCATCCTTCCAACCTGTTGGTGACCATTGCCTGTCCCTCACCCTCTCACCCTATGATTGCCAGGGCTTCCAAGGTACCTTCACTGAAGACCTTTGAGAGCTGCAGTTACCTGCTCTTCCTTCCACCATCCCACCCTTCCTTCTTTCCTGGGATTAGGAATACAGAGTCTGGAAGTACACATGCCCTGCTCTCTTTCATCTGGGCCTCCCTCACTCCCTGCTCCTGCCAACTCAAATCCCAACTCTCTGAGCATAACAGAGTTGCCCAGCACCAGTAAAGAGGGCCATATAGCTCCTTTTTCTGTTGTATACTTTAGTGAATGGTTTTAAAACTTGACCAGTTTTCATCACTACAAAATGAAAAGGGAAATTTAGTTAAGACTATAGCAAACACTGAACATAGAGGGGAAAAAAGCTCTTGACTTTCACAATTAATGTTATATCAAGATTAAAAAAAAAAGACAAAAAAAGAGGTGATGACTAAGAAAAATACAGTGCTTTTGCGGCTATGAGCTTACAAAAATATTAGTGTCAATTTCTAATTACACTTTTATTCACCAGAATAATTTTCCGCTGACTTTCAGGTTCCAATTTTTTTTAAGTCTTCAAGTGTTATGATTTTACAGATTGTTTTAGTAGAGTGAAAAAGGCAAGATGAAAGCGAGATCAAATGCATTTAGGTGACATTAAGACTAAAATGTATGTAAGCAATAAAATTACCTTTAAGAGGACACTGACTGACTGTGTGATAGTACGGGTTGCTTTTTTGCACAAAATATTTTCAAGAAAGCTTTCTGAAAACGCTTATGACACAATGGATACAAAAAAGGATTGACAAGGGAATTACACCACTGTAGCCAAAATGTGATATCATACAAAACTGTTTTGGGCCGCCGATTTGGGGGATAAAGTGAAAGAACAAATGTGAACAGAGAATAAGGAGCCCAGCAAATTGCGAAAACACCTACGAGAATGGCCAGTGACTTGGCTAACTTCCTAGCTCTGAGAAGTTCAAGATGGTCCCTTTGGTGAAAACCTAGGTTATCTGAGTGGGAAAGGGAACCCATTTTGGAAGTATTTATATCATTATTCTTCTGGGTTCTTATAGAAAAGAAGAGACTACTCTTTCTTTTCTGTCTCTTGAAACGAAGGGACACTACTCTCTCCTTCTGTTCAGTGAGAGATGCTCTCGAAGACAGTTCACAGTTGATTGAGTGTCCAGAGTGACTAGAAGAAGCAGGAGGAGTGAGTCCAGGACGGCTTTGCCATCTTTTGAATTGCCCACGCTTCCACAGGCTCCAGTAAATATGTATGTTGAAATAAGCCACTGAAAAGACTGGTGCCAGAAATTCCAAGATCAATGAAATGGCAAGAACATACCAATTTGATATGAATCCAGGTTCGCAATGCCCGTGTTCTTCCTTCCAAGACTCTGAAACTATAATTATTGGCCCATGCACTAAAAAGGCCAGCACCCAGACAGCCACCATCAGAACCACTATCTTCCAGATCCTAGTGTGTTGAGCTCTGTAAGTTACCTAAAAGAGGCCAAATAAGTCATTTTTAGTATTATGAACATATGTCGCCTGCATAAAGCATACCATACCCTCAGGAGTTTTAGGGACGTGCAAGAGGTTAGGACGTTAACTAGACCTAGGAACATGATGTGGGCCAGGACAGAGAGTTCACTTTCAGTGGAGCTTGAACCAAGATACAAATTTTCTTAGTGATTTTCAAGGGGAAGATTGTAACCCTCAAGCTTAAACCTCTTGACACTGTAGAACATGCCAAAATCTGAACTGTTAAACAACTGACACTAGATGCACCCTTTCACAGTGTTTCCCCATCTGCCAGCTGGGTCATAACCAGCATTTCTTTAAAAATAAAACAGAATAGGCAATGTCAGAATGTATCACACATCATAAGGGTATGTATTTGGGCTTTTTGTTTTTGTTTTTTTTTTGTTTTTTAGGGTATGTATTATTTGATGAAACTTTTTCTCTGAGATATAGATATATGTATACAGAGAAAAATGCATGAACTGACTCACATTGTAAATTGTATTTCTCACTGTAGTCACAGTCAAAAAAGTTTAAAAGCAACTGGCTTTCCTGACCCTAATATAGGAGGACTCAACTCCGCGACTTGTGCTGATTCCTTAAGGTGGGATCAAAAAGAGAAAGAAAACTCTCATATCACTTCCAAGAAGACGCACAAGAAAGAAATGTAAACCAGCTGTGGAGAGATACTGCAGTGTTATCAAGGATTAACAAATCGTTTCTCTCTATAAATGTTTCCACATGACAAAAACGGTGTCAAAGCTACAGTGGCTAGCCACTTTGAGAGAAATGTTATGGTGAGTGCCACAGTCTTTTTTTTAAGATGAAGAATATTCTAGATCCACTCGGTCACAAGGAGGGCTTCTATAAGGAAAAATGAGGTTCTGTGAATGAGGATTGCTATTGGATCACAGGTCCCATGATCGTTGATACATCCTGAAATATTCAAGAACATATTCTATAAAAAAATCTAAAGACCATCCACTCTAACTGAAGGATAAAGATGTGAACCAAGAATTTTGTAAGGGGGCCTGTAACAGACAACCTCTCCCAACCTCTTTTAGATTAGAAAGGTTATTTCCAGCTCAAATGTCAGGTTTCTCTGACTTCCTTGCTTAGGGGAAAGGAAACATTCTACCCAGTGAAACTGCAATATGCCTCCCTTTTAACTATCTCTCGTACTATTTTCTCTGTGAGTTTTTAAGTCTTATTCTACAAGTTTTTCTCATTTTTATTACAAGAGTACAACTTCGCCTAGCACTGTCTCTTTTTGATGGGTTCTACATGCTGGGAAGGGCTCGCCAATGGGCTATGATACAAAGGGAACTATTTTTGTTTTTGTTTTTGTTTTTAAACTGAATTTTTTTTTTTCAAACTGCAGGGAAGTGGTACCCCCCCCAAATTACTGGTGTTTCTGAGACTAAACTAAAATGCATCTTGTGCTGACCACAAGCTCCCACATACAATAGGCTTTTTTGCCTACTGCTTCTCATGCCACTAATTAATACATTTCTTGCACTAAATCTAATGATTATGAAGATGGTAACAATACCCAGATGGTCATAAAACTGCATTTAGTTTTTAAAATTGCTTTGTTCAGCCTTTGTAATAATATGATGCAATATGCTGGACATTCAAGGGAATTGTGAAGATGATACCAATCTCTTTGTATCCGCACAGCATTTTTGACATATAGACAGCATTGTTTGAACCCAGGCTCAGGACAGTGGAGTGGCCTCCCTATAACCAGTCAGTTTTCCAGTGCTCACTTACGACAGATCATGTCCGTTATTCAGGATATTGCCTCTTACCCTGCAACAATATTTTTTTGGTCTTGATTTTATCATCGATCTTCTTTTTTCATCTGCAGGTAAGGAAATACTCTCCTCTTGCTATCTTAATTCTGCATATATTTGAATTTCCATCGCCTTTAGCTACATTGTTCTACTTTCCCCCACCCACTCTTGTTTTAGCCCTAGAATCTACCCCTGCAGAAAACTTGTCTGAGCACTGTAATCTTATGTACTTTCTGCAGTGAGCCTTTCTTTTCAAAATTAGTCAGATTTCCATTTCCCAGGCTCAATGCCTCACCCTGCCGTGTCACACTGTCTTCTCTGCTTTCAGCTACAGCAAGAGCCCAGCTTCCCTCTGAGCACTTCTGCAAGCCCCACTGGGCTTTGAAGGATTCCTTCTGGTTTCACACAGCTGTGTTGGAACTCTTAGCCAACATACGTGTAAATGCTACCTGAGCACCCCATTCAGGCCTTCATGCACTCATGTGTGGCACTACTGTTAACACACTTGACTCTGTGCTATGCACTAGAGACCCAGGATCTAACTGACCTGGCCCTCACCAACTCTATAGCCTATATTGCCAGGAGAATTCCTTAGAGCAAGACTAGAAAAACAAGCCCACCTGTTTTCCCTCTGGACATCACTCCTTATCTCTCTGTAACTTCTAAGAACTTTTTTCTAACTGGGCAGCTCTCTAATACCCTCCACAAGCCTGAGGTAGACCCAAGAGTTTGGACATTCAGTGAAGCAAGTCCTAGAAACACCTAATGAAGATTAAAAAGAAATATTAACCCAGAAGGAAAGGAAATGAAAAATGGCTTTCTGAAACTTCTTTTCAAACACTTTGCCTATGACCTAAAGTAAGAAATACACCCTCTATCTTAACCAAGTATACAGACAAAAGTATTCATGAAACAATACTTACTTACCCTTATTATATGCAAGGTACCCCGATATTTTATACTCTAATTTTTTTTTATTATATTCTATTCGTTCCTGTCTGTATTTTTTCATTTTAAAAAAGTGACTGGTCACAAGCCACTGAACTGATTTCATGACTCAATAATATGTCAAAACCTGCCGTTTGAAAAATATGAGATTATAGACATCTGAATTGCTCATCCAAACCTCTGCACTCTCTCCATAGTCTTTATAGTACAGACTGCAGTGGACTCTGGTGCCAATGAAGTACCCAATGCCAACGGTCTGACTGTCCTGCCACTCCATCCTTCTCCTCTTCCTGGCCATATGGTAGCTCAGCTAGAGACCATGTTTCCCAGCTTTCCTTGCAGTGAGTTGTGACCATGTGACTAACTTCCACCAATACAATATGAGTGGAAATAATTGTGTGATTCTGCACTACTTGGTTAAAAGAAAATCCTTTGCCTTAGACTTCTGCCCTTTGCCTTTCCTTTCTAGAATCTAGAGTCATAACAACCTGGCTTTGACTATGTAGAAGAGGACAATGACCTAGAGCAGGTGTCAGCAAACTACTGTCCATAGAACAAGTATAGCCACCACCTGTTAGGATTGATAAAGTTTCATTGGAACACAGTGAAGTCCCTCACCTTTTATTACATGTTACCTATGGCTATTTTGGTGCTAAACACCAGATTTGAGCAGTTGCAGCAGACACCATAATTTCCTTTACAGAAAGTTTCCTGACTCTTTCTCGAGAGGCTGCAGAGCCGCCCCACTAGCCTGGTTCCCTGGGTGAGTTCCTGGAGCAGAGCCTCCCATCATTCCTGGACTCTTCTGTGGGAGAAAATATACTTCCATCATATTTGAGCCTCAGCATTTTGGCATCTCTGTTACAGCAATTTATCCTCACCTCTCCAATACACCTTCCCAATCCTGTCTGCCTCCAAACTGCAGAGACCTTCCAAGCCAGAGATGTCGCTGTCCTCTCAAAGTCTCCAGCACCAAATTTAGCTCACTGTACTGAACCCATTTGTTTATAAACCCATCTCTACATTAGACTATTATGTGCCTCAAAAATAGAGACTCTATGGACTCATTTCTTTATCCCAGCACTTAGTAAAATCCCTGTCACATAATAGACCCCCAAAGTTTTAGGCCCCTGGAACTCAGGTGTAAAGGAAGTTTTCCATTTAGGTCTCAAAGATTTCAGATCCCTGCCCCATAATTCCATCGCCGCCTTTCATTCTCTGTCCTTGATTGCATCAAGCATAGTTTTTGGTTTTTGTTTTTTCTCCTTCGTTCCATTGCTGATAAATTTAGCTTGCTTAAGACTTGTCACTAACTTGTTAATGAACTTGGCTAAGTTCAGGCTTTTTTGGCATGTGTCTTAAACTGCCATTGGGACTTGACCTTTTTGGTTGGTTCTGCTTTATACCTATAGCTTTCTTGTATGCTGCCTTTTGCTTTGAAATTGGTTTTCTCATGACATTCATATGCCTGAGAGTCTTTCTACTTGCCCACCATGTCCTATCCTGAGAAAAATATTTAGGCCTCAGTTTGTCTAAGGAGTAAAATTGATAAACCTACTGTGAACTTCATGTATATCCAATCTACTATAGACTCAGCATACCACTTCTGACAACTTGCTTTTGATTTTTTTTGATGCCTTCTCATTTTAGTAGCACAAGGAGGATTGACTTACCCAAGTCAGATGCAGAAATGTTCACTAAGGTCCAGAGAGAACTTAATGCCAGATAACAAAAGGATAATCAGGCTCCTCTAGGGTTTGTCAATTAAATGGAAAATTGGACTTAAACAATTTTGCTTAGGGACCCCCAAATGTACAAGTATATACTCTTCTAAGGAAGATAAATTAATGGTTTGACTTACAGCATTTGAGACTGACTGGTATCTATCGTAGCTGATGAGTACGATGTTGTACACAGATGCTGTACACAAAAGATAGTCAATAGTGAGCCAAAATGCACAGATTTTATTTTCAAAAGGCCAGCTAAACAGCTTGTGAGGGATATACAAAGGAATGGCGATCATACCTGTACAGGGAAAAAATAAGGGTAAGAAAATAGCACATATCAATGAAGACAAAAAGGCAAAAGTATACAACACAATGATGTATCTGAATTTACCAAAATTGGCTTGATTATAATTTATAAATTCATAGTATTTCATCAACTGAGGACTGATTTCCTACACATTCTTTACCATTTTTATAATAGCTGTCATAAACATCGTACCTTCGATGGCTCCTTATTACTTTCCAAATTAAGTTCAGATCCTGACATATATTTCCAGCCACAAACAGCAAAAATCATCTTATGTTCATGAGCCAACCGAAACAGAAGGGACCACCGTTCCTTCAAACATATCCCACATTTTCACATCTCTTCGCCTTTGCCAACAGCATTCTTTTCTCCTAGAATGTCCTTCTGTCTTCTACTGAAAAGTCTACTTACTCTCTTCTCATTCTTCACTCAGTTCAAAAATGGCTTCCTTCTCATTATCTTTCTTGGAACTTCCTTGGCAGAAGTGACTCCTCTGCCACCTGGCACATTACTTCTCTCACCCTCTTTCATGTACGAAAACATTCTATTCTATATTGTCATCTTTTTTGAACTTGTTTCTCCTGAGGATTGGGACCATGTTGTAATTCAATTTTTCTATTTTTTCACATCTAGAGTTGACCAAAATGGCTTGCGCATTTAACTTAAATAAATTAGTAACCATGAACATATATTGTGTAATTACCACATGCCAGACATTGCATTATGTGAGTTACAGATATCATCTCATTTAACCTTCACAGAAACTTTGTGAGGTAGGGACCATGCTGAGTTAACCAACAAAGACCCTGAAGCTCAAAAAAGGAGACATAATTAGCTCAAGGTCCACCCAGCTAGCAAGTGAAAGATTGGATACGAAATCAGGCAATGAGATTTTAGAACCCCTGATTTTACAGTAACCCTTCCCTGAATGAATAAATATGTAAGTGATTCCACTCAGCATCAAACCTGCTTAACTGAAAAATGACTAAACTGAGTTCCCTTTCCTTCAGCTTTGTGAGGGTTAATTGCACTGATATTTCAGACAGGTGGCACTACTCACTGAAAACAATCTATCAAGTGGAAGCTCAGGTGAAATCTTTATATTTTATCAGGCATTTGCGGGAATTAGAGTTTTTTATTTCAGAATCAAGTCAATCTATTATAAAGACCAATAGTAAAGGTAAAAGCAAATTAAAGGGAAGGATTAACGATGTGGTTTAAAAACCAGTGGGAAGAAATGCAGATTTCATATCCTGTACCTAGGTTTACATACAAAAATGAGATAAGATACTGTAGAGATAAAGAGTTGTGCTATCAGTTCTTATACGTAGTCCAAATTGCCTACTTGTTATATATTTCAATTATATTTTTAATAAAATCTGAGCTTCTTACAGTGCCTTCCATCTCAAGGTGTGTGTGTGCATGCACACACTCCTATAGTGTTCAATAAGTCACCAGGTTCACCTGAGATAAACCAAAGTATCTTCAAAACAGAGGCATTCATTATATTTTGACCCGGAGTCATAGCTTCCAATGGTTCCCAAATGAGTGTTTTCCATACACACGCTCGTTTCCTCCATAGATTGAAAAAGACGAATGCAGTGGCAGTAATCATTACATCACAGACACTCCTGTCAGTTTCAAGTCAAATGGAGAGTGTGATTAAATAATCCTTTTGCTCACACTTTTTGAGTAGATAAAAGAGAGTGTGTTTTAAGCAGTTAGCTTAAAACAGGCTCTGGTGGGTTTTTGTTATGGTGGTGGTTGTTTGGGGTTTTTTTTGTTTGTTTGTTTTCATGAAAGCCTATTGTCACTTTGTGTTCTTTTAGTATAAATGCCATGCTCAGTTCCCGTCTTGCGAATGGTGGAGATGTGTGCAGCTCATTCCAAAGGAGTCTCAAACACTGTGAATCGAAAACATTTCTATGATACACCCGCTCGAAAATGTTTCTACAACTTCCACTCTGGAGTCACGCTTCTGGGTCTTGGTAAGTAAAGCCAGGAGCCCTTTCTTTGAATCGAGCAAGGAGCCTTTGGCATGACAAATTAAGGGGAGGTGGCGATGAGAGAAAAAAACTATATTAAAAGATGGTGGTGAAGACGGGGAAGTTGGTGAAGAAACAGGGAGAGGAAAGAAAAAAAGGGAAAGAGGCTGAAAAGAAAAGCCTCGTAAGACCAACTTGTCCACCCTAGCTGACCCCGATCCCTCAGGTCTCACGTCTTGCTACTCCCTCTACCCCTCACTCACTCCGCTCCGGCCCTTCTGGCCTCAAATACACGGCACACCCACTGTCTCAGACACTTGCACTTTCCTGGGCATAAAATGCTTTTCCCCCAGAGTGCTCCTTCTGTTTGCTCAAAGATGTCTTGATCAGTGAACCCTACCCCTGAAGTTTAAATTGCAACCTCCACCTTCAATAGCAATCATCACCCTCTAAAATGCTATGTAATTTTATTTGTTTATATTGTTTATTGTCTGCCTCACTCCCCCCCACCCCGCCCCCGATAGAAATAGAAGCACCATGAGAGAAGAGATTTTTGCTTGTATTTCCACTGCTATATCCCCAGCACCTTCAAGAGTTCCTAGTTCAAAATAAATTGGTATTTGATGAGTAAATAGATAAAGATCGGGAAGTCTAGTTTGCTTGAAAATTGCCACCAATCTGGTATTGCCCCTTCTTTCTGAAGCCAACTAAGAAGCTACATTGTCCGTGAGAAAATGACAATCAAAAAAAGGAACGGGGTGGGGGGAGCTAAAAGACCCAGTGAATTCTTGGAGCTAACAAAATACTGTGTGCATAACAGTGAGTAGTGCATAGAGGATGCCATGGACTGATTGTTTGTGTCCCCCACAAAATTTACATGTTGAAGCCCTAACCCCCAGTGTGACTGTATTTGGAGATAGGGCCTATATGGAGGTAATTAAAGTTAAATGAGGTCATAAAGGTGAAGCCTGAACCCAGCAGGATTAGTGTCCTTGCTGGCTCTCTCTCCATGTACACTCAGAGGGTCCATCAAAACGGCAGCCATCTATAAAACAGGAGGAGAGCTCTCACCAGGAACCAAATCAGCTGGCACCTGGATCTGTGACTTCCCAGCCTCCGGTACCATTATAAAGTAAATTGCTATTGTATAAGTCCAAACCGTGGTATTTTGTTGTGGCAGCCTGAGCTGACTAACTCAGAGAAAGAGTCATAAACTGAGGAATGAAGGTACTAAAGGTAAACTATGTCTCCTGAAAATATGGTTCAGATTCTGTCGGCAGCAACCACTTTTGCCCTTGTAGACCCTGTCTGGGCCATCTATCACAAGGTCATGTAAGCCATTAAGGCCAATTGTAGATGTAAAGAAATAGATGAAAATAACAGTCATGAGATACCAATTTTATAGAGATCGATGTAATATAGAGAGTATATTTTTCCCTAGAATAGTGTATAGACGAGATTTGTTTATATCATTGTAGCTGGTACTGGACTTTTTCCTCAATAAATCTTTGCTTTCCAACACTCAGTTCAGCCTGGAATGCTACTCAGGTGCCACAAATTTAGATTCTCTACAGGAGGCCAGTTCTGAAACACATGAGGAGAGGGCATTCTGCTAGAAAGCCCTCAATACTGAGCCCATGTGACACTCTAATCTGCCCTGTCATCACCACATGGTTCTGGAGCTCTAGGTCTCATGACCCCGAATATTAAGAATTGCTGGCTTAAAGCTACAGAACACCTCTCACAAACTCTGTTCTGGTCCACTACTGCCGCCATGAGGTCCTCCAGGCTCAAAGCTGAAAGGCGCACTTCTGACCATGACAAAGGAGAAAGAAGAGTGTTGGCATAAAACTCAAATTTTGTTACCACAAGCTCTCAGAAACTGTCCTAATTCTTACGTTGTCATGTGAATAATGGCATACCCTGCTTCACTGTGCTTCAGTGATAACTACAAGTTCATCAACAATGAGGCAAGGCCCTGCACCAGCAGAAAGATTACAATTCACTGAAGCTCAGATGATGGTTAGCACTTTTTAATAATAAATATTTTTTAATTAAGGTATGCACATTGTTTTTCAGACATAATGGTACTGCACAGTTAGTAGCCTACAAGTATAGTGTAAACATAATTTTATATGCACTGAGAAACCAAAAACTTTGTGTGACTTGCTTTATTGCAATATTTGCTCTATTGCGGTGGTCTAAAACCAAACCCACAATATCTCTGGGGTATGCCTGTATTGTGTTCAATAAGTGGACCTCTGGAGGAAGCTGGCAGGGTACACGGCTTATGTGAAAGATGAGACTGTTAGATTAATAGAAACTGATCCATGTCTGACTGCTCTTATCAGTAGCAGAGCCATCTCTTTTCCCACCCACCCGCTGATGGAGGGGGATCACCAGATCTGGTGTATAACTACATATGCAGGGCTTTTTCTCAAAGGCAAACCACATCTTTATGTTGTGGTTCTCAAGCCCAAGATGGTGGGGCTGCCATGATGATGACCTTGGGCCATACACAGAGACACTTTGTTCTTATCTGGAATCATCTTGTTCCAAAAAAGCATTAAGCCTCAGGCTCTCGGTTGGGTACAGTTTTACCCCACCCCTCCCTACCATCAGTATTCAGGGCCTTATTCCATTTGGGTTAATCAAAACACATAATCAACTGTAAGTACGTGGTATCATCTAAAAGTTGTACAATTCTGTGAAGAAGGAGGGAAATGATACATATATTCATAGCAAAATATTATGTTTACATAAATACATTTGTATTTTTATACATGCTTATGTGAGCATAGAGAATGATAAGGAAGGATTTGCATCAAGTTCTTAATGTTGATTACCTGAAGAAGCAGAATTAAGGAGAGAAGTGGGGAAATTGTTGCATTTTTTTAATATTTCTATATTGGTTAGAATATTGGTTAGAATATAGAAATATTTTAAAAGTCGGTCACCTTTATTCGTGACTCTGTCATTTCTATATGACTCCTAAATCAATCTTTTTAGCTAGAAATTTCTTCCATAAGTTTTATCGACGCAACACTGGAAGCATAAGCTGCCCTCCCAAAATGTTCCCTTTTTCTATTAAGAGTTTTCTATTTTTCTTAGTCCCCAGAACTCCATCTCTAACTCCTCTTTCTCTTTCTCCTGCTCAAGCCCACCCTTGCAGCTCTGCCGCATGAACTTCTTTTCCACCCCAACCCTTGCTCCAGCTTCTCCCACCATATCTCTTCTGATGCCTCTAATGTAAAGCTTCGATCTAGCCAATCACTCACCTGCTTTAAAAATTTCTTAATCTCCATATTGTCTGCTGAATAAATTCCAGCCCAGACTCATACTATTATTTAAGGGCCTTCACTTTATAGATTCCTACTACTCTGACTTCATCCCCTACTGTGTCCACACAGCCTTTGCACACCAGCCAGCTGGAGCCCACACTAAGGAAGATACACACTGTATTCCAGGCAATAAACTAAGAATCTCATGAGTTTTGTTTTATTTTAATATAAATGCAAGCATTTATGTAGCTACAAACAATGACAGATTAAATTACGCTAGAAGCTCCTATAAAACAATATCATCAGCTGACACTTCTGTACCTTCACTTACTGTTAAAAATCAATGATCATCAAGCAGTAAAAATTATGAAGTACATGTTTTCAAAGAAAGATTAATTTGATTTCTATGATCTCTTAAAATGCTACGATACCATATTATGTGCAAGGTAGTTTAGTATTGGTATATTTTATAATATTCTATACCATATAAAGTAGTATTTTTATTATTAGCCATATTAATTGATCTGAATATCCCATTTTCTGATTGTGCTGATTACCAGCATACACATTATTTCCTATTACTCCAATACTGCAGTACTAAGGAAACTATGCTTAAAGAATACTTATGAACCTAAACATACAAGAAATCACTCCAGAAACAAATAACTCTTAGCTTAAATAATTTTGGAGATATTCTGAACTTGTTTTAATTTACAAAAAGGAAATAAACTGATTTCAGATAAAAATGTTCCTACGAACCTTATTTACACACACTATATAGCCTCCCATAAACTTTAATCCCTAAACTTTTTTTTAACCGTTCCCAATTTCATATAGTCCCTTGAAAAACAAAAGTTAAGGTTTTAGAAATAAATTATAATTGGAAAAGATGATCTTAAATAAAGAGTTGTAACTTACCAACAAAGAAGTCAGCAATGGCCAAGTTAAGGAAAAAATAATTACTTCGATGTCTCAGGTTTTTGTCTACCACAAAAGCTAAAATGACAATGGCATTTCCTAGCATTATAGCAAAAGCTAGTAAGCCCATTAAAAATGCTAAAGGAATGCGAGCGCTTAGTAATAAAGCATTTGTGCTGTTAGTAGCTGACATCACATCAAACGATGAAGCTCAGTATAGCAAATTAACTCAGAAAGACAATTCTGACAATTATGTTCCCAATCGTAAACCTAAAATATATCTTCTACTCATAGCAACAGTTTTCAATCTAAGGGTGGTATCAGTACTTCCTGATTCTTGATGAGCAAGTTTATCTGTGGTAACAGTTTCCCTGTAACTGATGCTAAAAAAAAAAAGTATTTTTTTACTTTATCTTTTACTTTATCTTTTACAAAAGACAGTGAACTTTTTATCTTAAACATTTTATGTTGATTCATCCATCTTCCATTAGTAGAACAATATTATATATTTGGTACGTTCTGTAGGTAAGAAATAGGGCTCAAATGAGATTCATTTTTAAAACTAATATAGACCCTGTTAAACATTCTCTTCTGATCATGATGAAATAGCAGGAGCTAAATTTTTACCATCCTATCTGAAACAACAAAAAAATTGGACAACATACATGAAAAAATAGTTTTCAAAGCACCAGGCATTAGCCATTGTCCAGATGAGAGAAGGGAAGAAAATTCAGTGAGCCATGCGGTTCCCCCAGCTTACTGTCCTGAGTTTCCAGGGTATAGAGCAGGAGGGGACAACCAGTAGTATCCAGTAGGTTTTCTGAGATGGGAAGATGGGGCTGAGGGTCTGGGAACACTAGACAGAGCTCTATGCTACAGAAGGGGACTAAAAATAGGTTTCCGTTAGATAATTAGATAGACAATTTGTGGTAGAATCAGAGCGAAAGTCATAAGGGATATAATTTACATACAAGTCTTCCTTACTTCACCTGCATTTTCTTTTTCAATTGTGGATCTCATAATACCTAAAACCAGAGATATCATTCAGGGTCCTAAAGTATGGTATTTTTCTAAAACAAGGTCACACACATACACACACACATGATTTTGAACATAATGCAAAAGTTCCAAAGAGATGATAAAATGAAGTATCTATTCCCCGCACCTTGATAAATTTTTACAAGTATTTTTGCCTTGTGAAAGAGATAACCCCATTGATTGGGACTGGACAAAATCCCAGAACATCTCAACTTGTTACCAGTAACATAGATCAGCCCAGTGACTTAGCCAGAGGAACCTACATTAGAGAGAAAAGTTTGGATTTAAATTAATGATAAATGAAAGAAAGGTGAAATTATTGCTGAGGGAAGGGTAGCTAATAAATGGGTGATACAAAATGGAAAATCGAATATAATTTTGGTGCCTTAAGATAAGCATAGAGCAAGAGAATATTATTCTCTCTTAGCTTTGATTTGGAATCCCACTGGGTGAAGAACTCTGATTGCCAAAATCATCTCTTTTGAATAACCAAGAAGTAAGCAGAAACAACAGCCAACCCAATGAATATACATATACTTCTGAGAGTGGTCTATTTCCTCAAAATGGATGAACAGATGGAAACTCTGAGTACAACTATATGAACAATACTAATGTGGCTGTGTCTTTTAATTCCCATGTCACAGGATAGAGCTATTATTGAAGATCCAAGTTAAGAAGAAAACTCTGGGAATATATATCCAGTTTTCAGAGAACACTGATCAATAGTAACCTAAATGAACAATTGCATGGTCATTAATTTTGATGTTGAAGGTTTAAGGTACTGGGATACAACAGTAGAAGTTCATCTTCTGTACATACCATCTATCAGAATATTATGTGTAAAAATAGCTCTTTGCCCTATTATTACAGTTGGAAAGCTATAAAGAGGTGGAGAGATAATTGGGACACTTGGATCATTGACAAAAGTAAATAATTTAGTCTAACTTTCTGTGCCCACATTCCTGAGAATGAAAAGCCAGAAATTCTATGTGGATAACTATGGGAAGCACCAGGCAAAGCCAAAACAAAGCCTATTTAGCAGTGAGGACCACTCCTAGGACCTTAGCCTCAGAGAGTCATCATTGTTGGGTCCCAAGTTTATTTCCTAATTGTAAGAATGAAGTTATTATTCAATATACAACAGGTCTGTATATCAAGCAGCTTTTGCCTGCTTCAAAAAAAAGAGAGAGAGCCTTGTGGTAATTAGGAGCTGGGCTAGGAGTAATTAATGAGGAGGAATTCACTTTTAATGAGGAAAGATATTTTGGAAGAAAAAAAAAGAGATTCCTGGAACAAATGGGGAACCTCCAAGGCATCCTCCTCCAGGAGGAAAGATACGGATGACAACTGTGACAGCAACACAGCACTGGGAAAGTGGGCCTTGCAGTTTGAGCAGACACTAAGGCAACATGCCCAGAATCAGAGATGGGACTGAGCTTGCATATCAACACAGCTGGGTTCCTGGATATCGTAATTCAAATGTAATCTGAGCTATCCCCAGGCCCAACAGCCAGGGATTCTCACAGCATGCGAGCCGTACAGGCCACACAGTCTATGGAAATTTGGAACTGGAGAATTCAACCCACTGATGTGCTCTTTAACAACTTTAATGCCACAACTAAGTGCTAACCGTTCCTTTCTTATAATTCATGGATATTGGACAAACTTTAAACAGGACCAGAGGACCACTCCCCGTGGAGACTAGATGGACCCAATTGTGAGACAAGTCTCGCTGGGAAACACTATGTATCAAATCATGTAACCAGAGAAAAGGGAATTTGGCTGTTTTCAAGAGGTTTGGAATCCTGAAGAACAGAGACAGGGTCTCTAACCTATATTCTTATGAGAAAGGTAGATTTTGTTGGGAAGGACATAATAATAATATCTAATTACACTTGATTTATACCGTACCATGTATCCATGATTCTATAGTATGGTATAATACAGAAATCATAAATAAAGTTAATATTGTAGAAGCTAATAAAATTTATGATATTGCTGAGGTGGTTGATCAAATTTATTGTGAGATCAAATTAAACCCCCCTCATGATGTTATCCCTATGGACAAGAATTGGTTTGAAGAAGATTTAGATTTGATGAATGATAATTAGTATTCTCATTCTCTCAATAGTGCAGACAGCCATTAAGTCAGGGAGACAAAGAATTATAAGGTTAATACAAAATATAAAAAGTTTGTGCTATTCTGTACATATTATTGGGTTGTTCAGCTATCTACTTAAATTCATACCAACCCTTATTAGTTGTTACAGAGGTTTGGAATTTGGTGCATTTTGATTGCCTATGTTCTTATATGATGCTTTAAGGCAAGTAATTGCCGTCAAATCAAGAGTATCATTATACCTTAAAAAGACCTTGATCATGGTAAAAAAGCTGAACTACGCTGTGAGTGCTAATTCCAGAAGACCTGGAATAGACCTGAGTTGTTTTGCCAAATTACCTGCAAGGCACTAACCCTCTGATCAAGACATGAAATGTCCTGATTAAGGGTATTGCTTTGTAACCATGGATCTTAGGAACTTTGGCCCAGTTTGTTCCAGCTTTCAGCATGTTTGTCAATAACTGTGAGATTGATGATTTGCACCTGGTTCTATGAGGCCTGGAGGGCTCGGCTGTTGGGGCCGATTATGTAGCAAGAATATACCTATATGACCAGCAAAGTGTAAGAAACCCCAGCTGAGAATCCAGTTTGGGGTCCCTGGTTTCAAGGTGTTTCATGTACCTATCAGTGGGTCCTGGTCCTAGAGAAGAAGCACACATGTGTGGCCCTTACCAAGAGAAGACATCTGAACCTTGGGCCTGGCTTCTTCAGAACCCTTGTTGTGAAGCAGACTTGGACTGTGCTGGTGCTGTATTTTCTGCAATATACTACAGCTTTGTAAACATTGTCATTTTGGTTCCCATGAGTCTGCCTTACCATGTCACCATTAGCACAGTTAAATTCCAGATCCTTTAGGAAAAAAGCAGTAACCGACATAATTTTTCACCCTCATGTCCTCCTCACACACACACACGCATGCACAATTTTCCTCTTATAGAAAACATAAAAGTCCCAGTTATCATCTTGTATCTAGCAATTTAGACAGCTTCAAGTTTCCACTGCGTGTTATTAGGTTGTCTGCTTTATGCTGGGTGAGAGATGTGAATTCTAGTCCTAGAAGAGTATTGATATTTTCTATGGGGGGTAAAAAAATAAAATCCCAGGAAGTGGAAGTGCAAGGGCTTTAGTAAAAAATGTAGTGGTCAAAGAAGAAAGACTTCAAGGATGAGACAGAAGAAAAAATGAAAATTAAGTCTGAGTGAGCATTCACTTGAGGCACTTCTGAAAGCTTATGTAGTGAGGTCTCACTCCATGTGTCGCCCAAGAGAGTGAAGTCACAAGACCAAAGGCATAATATCCAACCTATTCACCACACTACTGACCAGATTCTACTGAAGATTTACAATGAACTTCCTAAACCTGCTTCAGGGATCAGAGTGTATTCAAAACCAAAAGAGACGAGCCCAGAGCAGGTGAGGAGCAGCAAAGTTGACAGGTGTCTGAGTTTACATTATTCCAGAAGCATATCCTGAGACAAAGATCTGTACAAGTGTTTTATTTGAGAAATGATTCCAGCTGTACCTGGGAGAAGAGTGGGGATATTGCAGCTATGAACCCTGATGTGTTTAAATAATAATAATAAAAAAAAAAAAACGTTATCAGCTGCTCCTTTAGAAATGCAAAAAGAATTAAAAGCACAAACTAAAAAGCATACAGAAGATCTAAGGCAACTTAAAGAAGAAAAAAGGAGACAAAAGAACAATATGTGAAAAAGAGCGAAAGAGGGGAAAAGCTGTAAAGAAAACGCTAAGTAATGTTAGGAAGAAAAGAATCTGGTCCTTCTACTTCCTCTCTTTTTTTCTAAATGTAAGGCTGCTAGACATCCTCTGCATGGCAATGGTTTTAGTTTGCTTGTTGAAGGAGATGGAACATGTTACAGACCAGGATGCAGACTCCATCATCTAATGTGGTGCACTTCAGGCTCTTGCTACGTCACTCTCCATCAGCAAAACGAATCTTTAACTCAATGTTCAATTGCCTTATATGTGGTTTTTTCACAGTGGCTAGATGAGGTGACATGAGGTTTATTTCTATTCTTAGCTGTATAAGCATTGTTATGGATTAAGTTAAATGATCTAAACACTGCCGATAGGCCTTGGATCACTGGTCACAGTCTACTAAGAGAAAATTATTTTAAAACATTTAATAGCAAGTTGCCAAAATCCCGTGGATGTTAACCATCTTAATCATGACCTTTTGAACAATAGAGTCTGATTATAGAACAGTCTCTGCGTATAGGCTGATGAGGTTCTTTCTATGCATTTATTTTCATTTACAGAATTTGAATTTTGAAAGTATTATAAGTATTTAAAAAGAATAGTCAAACATACATCAGATGTGACAAAAAAGTAAAGGCCTGTCATGCAAGTTACAAAGACATTGACACTTCAATAAATTTAAATAAATTAAAATAGAGTACCCAGAATGAAATTCTGCTCTTGGCACATAACCAAATCTTTTTTATTTTTTCTTTTCATCATCTAATTTTTATTTATTTGATATTTTTACCAAATCTATTTTCACACAAAGTGCAAAATGAAATGTTGCCCAACATGATCCATCATTATCCTTTTCCCGCATGTTAGCTACCTAGCAGCTCACTTCCATGAAGGAACATTTCCCCAAAACCTAAGGCCACCAGGCAAGATCTCCAAGGCTGTCAGGTTGCTTTCACTTCCCATATCCAAAGGAAAAAAAAAAAAAAAAAGAGGGCAGATTACTACACATGATCCCTGGAACAAATTCATGTTTGTGCCTGTGCCAACCGGCCCAGTTCCTCATCACCATTTTATCTACAGTAGTTACAATCATCTTATTTACTTGCATACCTTATCTTAAAATAGTCAAAGTCAGCAATGTATTAATCAGCTTGTCTTTTCTTCCCCCTAAACACTGAAAACTCTCTAGAGTCTCCAGTGTAGAAGCTGAAATTAATAAAGTACATAAAACAAGTGCTTCATTGCTTTTCTTCAGTAGCAAGGCCTTTAAAGTTGACTAAGTATGAATACTAGTTATTTTTGAAAGGGACTTTATAATCGTGGAAGAATGTAAAAATCCTAGTGCCTCTTGGTAGTGAGTTCATAATGAATGAAAGCAAAGAAGAGTAAAGGGAAGGAGAGTGACAAACGAGGAAAATTATATATTTGTAAAGATCATTAGCATAATTTTGCATGTAATGAATGGAAGAATAATCAAATCAACCCTATTTTAAGTCACATCTCTCTATGTAATGGGAATTTTGTCTTTATCAGATACATTTTTAAAAATCACAAGTACCATTTTGTACATAAGACTTTCAGTTTGTGTACAGTTAAAAAATATATATACAGATGTCCATCAACATTTTGTTAAAACCTATATGACCAGGTTATTGGAAGTTATCTGTTATCATACACACTCATATTATTAAAATTTAATTTACTAATGTTCATTCATAAGCGATTACTTCACAAATATCAAAATGCTGCAACCTTTCTCTTATATTAGTTGATTTATTAAGTTTTCACACCATTTTTTACAAACTAGATTATGATTGTTAATGTCTGGGTGACACAATCTAAGTAATTTTATTGAAACAAATGAAAAATTATTATATTATGATATAATCCTACAGTAGATCTGTAACATCCTGGTTTATGTTGTAAACTGGTCCTCACTTATACTCACCTGCAATTTATAAATGCACATACTTATCTTTTGTTTTTTAAGAAAAAAAACAATAAAATTAGAATAACTTCCAAAATGATTTTAAAAATAAATTTTTCATTGGGATGTAAATTTAATCATTTTTTCCTTACATATGAAATTTAACACTAGATTTTTATATTAGCTAAACTTTTTAATTATTGGGAAGTTCATAATGTTTTAAATATCATAATTTTTTAATGCTTTTTAGGGTTTCGGAGAATGATGTATAATTTAATCAAAATATATTTGAAAGTGTTCTACAAATAACTATTTTGGAACATATAGAAGTTTTATATCTATATTTTATAAAACCACCATCCGAAATGTTGATACTCATATATATATTCTTTATTCTTAATTTTTATAGAAATATAATTCAAACAGCATAAAATTCACCCTCTTAGAGTATATAATCCAATGGTTTTTAGTATATTCACAAAGTTGTACAATTGAATTCAAGAATATTTCCATCACCCCAAGAAGAAATCCCATACCCATTAACAGTCACTCTCCATTCCCTCACCATCAAAGCCCTCCCACCAGCTCCTGATAACCACAAATGTAGTTTCTTTCTCTATAGTTTTGCTCATTCTTGGCATTTCATATAAGTAGAATCATGCACTGTGTGGTCTTTTGTGACTGGCTTCTTTCACATAGAATAATATTGTCAAGGTTCATCGTTCTGTAGCATGAATCAGTACTTCATTGCTTTGTATGAATTTGCCACATTTGTTTATCCATTCATTCATTGATGAGATTTGGGTTGTTTTCACTTTGGGGCTACTATGAATAATGTTGCTATCACATTTGTTTATAAGTTCTTGTGAGGACATGTGTTTGCAATTCTCTGGGTCAAATGGTAACTCTATTTTTGACTTTTTGAGGAACTGCCAAACTGTTTTCCAAAAGGCTGCACCATTTCACATTCCCATCAACAATGTACAAGCATTCTAATTTCTCCACATCCTTGCCAATGCTAGTTATTTTCCATTTTTTAAAATTATTAGACTCATCTTAATGGGTGCAAAGTGCTATCTCACTGCAGTTTTGATTTACGTTTCCCTAATGCCTAAAGGTGTAGAGCATCTTTCCACTTGCTTCTTGGCCACTTGTATATTTTCTTTGGAAACATGTCTATTCAAGTGCTTTGTATACTTTTCAATCGGATCGTTTGTTACTTATTTTCTTGAGTTGTAAGACTTCTTTCTATATTCTAGATACAACACTTTGCAAATATTTTCTTTTATTTTGTGTTATATTTTCACTTTCTTAATAGTGTCCTTTGAAGCACAGAAGTTTTTTTTTTATTTTGATGTATTCCGATTTATCAATTTATTTTTCTTTACTTGTGCTTTTGGGGTTTTATCAAAGAAACCATTATTTAATCCAAGGTCACGAAGACTTACTATTATGTTTTATTCTATGAGTTTTATAGTTTTAGCTCTTGCATTTAGGTTTTTGATCCATTTTGAGCTAATTTTCATATATGATGTGAGATGAGGTGCAACTTGTTTTGCATGTAGATATCAAATTGACACTATTTGTTGGAAAAACTATTTTTTACTCATTGAATTGTCTTCACATCCTTGTAGAAAATCAATTTGACCATAAATGTATGTGTTTATTTATTGACTCTCAATTCAAATCCATTGATCTTTATGTCTATCCTTTGCCAGTATCACATTCTTCTTTATTTTTATTCAGTTTAAAACAATCTTTATATTTTAAACGTCAAAGAGAGTATACTTCAGGCTTGTAAAACAGAAATTTAAGGTGCATGGAATCATTAGAGAAACCAATATTAAAGAGAAAAATTACCAGCATTTGCGATCAATGATGTCACATTTTAACATAAATACAATGTAGATTCTTTGAAGCTCTTATAAAAACAAAAACATAATCACACAACAGCATAGTTGACAGCAGGCAGAACTGAACAGTGTGGTTTTCTACTGTCTTGAGCATAGAATCTTCTTCCAGCCCCACATGTAAGGAGCTTCTGGTTCCACATGTAAGAAGCTGGGAAGCAGCCGCACCAACCTAACAAGGTAAAAGCTGAACAGACTGAAAAATCAGCTCTTCTTGGATCCAGAAGAGAGGGAAGGACACAGGGCAAACCTCTGTCCCCAAGACTGGAGAGAAAGCAAATGCACTGAGTCATGACTTACCAGACCAGAGAGTCTGAGGACGGAAAACACCGCAGGCACTAGTGCAGAGTAGGAAAAACTGAAGTATAACTGTTTAATTGCTGGAGAATCGGTGTAGAAAACTCTGAAACTTAAAAATTCAGGGGGATCCAGTCATAAGGAGGTCCCCAAAACATTGTGAGATTTATCGCCAGGGCTTGACTAGATCCTACAGTAAATATCAAAAAAATCCCTCCCACTTCTGGCCAGGAAAGGGGGACAAGAACCATTTTAAAATATGCCAGAGCACTCTGTTCTTCTTAACAAGGCCTGTCCTGAAGGAAAACTAATTAACTAGAGCCTAACTTGCGGGGGTTTTATGAGAGCTTAACAGATTTGGGGAAGGGAAATGCTCAACTCCAGCTCACTCTAGCCACTCACCAGCTCACTCTAGCCATTCCGTCCCACCTGAGTGGGGAGAAAAAAGACTAAGAAACACATGTGAAGTTCATAATCAGAGGCACAGGCTTCCTAAAAGCCAAGATCTAATCATAGGACTATAGAATGCCCCCCATCCCCACATCTTACCACCACATTACTAAAGGCCTATTTACAGCAATTCCATTTACACAACACATTGTGTCTGCTGTCAGGGGAAAATTACAAGACATACCAAAAGATAAAAGACGACTAGAAGAGACAGAGCCAGTATCATAACCCAACATAGCAGGGATGTTAATATTATTGGGACTGGAATTTAAAACAACTAAGATGAATTTGCTAAGAGCTCTAATGGATAAAGTAGGCAACATGCAAGAACAAATCAGCAAACACTAACTCAAAAAGATATCTACACCACCATGTTCACTGCAGCATTATTTACAATACCTGAGCTATGGAAACAACCTAAGTGTCTATTAGCAGATGAGTGATAAAGAAAATAAAATATTATTCACCTAAAAAAAAGAATGAAATCTTGTCATTTGTGGGTGGATCTTGAGGGCATTATGCTAAGTGAAATAAATCAGACACAGAAAAAGAAATACCATATGATCTCACTTATAAGTGGAATCTAAGAAACAAACAAAAAACAACCAAACTCATAAATAAAGAGAAAAGATTAGTAATTGCCAGAGGCAGGGTTTGGGGATGAGCAAAATGGGTTAATGGAGTCAAAAGGTACAATCTTCCAATTATAAAATACGTCTTGGGGATGTAATGTACAGCATGGTGACTATCGTTAATAAAACTGTATTGCATATTTTAAAGTTGCTAAGAAATTAAATCTAAAAGTTCTCATTACAAGATAAAAAATTCTGTAGCTATGTATGATGATGGATGTTAACTAGACTTACTATGGTGATCATTTAACAGTATATTATACAAATATCAAATTATTATGAGTACACCCAAAACTAATATAATGTTTTATGTCAAGTTATACCTCATTGAAAGAAACAAACAAACAAAGGAAGAAAACAAAAGGAGGAAGGAAGAAACAAATGAGCAATGTAAGATTTACTATCTTAACCAATTTACTACCTGAACCATTTTTAAGTGTACCAATCAATCTCCAAAACTCTTTCATCTTACAAAACTGAAACTCGTTACTAACAACTTCTCCTTCTCTCCTCCTCTCAGCTCATGGTAACTATTCTACTTTCTGTCTTTATGAATTTGACCGCTCTAGGTAGCTCACATAAGTGTTAATTATACAATATTTGAGTTTTGTGTGTGTTCATGTGTAACTGGCTTATTTCACTTAGCATAATGATAACGTTCCCAAGGTTTACCCATGTTGTAAAATGTGTCAGAACGTCCTTCTTTTTACAGCTGAATAAATACCCCTTTGTTTGTATATAACACTTGGTGTGCCTATTTATCTGTCAATGAACACTTGAGTTGCTCCTGCCTTTGACAATTGTGAATAACGCTACTATGAACGCAGATGTACACATTTCTTCAAGACCCTGCTTTTCATTCTTTTGCATATATACCCAGAAGTGGAATTGCTGGATCATGTGGTAATTCTGTATTTAATTTTTCTTGAGGAATCATCATACTGTTTTTTATAGCGGCCAAACCATTTTACATTCCCACCAACAGTGCATAGAAGTTTCTATTTCTCCACACCCTTGCCAACACTGCTATTTTGTTTTTTATAGTAGTGAACTTAATGGTGTGAGATGATATCTCATTGTGGTTTTGATTTGCATTTCCATGATGATTAATGATGCTGAGCACAAGAAGTTCATGGGCTTATTGGCCATTTCTACATCATCTTTTGATAAATATCTATTTAAGTGCCTTGCCTATTTTTAAATTTTCTGTTGTGTTGAATTTTAGAAGTTCTCTATAGGATATTCTATTAACGTCCTATCAAATTTATAATTGGCAAATACATTCTCACATTCCATAAACTGCCTTTTCACTGTTGATTGTGTCCTTTGATGGAAAGTTTATTTCCATTTTGAAATAATCAAATTTATCTATTTTTACTTTCCTTGCCTGTGCTTTTAGTGTCAATGAGTTCTATTACTTTTTAATATTTTATTAGAAGAACGAGAAATAGATAAAACAAAAAATGGGAAAGAAATACTGGGTTTAAAAGAAGAAAAAGTTTCCCTAAGAGGCAACATTGATGCCTAATTTATCTACCTATGGTCTTATTTCTCTTGGAGTGCTATACTCTTTCTGCTTTCTTCTCCATGATTATTCATAAATCCAGACCCAGGGAAAAGCCCCGAGACTGAAAATCTACCTCCATAAGCAGAAGGCAGGGAACGACTGAAGAAAGAGACACAGCCACTCCAAGCTGGCAATCAACAGAGTTTTTTAAGGGAAACATACGTAAGAGGCACATCTTGGGAGGCAGAAAGACAAAGTGGATATCCTCCATGGCTCTGGGCCAGTGCTAAAGAATTATATAGAACAGGGCAGGATGGACAGGGGTCTGACGCCTAACCCGCCCCAGATAAGGGAAAATATTTAATGTCTTACACACTCGCCAGGGCTGCGCGATGACCTGGTACAGGAACTAGCATTCCGCAGGGCATAGGAAAGAGGTGGACCAGACAGTCTTTGAGGGGATTTGCAGGAAGCAAGCTCTGTTCTGGCCTGGATCTAGTTTGTGGCTCCGGCAGCAGTCCCATCACGGAACAGTCTCTCCTTCAGAAAGGTGCGATTTAAACATCTAGTTCAAATGTCTAGCCATTTTCCTTCTATATGTTCTAGAGTATTACCTTTGACAGATTGTTCAATTCTACCAACATCCCCTCTTTCATTTTTAAAACTAAATTACCCCTTGGCTTCAAGCTGTGCTGCTGTACTTGACTCTATAGTGGTGTTTTTCGTTGAAAGGAGAAAAGGCTCTTCTGGGACTTCTCATCACATCCTCCCACACATCCCACCGGCCGAGAATCACAGCTAGCTATAAGCCAATATTCTTTCCACCTTCCGCTGCCGGTTTCCTGACTCACTTTCCTGTTTGGGCTCCAAGAAGCATTTTGACTTGGGATCACTCTATCATGCTCATTTGGTCACTTCCTTTTGCTTTTCAAGTTTCTATGGGTTTTCTTCTCAGGAAATTCAATTTCTCTGATGTCTGGCTTCTCCTTTGTCATGCCTATATAATAAAGCCTCCATGAAAACCCAAAAGGATGAGGTTTGGAGAGCATCTGGGTTGGTGAATATATGAATATGCATGCAGGGAGTGTGGCATGCCCACAGAGAGCATGGAAGCTCCATGTCCCTTCCCACATACTTTGCCCTATGCATCTCTTCCAAAAGGCTATTTCCTTTTTATAATAAACCAGTGATCTAGTAAGTAAAATGTTTCCCTGAGTTCTGTGAGTCATTGTAGCAAATCAATCAACTGGATGGGGTCGTGGAAACCTCTAATCTATAGTCAGTTGGTCTGAAGCACAAATGGTAATCAAGACTTGCCACTGGCATCTGAAGTGTGGGCAAGGGGCAATCTTGTAAGACCGAGCACTTGACTTGTGGGACCTAATGCTATCTCCAGGTAAACAGTGTCAGAGCTAAATAAAATTATAGGACATTACACTCGTTTCGCATAAATTCCTTGATGTGTGGAAAACCTATACATCTAGTGTCAGAAGTGTCATATTCTGTGAGAGTAGAGTTTTTGAGAACAGAGGGGACACACAATGTTTTCCTTTATACATATTTACAGTTGAAAAAATAAAAATACTTCATGACACATGAAAATTATATGAAATTCAAATATCAGTATCCATAAAAGTTGTACTTGAACACAGCCATGCTATTATTAGTGTACATGTTGTCTGTGACCATTTTCGCACTAAACTGAGTAGCTGTAAAAGAGATGGCTCATAAAGCATAAAATATATACTATTTGGCAGTTTAGGGGAAAAAATGTGCCAACCCTTGCTCCATATTCCTTGACTAGATTCAGAGTTCTCCATTGCATCTCTGTAACTAAGCACCCTTTCAATATCAGCCCATATCTGCTTAGTTCTTTATAAATTTTCAAAACTGAATATAGAGGAATTCAATAACGCCCAAGCTTGCAAGGCTTGCAAAAAGCAGACAGACCTCAAACCTGACAGACTCCAGAGACACAGCTCTAAGCTACTATGCTACATTGCCTCCCTAGGGGAGGCTAAGAACTCAAAAAATTTAAAATTTTAGGTACTGTTAAAATCCAAGAAACAGTTTATCTCAAATAAGAGGTATTACTGTAGGACAGTTCTCCCCTAACGAGTGAAGAAAAGATAATATTTATTTAATAGCTTTATTGGATGCTTCATCACATATTGGAAGCATCATGGAAGGCATCTCATTTAACCCTCATAATATTGCAGAGAGAGAAGAATCATAATTCCCATCTTTACAAATTGGGAAACTAAGAGTGAAAAAAAATGTTCTTTCCTGATAAATTCACAGACTTAATATACCAGTGTGGTGATAATGAAATGCTGAAATCTGCAGACTAGAAACTCAAATATGCAAAATTCTAACCTTATTTCTGTGTTCAAAATCAAACTTGATAAAAAGCCCCCATATTTCCATTCCTAAAAGGGGGTAAAATGTGTCATTCGAAGATTACTCAGTCACTTTAGGTATAAAGTATAGTAACCAGAGGTGTTTGCACTAGTCATCAGTAAAATGCAAATTAAAACCAGAAAGTGATGCCACTACACACTACACAGCACCATTAAAATGTCAGGTAATACCAAATGTGGATGTGTGGCCACTAAAGATCTCATTCACTACTGACAAGAGTGTAAATTGGTATAACATGAAAAACTGCTTGTCCATATGAGTGATGGGTACTGCAGCTCACAGGAAGTGACTTAAATTTTAAGGAACTTTGTGAGACAGTTGATTTCACATTGGAAGCTTGAAATTGGACAGAATGGGAGTATTTACACCACAGCAACTGACAAACATTATAAATCAGCACCCACCCCAGAGCCAGTTGTTTAAAATTTACCAGCACTCCATTGGGTAGTACACACTAAAACTCCACATATACATGTATCCTATGACTCAGCAAATCCATTTCTAGGTATGCATGCTTTAGATATGTGTATATATGCTAACCAAAAGCCATGTACAAGAATGTTTACAGCTGCACTAATTATAATAGCCTTAAACTGGGAAACCAAATATCCATAAATAGAATTGGTAAATTGTCATGTTCGTTCAGTGGAAGACTATGCAGTGATAATAAAGAACTGCCACATGCAACAAACAAAATATTGGAACAAAAGAAGCCCAAACAAGGGTACATACTGTGTGATTGAACTTATGTAAGAATTGAAACAGACCAATTAAGAAAATTAAGTCACTTACATAATTGGACATCCATATGCAAAAAAAAAAAAATGAACTTCAAATTAAATCTCACACTTTATACAAAAATCAACTGAAACTAGATAATATATCTAGAAGAAAAACATGAAACTCTAAAACTTTAAAGAGAGAACAGACAAAAATCCTCATGACCTGGGGCGAGGCAGAGTCCTTCGATATTACACTAAAAACATGATCCAAAAAAAAAAGATAAATTATATCTCAACAAAATTAAATACTTTTACTCTGTGAAAAATACTGTTAAGAGAATGAAAAGACAAGCTACAAACTGAAAGAAGATATCTGCAAATCGAATACCCAACAAAGAATCTGCATCCTGAATGTATTTCTCGGTTTTGATAAATATATTGTAGTTATGTAAGATGTTACTATTAGGGAAAGCTGAGTATTTTTATAACTTTTTGTGAATCTATAATTAGTTAAAAACAAAAAAGATCAATTAAAAAATTTATTGGTACTTTTATCTACCAGACTTCCTACTTTTCCACATCTTTGATAGGTATTCTAACTATATTCTAACACAATGCTAATGGGGTATAACTAATAAACTTTTCCAGAGAATGCAAACATTTAAACAAGAAATTCAATTTCTAGGATTTTTTTTCCTAAGAAAGTAACCAGAGATAATATATAAAACTCTGCATTACAATTTTTTCATAGTTGTTTATAATAGGGAAAAATTGGAAAAAACTTAAAAATTGGAAACAAGTGGGGACTAGTTAGTATATTATGATATACACAGAAGACAGAATATGATGTAGCCATAAGAAATTAAGCCATAGAATATTTATTGACATGGGAAAATGTTAACAATATACTTCTATATGAAATATTAAGATACAAAACAGTATATACAGTTTAATAACATTTTTATGGAAAGAAAAATAGCATATGTACAAAATCATGCATAGAAAAAAATAGAATGATGTGCATACCAAATGGTTATCTCTAGATAGTAGAATTAGAGGTGATTATGCAATTTTTCTAATAAATTTCACCTTCCCTACAAACAGAATCTGCTTCATGCTAGTCTTTCTTGGTTGTGATTAGCCTAATATAGTTCTCTTCAAATAGCTTCTGTTTCATGATATCTACCTCCAAATCATATTGCTATTGCCATTTATAAGTAGATGCTACTTGCTCTTATATTCTGACATATGGAGAATATTTTTAACTAATACAATATACTATAAAATATGCCACAGCATAGATTTGTCTATAGAAAATTATTTGGAGAATTTGAAAATCCTCTAATTGAGAAATTTTAAATAGAAAAAAATATATTATCATTAGTTAAGAGTTCATAATGGTCGAGTGTGAAATAACTTGAGTTCCAGAATTGGAGACTTTTAGATCTCTCCTTACTGACTTTGGGCAAAGGCGATTAGATTTTTCAGTTAAGAAAATATAGTTAATAATTTTGTAGAAAGAAGCAATAAAAATTGTTTTTAAATAAAGGAAAATGAGATCCCACATATAAAGGTTTGCTATAAAGACCTAAAGAAATATGAGATAAAACAGCAAGAAAGAAATTCAAAGTTGGTGGTGCAGAAAAATTAACTCATTTACTCTTCTGCAGCACCAAATTCTTACTGTTTTATATCTTCTACTACAGGTTTGATATGCCAAAACTGTCAAATTCTTTTAATGTTAATTAATGGTCTTTAAATTCTATTATTTCAAGTTAATATATAGGACATATTTAAATTTTTCATGGAATCTGAGGTAAGTGTTCTAAATACACATGTCATCCTCTGATGACTCTTGAAAACTGGCAACATTAAAAACACAACGAATATAATTCAGATTTTATTTCTCAGAATGCATCCTAGTGTAAAGCCATATACCAGATAGATTCTTATTAAAAATAACCGAAAATGAATTTTTTAAAGGTAAAACATCAGAGAACAGAAAAAATATATATCTGTGTCCACTTTACTCTGATGCTTTCCATGCTCCAGCACCATCCCAAGCTATCTCCTAATTTCTGGTTCCCCCTCTTTGGAAGGAAATATTTAGTAAATCTATGGTCAATTAGCATTTAATAATTGTTTATAATCACATCTGAAAGGGAACAGTTAATAACTTTTTACATCTGAAAGGTAAATTTATCGTCTATGTGTCTAGATGTAAATCATACAACTTGCAGATGAAAGGAACATAAAACACTGATGAGAAGGAAGATTTGATAAGAATGGGGAAAAAAGGAATTTTCTTCATTTTTCCAATCAAAGGTTTGTTCATTCTCTCCATTCAAAGACTGAGAAAGACTGGAGTGCAGGTGGGAAACGTGCATCACGTTTATATAACAACACAACATATTCTTGCCCTACTCCAGGGTCATTCTGCCACCTCTACCCCATTCTATAAATGCCCCATTAACCACAGCATAACTTTTAGAACAGCTCTAATTCCTCAATGAAGATCACAAGAACAGTACTTCCAGGTTGTTAAAGAAACCAGGATATTACACCTACACATTTCAGGGGCAAGAGGAAACTATCAACACTCCACATTTATTGCTTTACATTACAAAAAAGGTAGAGGCTACAAAATAATTTTTTGAAATTTCACAATCACCAATCTGCGACAGAAACTGAGGCGTAACACTTATGCTAACAAATATGTTAGATGAGTTATTTCAGTACATCACTGCAGATGGATACTCCTGGATTTTCACTTAATCAATCCATTACTCAATAATGATCACTATAAAATGAAAGGTGACATACTTATGAACTAAAATCACAAGAAAAAACTCTCTAAGATCAATCTTCAGTGAGCTCCTAGTCCAATAAGCCATAAAAAGCAGTAAAAGGCAATATTCATTTAACAAAATGAGAATCCCAATGACAAGAAATCAGATATTTATATCCCTCCAGAGACACTTCTTCCCCACCTAACAAAGGCACTTGACATGTACTGAAATGGACATTTAATTCAGATACTGCCCTGGGCAACTGTTACCTTCCTAAAATTAGGTGAAGTGGTGATTAAGTTCAAATTAATTCTTCCAAATCAGCCTGAAACACACATGAATAAATCAAAAGTTCTCTATTTTTGGCAGATGATATAACCAAAGAAAAAAAGATAATGTTGGTGTCCACAATGAACTGGCTGACTTGAGCAGTCCAGGATCCCCTCTCTGCACAATATATTCTTTGATGACTGTGGAATTTGTATATAATTATAGGCAAATTAACCTTTCATATAGTTTCAGGTATTAATGTTCACTCCTCTTCTTGTCCTTTCTTACTTTTTTGTTCTTTCCCAAAGCCTTAGACGATTCCTCCTGAAAAAGACAAAATCAATGTAGTATCTCCTCATTAATATGAAGATACAGGCTTAGGAACCTTAAATATAATCGTACGGAATATGTGTAATAGTGAAAGAATAATTACTTCCATATATATCATCTTTCTGCTTTATAGGACACTTTCACTTTATAACTATTTAAATACTTACAAAACAATCAAAATAATCAAGGAAAACACTAATTTATCTAATAAGTTTATGTTCGAATAATTTCAACATTATTTAACCTATTGTTCACTTTCCAAAGGCAACATAATTTAAATACAATAGATATGAACATACTTATAAAACATGAAACAAAAAAACCCTCAAAGTATAAAGAAGGCATTTAAAGGCATTCCAGTGCTCTGACCCTAATAGAAAATGTAAGAATTTTATAGATGTTCAAAAAACATCTAATTCACTGTAGCATTAGTTACAACCTCCCTGAACTTCAATTTTAGGGGATATAAACTAATTAGTCTTTAAGATTTTGTAAAATTCTGTGAATCTGAAATTAAGGTTCAAAGAGATGAAGCATTTCCCCAGGGTCAGAGACCTGGCCAGTCACATGGTTTTGACTAGCACATAAGCCTCCAGTTTCCTAGTTCAAAGATTTTTCTAATGCACCACAGAAATCCTGATTCATTCCTTATTTTGTCTTTTTTTCCTTTATAAAATTTCACGGGCAGTGGTGAGAAACTCTCTAGATATAACATCGATAACCACTTACTGGTGAATTTGTGTAGTTCTTCTCCACTAGAATGTTTCTGGCACAGTTGTTGATATGTTTAAAGCGATCTGGTCCTAGAAGAATCCCTCCATACCAGCGTGATACGACCACCATGACATTTCTCACGTTCAAAATCTGTTATTTCCCGAAGTAGAATTAGAAACACATACAGACATGTACAAATGTGAGTTTTAAAGGGAAACAAAATAACCCATATGTAAAATCACACATAAAATTTTCCTCTGATTTTAATGGCAGAACCACATGGTGAGCAGAGTGAGATTACTAACAATTCAGGGGAGAGAATGTTATAAATGAGAAGGGAATTTGGAAAACAAACACTGCCGTGTCCTCAAATTCTAAACTTTGGGGCAACCAGGCAGAGTGAAGGGGAGATCATGCAGGTAGGGTTCCAGTTCTTTGCGACTTCACCCAGAAAAGCTGTTTAGGCAGTCTTTTACTCCAAGGCCACACAACACAAAGCCTGCTTCTGAACAAACTACTAGAGAGAACTGGGGCTACATGAGTAACAGCTGGTGCCTACCAGTAAGGTCTTCTGCAGTTTGACATTTGTCAAATGCTGCCATTAAAGTGAAGCCCACCAGTCTACAGGCCTGACTCACAGAGTTCCTATCAAGGGAATGGCCTGGTTAGAAACAAACCTCCATATACAATAGCAGAAGAAACTATAGTAACTACCTTAGGAAAATAAACAATCCATTCTTAAAACTAATGGACAATCAATGATCACCAGACAGATGAAGAAAATCCAGCAGCATGAAAGAGAAAGGACAAGATAAACAAACTAAAGTGGACCAGGAAAATTTTGAGAAAACATCTTTTTAAAAACCACCTCTAATTAGTATATTCTGAGAAATTTTAGAAGATACTGCATCTATAAAACCAGAACAGCACACTTTAAAAAAGGACAAATAAGAACAAAAAGAACTCTTGACAAATACATAATTGCTAAAAAAATTTTTAATTCAACAGAAATTTTGGAAGACAGTCAAAAAAAGTCTCAGAACACAGACAATGAGATGGACAACTTAATAGAAAAGAAACATTCTGGATCCATCCAGAAGGTCTAATACCCAACTAATAGGAATTTCACAGACAGAACAGAGAAAATGAAGGGGAAAAAATTGTCAAAAAACAAAAAGGAGTTTTTCCAGGGCTGAAGACAACCTTCTATGACTGAAAGAGCCTGAAAGCCCAACACTTATTAGCCCTTTGCTTTCCACCCCATATCCAGTGCTGAAAATTTTCTCAGTCAGTGTTCAAAAATTAACTACTAATTAAACCAAATATATCTCATGTTATATGGTCTGATTTACTTACTCCTAAATGAAGCTATTTTGTTGAGAATTTTTATGGCTCACAGAACAGGATTAACAGAGTCTAAGTTACCCTTACCTCCATGAGATGGAGAAGACGCCCACCGGCTGCCGTTTCCCCATCATCTTCACAGTCCTGTAAGAAGGTCTGTTTATCCTCACAATATATTCTAGAAATACATAAAACAGGGTTATACACTTTGAAATCTCAAAATATTGTAACAAAAGTTTACTCCTTCATACTTGCTACAATCAATTTACTTTCAAAATTGGCATATATATATATATTTTAAAACCCTTCTTGAACTATATATTAGATATATTTTCACTAATAATTTACTATCCACTATTGTTCACTTTTTATACTTGGGAAAGCTAGGACTCAAGAGTGTCTGCTTTAAATCAGAATCGCTGCAATTATAAGGTGAGTTTACACATCTGAAATTTCTCCACATTATTTAGCCTTAAAGCTAAGAGATTATAGAGGGTAATCACTAAAATACATTTACTGAGAATATACCGTATAGAAGCATTACACATACTAGGCACTATGAAATGATACAGAAGAAATAATTGGCATGCTCCTGTCTTCAAAGACCGTAAGCTCTAGTAAAAGAGACAAAAAGTATATAAAAATATGGAGGTGAAAAAACCAACAAAAGTTAGTAGTTTATACTTTCTTCACATCTTATTCTAGCCATCAAGTATGTCTGTATCTTCCCCATTTTGAATAAGATTTCTTTTTCTCTATAATTTACCCCTGGATAGTTATTAATTTCAGAGATAAAGCATGTCATTTTTACCCATTTAAATTATATACAAATTTAGCATTTGGAATAATAATGTAGGGCTTTATAGTAGAATAAAGCTTGACAAATAGGTGTGAGCATAAAAAGAAAATAGTGCCAGTTTAAGGTATGCCATCTAGTGGATTTCTTAGGCCCCTACAAACGGTACCACCTAGGACTAAGCAAAAGTTGTAAAGACATCTTTCTGGCTGTGGCCGTAAAAAGCCAGATATTACCTTATCTATACACCTAAGTCATTTATATTAATTTTATTATAGCAATCATATTCAATCATTCATTCATCTTTCCTTCCACCTATCTATCCATTTATTCACTCAATAAATATTTACTGCCCACCCTCTACAGGCTTTATTATTTTTAGAGTTGATCTTGTGTGAAGACAGTATTATTAAACAAAATTTTACATGGCAAATTTAAGGCAAAAAGAAATCAGTGGCTCGTTATTAGGCTTGTAATTATAATCTAACACCATAATTTTATGGAAAAAATGAAAAAACAACTATAAATCAGTACTACTAGATTTTTAAAAAATGAAACGCCATGGAGATTTTCACTAACTTTTTCCTCACATGCCAGGAACATAACGTTGTGTCACCTGACAGCTGTGTACCAGTAGCCTAAACGGCACCCCACAACTCCAAAGCAGGAATACAGCTGCAGAATCAGGAAGTAACCTTAAAGTGACCCTAAGTATTCAATACACACATCACAAAGTCCATGTATCAGAGAAAGGTCATTTTTTACTCCCAATGGGGTCTTTCAGGTCTCCACTTTGTGTCTTTTTAGTCTTATCTGACACACAACTGACAAACTTATCTCTTTCATTCCCAAGTATCAATTATATAGGGGGTGAGGCAGAGGAGCTGCTACATGTTATCATGCTGACATTTGTCAGAAGTGACTGGTAATCACCTATTAATATGCCAAACACTGAAAATACTCATGAGAACTTAAAGACCCAAAAATCTGTGGACTGAAATAGACTACCTGGCACATTATTTAATTTTTTGATAATTTAAAATCAATATGACATACAGCGATTGCTGCAGGTGCAGCCTTATAACTATGTAGGAATAAAAAAAGTGATCAATGAAATTAGATTATCAAATTCAGCTCCACCACTTAACAACTATGTGACCTTGAAACAGTTAACCTTTCTATAGTGGCAGAGTTAACAATCAGAATTAACTTTCTAAAGTGCTTGGTACAACACAGGCATTCAGTAAACATGTGAGGTGAATGAATGGTAACTATTCTTATACAGCACATTCTAATCACTGAGAACAAGCACAATCTAATTTTTATAGTGATGACCCTAACTCATAAGAAAACATCAAAATTCTTTCCAGTGATACTAGGGACATATAACAAATAGTTTTTGTAAGTTTTGGCATTTAAAGAGATGTGACAGTAATATTAAAAACTCACATATCCAAAATGATATATTTTTTCGAGTTTCAGATAGCCTAGATTTTACAAATAGTTCAATCACATTTTAGATTTGCAACAAATCCCTACATCTATATTGATTTATTTCAGTCCTAAAATATGTTCTTTTAACTCAGTACTAATTTGCATATTTAAAAATATATCCTTTCATCTCTTTACTAACAAATCAGCAAAGATTTATATAAAACTTTAGTATTCAAAACTAAAATACATGTAGTAAAAGAAGCACCTTTAGTTCATTGTTAATATAAGTATAAAATGGTTTAAAACTTTGCAAAGAATTAGGCAATATGTATCAAGAGTTTCAAAAAGATTTCAATAATTCTACTTCTAGAAATCTATCTTCCTTTTTAATTGTACCCTCTTTTCATTTCAAAAAAGAATCTAAAGCAAATAGAACCTACCCCAAGGAAATAATCTAAAACATAAACAGAGATATTCTTTATAATAGTAAAAAATATAAAAAGCAAAATGAAAAGGTAATAAATAAATTGTGGTTTGGAGATGCAAACAAATAGTATAGAGCCATTAAAATAATCTTTATAAAGCAATTATAACAACATGGAAAGACGTTTTTGTTAAATTAAGAAAAAAAAAAGTAAAGCATTAAAAAGATAAACCTTGCATAAAAAAGACAAAATATATAAAAATGTTATCGGTAACATTAAATGGTAGAAAATGGCTGATTTTCCCTTTGATTTTTCTTTTCTGCAGTTTCCAAATATTCTACACACGATTATTACTTTTATAATGGAAAAAAATGTAATAGTTACTTTTTATTTTTAAATAGCATCAGTTCAGCTTCTCTCATTTTTTACAAATTGCACATTCCTAAAATTGTGATGATCACTCACCTGTACGCATATATGTTGTGGGTGGCACTAGCTATTTTCTTATTCTCATATAATTTGGCAAGAACCATTTTCACCTTAAAAACAACAGAATATAAATAAATTAATGTATACTTTTATTTGTTCTGTATATAAATACTAGAAAAATATCTTAAAACATATTGATATAAATACTGTAATACTGAAACAGTTATTTAAAGAATCTTCTCTACACTCTAAAAACGTTTTTCCTCATTTTAGGTGCAGAAAATGGTATTCTCAATTGTTACAAAAAGGCCTAACCTGGTATTTTTGAACACCAATTGTCAACAAATATTTGAGCACTAACATGTCTAGGGCACTTGAACATGAAAATTTTTCCCCATGTAGAGAATTTTAAATGTAAATATGAGAATTTCTAAAAATTAGTTCTGGAAATTTACCAAATTTATGTATACAGTATGTTAGGTACACAATATGGTATGTCCCATATGTTACAAAACCAAAACTCACTCAGGGAGTCATGTAAGGTTCACAGAGGAGTAACAGGAGCCAAGTCTTAAAACATAAGTAGCAATTTTTTGCATCAGAGGGGAAGAGGGATATGGGGCAAAAAGAAGCCATTCCATTCACAAGAAATAGCATGTGCAGATGTATCGGATTTAGCAAATAACAAAAAGAATATTCAGTTAAGTTGGAATTTCAGATAAACCACAAATAACTTTATTGTAAGTCGCACATAATGTTTATCTGAAATTCCAATTTAACTAGGTTTTCTATCTTTAACCCTGGCAACCTTGTCAGGAACATAAAAGAAGGTATAAGAAGTGACCAATAGTTTTATGTAACTAACACAGAGTATGAATAAGATTATCAGGAATGATAAAGTTAGGGTCATATCACAAAGGACTTTGTATAATAAGCTTAGATTTTTCTTACAGACAATGGAAATCACCAAAGATTGGCGGGGAGGAGTGGGGGAGTGACACATGGCCAGATCTTGTAGAAAGGTAACTGGCAAGGAATATAAAGGCAATATTGCAGATAGGGACGACTGAGGTGGAGTCAGGGAGACTGATCTGGATCAGAAATTGTGCAACCTTATGTTTACCATTTTTTAACCTTTCAGGTTCTCAAATTCCTGATCAATAAAAATAGATATTGACCACTGAGATTTATTTCAGTTCTCATAAATGATAATCCTGTAAGTCTAAGTGACTATAACCAAAAAACAGAAAGTGGAACCAGGATGAAGAGACTTAGAATAGAATATCTAAAAAGGACCTCGGCAGCAAATTATGAGCAAGGGCCAAGGGCAAAACAGGGTTCCTGAGAGAAAAGTCCAGAAGCCTACATCAAAAGCTATCTTAACAACAAGTCAATGCAGAAAAGAACTTCCTCTTTGATAGACTACCAGAGAGTGAAAGGGCAGCCTGCTAAAAGAAATGTATCCTTACAGGTCAATCTTTAGAAGAGCTTAGAGAATACAGCAGCTATAGAAACCAAAGGGAAGAAAATAATGCTTAAAATCTATACTAAGGTAATGAGACTTTATTTTTTGTTAATTTGATTTTATAGGTAGTACTGAAACTGTCTCTTACATCAATAAAGTTTAAACTAAGCTAGATTATTTCACCAAGGAAAAAGAAAATGATTGTGTTAAAAAGAGAGTGAGAAAGACAAATACCTAGGAACACAGTTTTTAAATGAAAAGTCTTCTATTTGACATCCTTGGGTGGGAATCATCAGGTCACCTAAGATCAGGAAGCAGCAAGGAAAAGGAATGCAGGTAGGGATGACTGGGCTCAGTCTGTCCACTGTCCCCTTAATTGGGCAACAATGGAACGGACTTGGTTTTCTAAAACTCCCATGCAATAGGAAAATAATTCTTTTTAACATGCTATTAAACGTCATAATTTTCTACAGCACCACAAATTTTTCTTGTTTGAAAATGCATTAGAGGGTTAGGCCCTAATTAGAGTTTAGATACAATTTTGAAAGCTGTGACAAAGAGAAACAAAACAAACCTTCCATGATTCGCAGTAATTTGAGGGTAGAAAAATCAGCAAATATTTCTTATCTTACATGAAAATTAACTATTAATAATAGTAAAAATAAGGATATTATTGCAAAACCATTTACTTAATTACTTTGGTAAAATAACATAAAACTGAGCTGGTCACAGTAACTTTACCTGTTTGGGACAAACCACTGGAGCCAAGTGTGCCTGAAAAGTACTCCTTCGGTCTGTAATAGGAATTCCATGATCAATCGGAGGTAATTCTTCTATTTCTATAAATTTAAAGAATTACGTTACTTTTATTTTTACAATTCATACGTTAAATGCTAAAAAACTGGCAATGGTATGGGCGGTGTGGTCGAAGAGAGTTAGAAAAGAAACATAAATTATATGGCAAATCAACCCAAATGCCATTAATAGTTATCTATTAAAATCAAATGATAATTTTAAGTAAAAAGTTTCCAAATATATTGTTCAGAACATAAATCTACTTGACTTATAAATGATTTTCATCTGCCAAGGTCACCCAGAGGAAATGGTCGGTTGGAACTGAAATCCTGGACTGTGGTAGTAGTATAACTTAGTACAGTATCTAATTTTAAGAGTATAAAGGGGTCCTAAGACCAAAAGGATTGACAGCTGTAAATATACCATAATTTACTTATCCATTCTACTGTTAATGGACCTCTGGGTTTGGAAACATGACTTTTATTTTATACAGCTATCACCTAGTATCTTCTGCTAGTAACTGTTCCTACTTCATAGGATTGAATTAAATATATCAATAATACACCAGACTGGTATTCCATAAGGTATCATAATTTCCAGTTATTCTGCCTCTTAAATAAATTTAAGAACCACTAATTTACCTTTACCTGTTGAGAAACTTACCAACCATCTTGGCTGCTACACAGCCCGCATTTAGGATGAAAAATTATTCAGGAATAAAAGAATTAATTTTTTTTCCTATTTCTATTCACTGATCTGTTGAATCTTACCAAGTCAGCTTGCCTTACAATTGATGAACTAGTTCAACTAACACATGTAAAAATATTTCTGGGTATCTCTAAACTTGTCAAAAATCACTGCACTAGTTTTATGGAAGGACCAGGACTAGAAACCAGGTTTATGCAGGATGTTTTACTTTCCCCAATAGTATCCTCTTCTTGAACAGACTGTGACCACTGTACAAATACAGTACTAAGGTCAATTATGACTGTGATTTTCACTCTTTTAATAGTGGATCCTGTTTCCCAAAAGAAATCTTACCCCAAATCCACAAAGATATAAACAAATAAAATGGAATCTACTTAGACTGAAGCAGGGGTAGGAGTCCTAGATCCTCTCCCCAACTCTTTCACTCCCTCTTCATCCCCTTCCACTAGCCCTGTGACATCATGCAAGAACTTTAAACCTTCATTATACTGTTTAAAAGCTACTGTATAATGGCATAGAAAACTCCTTACCTTCAAAGAGACTGAATGTTTCCTCTGGCCTATCATGTTTTTGAAAGAGATTTGAGGAAACTGATGATACCATTCAAACTTTTAAAATGCCAAATGGAATATATTTTCTAATAAAAATACAAAGCCAATTTATCATATCAACCTTTCAAAAGTTGAACACCACTTATTTATGGAAGAAATTTGCTTAAGCAAAAGCTAAAATCTTAAAGGTATACTAGCCTTAATTCAATGGTTGTATTTTCAATTATGATATTTATTTTGTGAGCACAGACTAAAATTTAACTCTTGCGACATATGAGAATTTCAAAACAGAAATATAAAAACAGGATGTGAAAACATTAAGACAGCTTTTCTTAGTTTCAATTTACCACATCATTAATTCAAAACTCTAGAAAGTAGCAAAAAATAAATAAAAATAAATTTATATTTTTTCTTCACTATGATAGACCCAGCAAAAATGAAAATGGCTAGCAGGCAGGAAAAAAAGAAAACTAATTCTCTGCAAATTCTTAACTATTTCCTGTCATGTAGGAGTTGACAAAATTTATAAACCACTCCGAAAAAATTCATAATACTACCAAGCCCACTTTCCTCCAAAGAAATTAGTAACATTATACCTCTTCGATTTTCACTGATATCAAAATCCAATGCTTTAACTGAATTTTCTAATTGACATGCTAAAATGATATCCTCTTCACATTGAACATCTTCCTCTTCAGTTTTCTTCTTTACGTCCTGGCCTGTGTAGATATAAGACATTATGAGTAATCTATGAGACACTTAATCATTAGTCTTGGTCTCTAAACATTATTCTTCAATAGAAGGAACCAGGGCTTCTACAAGAAGTGGTAGATTATAGGGTTGAAGCGAGGAAAATGAAAGGTGAGCCTGAAATATCTGTGATTCCAGAAAGTAAAAAAATGCTCAAAAAAATATGGGAGCTTATCAAAAGAACACAAGAGTCTACCTGAAGATCCTAAAGGCCAAACCTGCAACAATTTGAACAACAAAATAATGAAAGCATGAAATTTTAACTCATGGAACAAAATAGTATACATGAGTTCATACTAATATAAATAATCAATCAAATAAATTAATGGAGAGAAAAGATATCTCCTCACAATAGAATTCCAATTAATAAATATTGTAATAAATACTGTTGACAAGATATACTAATGAATACTAAAATTAGTGAGTGAAAGTTTAAGGAGGAATAGGATATTTTAAGTGTAGCCTCAAAGTATCACCCTCCTTATGAATTAAAAAGGTAAAGATAGTAACTGTGTGGGTTAATTTCATATGTCAATTTGACGAGGCCAAATTGTCCCAGATTGTCCCAGATATTTGGTCAAGCACCATTCTAGATGTTTCTGTAAAGGTATTTTTTGATGAAATTCACATTCAAATCAATTGACTCTGAGTAAAGCAGACTGCCCTCCATAATGTGACTGAGCTTCATCCAGTTAAGGTCTTGATAGAAAAAGGACTAACTTTCCCAGAGGAAGAAGGAATTCTACCAGCAGACAACTTTAAGATTTGAGCTGCAACATCCGTTCTTGCCGACTCTGATGATTTTGGACTTGCCAGCCTCCACAATCTTGTAGGCCAATTCCTTAAATAAATCACTTTCTTCCTACCACCTTTGCTTTCTCTCTGTTTTTCTTTTCTCTCTCTCACACACACACATACATACAAAAAATACATACACATCCTGCTGGTTCTGTTTCTCTGGAGAACCTTGACTAATGCAGTGTCTTTGCAGTGGAGATATCTGGCAGATACCACCTTAACCAAGGAATCAACATAAACATCACCAATAATAAAGCACACTGATATCAGGAGCTCTTTTATATAATGTACGGTGAAGCAAACAATATCATTTTTGTGGTATTCTTGCCAAAATGCCTAATACTACTCCAATCATGAGAAAACAATGGGCAAACCCAAATTGAGGGACATTCTACAAAACAATCAGTTCTCTTTGAAAATGTCAAGTCATAAAAGGTAACAAAAGTCAAAGAAAGACGAGGAACTGTTTATAGCCTAGAAGAGAGTAAGGAGAAATAACAGCTAATACAACATACACTCCTAGACAGGATCCTATAACAGCAAAAAAACTTTAATGGAAAAATTATAAAAATCAGAAATCTGAATAAGCTCTTTTAGCTTAGTTAATATTATACCAATGTTAGTTTCCTGTTCTTGATAATTATACTATAGTTATGTAAGATGTTACTAGAGGAAGCAGGGATAGAGATGAAAGTTCTTTGTACTATTTTAACTTTTTTGTGTCTAAAATACAGAATTTTTAAAAATTGTAAATAATTATATATTTAATTATTTCAAATTTTTCCTATAGTAGAGAAAAACAGTATGAAATAATAAAGAATAAATATCTATTTAAGAATAACAGTAAAATCAAAATAAATTGTCAACTAGGTGCCTTAGAGAGGAAAATTCTCATGAGATACCCTGATCACTAACTTGTAACTTTATTAATTCTTCAGAATTACTAATCCTTCCATTTTAATATGAAGTCTACAAAAAGTTTCTTATAAAAATTTTTTCAAACTAAATTTCTAAAAATTATAAATTGTAAATTTTACAAAACCAATAACTCTAAAATTTGAAGGATCGATACTTATTAAAATGTATTTCTAAGAATTAGATGATCCCAAAATTTAAATTTAGAGTCCCAAACTTTTACTAGCATACATTGAATTTTTGCAATTATCCCTGTAGTGTAGAATGGTGGATGAGCAAAAATTCATATTTTTTCAATTATAGTTGACATTCAATACAATTCTGTTTTGAGACCACTTTTTCCATAAATGCCCTGAAATGCTGCAAAATCAGAACGTGGATCATAAAAAGTTAAGGAAAATACTTCAAAGATTATCACATAGACAGAATATCTTCATTTATCTCTTTGATTTTAATGGAACCAGTGAAAACATTTGTTTCTACAGAAAAATAGTAAAATGCTTTGAAAAAATATATACTATCAACTTTAAATGTATACTAACAGAGTCTTAAATAATTGATTCTGTATAAATAACCTTCTAAAACATTAGTAAATAAACTATTGGGGTTTTTTTACTCTTTTCCCAAATCGAAAGCTATTCTATCAATAATAACAATAAAATTGTATCTGGAAATAAAATTAGGTTAAACAGTTATTTTCCTCTCTAAAAGGCTTTTGTGGTTGAATGGAACAAAGTAAATAGGAAACATTAAAAATTTCCATGTTGTCATATTTAATGATTCAATAGAAGAATAATAATAGAGCCAAATATCAATTTTCAAATGTCATGAAATTAGTGGTGATGATTTTACAACTTTGGAATATATTAAAAAACCACTCAGTTATACATTTTAAAGGGCAAATAATTATGGTATGTGAATTACATCTCAGTTTTAAAAATCAATTTTCAAAGTCAAATTTTATATCCCAAATATCAGTGTGTTTTTCAAAGTTCTTTTTCTATCAACATAACACTTACTGGAAGCTAATATCTAACTTATATAGTTCAATAATTCATGAAGACTGTTGTGTGATAATGTTGCATGCATATTACCTTAACAATAATCAAAGAAAGATTTTTTTGACCCAAGTTCAAATTTTAACCATAAAATTCTATTTCTACAAGACTATAATATTAAACCAAAGAGGCTAAACCTTATACAAAGAAAAAATTATAATTACATGAGTAAATGAACTTTCCAAAGAAATATAGGTTTTCATTAAAAATTTCAATTAGAATGTCCATGTGAAAATGTAATTACTGTAAATTAAAAGAGCACTGATAATATTTTTCAATCCTACCTGGTTCAGTCATCTGAGATTTTTGTATTAGAACATCTCTTATTTTCTCCACCCATAGGTAAAGAATACTTTCACCAATATTCTGTCTAAACAAAATTCAGGGGGAAAATATTTGTTATATTAAAAAATATCCTTCTCAAATTCAAGAAAATACAGACATAATTATAATCTGAGTTATTCTATGCAATCTAGCCATGCCTTTAAAAAAATAATCTATAAAAACATGAAATTTACTAACATTTATAGATGAGCATTTAATATAGATTGTTTATATCAACATTAAAAACCCCAGCTGGCTCCAAAAATAACACTGCTTACTTAAAATAAACAGAAGAGTTGCAATAAAAGAAGGTAAAGAAAATTTCTGACCTTGAACTGGATGAATTAGATAGATGTAAATGTGGATATAGTTTCAGTATTGATGTCTGATCATGGCATGGTTTCCTAATTTTTCGAACAGTTTCAAACCACTTATTTGGTACAGTTATCATTTGTTATACTTATTTCAACAAAGAATACAAAGCATTTGAGGAACTCCCTCAGAAAGCCAATTTACAAGACTTAAAAAACAATCAATGTGACAATTTTATATTCATATTTTGTATTCTATTGCTCAGATTGATTCATTTTGGTTCCAAATTTCTGGCTGCCTTTGATAAGTCTATTTCAAAGGATCATTGAGAAAAAGAATATGTCATGGTTTATGTCTACAGAATTATGTTGAATAATGGCAACAGCAATAAAATAAAGGCCCAGGTGTTTACTCTTTAGAGAAGGACACCAATTTTAGAAAAGTTTTAGTATGTGTATTTAAAGAAATCACCACACTACTTCATAACAACACCTTATCTCCTTCCTCTAAGCTTCCCTTGAAACCCTTATCTCTCTTTATCATGACTCATAAGCACCTACCAGAGGAAATTTTCAAAACATGCATAGAGAAGAAAACAGGTTTCAAATAATTTGGTACCTCGAATTCTCTCCATCTCACCCATAACTACTTAGCACTAAAACGATCTTGTGTTTTTTTGGTGACCTGTCTCTTTAGAGGTAGCAAGAGTTAATTGGAAAGGTTTTTTTAAAACTGAAAATGGTGGTTGAGTTTCTTTTAAACAATTCCCACTCCCATCCTCTTCTAATGCTTAGAGATACAGAGGCCGAAAAAGGTACAGGTATTTAGTATATACCGAGCCCAAAGTAAATTGTATGTATCAACATAATTAATTTTCATAATTGTCTAATGAAGTATTATTTCCCCATTGTACAAATGAGAAAAAGGATCTAGAGAGAGAGTTAACTTGTCTAAGAGTCTTATAAGCAGTAAGAATTCCATAGCCAGAATGTGAATGCAGACTTACTCCAAAGCTCAGGTTGCCCACTGCAGTTAGCTCTCCCATCAAGCAGCTGTGCCTTTAGGCAAGTAAGCCACTTTAACTCTGAGTCTCAGTTTCCTCATCTATAAAACAGATTTACAGCATCTTATCTTACTTTACAAAAGTAGTTTATTTTTAAGTGAACTGTCTTAATTCACTCAACAAATCTTTAAGGGTCTAGAAACTGAGCACTACATGCAGCCCTGGGGGTATGGTAGTGAATGAGAACACTGGGTCCCTTATCAATGTTTGTAATCATTATCCTTACAAATATGTGGTTTTATAATCATTACCCTTACAAATTTATAGAGATGATATCTCCATCTCCTAATGTCATTGTATTGAATTCCTCACATCGTCATTGCCAAAATTAGTAATATTAATACCTAGTATTTACTGAACACTTATTATATATGCTATATAGAAGATATATAGAAAATGCTTTGCTAATTAATCCTTACAACCACCCTTTGTGACAGGAAAATCATCCCTCTGCGCAGATACATTCACATTCAGATTTTGCTGGTGATGGAAGGGAACACTTTGGAAGAATTGTAACAGTAAGTAATATTTCCAAATAATAAAGAAAGAAGAAATTAAACCTTAACTCCAAATCTCCTCTCTTCTGGCCCAGGGCTTTCTGCAGAAAAATATCCAACAGCTCTTCTGTACAACTCAATGCTTCCTTCTTCCCTAGTATTTAATAAGACTTAACTGAAATAAACTAAGTGTATGGAAGTTACAGCAGGTGTGAAAAATTTCTTGAAAAAGATAAAAATTATTCTTTTCCTTGGACCCTCAAATTTTATCACTGATGCTAGGTTTCTTTTTAATTTGTTGATATTACTACTGTATTTGTTTTCTCCTGAAATAATGGTTTATCTTTTTAACTATGCACTAGGATTTGGTAGTTTTCAAACTTTTGCCATTGCTGTAATGAAACCTCTCTCAAAATCAGAAATAAATTAAAAGAGACAAGAGCTGGGAGTTCTCCCTCCTGTACTTCTTCTCCCATCCCCAAAAAGTTCTTGAGGAAATCAGCTAATTCCCAAGGACTCCGGTACAAAATCTGAGAAGTACTCATTATAGAGCAAAATGCCAAGTTTGTATTTACAAAGTTATGGTAAAGTAGCTAAATATAAAAAGCCTGGAACAATGTTTGTTTCAAATGGAATAAAAGACCAAGCTGGATTAAAAACTGATATTTTAGTTGGGATATTTTGTGAATAACTATACTTAAATAACTACTATCCAATCCAGAATGATCATAACAAAGTTACTTATAACTCTACTTTTACTTGTGGCTTTAATTTTTCTCTTTAATTTTCCAATATTTATATTTATTGATTTAAGGGTAAAGCTACTCACTGAAATGCACTAAGTTGTGCAACCTTAGACATATCACTCCATCTGTCTGAATTCTCATCTCATTTTCAAAATGACAAAATTAGATGAGACGATTCTTAATAAGAACAAAATGAAAGTTGTTATACAGTGATGACTTATAGGAATTGTCATTTAATCCTCACAGTGATATTACTCTATTATTATCACTTTACAGGTAAGGAAACAGACTTAAAGAGGTCACACTATTTCAAAAACTGACTCCAGAGACCTAAGAAAAAACTTCAGCTTAACCAAACTTCAAACAGGCAGAACTTCCTGACTCTAGGCCCTGACCTCCTTTTCTTAGAGTATTTTCTTTAGAACACTTATCATTATAAATATTTTGCTCCTTTGGGTCTTCCTCAAGGATCCGGCAGCCATCCTTTTGAAATGTAGTCATCAAGGAAAACAGTACCCTTATCTGTCAGTCTCTAAAAGAAGGTAAAAGCCTAACTTCAAATGAGCAGTTAGCAAACACAGAGGGCCTAATAAGAGAAACACACTGCAAATTCAGGAAACAACAATGTGCTAGACACGTCTCAATGATCAACCTCTTCCCAACATTCCCCAGTACTTGTCTACTAGTTCATCCCAGCCCTTAAAAATCCTCCTGCCTTTTGTGTCAGGAAGTTGAGTTCAGACTGAGTTCTGGCCTCTTCCTCCTATTACAACAGTCCTGAATAGCCTTCTTTGCCTGTTTAACTTTACCCAGTACAATTTTTGCTTTGATATGCCTCACTCTCCGACTTTCACATCTAAAACGACAGGATACATCAAAATATGAAGAGCTTTGGGTAATTAAAATAATCATTTTCTTGGATTTTAAATTAAATAATGTTGAAATGGGCTATCATAAATTCAAATACTAAAAAATTCTAATCCCTTTCATTCTCTCTTAAACAATACCAACTTGTATGATGTTCTAAGTATTTAAAATTGTTATTTACCTTTGGTTTTATTAAAATTATTTTCATATATTCAAAATATCCACATGCAAAATATTTAAAATAAGATATTAGCAAATTAATTAATCTACACCTAATCAACCACCAAATCCTAGTTTATATTCTTACGTCTCTCTTAAACTGACCATTTCTCTCCACCCACATTCTTGTTGTCTTAATTAAGGCATCCACCATCTCCCTCCTGAGTTTCTGATTGTTCTTCCTATGGTGCCCCTTCCTAAAAAATCTTCACACTATCTTCTACACTGCTACAAAAATCTCATTAAATCACCGCCGCCACCCAACACCCACCTAAAACACCCAGAGCCTACGAGATAATGCCCAAACTCCTTATTCCAGTTTATAGGTCCTTTCTCCTTATAACTACCTCAATTTATATACCTGGCATCTTAAACTATTTGCTGAACTCTTGAGCATCATACCTACATGATTTCGCTTTTGCAGTTCCTTCTATCACAAAACCTTTCCCCTTTGATTACCTGGCAAACACTGCTCAAAAGTCACTTCAAAGTGAAACCCTCTTTTACAACCTCACCCACATGCCCAGAGATCGTTTGCTGCTAAAACCTCTTTAAAAAGCTATAACACTTGGTTCAAACCTCTCAGTAATTATGTTGATATATAGGTACACGTCTATCTTAATTTTTAAATACCAAATGCCTAACAGAGTGCCAGCACACAGGAGATACTCAATAAATGTTTATGGAAAAACTACTAGTTTTCTGACTTCTTAATAACCCATGTAAGAGGAAACAAACTATAATTTGTCCTCTACCTTGGCCAAAATCAAATTTAGCATTTGAAATGATGCTAAATAAATATGAAAATCTCAATAGTTACAATATTTAGAACATAATGAAAATATAAATATTAACAACTACATTCATACATTTATCTCATGTTTAATTTTCAAAGACCAATAATATTTTCACTTGCTGCCCCCTGCTGGAGTTTTGTGGAAAAGTATAATTAAAAGTTGCCAAACTTTTAAAAACAGAATGTATATTTCTATTTAGACCACATGTGTGAAAATACTACCATTGGACTTGGGTGATTCAAGCATTTTATTAAAAAAAGAAGACAGTATGAACCATATTCCATCTTTAGAACAATTTGCTTTGTAATTTCTGATACTTCCTAAATAGCTCAAGTGAACTAGTGAGGAGGAACAGTTAAGTTGTGTCCTGTAAGAGTATATCTCTTAGTAAAATCGGGGCGGGGGTGGGGTACTTTTTTGGAAAGAGAAAAGACAGATCGGATGCCATTTCAGAGTGCATGACATTGTACATAGGTAGGAGAAAAATTTTCTAATGTGATTAACATGATGGAAGCCAAGTATGTGAAGATTTTCAACCCTACCAACTTATAGAGGTCAAGTAAGAACTGAAAAATAATCAGAAGAAATACAATCACTACATCACTAGTGAACAAATTTGCAATTTACCTTATTCTACTTAAAGGGGGGAGATAAATTGGTAAATAAGCATAAATCCAGGATTGAAGAAAGAAGTTTGTTGGGGCACAAAAGTAGAAGTGGCCAGTAAGGTTAGAGACAGGTATCAGAAAACATTTAATTGAGGAAATATATACAAATATGCTGAGGAAGATGGAATCACAAAATGGAACTATTCCCTAATGGTATGTTCTTGGTTACTTCTAAAGTCAAGTGTAAACCTGGGAACTCAAGGAAAACCACATTTTCTCTAAGAAGGAAAGAACAGAATCAAACCATTTTTTAATTAAATATTTTAGGAGGAAAAGAAACCTGGCCTAGATCCCAGAAATACAAAGAGGGTACTCTCAGTGTATCAAAGGGATGGCCACTGAGAATATATGACACAATCCTTACCGATTCATGGATTACAGTAAAACTGATATTTCAAAACATCTGTTTTACCAAATTATCTCATTATAATCCAAATCAGTCATATCATAACTGATGTGCCACATCTATTCTTCCTCCCTTCCAATCAATCTCCACAGAGAAACAGAATGGTGTTTTCAAAAAGAAAATCTTATCACAGCATCGCACCACTTAAAATTCTTCTCTGCTTCCTATGGGTATTAGGATAAGGCCAAAAATCTTTTACAGAGCTACAGGACTTTGCATGACTTCCCTACCAACCTCGCCAGGTCATTTTCCCACCAGCTGTGGCCTTTCACTGAAATTATCTTCACATAAGTAACTCAGCTCTAAGTCAATTAAGCCATCCCTTACCTCCTAAACTACATCAGGTCTTATTTCAAACTCAGTCATTACTACATATTAATATCTTTCTTTTACAGGACTTATAGCTGCAGTTTTATATTCATTTTTATAATGTTATATCTTTCCTACCAGTAAATTCTAAATGCCATGAAAACAGGGACCATTTCTGTTTTGGCTAATTATGTGTATCCAGGATCTAGTAGAGGGTGTGTGATATAGTATTATAATATTTGTTGAATGAATGGAACAGTGAAAAATACAGTATATCAATAGACTATTCAAGTGTATACTTTTTATTAAAGGAAAAGTGGCTTAACAAAAAGTTTGGAAAAGGCCCTAACATATCACAGTACCGACAAAAGTCCACAGTAGGATCACTAGTAGAATTTTTTTAATCACCTGTTACTTACATATATATTTCCTCAAGGCTATTCGATAAATCTGCACGTTCTTGTCCTTTAAGCCAAGGAGCACTAAGATTAAATAAAACACAAGAAAGATTATTTGAGGATTCTATTTATATCTTAAACAGAAATTACTGATTAAACCACAAGTCAGTTTTATTTAACTTTTAAAAATCATCTATTTTCATTAAAATGTTATTTTATATTGCTTAAATCTATACAGTTCGAAAATGCTTCCACTGGCATTAACTCATTTAGTTCTCCCAGAAAGCCAGAATGAAGCCAACACCAATATTATTCAATTAAAATATGGTTTAAAAAAATAACAGTGAGTTCATAGGATATTATAAAACCATACAGGTTTACATAAGTGGCAGAACAGTTTCCAGAATCTAAATTTCCAGATTTAAAGTATTTGCCACACTATCAGAAAGTACCAATTTTTTCTAACTGGTATCTCAAAACAACTCTAACAAATAAGCTAGTTGCCACATGATTGTAAAAACAATATTAACTTTTTCTGAAAATGGCATTTATGTTTACAAGCATTCTATAATTACATCTTCAATAAATAAAAAATTAAAATTACGGAAAATTTTATTGCTATGGTTTTAAAACACTCATACTAAAAATCCACTGGTAGGTAAAAATATTAGCAATTGAGATTCCATGGAATTCTGTTTACACAGATTTATACAACTCAGGAGGTCAAGTAAACAAGGTTGATAAAAGGTTACTTCCAAACATATCAGGACTCATTAATATTAAGCGTTGGTGGCTGAGAAAATGGCTCCTCAACCATAATGGGCAGGAAGAAATACCAGAAACACCATGGGTAATTCCTGGAAAGCAGGCAGTCTTACGCAGAGGCATGTCAAGAAACTGTGGCTATACCTATAGCAGAACCAGGTTAGGAGAAACTCTACAGGCCAGGGTTTCTAGATTACTAAATTGTCTAAAGAGGATGATTTTTTTCTCTGTCTCAAGACAATTCTGTAGCTATTTTACTCGATGAACCATGTGATTCTCTTTCATACTAAGTGATATACTTCAGTGTGTTTTTATATAATTTATTTAAATGCCCTATACCGAGCCCAAAAGGGATTAATTTCTAAATACATCTTTATAAGAAAGGTATTTTATCGCAACACAATGCACAGTATAAACAACCTTTGAAAAGCATGATCTTTTTATAAAAATATAAATGTAGAGATAGAACTTACTTCAGTTGATAAATAGGTGGAGCTGTACCTGGGTATTCATTTGGTAGCATCACCTACAAAGCAGTTTAAAAACAAACTGGTTTATAATTGATGGCTCCAAATAACAATAGTTATAAAACTAGTCACTGGATAAATTTCTAACTTGCAAAACCAATAAACAAAATCATTATTTTGTTAAATCTCAAGAGAAAATCCCCTCCTATTTATACTTCTACCTTAAATATGTTGTTGATGATGCCAATTTTTTAAGAAGGGCTTATTATTTGCAGAGAAAGTATAAAAGCAATGAAGTTAGGCAATAAGGGTGGAAAGGAAAAAGATTTTAAAAAAAGAAAAACTGAACAGCAGCATTATACCTTAACCCTAAATAAATACAGTGGCATTTTAACATGTTCCAGGGATTTTTCTGAAAAAAATACTAAGAAAAAAATCATATTAAATACTGTTAAATCATCATCAGCTAACACTTAGCAAACCATACAGATTACTTTTCAAAACAGTATTATTATAAAAACAAATACTGATGAAAACACAATTTAGCATCTCTTACGTTACAAGTATAGGTGGTAGTCATTAAAGAATAAGCATTAAAACAGCCATAGTGGTCTTTTTATTTTTTTTAATCCTAACCACAACTGACTCCTAGTTAATAAGAAATGAGTGTATACGCTATGAACATCTAAATTACTATCTATTCTTCCTCTTAAATGTTAGTTATTTTCCCAGGCTTAGACCCTCTCTTTTTAAATGGACAGGATAAAGGATGCGAAACTCGAGTCTGTCAATGGTACATTAAGAACACTTAAATGATTAAAATAAATGGTATAGGAAAGATTGAGACTATACTTTAAAGCATGACTTGAGTGTGGGCTGAGATTTAATTACCCATTTGTTTAGGTAATCAATCGTTGATAACAGCCAATAAAAAAGACAATTTAGAAAAAATCATGCAAGAAAGTCATTAGAGAAATACAATAGTCAATCATACAGGAGAAAATAATACCTGCAAGCAAAGTGTCCACTTGGGGTCATCTATATCGTCGCTAATTCTAATACAAAATATTTTGGCACAGTCATCAATGACACACCATTCCTCACCATATATAGCTGCCATTGCTTCAATTTCCTCATTCTGGAAGTTGATGGGGAGAAAAAGTCAGTGAATGTGCATATCCTAAAAACTTTAGTTTTCCTAACTCCTTTATAAGGTAATTACTTTTAACATTACTAGCCTTGAAGAAGGACCCCTGAATGAACACTGCCAAACTTTCTTAGCAGCAGGTCTACTCTGAGTGGTTGCCATACACTACTATGACTGGAACCAGCCTCGCTAAACACACTGTGCTTTTGGCCACTGCTGAGCCAAAATATGTATGCACTCCCATAACCTGTAGAGATTCACAAATGAATGGATAAAGTAACTTCTCTGCTCCACCTTCTCATTTTTAACAAGTAATCCCCACCCTCACTCTCTAGCAGCGTTGCTCTTTACTAGCCATATATTCCTACTGGGTATCTCCTTCCGTTGTTTTTGTTTTGGATTTGGGCACAAGGCTGAGTGGGGTTTTTTTGTTGTTGTTTTGGTAATAAAAACATTTCAAAATTATTCTTTTGGAGTAAGGAAAAAAAAATAACTGGAGCTAAAGGTGAGACAGGAAGTAAAGCATGCATTCAACTTTTGTACCAGCTCATTTTGTCCTCACAGCCCAGTAGGAAAAGCTTTAAAGGCACCCACGTGAGCCAAGCACAGGGAGGGGAAAGCCCAATTCCACAAGAACCGTGGGCCTTCAGGGAACTGGAGGGTCTGTCAAAGTACCGCCCGTTTTTCAAAGGCAAAAACCGAGGTTAAGTGACTTGTCCAAAGTAATCCGGAGGCGACAGGGCAGGGGACAGAACCCGGGTTTCTGGCTCTGGCCTGAAAATGCTCAATCACGTGCTGATGGTTTGACGAAGACACCCTCTGGGGCAGGCCCAGCCCGCCGACGCCCGGGACCCGCCGGCCTGAAAGTGCTCAGCCGAGAACAAGCACCAAGAAAATGGTACGCGACGGAACAAACGGCGCGGCGAGCGGCACAGGCGGTGCAGGCGGGACCAGGATCGGACCCGGGCGGAAGGCCCCTCGGCGGAGGAGGCCGGGCGGTGAGACGAGGCCGAGCCAAGCCTAGAGGCCGGCGCCTCGCCGGGGCCTCACCTGCCTCTGGTCGCTCCCAGCGTCCCCCTCAGCCATGTGGCCCCGGGAGCGGCCCGACTGCCGCCACCAGCCTAGGTCCGGAGCTCGGGGGTGGGGCGGGGGCTGCGACGGCGAGCGAGGCGCAGGCTGTGGCTCTGTCCGACCCGGAACCGCAACCCGGGCCGTGCCGCGCAGTCCGCATCTGCTTCCGGGTTGCAGGCCAGGTGGTGAGAGGGGTTCCCAGCAGCTGCGGCTCCCGGCCGTGGTCTGGCGCGCGTCTTACTCCTCCCCTTAGTGGGGCCCGGGGGAAGCTGTCCTGCTTGAGGGGCGGCCTACACTTTCTTGGCTCCTCCTAAAAGCTCGGGGGAGCGGGGAGCTCCTGCTTGCCCACCGGCGCTTCCGCACCATCAGAACTCCCCAGGAGACGCTGGGGAGTCGGATTAACCGCCGCCTCCCAGGAAGGGATCGGACCTCAATCCACAGCCCCAAACACATTTACACTTCAGGACGGGAGGTTTTTTGTTTTTTGTTTTGGGGAGGGGAGGGGGAGGTTACGTGTTTTAAGATATTCTGTCTGATTCGAGCAAGAATGGGCTTGACTTACCAAAATCTGGAGAGCAAAAGTGGGCTGGTGGCAATTTTGAAAGCGAAGGAGAAAAACTTACCCACCACTTACTGTTTTATTGTGACAGTTTTCTTCGGTGTTCTTGGACATTTTGTCGGGAAGCAACTTCCTACGGGACTCTAATTATGCCAGTCGACATAGGATCATGGTGTTATCCAAAAAAATTGAGTTAGTTTGTATCATATCTCTTCCGTGCCCATGGGTGCATTCCAATACATTGGTTATGAATTATATTGGTCATCTTATTAGAGACACCTTAGTCAAGCCACTAATTCTCTTACTTGGGAGGTATTCTATCCCCTCTTGTCTCACTTTCTTCACACACATATGCAAAGAAAACTCAAAATAGTGCATTATTTCTCCCCGTCTTCCTTAATCATATGCATGTTTTAATTTTTCTTTATTCTGAGTCAAGGATGCACTGCATAAGTACCTGTAAAGAATTCTGACCGACTTACTTGGAGGGATCCAATATGAGTTTGTGAGATTATTAATTCAACAGACATTTATTAGGATCTTATTGTGCTAAGCTTTGGAGATACAGAACCATATGTCATGTATTGCCTTTAAGGAGCTAAGATGTGGGGAACAAAAGTAAATCAGCATTCACATGGACTAGAATCATGTCCTCATACTGTGTTAGTAGCACAATGAAGTCCCATCCATCCAAATTTTATTGGGCATCTTGTTCCAAAGAAAGCTTGAGTTATTAAAGAACAGGTAGAGAGGAGGTTAGCTAATTGAAGAAGGGGAGAGACTTTGTTCCAGCAGAGAAAAAATATTGGCAGAAAACTGTGGCTTATTTAAGGAACTTCCTGCAGTTCATTGCTTCTGACATTACAGCTGTTAACTTCCTCTCTTCACATGGTTTGCATAGACGCTTTATGATTGTCTCCATAAATCTGCACATGTGCATTCATTTTGGTTTCAAGAGAGGATTTGGAGGGTTTTAGTCCTTTGTGATGTCAGTTATATCCCCTACCTCCAGTTAATTGGTTTGGACAGTGTATTTACTTCTGTCATCTTGAGCAAAAACAGTTTCAAGCCCTAACCAAGCTTCCAACCAAGTTGGGTCCCAGGGTCCACGGTGCAGTCATTCCATTATGGTATTTCTTTTATAGGTCAAGAATTTGCCTGTAAGTGCTGAGGGGTTTCCTCCACAGTTAATCTCCAAGTTGGCTGGAACCTTTTTTAGTTATGTTAATCATACCTAGCTATCCATCCATTGTTCAAGAACTTTCCTTCCTTCATTCCAACCTATCACTGGTTTCTTTATATCTCTTACACCTTCTATTGCATAAAATAGTGGTTTTTCACACTTAAAAAGCAACAGAATGCTTCTTCAGTGAAAGCTGATATAAAACAGATTAGGATGTTTTAGCTAAAATGCAGTGATGAGCCTTAAATCCCAACTACTCAGCTCCCCTTCCTCCCGGTGGCCTTTCAAAGACTAAATTCAAATTTGAAAACTACCACATTAAAATGTAACAGAAAACAATGCAGAGCAAAACTTAACCATCTAAACAAAGCACAATATATCCAATTTATTACACATAGCATCTCTTACCACATATATTAGAGAACAAAATTCAACCAAGTAAATTTGAAGGTCTAACTGCTTTATTAAGTGATTCATTAATTGAACAGCATCCCATCTAACAACTAGAAGCATTCTCCAAAGGGTCGTACAAAATGGAAGGTTTTTATAGGCAGAAAGAGGGTGGGACTAAGAAGTTAGGAGTGGATTATTTCAGGCAAGGATACTTCCTTTGGGGAAAGAAAAGGGATCTTATCAGGCAAATTACCTCACTAGTGTCCGTTAGAAAAATTCCAGACTGATTGGTTTAAAATTCCACTTGCGAGAGAGGCTGAAACTGCATTTAAGTTATATATTAAGTTTTGGTTTGGTGACATGGCCTAGCAAAAGTGACCCCATTTTTGTTCTGTGCTGGCTGGAAAATTACTGCTTGGCTATGCCAATGGGAACATAGGCTGTCACCCATAGGAACATAACATTCTAACAATAAGCTTTCTGCTTCTGTACCCCCACTTGCACACCCGACCTGTGGGTCGATAGGTAGTGAATAGAAGAAAAATAGACCTTTGTGTTTAGACAGAATGAAGAATGGGATTTGGGGCTTAAAAATCCTGTACCTCTACATTTTGGGGCTGCTTAATTTGGGGTCTGCGTGCCCCTGGCTGAGTAAAGAGTGTGTTCCCTATAACTCACTGAGTTCTGGTGGTCCGTGTGTCTTTCGGGGGCTGGCGGCTACAACAGTTCCATTGTTATTTTAAACATAGCAACCAAGTCTACCTTACTTTCTGCAGATGACACCAATGATTTTTTATTAATTCACATTTCCTCTAGCTAGAGCCTTTTTTTCTTTGAGCTCAGATTCTAAACAGAAATTAGTGTAGGGAAGAGGCAAGGGAACTAAAATGTCAAATCAAGCTATATTCAGAGACTGCAATATGCTGCTCAGCCCTACAGCCAGACCATAAGGAAACCTGCAGAACAAAGGAAGATTTCTGTTAAGGTTGCTAATAAACTATTTCCCTGCACCCTGAAGGGAAAACAAGAAAACTGAGTCTTTAAGTGGCCAAGTGGCTGCTGCACAAAATCATTCATTCCCTGTGGCTAAAACCATGGGAACCTATGGATCAAGGCTGAGATTTCACACTACATATTCTTACCGCTTTGCACTATGTACTATTATCCTTTCTCGCTGTTTGCTCATATCATCAAAGGAAAATGAGTAAACAAAATCTTCAAACTATAATTCACAGAAACTAAAGAATAATACATAAACTGAATTCCCTCAACACTCAGGGTTCCTCTCAGTGTCTTTACTCTGTCTCCTTCACTGTCCCCATCTCTCTCTATTGTCTCTGTCCTTCTGAGTCTCTCTTAGGCTCGCTTGCTCTCTGCCTCTGAGAGGAGACCATGTTCTGTCTATGGAGCATTACCCTTTCTCTAATAAACTTTCCTTTTGACTAACTGGCAGTTGTTTGAAGTATTTCTTATGCTCAGCCAAGAACCCTTTTCTCTCTCAGTGAAGGGCTTGAGTTCCCCCACTTGGGGGAATTTGCTCTGCCCTGAGTCAAAATAACTCTGCCAAAGGGAACAGAACAAACCCTCCCTGTTTCTCTGACTACTTAAGCATGTAGCCAATACAGAGAACTCCAAATAAGACAAAAAACTCAGATATGCAAGAGTACTTTGGAAAGAAGGAAAGAAGTAATTGCTAAAGTAAGAAGGTAGTAAACAACCTACATTTTGCAGACGGTATTGGAAGAAAGTAAGACTTCAGGCAATTCAGTTGAAAAAAGACTTTATGAACTTGGAGTAGTTGCCTAAGCAGAGGCTGACAGTGGTCTGCAAATAGAAACATAGACTTGGGTACTCGAGGGGTCCCTAAGCCAAACTGCTTATTTCCACATTCATTTACCCAAAGAGTTCCTAGATGTCTACCTGAAAATCACTATGTTCAAAACCGAACTCAACATATTCTCCCTAAACCTGATCATCTTCCCATCTTTCTCATTTCAGAAATTGGCAGCCCTTGCACTCCTGCATCAATAATTGCCCAGGCTTGAAACTTGAGACACATACTATGTCTGTTGTGGTTCGATCAAATCTAAGACCCACAGAGCCAATTGAGATGAATTGTGAGCCTTTATTAGCAGGCCAGTGACTGACTCTCTACCAGGCAGGGTCAGAGGAGATCAACCCTAAGCTCCCAAAAGAGGCAGTTTATAAAGCCCAGAACCACACCCTGGTTAACAAGTAAGAAGATTATCACACCCTGGTTAACATCAAAACAAGGAAGCAGATTACAAAATCAGAAGTTGGTTGTTGGCATATCTTTGAGCAGATTACCACACCCTGGTTGACAGAATCAGAGTAAATCCTTAATGCCAGCTTACTGGAAAATTTTCCACCCTTAACATGCTCCTCTTTTTCACTCCCTCCATACCCATACAGCAAGTTCTGATGATTCTGATTCCTTGTGTCAACATAAGAAATGTCCAAACCTGTAGAGAATTTTTATAAGACTTTATTTGAGCCAAACTAATGGCATTGCTGGGAAGCAAAATCTCAAATGTTCTGGGAACTGACAGTCTTACAGTTTCTTTTATACATTTGGAATTAAGGAAGGAACAACAGGAAGATTATATGAAGATGGGAGAAAGGAAGGCACAGGGTAGTTAATAAGATTATGTATTCTCTTAAGGGTGGTTAACATTTGAGGGGTCTAGAAAAGAGAATTACTTCCTGGCATTTCCAAGGTGTGTTAACCTAGACGCATAAGAACAATGGACAGAGTTTGTTTAAAAACGCTTTACCAAAGAAATTATAGGCCTGGGACATCACTACCCAGCATAAACAGTTCAGTTAGAAATTTATAATCTGATCACTGTGTGAGATTACTTTCAGTTAGATTTATTATAGAACCCTCACTTAATATGCCTATATTCCTCGTATCTTCCTTCATAGTCTTTCTGATTCCATCTGAGACTTCTTCAACTTATTCTCCCATTGGGGAGGAAATTTTCTCTTCTACCCTTTTAAGTTCTTCTGGCTAGTCTAAGAATTAAATTGACAAGAGACAGATTAACAGGAGAAACAAAACTTTAATTTTTTATGTATGGGGCTCTACAAGGACATGAGGCCCACAGGCAGTCAAGCAATTGAGGCTTATATGTCATTCTAAGAAGGAAAGTGTAGTGGTTTGGGACATCAAAGGAAAGGAAGACAATCACATGGAAATAGAAAATCAAGTGTTTGCTAAAAAATGTTTGCTATACCATACAGAGATAATGGGACACAGAGAGGACTTTGATCTCCAAGCCCTGCCCACATCTAGCCAATATTCTTTGTAGATATCTCTGGTGATAGTGCTCTTCCAGGACCAGGCCCTTTATCTAAATTCTTTTAGGTGCTTAAAGGGAAGGTAAAGCCTCTTCCTACAATCTTTTGTTTTTTTTTTTTTTTTTGGAAAAAAAAAGTCAGCTAAAATAATTATTAAGAGACACAGTTTGGGGTGGTGAAATCCCACTCGCTACACCCCTCACCTCTGCCAGAGTAAACATTCAAAATGTACAAGTCTGGTTGTGTCTTTTCTTCTTAAAATTCTTTACTTGCTCCTGAATGCTTAAACACTGTAATACACAAGTGTTTTATGTCCCTGCCACCTTTCTAATTTTATTTCCTGCCGTTTCAGCCAAATGAGCCTACTTTATTTTACTTAAGCTTTCTTTCTGATGAAAGAATTTCATGGCTTTAGGAAAAAAGTATGAAGACTACTATTTAAACAATAGACAGTGTATAGGGAATTGAGTTAAAATATACAAAGAGGCCAGTGACTAGAGTGAAGGAAAAGAACAGAGATGTTCGATAATAGATGGACAGCTACATGGTATTAGGATAAAAACTGCAGAAGTCTTCTGGTGACCTAGAGGAGATGCATGTGGCCAGATCCCACAGAACTCATGTAGGAGAAAAATATGATATCTGGCTGCACCAGAATTTCTAAGAAGGATGGACTTTATTATAGATAGTTGGAAAGGGGGTCTTGAAACTTTTTTTTCTTAAGATTAAGGAACATAAACTGTCTAAACCAGGTGTCCCCAACCCCTGGGCTGTGGACCAGTACCAGTCCATGGCCTGTTAGGGACAGGGCTGCACAGCAGGAGGTGAGCGGCAGGCAAGGGAGCAAAGCTTCATCTGTACTTTCAGCCACTCCCCAGTGCTAGCTAGCATCACTGCCTCAGCTCCACCTCAGATCATTAGGCATTAGATTCTCATAGGAGCACTGATCCCTGGTACCAAAAAGGTTGGCGACAGCTGGTCTAAACCAGATCATTAGAGGGGAAACAGAGATAAAATTAGATCATAAAGGTCCAAAGGTCTCTCTTGTTACCTAAAATGAATGTGTATGTGTGTATAGAAAGATCATTAAGGAATGTGCAAGCATGACAAGAGGGAGTCAACAGCTGTGCTGTTAGAGGCAAGGGTGATGAGTTATTTGAATGGAAAAAACCTAACATGGAAGTGTATACATCTTCTGACTGCAACAGAGAGTTCTCCGTAAACCTACTTTGATTGTTTAAAAAGGGCTCTTCCAAATATTCTCTAGGACTTTGCTACTACTCAAAGCGGGGTCTGTGAGCCAACGGCATCATATTATTGAGAGCTTGCTAGAAGTACAGAAATTTAGGCCTCACCCTAGACCTACTAAATCTGCATTTTAATAAGATTGCTGGATGATTTGTATGCACATTAAATTTTGAGAATCTTGTAGATGACCATGAGTGCCTCTCAGATCTTAGAGAACAGAGACAGGACAATAATTACTAAGGCCTCCTGCAACTGTGCTCTGAAATCTGTTATTCCATTTGCACCAACATTATGCTTCCCATGGGCTGCTGTCAGCCAGGAGCATGGCTGTGTTACTCAAATAGGCCATTCCTGGAAGACAAAACACTCCTCAATGTGGGACTTGGGCTCCAGGGATCCCTGAAGGCCTTGCTGAACTTTCCTTAGAACAATTTTTCTCAACCCTTTCTTCCCTCTCTTCATTCATTCAGGGTTACAGCATTAGACCAATAACTCTCTGAGGATCCTGCACGTTCCCTATCCATTTTCTGTCACAGGTGTTTGTCCCCAAAATTTCTTGCACATGTGACCTCATCTTGGCATGCACCTCTCCAGAACCCAGACCAGCTTTAGGATACAGGTGAATTTTGCCCACACAGTATAGACTTGTAGTAATATTATCTGTTTCTGTAGTAATATTTTCCTTAGGGAAATGTCCTTAAAATATTTAAGAAACAAAACACAAACAAACTATCTATTCACACTATTAATAATGAGTCTTTCCCTTGTTCTCTGTGTTTATCTTATGTTCCCAGTTAAAGAAACCTAATGTAGCAGACTACAGGCCAATGAATGCTGAGACTCTAAGTTCTCTTTGGGCAATTTATTTGTGCTCTGGCCAACCGTTTGACCAGTTATGGGCAAGAAAAGTGATAGAGGTACAAAGGAAGATTAAAATTCTGGACAATAAACTATAAGTTTAATTGCTAAACTGTCGAAAATAGTCAAGGAAACAGAATAAAGTTTAACAAGCCATTGGGGAATGGAGGAAATCTTTGAATATTTTAATGTCACCATAAATAACATGCAGCCTGGAAAGATTAGCTAGCAATTTAAAAACAATAGCCAGAAAAAAATAATGGTGCCAGGCATTTCCTGACTTCAGGAGATTTGAAGGGAATGGAAGGGTAATATTTAATGTATAATGCCAGAGCTCACCTACAGTGGACTTGTGTAATAAGAACGTGTTACAGCACCAATCCAGTCAGAATTCCCATTTCAGAAATAGGAACCCCCATCTGCTGGCAAGGTATGCAACCATTTCAATGACCTCTGTGGTAGTGTTTGATTTCCCAGTAACAATGTCCAAATGTGTATCTCTCAGAGTATAAAGTGGTCAAGGGGAGAAGGTGTTCTGTGGTCAATCCAGTTTACCATTACTGTGCTAAACACACTTCATCTGGTCATTTTATGTTGAAATTTTCAGAGCCCTTAATATTCAAATGTGCCATTGAAATCTCCAAGAGAAGACCATAGTATGCAGCTTTTCAAAAAGTGTCTGACTAAGGAATCTTCTCCCTTCCTCCCACTTCCCTAAAATTTTGGAGCAGTATAATTTCTAGAACACTCTTTGTAAGCATTACTCTATTTAGTATTGTTATACCTCATGTTCCCCTGGTGGGTAAGGCAGCCGATTCAAGGTCACTATTACAACGATTACTGGTCCAATATGAAGAAGGACCTAGGTCCCCACTTGCCAAAAATATTAACTCTGATTCTTTTTTTTTATTTCAGAGAAGCCTCTTCCTAAATTAATATACTTCTAGAAGAGATAGTACCAGTTTTATTCTTAAAACCTTAGGAAGAACTGACTTCTAGCCAACAGCGAACAGGATCCTGGATGGGAATGGGAGAGGGATAAGCCTTCTCAGTATTATGCACACTTACACTGTCTTAGAGCAAGTATCTTCCACACTCTATTCCTTACCTCTTTACATAACACCTCAAATTATTTTTGTTCTAAAAGCTTTCCTTGATTAAAAGTAGAAATGAGAATGGGATTAGCTCCGCCTTTACACCCAAAAGCAGCGGTCGGAGTGAGATGATGTATGTAAAATCAAAAAAATTGTTAGAAAAAAATAAAGTTATTTGCTTTTCCTGCTTGTTCCTCTCCTGATCTTAAAATGGCTGTCATTACTTTTCAGTTCTCAGCACAGTGACACCTCTTCATCAGAGACTTCCCTGACCATCCTAACTAAAGCATTTTTTCCCTCTCCTTCTTGTCGATGCATATTAATCAAAGACCATCAACAAACACACGTAATCCAACAAACAGTGGGCACATTGATGTTCCTGGCAGCAAGTGAGACTGCACATTGCACACCTTGGCAGAACACGGAACATCTTGGTAAGAAAGGTTTAGGAGGGGCTTGTTAAGGGTTTGGGCTTGTGGTCAAGAAAGTCAGGTTTACTCTGGATTGGGAGCTGTCCGTAAATGGAAGTAATTCTATGATTGCATATCTTAATGAATTTTATCTTGGAGGCAGAAGGAACAGAGTTGGGCTAAAGCTGCAGTTCATAAAGCAGCAGCATTCACTCACGTTAGTTAGGAGAAGGGGATATACGACCATTTTCGTGTTTTGCACAGTGTACTTGGTTTTGTCTGTGCTCAGACATGATTACAGAATAGTCATTTTTTTCCTCAATCATGGTCACAGGGTGACCTTATCTCATGTTGGCGTTCCATGAAATTGTTATGTTTGACTACACTAGAGCTATAAGTGCCAGGCCAGCTCCCAGCAAACAGAAGAGATTTGTCCTCCCACTTCACCACATCATCTTGTGTAATTATCTTCACAGTATGAATCAGTATCCAATGATTATCTAACTTATATATTTTTAATTATTTCATCTGTCTAAACACACACGCACAGTGTCTCTCTCTCTCTTTCTTCCATGAAGTCTACTTATTATGTGTCTCCAACATCAAAGCAGCCCCAGCACATGGTAGATACTTGATAAATATTAGTTGAATGGACGTGTTATTAGGTGCTTGGAGAAAGGGCTCATCTGAAGGCGGGAGAGACGTTCATGAAGAGAAGAGAGGAAGTGCTGAAGTATATGCCTGATGCTGCGGCCATTTCAAATTATCTCTGGGGTTGCCATGCCATCCTGTGATAGGATATTTGATCTAGGAGGCCAGGGAACTACTAACCCTAGAATGAATGGCCTTTTGAATTCTAACAAAAGGGTCCTATGAGACTATGAAATGTTAAAATCTGATTTCTTCTGTTCATATACAAAAGATAATCTAGTTCTTGCCAATTTGAATTATTTTTACCCTCAGAAGATAGACCCTGAAAAACAAGGTCTTTTAATCACCTTCATATAATGGTTATCATAAAGCATCTTCTCAGAGCTTTTGTTTTAATGTCCAGGCCTAAGATTCCCCTACATGTGAAAATAATGTTAATAAATATATATAACTCTTTTCCTCTCATTAAAATACTATGGCATATTTGGAAATCATTCTGAAGCTTCTAAACAAAGCATTCCAACTAAATATGCTTTTAACTGCACTTTAAAATATTAGTGACCATTTTAGATAGTGTTCTTAAAAATATTCACTGAGCCATTTTCCCAAAGCTAGTAAAAATTTATATCTAGGATGCAATAATGATGACTTATGTTTATATTTACGATTCGTTTATTTTATTACCATCGTTTGTTTTTAGTACCTTGTGGTACTTTTCTTTAAAAGCTCCTGAAAAGTTACTAGTTTGGCTGAATTCATTTGGTTGAAATGTCAAATGCCAATTTTTGTGTTAAGTACAAGGCAATATGCAATGCATTTCCAAGAAGGTTAAAAAAGTATAAAGAAAAAGTTATAAACTCTGCCTTTTTTCAATGAGACCTATTTTCAACTATGTGTAACACACTGAATAATCCTAGTTTGCTGAAGAGATTCAAAATTGTTAGCTTTAGCCAAGTGCTGTTTAACACCATCTTGTGAGATTGATAGGGTATACATTTAAGCTGCAATAAGTATAGTTTCTTTGTGTATTTTGGAAGGGCACCAGAGCCAGGATGCTTAGGTACATATATTGACTTTACCAATGACTAGTTGTGTGACTTAACAGCTCTGTGCCTCAGTTTCTTGTATGTAAATGGGGATGATAATAATAGTATCTATTTCATAGGATTATTGTGAAAACAAAATGATCTAATCTATGTAAATGGCTTAGTATATTGCATGGCACACAGTAAACATTCAATAAATATTATTTTTATTATATTACATTTTAATATGTTGCTATTATATATAATTTTTGTATTTTATCATAGAGTCTACAGAGCTGTATAATTAATAACATTTTACAGTAAACATCTCCATAATGTTTCATACAGAAAACAGTATGGAGTTTCACTATCACTTAGTTAATAATTCTTACTGCTTGCTATGTAGAAGCTTCATAATGGTTACTGGAGATATGAATACTAGGATGATGTAGTTCCTACCACTGAGGAGTTTCCATCTAAAAACTCAGCAGCTGCTGTGTGACAGGGTCAAATGTATATGTGAAACCAATTATTTTTATCTTTCCCATCTCCTGTGATAATCACCTATGTTGGTCAACTGAAGTAATTCTTGCCACCAACTGTGTAGCTCTATTAGTTATGATCTTTGTACAATGCCAAGCAAATCTCTGTGCAAACTATTTATAAACCCATCTCTCTCTCCTTCTTACTACTGCTATTTTACAATTACCCACCACTTATTTCTAAGCACATCACCTAGTTTACAGGCATTTGAGGCTCAGCAAGATAGCATGGAAGTTAAGGGCATGGGCTTTAAAAGGAGACTATTTGATTTATATCTTGACTCATGTACTAGTTGTATGATGTTGGACAAATTATTTAGCTTCCCTAATTGTCTAAGTCTCTTTTTTATAAGTAAGTTTCCTTACTTATAAAATGGAGATGTTAAAGTCTATTTTGAGAATTGTTAAAAAATAATGGAATGCCTAGCACATTTCTTGGCATGTAGTAAGCTTTCAAGAAATGGTACCTAATGTTACTGAAAATACAGCTATAATACTATGTCCTTGGATGCATGATAAATAGAGTTTTGTTCCCACCATGCAGTAGGTCTCCAACAGAAAAAGGAAGAACAAAACTACTAAGAAAAAGAATAGAGTGGTTCAAACTACTTTATGGAGTATCTATAGCTATGGATAAAGACTAGAGTTATCATACATAAACCATTTTCAGAATTAAGCTAATAAAAAGGAAGAATTCTCTCTTAGGATACAATATGTGGACTTAAAACTTTCAGGATGAGGTTCTAAAATGGGCTACAGTAGTAACTTGTACCCCTTTGGTTGGAAAAATACCAATCGAATGACCTACAAAATGGTGCATTGGTAATTAAAATAGAACGAATGTGAATTAGTCAGTGTGTCAGTGTTTCAGTGGGAAACAAATGGTATAGTCTAAGGATTTAACTAAATAGAGACCAAAGAAGAGACAATTTACAGAAAAATGGGCACAATTAGGGACCCCACCAGGAATAGAAAAGCAGCCAGGGACTATTAACTGCAGGAAGCTGTTAAGACATCCAGGATTGAAGGAACAGTGTTTTTGCAAGATAGCAAGAGCTGGAACCATAAAACAAGGAGTGCCCAGCAGAGAAGCTGTGGCTGTAGGAAAATGTAGCCACTGCCAGAGGGTCAGAGGTAAAGAAGTGAAAGATACCTCAACCTCCTTCTCTTTCTGTTTACACTCTCCTGCTGGTACCTCTCATTCTCTGAACCCAGCTAGAAGGCAGAAGGCAAGGAAGCTCAGGTGATTCAATTTCCAGAGACCAGCCTTCCAGGATACAGAGTGGAGAAGGCCAGAGAATGGATTGAGAAGGCAAATGAATAGCCTAGAGAAACAATCAATCTGGGGTTTGAAGCCAAGGTGAGAACAAAAACATATGAGTAATGATATAAACCACTTTCAGTCCCATCTATAAAACCTCCAGTACAATCTTTTATGCTCTCTGTCCTTCTGCTGTGACTTTGGAGGCCATGTGTTAACAGTGGTAATGTTCGCAGCAAAAGGAACCTGGATCTCTGAATGACTGTTCCAAGCAGAACTTCCATCCTGACCACACTGCACTATAGCATGAAGCCACTGAGGCTTCAGTATTGTTTCAGATGTCAGATGGCAGTAGGGTGCTGAGGGACTGGTGATTAATACTGATGACTCCCTAATGTGCCTCTCTCCAGGTTTCTTCTCTCAACTGAGCTTCTGAGCACGTACTTTCTCTGTAAATACCTATAAAACATTTCACAATGGATATTTATTTATTAATTATTTATTGGGGTGACATTGGTTAAGGAAATCATATAGGTTTCAAGTGTACAATTCAATAACATGTCATATGTGTATTGCATTGTGTGTTCACCACCCAAGTTAAATTACCTTCTGTCATCATATACTTGACTCTTTCTACCCTTATCTAACTCCCTCCTTTCTTCCCTCTAGTAACCACTAAACTATTGTCCATGTCAATGAGTATCTGCTCGTTTATCATGTTCATTTGTTGCTTTTGGTTTTATATTGCACACACGAGGGAAATCATATGGTTCTCGACTTTTGTTTGACTTATTTCGCTTAGCACGATAATCTCAAGACCCATCCATGTTGTCACTAATGGTAGTATTTCATCTATTCTTATGGCTGAGTAATATTCCATTGTATATATGTGCCACATCTTCTTTATTCAAGTGGATATTTTAGATGTCATCTTATGCTCCATGTTTCACAGCCAAATTCAAAACCTTCTCAAAACTATTTTGTTTTCATAAATATTCTGCCCTTCCAACTTCTTTATTCATTGAATTGGTTGTTACAGAATATTTAGACTTGATCTATCATAATCTAGGCTGTATGTTAAAGATGTAAAAATAAATAGGACATGATCTCTGATTTCAAGAAGCCCATAGTCTGACAGAGGTAAACATGTAAACAAACAGAGTCATACACCGCTTAACAATCGGGATACATTCTGAGAAGTACATCGTTAGGTGATTTTACAGTTGTGTGAACATCAAAGTGCGCTTACACAAACCTAAATGGTATAGCCTACTACACACCTAGACTACTTGGGTTAGCATATTGCTCCTAGACTAAAAGTCTGTCTGGCAAGTTACTATATAAAACAATATAATATCAAATCAAGCACAACAAAAAAAGATGCAATCACGAGATGTATGAGGCAACTGCCAACCTAACATGGCATACTGTTTTACAGCAAACTTTTTTTTATAAATAGAATGTACACATTTGAAAGTAACAAAAACTATTGCACAGTAAATACATAAACTAGTAACATAATGGTTTATTATTATTATCAAGTATTATGTACTGTGCATAATTGTATGTGCTATATTTTTATATGACTGGCAGCACAGTAGGTTTGTTTATACCAGCATCACCACAAACACATGAGTAATGCATTGTGCTACAACATTATGATGGCCATGATGTCACTAGGTGATTGGAAATTTTCAGCTTCATTATAATCTTATGGGAGCACTATCTATATGCAGTCTATCATTGATTGAAAACTTGTTATGCATTGCATGACTGTAATTACTGAAAATGTGTTATGTGCCATGGTGTATGTCAGTTAGTTACTCCCTCTCTTTCACACCTCACAGTAAATGAGTCACAAGTACTTTAAATTCTTCTGTAGTAATATTCTCTTTTTCAGTTATGTTTGAGTGATAACCACAATCTCCTTGCTACCTCTTCCTTTACTCACTCTAGCTCTGGTTTCTTCCTTTCCTCATTTCTAGTTTTAATATAGCCTTGTATGCTATTGTTAAACTAACATACCTTAAATATTACTTTGTATAAGAAAAATTTAAAGTTTTCTTTTTCTGGACTGAATCAAGTCTCAATTCTTCTGCTTGGCTTTCAGAGACCTTCATATCAGCCCCTCTAACAAAGTTTTTAATAGTATCCTTCAGGACTCTCCATTGTAATTGCCAAACCCTGTTTATTGTTACCTCACCCTCCTTCTATCCTCACTGTTCACCTTACTTCAGGCCCTGTCTTCTCACCGCTAGACGACTGCAGGAACTTCTTAGTTCATTTTCCTGACTCCAGACATTTCCCTTCTGCCCATCCTGCTTCCTGCCGACAGAACTCTCTCCTTAAAGCATCACTTTGATAATGTCAGTTCTCTGCTCAAAGCCTTTTCATCTTCTGTAATTCCTATCTCCATAAGGCACCTCTCTATGCCAATTGTCTATACCAGAAATTTGGGTGCTATGTTTAGTCTTCCTTGGCCCTCAACCCTCTCATGCAATCGATCACCACTTTCTTTCTGTTCTGTCATCTAAATATTTCTTGACTCAGTTAACTAATAATTCTCCCCATCTTCAGAGTTCATGCCACTACTGTCTCTTGAGTGGACTACTGCAACAACCTCCTATTCCTGCAGCAGACTTTTAACTGGTGTTCTTGCCGCTGACATCACTATCTTTCAACCCATTCTCGAACTGGCCGCCAGACTTATCTCCTCCTGTAATAGAAATCTAAAATCACGACTCTTCTGCTTAAAATTCTTTTAGGTTTTAATTCCATGGCTTTGAAGATGAATCTCAAACTCTATGACACAGTGTAAAGTACCCTTCATGATATGACTTCTATTTAACTCTTCAGTCTTATCTTTTTTCTAGAGAGAGATTAATGACTTTATTCACAACCAAATTTCCAGAAAAATTATTTTCCTGAAATTCATTTATTTATTTATTTTAAATTCTTTATTTTTTAAATTTTTAATTAGTTTCAAGTATACAGTACATTGGTTAGACATCTATATAGTTACTAAAATGATCCACCAATTGCTCCCTCCCCTGACCCTCCACCTAGCCAATATATTAATGCTAACTGCATTCCCTATGCCGTGCTCCACATCCCCATGACCATCCATCGGCTACTAATTTGTACTTCTTTAACCCTTCATTCCATTCTTCCCCCGTCCCCTCTGTCCGTCACCAAATTGTCTACTATATTTGTGAGCCCATTTTTGATTAGTTTGTTCTTTTTATTCCTTAAATTCTGCATATAAGTGAAATCATAAGTGTTTATCTTTCTCTGTCTGATTTCAATACCTTCTAGGTTCATCACAGCAATATCTTTTTCCATTCCTTTCCTTTTCATATGTAGGGGTCTTGTTTTCTTATCCTTTCAGACACTCCATCCCTTGGTTGGAGCACTTAACTCTTTTCCATTTAAGATACTTATTGATAGGAATGTAGTTACCATTCTTTATTTCTGTTTTTGATACATATTTTTTTTCTTAAAGAAATCCCTCCAACATTTCCTGTAATTCTGGCTCGATGATGATAAATTCCTTTAGTTTATTTTTATCTGGGAAGCTCTTTATCTGTCCTTCAACTCTAAATGATAGCTTTGCTGGACAAAATTATTCTTGGTTGTAGACCCTGAGTCTTTATCCTGTCGAATATCTTTTGCCAAGCCCTTCTGTCCTGCATACTCTTCCCAAGAAGTCAGCTGCCAGTCGTATGAGTGTTCCCTTATGTGTAATTTTTTTCTCTTGCTGCTTTAAAATTCTTTCTTTGAACTTAACCTTTGGCATTTTCATTATGATGTGCTTGGTGTGGGCCTCTTTGGATTCCTGATTTTTGGAATCCTCTGAGCTTCCTGGGGTTTTATGTCCACTTCCTTCACCAGGTTAGGGAAACTTTCCATCATTATTTCTTCAAACAGCTGTTCACCATCTTGATTTTCTTCACTTACACCAATCAGATGAATATTTGGAGACTTCATAGTGTCCCATATCCTCCTTAAATCATCTTTGGTCTTGGCATCTTTTTTCTTGCCATTCTGTTTGAGGTCTTGGTTGGCTTTCCTGTTCTATAGATAGGGCATATGATCCTCTTCTTTATTCACTTTGTTTATTCCTTTGTTTATTCCGTTTAATATACTACTTATCTCAGATAATGTGTTCTTCATTTCAGACTGGTTCCCTTTTAAAATCTCCATTTCCATTTTTATATTTTTTACCTCTTTGTGGAAGTTCTCACTGAATTTATCTACATGTTCCAAAAGTTCATTGAGTATCTTTACATTTAGTGTTTTGAACTCTGGATCTGTTGGATTACTTGACTCCATTATATCTCAATCTCTGTCCTGTTCTGTCATATGGATTCTGCTTCTTTGTCTTCCCATTTTGGCTGCCTCACCGTGTCTGTTTCTATGTACTAAGCAAAGCTCCTAAGTCTCCCGGTCTAAGTAGTGTGGATTTGTGAGTAGATGTCCAGTGTCACAGTCCTGAGAGGGGTTCAGCTGCAGGCCAAATTTAGCCCAAACCTCTACTCCTCTGGAGCCACCTGTTAAGATTCAGCAAACAATCCACAGATGCTGTGCTTATAGTTGCCTCAAAAGGCCACTCCAGCAACCAAGGCCAGCTGCCTCCAGTGTGAGTCTAAGTGCTGCTCAGCTAGGAACACCTGACTCGCTGAGAATATTTCTGGATGTGACTTGGGTGGGGCCTGAGTTGAGGGATTCCTCTGGGCGGAGCGACCTCTGTTTATCCAATTTGGTGACGTCACAGCTATGGTGGTGCTGTGTCCAGTGCACTGGGAGTGGGGAGGGCTCAACTGGCAGCTGTCTTCTCAGGAGAGACTATGCAGGGCTCAACAGGGAACAATGGATACCACCAGCACTTCTTTACCAGGCGAGTCTCGCCTTGGCCCTTATTCTGACGATATCTCCCTGTAAGTCCCTCGGGCCCACTGCGCGCAGCCAAATGGGCACTCGTGCTCAGAGCGAGCAGGTCCATCACCGCAAAAATTTGCTCGTGGAAGCGGCCCCTTTAAGAGAGTTCTGCTGCTCCCGCTGCTGCAGTCTCTGTCTCAGTCGCTCAGGACCAGGCAGCCCAGCATCCTCACCTCGTCCTACGTCCTGCCGTTGCAGGGTGATTTCTTGGATTTCTCCATAGTCATATGGCTTATTCACCTAGATCCCAGGCGATTTTTCCTTGCTGCTGCTTCTTGTTTCCGTCACAACTTTGATTTGGTCGCCAGAGGGATGAACAGAGCCTCTATCATCTACACCATTTTTTGCTCCTCCTTCTAGTCTTATCTCTTTTAAAAAAATTTTTTTTTTATTTTTTAGGCGAGGCAACCCTTGGTTGACCTCACAGATTGCAAGGACCTTGTCAGCTTACAATCCTTTATTTTTTAAGCCTACAGCACCTGGTCTTCCTTCGTGGTCTCCCATCCAAGTACTAACCGGGCCTGACCCTGCTTAGCTTTTGAGATCAGATGGCATCGGGCTTGTTCAGGGTGGCATGGCCATAGACTGAATCTTATCTCTTCACTCCAACTCCAGCTGCCTGTTCTGCGGCTATGTCCCAGGCTTACTGAACTGTGTTCGCTTCACACAATGAGAAACATGATCGCTCATCTACAGTCCTTCTCACTTGTCATTCCCTCTACTTGGAATGTTCTTTCCTCATACCTCCCTGCTCCTACACATTGTTTTGGACTCAGCTTCCTTGATGGCAATTTATCTTTGTGTTGCCAGCACCCAGTACAGTGCTTGGTATCTGGTGAGCTTTTTATTCAGAAAAATTATATAAACTGTTCATGGTCATACAGCTGGTCAAGTGGCAGAGAGCTGGGATTCAATCTAGCTTTCTGATTCTGAATTTTGTGTACATTTCGGTTTACTATACTGCCTTGCACCTTGGATAAAAAACCTTAGAACTCATTTTAAATCCTAGTTCATTCGTTAATCCAACAATATTTATCAATCGATTTCCATGGATGTGAGACTATTCCATAACATGACTGTTGTCTGTCCCATGAGCTAGACCTAGGCCAGAAAGGGAAAATTGCTTACTGCAATCCCCTCTTAGAGACTGCCTGATTGTAATTGATATTCATTCTGACATATATTAGCACCCCTCCCTTGCCCCTGCTACTTGCTGGTTCCTGGAACAGGTTGTTGTCCTGAACTGGTCAAGCATGCATATTATTTTGGTACCTGCTAGCATTCACATACTAGTACCCATTACTAGTCCCCCTATTTTTATTCTGTATAATTCTCTGGCACCTATCAAATGGTGCAGAGGATATCCACGTCATCTTGCAGTTGCCCAAGATGCACCTTATATGTAAGTTTCCCTTAATAATCTCTGTTAATTGCTGGACTGGAGAGGCCTAACTCTTGGGTTTCTCCTTGCCCTCCACTTACAGCAAAAGATTTTCAGTATCAGGACTTTTCCCCAAGTCTGTGTGTATGAATAATTTCCTAATATGTACCATGCACTGTGTTAAATAAAGGGAGTACACTGACGAACAAGGCATTCCCTGCCTTCAATATGGTTCTAGTCTATGAAAGACATAGAAAAATAAGTAGGCATTTGTAGCAGAGTGTGATAAATGTTATCACAGAAAAAGTGCAAGGTAAATTGGAAAGCCTATATGTGGGGGTGCATCATCCAAGTCATAGGTGGTCAAGGAAGGCCTTTGGAGAGAAGGGATTTCTACGTTCAGACTGCATGATGCCTTAGCCTTCGCAGGATGAGAAAACTACGGAAGAGAGTTCAGGGCACAAAGTAGCAACATGGGCAAAGGTCCTAAAGTGTCAGAGACTGGATCAATAAAGGGAACTGAAAATTGTTCCTAATTGCTGAAGTATAAAATACCATGGTGGTAATGATGAGAGATAAGTCGAGGCAATGCAAGGCTTTATGATGCTATATCTCAAAGTAATTAAAAAACACAGTAGAATTTTAAGCAAAATAATTATTTGATCAGATTTAAAATTTGGAAATATCCTCTGATTACAAAGTAAAGAATATATTAGAGTTGGGTTGCTGTGAGAGGAAGGGGAGCCTAAGAGAACAGGTAGGATGGGGGAAAATGGCGAAAAAGAAGCAAGAGTGCTTGCTACTGAGAAAGAGCATACAGGAGGGTAGCAGGTTGTAGGGAGGGGATTAGGAATCTCCCTTTTAGTTGTATTTAGTATGACTTACAAATTTGTGAGACATGAGCATATGGAGGGTAAGCCATGGCAGCACATGACCTCACCCAAGAAGGGTACAAGGAGGATTAAAGTTTAAGGCAGAACTTGCAACATTTAAGGAAAGGGTCAAAGACAAGGAGTTCAGGGAATTAAAGGACGAGGGAAGGGGTCACTGGTGTTGAATGCTGCCAAAAGGTCAAATAAAATTAGGATTTGTGAGGGTTCATTGGATTTTGCAATAAAGAGGTCTTTGGTGTCCTCAGAGGGACCAATTTTAGTGGAATAGTGATAGCAGAGGCCAGAGAGAGAGAGAGAAAGAGAGAGAAAGAAAATTGATGGAGTGAAGTGAGGAGGGATCTTGAATACGGATAGAGGTTCTGGCCCTTGACTAGAGGGGGTTCATCTATTACTTTAACAGAAAAGGAAAAGTAGGAAAGGACTGGGTGCAGTTAAGCTTATCAGTTTAGTGGTAAGAGGTCTGAAGGCTTCTCATCTAATGGCTTTTATTTTCTTGGTAACAGGAGGCGAAGTTTGTTGAGAGTGTGCAAGGGAGCTGGTAGGGTAAGGGATTTAAGAAGAGTGAAGAGTAGGAACCAAAGATCAGTCTTAGCCCCTTTTATTCTTACTCTATTCTTAGTTTTCTTCAAGGCATCTCCTGCAAGGCTCACGCTTCGAGTCACCTCTACACTGATGATCACAAATTTTTAGCTCTAGTTTAACCTCATCTCTGAGCTCTCAACCACCTGTCTCCTACAGTTGAGTGTGAAAGGCTCTTTCAACTACCTACCCCTTATGCTATAGCTCAGAACTTACAGGGAAGGATATAAGATTGTCAGGCAATTTTGAGAATTCAGTCAATATTTAGTTTCATGCATTTGCAGTGTAGTCCTACTCTGTGCAAGACCCTATGCTAGCTTTTATGTCCACTCATCACCCCCCTTTGTCAGTTTTTTCCATAAATTTTCATCTGCTGGAAATGTCATTTCTCCAAACATTTCCATGTGTTCAAATCCCATCCAACTTAATGAAACTTTAAAAGTCATTTTTTTTTTTTTTTTTGGCAAAACAATCACTAATAGCCACAGCGGGAAAACAAAACTAAACAAAACAAAGCAAACCTTTCTCTTTTTTTATTTCTTCTTTATGTAAATTTTTCTAATGGTTCTTATTATTTTCTATCTCTTAATATACCTGCTGATTTACAAATTTTTATTGTCTTAGTGGATTACTGGGTTGTTAAGGTCTTAAAAGTAAGGCTGTTATCAGATTCTTTAATCTCTCAGCCTAAAAAGTGTCTTGCACATGTATTCATATACAAAATCATGTCCTTTACTAAGTTAATATATATTTGCTGACTAATGAATGATAACTACTCTGTTCTGGTATGTCTTTATGTGTCATTATTCCAATCTTCTTTCCATTGCTAATCCTATAAAATGTCACAGATATTTGTGGATGATTTGTAAGTCTGTTTCTACCTCTAAGATCTTAAAGTATAGCCTCACATTTTCATTTTCTCACTGCATATGTCAAATTAATTATATTGAAAGTATTCATTTCCCATTTCCTGGTGTTTCCTATCTAAAGCTGAGGCTAAGTGGGAGTTCTGGTCAAGATGGTAGAGTAGGTAAACACTTCTTGCCTCCTTTCATGAACACATCGAAATTACAACTAAACTATAGAAAAACGATCATGGAAAATCACCTGAGGCCTAGCTGAACAGAAGTCTTATAACTGAGGACGTACAGAGGAAGCCATTGGGGACTGGTAGGATGAGCGGACACGTAGAAAGGGCTAGTCCCACACCCACATGTGGTAGTTAAAAATAGGCAGTGATATCTTGGTTGTGGAGGTTCCCACTGGGAAGCAAGGAGTCCCAGCCTCACACCAGGCTCCCAGCCCAGGGTCCCAGTCCCAGGAAGAGGAATCCTCAGAACTTCCGGCTGTAAAAACTAAGGGAGATTGTGGGTGAGCAAGTTGGAGTCACAGGTGTTCCTCTTAAAGGGCCTGCACACAGACTTACTCACTGATGGACTCACTTGCATGGGGCTCCAGCACTGGGGTGGCAGCTCCAGGGTCATGAGGGACATACGGGGAGAGGCTGAGTTGCCGGGGTTCAGGGCAAGGGCTGCAGGGGAAGCTTTCTCCCAGACAGAGGTGCTGGCAGAAGCCATTGTTCCTTTGTTGAGCCCTCCCTTCCCCAAGTGTACAGATGCAGGCAGATGCCATATCTGAGTCTCCATCAACCTGGTTAACATTGTTAGCCCTGCCCTGGTGATCTTTGAAACCCTACCCTGCCCAACTTGTGGGCCCAGCCAAGTTGCTTCCAGCAGTTTCTCCATATGAACAGCCTCTCTTGGCTCATGCTGCAGACTTTCCTAAAATCTCTTAAAACCCAAACAAGCAGCATCTGGCCTTGGAATGTCTTGTACATCTCACTAAGTAGCCCCAAGCCTGGCACTAGTGGCCACCAGCCTTGGTTTACAGCTCGGCCTCTCCCAGGTACCTCCAAGCCCCACACAAGTGGCAACCACTTACAGGTCATTTTGTAGCTCATACCAAGTGGCCTTGGGCAGGGCACAGGCAACAGCTGACTTTGGCCTACAACAGAGCCTATTCTATAGGTCCCAGAAGAAATATACCTGGTGGTCAGCTTCAGACTACACCAGAGCACCATCCAACCACCTTTACAAATGACACACCCAAAGAGTATACTGGGCAGTCACCAGAGCCCAACTAAAGCAAATGCTGCTTCGTAGAGTCAGCCCCTATACAACATCTCCTCTACTGTAGTCAGGCCAGTCCTCACAACCAATCAACCTGAGGACCAATCTCTTGTATTGCAAATAGCAATCAAGGCTTAACTACAACAGGAGGTCACACACAATCCAAACAAGGGACACACCTGGAGCACTCAGCACAAGTGACCAGGGAGACTGTACCAGTGGGCCCCACAGGACATATACCACTTTAGACCACTCTACTAAGATCAGGAGACACAGCAACCTACCTAATACATAGAAACAAAAACAGGGAGGCAGCTAAAATGGGAAACAAAGAAAGAACGGAACAAATCAGAAGAAGAACTAAATAAAATAAGACAAGCAATCTGCCAGATGCAGAATTCAAAATACTGGTTTAAAGGTAAGAACTTCAACAAAGAGATAGGAAACATAAAAAGTGAGATAGAAAACATAAAACAGAACCTGTCAGAAATGAATAATACAATAACCAAAATGAAGAATACATAGAGGGAATCAACAGCAGATTATATGAAGTAGAGGATCAAATCAGCAATTTGGAAAATAAAGTAGCAAAAAACACCCAATCAGAACAGCAAAAAGAAAAAAGAATCCAAAATAATGAGAACAGTTTAAGGGGTCTCTGGGATAACATAAAGCATACCAACATTTCATCATAGGGTACCAGAAGGAGAAGAGAGAGAGCAAGGAATTGAAAATCTATTTGAAGAAATAATGATGGAAAACTTCCCTAACCTGCTGAAGGAAATGGACATACAAACCCAGGAAGCCCAGAGAGTCCCAAACAAGATGAACCTAAACAGGCCCACACCAAGACACGTCATAATTAAAATGTCAAAGGTTAAAGACAAGGAAAGAATCTTAAAAGCAGCAAGAGAAAGCCCTTTTAAGAAAGTTAACTACAAAGGCGCTTTTAAGAAAGTTAACTACAAAGGTGCTCCCATAAGACTTTCAGCTGATTTCTCAACAGAAACTTTGTAGGCCAGAAGGGATCGACATAAAATATTCGAAGTGATATAAAGCAAGAAACTACCATTAAGATTATACTACCCAGCAAAACTGTCATTTGGAATCAAGACAAAGAGCTGCCCAGACAAGAAAAAGATAAAGGAGTTCATCACCACCAAACCAATATTACAAAAAAATATTAAAGGGACATCTTTAAAAAGAAAACTATGAATAATAAAATGGCAATAACTACATACTTATCAACAATTACTTTAAATGTAAATAGATTAAATGTTCCAATCAAAAGATAAGGTGGTTGAATGGATAAGAAAACAAGACCCTTACATACACTACCTACAGGAGACTCACTTCAGATTGAAACACACACACACCACAGACTGAAAGTAAAGGGACAGAAAATGATATTTCATGAAAATGGAAATATCAGGAGTAGCAATACTTAGGCCGGACAAAATAGACTTTAAAACAAAGGCTAGAACAAGAGACAAAGAAAGACCCAACAATTCTACCTCTAGGTATTTATCTGAAGAAATTCGAAACACTAATTTGAAAAGACATATGCATCCCTATATTTATTGAGCATTATTTACAATAGCCAAGATATGGAAACAACCTAAGTATCCATCAAGAGATGAATGGATAAAGAAGTGGTACATATATACTATAGAATACTATTCAACCATAAAAACAAATGAAATCTTGCCATCTGGAACAATATGGATAAACCTAGAGGTTATTATGCTGAGTGAGATAAGTCAGGCAAAGAAAGACAAATGCCATAATGATTTCACTTATATGTGGAATCTAAAAAACAAAATAAATAAATGAAACAGAGACAAACTTATAGATACAGAGAACATTTTGATGGTTGCCAGACGGAAGGAGGGTTGATGGAGTGGGTGAAGGGAAGGAAGAGATTAAAAGGTACAAATTTGTAATTACAGAATAGGAATGGGAGATGTAAAGGACAGCATAGGGAATGTAGCTAATAGTATTGTGATAATATTATGGATGTTATTAGATGGTATTAGATCTATTGGGGTGATCAATTTGCAAGTTGTATAAATGTCTAATCACTATGTTGTATTCCTGGAACTAGTATAATAACATCGTATGCCAACTGTAATTTAAAAATAAAAAATTATTAAAAAAAATAAAGCTGAGGCTAATACTACCATTTCTAAATGTCTTCTCTAACAACTGACTATTGTTAGTTTTCGTTGTATACTTTGCCTTCCAATTAGATTATAAATTTCATGGGGCCAATAATTTGCATATAAATATATCACTTTTTTGCTGCGCTCCTCCTTTCTCCAATCTCTCTCTGCTCTCCAATTCTCTGATAGTTGAGAAAAGTAGCTACCATCAGAGGGCAGTAGAGAGGTCAGATTATCATTTTAGAAGGGAAAAAAAGCCATAGGTTTAGCACAGTTGATTTCTCTACTTTCTTTAGCTTCATAGCAACTGATGTGACTTGCTTAATTCTGGGTGCTACGTATTAAGAGAGAAAAGTACAAACTGTGTATCAGAATGCCAGGACAAGTTGGAACTGACGACAGATTGGAGCATCTGGGAACACAAACTAAAATCAAGGCGGCTCATGCTAGTTGCCTTCAACTTTTTAGAAGAATAGCCTATGAAAAGGTAGTTAAACGTTATATTGAAAACTAACAGGTGAGAGGTGTGTGGAGCCAGCAATTGCCTCAGTAAGAGGAACCTCTAACAGTGACGATGTTGAGGCAGGTGGGGGGAAGTGGTTTGAGTTTGAAGGGGAGGAAAACTTTTCCCCTTTTCCTTTCTAGGTTCTTTGGCTTGTCTAATAATTAGATTGACATAAGACAGATTAACAGGAGAATAATAAATTTTGTACATATCAGAGCCCTATAAAAATACGAGCCTTTCCCAGCAGTCAGGTAATTGAGATTTATATACCATCCCGAGCTAAGAAGCGGGTAGGAGCTGGGGCTTCAAAGGGGAGGAAGACAATTCATAGGAAGATGAGAAAAATAAATGTTCGGTAAACAAGGTCTGCTAGGCTGTACAGATAAATCTTTCTAATATAAAAAGTTACTCAATAGCTCTCTTCCTGGTGCAGGCTCCCTACCTAAATTATTTTGGGCAGCAAAGGGGGAGGCAAAAAGTACTTCCTCAGTCTACTGGGCCCCAATTATCTTCAGCTCACAATGATTTACATGTCAAAGTGGTGCCACTCTGGGGTGGCTTATACTGCTCCCCCTCAAGCTGGACTGTGAAGCAGCGATCTGCCAGTCTAGGAATTTCCCAGTCTCAGGCTGGAAAAATACCTCTTTAGAATATGGTAGAGAAAATCTGGCTTTAGGTTTGAACTAGATGATTTCTGATGACTGTTCCAAATTTAAGATCCAGGATTCTGTGACGTGCTCCATACTTTCAATTCAGGGCTAACGACTGGCCCATCAATTCCCCTTGCTTAGATTTTTTGACTTCAGTAAATGAACTAATATCTCATGCCGTGCAACTCATCAAGAGTGGGGCCTTCGACCTGACCATGTCAGATGTTGACGGGTGACTCAGGAATGGATAGTGGAGGAGGCCAGTAGAAGTCTGGAAAAGAGGTGTATTTTAGGAGGCTCGGAAGAGCAAACAGCAGTACAGATCCTGAAGGAAGAGGCGGCTATTGAAGAAGAGGTGATGTTGACATGGTTGTTTGTTAGAGATTAAGAATAAGAAAGCTGGGACAAGAAAAGGGGCAGTAGTGGTGTGTTAGGCTCTCTCTGAGCTTAAGAAGCAGAGAAACACACAGGTTACATCAGTTAAAGAGTGGGAACTTATTTCAACAATACGGAGAGATAAAAGCAGCAACATCTGTATTTTTCTGAAAGGTTGTTGAAGATAACGCTGCGGGCACCAGTTATCACCCTCTTAGCACGGATCCTCACCGTTTTCTCTCCACTCTAGTGTTTCCACGCTGAGGTCTTAATCATTCTCTCTCTGCTCTTGTTTCTGCTCTTCCTGATCAGCTTTTTTCTACTCTCCTTGCTGCCCTATGGTTTCTGCTTTCTGTCTGCCTTCTCTCCCCTCTATATACCACTTTTCACCTACCCCAGCTGCAGAATATACTTTATATACTTCCTATTCCCAGAGAGAATCTAGGTGGTTTAATGTTACTCAGCAGAGAGGTTTTCTGTTGGGCAAAGAAGATCTTCCAGGCCTTTGGTAAACCTAATAGAAAGGTGCCATTTAGTTAGGTCCTGACTCTACTATACCTTCTGTTGAGCCCAGACTTAAAGGTTGCAAAAGGAAGCTCTCAAAAGGGCGCTGTGGACAGGACAGTTTTCCTGGGGCTTCCAAGAAACAGTAGTACAACTGTCGGACACAATGCTTGACTAGATAATTATGGATGGAAAAGCAGGGTATATTCATTCATGATGAATAGAAACTAAGGGCTAAAGGTGGACCTGAAAATATTGCCCAAGCTGCTCTTGCCTTATGGGAGTGAAGAGCTTGATTGAAAGACAAAAAAAAGAAAAAGGCTGTAATGGGTATTTTTGTGATTGTGGCTGCCTATTATTCATTGCCCCTTCTTCTGTTAATAGCCCTACACCAGGATAGGAGTGTGTGTGTGTGTGTGTGTGTGTGTGTGTGTGTGTGTGCCCGCCCTACCTCTCCTTTGGAAGATAGTTTTGTGGGATTATTAGTCGAACCTGCCCTGTCCTATAAACCAAAAAAGTCTCTCTCTCTCCCTCCCTCCTTTCCTCTCTCTCTCTCTCTCCTTTTTTTGCACCTTCTGAAGAAAGACAAAAGGATAAGAAAACAAGACTAATTGAAGCTTATTCTTTCCCAGTGGTAGCACCCTTGAAAATTTGTAGACCAGCTTCTTCCACCCAGATTCCAGGAAGTGTCCTTTTCCCTGCCTTGCCAGGCCAGATTTTCAGCTGTTTCTTTGATCTGTGCAATACATTCCCTATTTGCGTAAGTTAGCCAGTGTGAATGCTTGCAACCAGGGAACTATGGGTATAGGGGACCTTTCTAAATTTTTTCTGTGGGGACCCAGCAAAATCAATCATTGGTAGAAGGCAGTTGTTTGGATATCTGTGTGTCATACTCCTAAGAAAAGAGAGATAAGCACAGCATTAAATACACATAAAAATAATTTAATATGTGAAAAATACTAACTCGTTTATTTTAGTTATTAAATAAACTGAGTGTAATGGCACAAATGACAAAAAGAATTAGACAGTTTTTAAAGAGAGAAAATCCCCCAATGACCTCATAGCCCTGGTTTGGAATTAATAACAACTACAAAGTGTTAATATGCAGGTGGAGGGATGGTTAATTTCCCCCTACTCAACAATTTATCTGGATTTGCCTGATGACATCTGACCTACTTTTCAGCATTACAGGCAGTAATTACCCAAGTCTCAGTCCATAAAATCCTCCTTTTAATAAGATTTAACAAGCCTTTAGTGTGCTCCCAGAGCACTTCAAAGTCACACTGGCACCGGGAGTGTTTTTAAAACATGCAATGCACGAAGTGCATTCTGGGGTGTTTCAGGCTTAAGATGAAACTATAGGGGCACAAACATCAGGTACTGTAATCTGGAGAGAATCATATTCTGGAGGGAATTGTTGGGATGTGGGGAGGGGAATAGTGGTAGAGAACTGTGGGCTCCTAAGTTTCCTAAAACAAGCAAACAAAAGAATCCTAGGCAAATCCAGTCTGAAGTGTATTGTGGTGTAAAGTTAATTAGACCATGGTTAATTTTTGAATTGGGTCAGTCAGGCATGGGAATGGTAGGGCAAAGGGTTAGTTACTCTCAAATCCCTTTTCCATCTATCCAGAGTTTCCATTTCTATCCCTACTTACACACGGATTGTAGATAGGGATGACATTGTTACTTTAACATGCTCCATCTGCAAAGTTAAAATATCTACATGTTCATAAGCTCAGAGAAGAGTTTGGAGAAAATATTTATTGTTTCCAGAGATTCTATATCTGCAGTGACATGATTGGGAAGAATACAGTAATTACTTTTTTGTTCTAGAGCAGCATTCTCTAGAACATTCTCTAGTAGATGGTAGCTACTATCCTCATGTGGCTATTTAAAGTAAAATTAATTAAAATTAAATGTTCAAATTTTTAGTCACACAAGCCAAATTTCAAGAGCTCAGGAGGCACATGTGGCTAGTGACTACTGTAAGGGACAAATAGAATTCTAGACCATTTTAGTCTTCCCATAAATTTCCATTGGATAGGAGTGTTCTACGATACCTGTACTAGGTTTCAATAAAAGTCCCAGAGATATATATCTTCTAAAGATTATTTACATAAATAACAAAGAGACGCCTACAAAAATACAGTACCATTTTAGTTGTTAACCTAAAAATAAAAGGGCTTTTCAAAGTGAGAGGCAAACAAATGTTTATTTGAGATCCATAAGAATAGCTATTTGGGAATCATTAATTAGGCAGAAGCTCAAATAATTTTCTGATTAAGAGACAAAGGCAATGGGTATTTGTGAGAAAGGGAAGGGGAACCATTACATGAATAGAAGGAAGGTGTTTCTGTTGGTGCAGATAACATAACATAATGATGTTAATTCTAAACAGTGATTTTAATTTCAGTAAGTCACAATAACTGCTTTTTTGTTATCTTTGCGAAGAGTTCTTTGGGATACGATGTTGTTCTAGGTCCAGCCAAAGTTGTTTTGCCCTGTTTCTGCATTCCAAGGTGCTGATGATCATCCGCAAGGCAATTCTTCTGGAATAGCTGCAGCCTCATTTTAAAGTGGCTGTTTATACTATTGTTTACACAGTTTTTATCGAGATTGAACTTTTCTTATTGGTAATCATAACGAGTACCTTTTATTACCTTCGCCTTCCTATTGGCTAGGGTCTGTTTTCATTTACAAATTCAAAAAGAGAGAAAAGTTAATTGCAAAATGAGAGTAGTGAATTCAGGCAATTAAATCATCATATTGCTCATAAAGGTTTTCGTGGAATCATATGGAAAATTTTTTCAATAGTCAATTTTTATTTTGGCTCTGAAGATAATTCAATATCCTTTGAAAATAAGGCCTGACGTTTCTTCTTTGCAAGGCAAATATAACTGCAGTAGTTACCACACATTTTGCAGTTGAAGTATGTGCTAGTCACGTGCTTTTTTATTAATAAAGATAACGCTAGCCTGGGATACACAGGCAAGCCATTCTGAGATTTGCCACATGATGTATCACATGTAGTGCGATGACCAACTGTTCTCAATACATGTTTCTGGACTTGAATAAAAAACTACAGTCCCATCGCTCGCTGGCCTTTTGGATAAGAGAAAGTGTAAAAATTAAAGTCCCTTAAAAATGATACCTATTTATTAAGTTTTCATTACAAAAGAACATATTCATTAAATTTGCAGGAAAATACAAGAAAGTTGAACAATTTTCTATTTGCACATAATTTCCTTTCTTTTATGCATAATTTTTAAAGAAAGTTGTAATTATACTAGTTTAAACCTGCACATTATAGACTATTATGTTAACTCCCTGACTATACCTGTAGTGCATTGAGTCTGAAGAGGTGGACTCTTTATGAAAGATTATTTGATGGGAGGAGAAAGTGAAGGAAATTTTATAATCCTTAACTCTTTTAGCATCTCTTACACCTAAGCCAGAACAGTTGCACCTGTATGGCATTTAAGACCATCCTTTGTCACGTGAAAAGAAAAAAGGCATAGCTAATTTACACTATCAATTAGTTCCTCCTGGGGAGCCGCAACCACGCGGAAAAGAAAAAATTTAGGCAGTTGGGTTACATATCCGTTTAATAACAAATTTCCAGGGCGTTAACCCATATTTACATTTGCTTCAGTTTGTGGGGCATCTTTTCCCCAAACACAGCTCCTCAGTGTCTTCCGGTAGGGTCTACCCCCTTTTTCTGGTCGAGCTGTGGCGGGACGAGCGCGGAGGCTGACCCCTCCTCGCAGGTGTTGGCAAAGCCTGGAACCAGCGCCGGTGGTCCAAGCCGGACTGGAGCGGGCCAGGGGCGGGGCGTGCGGTGTCGGGGGGGGGCCGAGACGGCGAGCGCGCGCCGTGAGGCCGCGCGCGGGTCACGTGCTGCACGGGCCTGGCACAAATAACACAGGCGCGCGTGCTCGCGCGGCCCGGCGGCACAAAGGGGCGGTGCCACCACCTCGCGGAGTCGTGCCCGCTCCTTGTGCTCCGCCCCGTTCCTGGTTCCGGTTGCCGTAAGATCGTCCCTTCCGCGGGGCTGCGAATCCCTCCGTGAGTGCTAGTCAGGCTGCTTCATCGACGTGGGGCGAGCAGTCGGTTAGCCTGCGGTCGTGGCCCCCATCTCGGCAGCTCTGGGAGCCCGGCGGCCGCTAGGTCAGTTTTCCCAGGCCCGGTCGGGTGCAACCGGGTTCTACCCTGCGTAGTGCTCGGGGGAGGTCTGCCCGCGCCTGGTGGGGAGGATACGTTCCCTCTCCCACGCGTCTCCGAGCATGGTCAGAGTCATGGTGTGGCGATGCTGGCCTCCAAGTCCAGATCGGTTTCCTGGCCCCGCTGGCTGCTTCAGAACTGTAAGGAAGTTAGTTGTTAAAAGTAGCAAGATGTTGGCATTTGTTGCACTTCCACTCGTGATGCCACGACTTCATGCCTGGTGCCACATGCATTCCCTACTCAGTCCTCAGCTGCGTGCTTTCTCGGTACTATGATGTGTGCATCGTAACTTTGTTTCCTACTACGGAGAGGATTGATTCACAGGGGAAGTCACGAGCTGTTTCATGTGACCATTCTCACAGTGGACAGCGTGGTTATTCAAACACATGAAAGACTCAAAGGGATTTGAATATGAAAGATTGCACTGCACAGTAGAACGAGGATTCATTTTTTTCGGTGGTTCCAATGGCAGGAAGCAATGAAAAGAGTTGTCCTGATTTTGTTAATATTAGCTCTTAGTTGTTAAAATCAATCGCTTTATGCAGACTATATTGTGAAATTGAACTGTTGACATTGTGATAGTAAGTTAACAATCAGGGCTGCTTTTCAAGGTTGCAAATTTGGCTGTTAAACTTTTGTGGCTAGTTGGTATACTAAATTAGCATTAAAGTCAGTGATGTGTTTTCCCCCGAAAACTTAAGCCTTACCGTTGTAGTTGATGCATTCTGGATAGAGAGTTCGGAACACCCTTCTTTATGCCGCATTGGAAAATACTTGTTTGTTTGTTTTGAGGGCGCAATGTTCCCCTTCTAACTGATATGATGGATTTTTTTTTTTTGTCAATGTGGAGGTATAATTTCTGAAATATTTATCTGAAAATTTAAAGATCTCTATTATAACAGAATTACAAAATAGTTTAAAAAGAGCACACTTTTCATTCTCCTAGTTTAAATAGGGACTTACTACAATATGGGGGTAAATGAGAGAAAATATCATTAAGTTCTTTTTTAAAACGTTAACTATCACCTCTTTCTCCCTGGCGAAGCAGCTCTCTCGTAGCATTGAGGCAACTTGTATTCCAAAATAGGAGTAACTGTGCAAGTTGAGTAGATTTTGGATCTGAAGCAGTTGTTGCATCTCCGTGACAGGGTTTTGCCAAGGTCTGTTTATCAGATGGCACTTGCTTATGTCTTTGTTCACCAGCAGCATTTGTAGTGGTGGCTAACCCTTGTCTCTGGAGCAGCTGATCTTGCAGTTATTATTGCGCAGTATTTACACCTGTAATTCAGAGCAGCTACTATTCTTCCTGTAAAAACGTTCTCCCTTCTCTTTTCCCTAAACAAAGGGAAATGATACAGTTCAGAAGCAAAATTAGGTAGAAAAACACAGACACAGTAAATGGTGGTTACCAGAGGGAAAGAGGATGGGGACAGGTGGCAATGGTAAGGGGGTCAAATTATATGGTAACGGAAGGAGACGTTGCTTTTGTGATGAGCATACGATGCAGTATACAGATGATGTATTTATAGGACTGTGCACTTGAAACATTTTATTAACCAGTGTCACCCCAAGACATTTTAATACAATTAAAAAAGGGTAATGGAAGTAGAAGTGATTATTTTACTCTTCTCACCAACTTAAAAAAATTAAAATATAAAATAAAACCTTTTTTTTTTTTTGAGTAATAACATGGTGCAGTGTCTATTAAATCTTGTTTTTATTTTACTTAGAGATACATCTATATATTTAGTCAGATTTTTTAAGTTGGGGCAATTTCTTGACTCTTGACATTACCAGAAACTAAGTTTTTAGCATATATGTGTTCACTGAGAAAAGTAGTCATTAGAAATCAAGTAAACGAGGAGAGATGTGCAGTGAGAAATTTGAAGTGATTGGTACCTTGTCAGTTTTTTCAAGTCAAGCCTGATGCAATGAACTTTAATTGATGGCTAGTAAATTCTTTCCAGTTCTAGAAAGAGGGCAGGTGTTAAACAGTGGTAGGCACCATCTAATGTAGTCCTTACGAATTTATTAAAGAGGTGTCAAAGAAGATACATTTTGCACTCCGTACAGCATTATGTTGATTATTTAATGCCATATAATTAAAGGATGTTCTTCATACCTGACTAATAAGGTGGGCAAGTTTATAACAAGTAATATTTCAGTAAGAGATTGTACTAGGTAACTTACTATATCTGTGTTCTTTGATTTCATCAGCCAGCAAATAGGAAATTACTACATAGTAAAGCAGTCCTTAACTGTTTTCCTATCATGTGACAATGGCAAGTAACCACATGTTTTTACTTTTTTATTTAAGTTTTCATTTAAAGAGAAACTTCCGGATATATGGTGCATTAACTGGTCAGTAGATTACATTATTTTGGAAGATAATTTTCAAAAATGCGAAAGAATCAAAATGGGATATCATTAAATACATTTTGTCTAAAAGATAAGGATTTTGTCATTAAAAGGTAACAATCAACCTTCTTGTTGGTATTTTTATTATCTAAAATTGGATTTATCTAATTTTTGTGAACTCTCTGCTATTTGCTTTTATGGATCCAACCCATTTTGAAATAGTAGTTAATAACTTTCAGAATCAAGTTGAAATTCAAATCAGGGAGCATGTAAGGTTTTTGGTTTTTGAAGTTAGATAAAAAGTGTAGAAACATAAGGCTAGTTTAAACAATTTCATAAAGGAAGGACATGAAGCTTATTTAATTTTCACCAATTTTGATAATCATTAACATTGTCAACTGAATAAAAGTAAAGTTAAATATCCTTTGAGTAGGATTGTCCTTTTATTATGTTTGTATGGTATCCAAGTCAGTGTGAGTATGTAATGAATACGAATAAGAGAAGGTAATGTAAATATGTCAAATATTAAAGTACATAATAATTATAAAACATTTATATTTGATTTCAATGGTTTACAAACTGGTATGAATTGTTACAATGATAGGCAGTTCTCTATCGTTTTCTCCTTCAAAAAGAGACGATGCTTTTTATCCAGCACCAAGTCTTATGAGCAAGTTAGAGAAAAAGCTTCACTGATTAAAACTTGATTTTTACTTTAATTTTATATTTTTAAGAGTGAATGCTTCCCAAAAATAGACTTATAATATTGTTGTTTCCCTTAATTGCCATGTTTTGGATATCTAATTTCAGTTAGTAAGCTTCTTAAAATTAGATTAAGCCATAATTCAGAGTAATTTTCTCAGTGCTCACACATGAATAATAACTAGGATCAGTGGCATTTAAATTTAGAGCCGATGATTTGTTTTTAAATGAAATACATAGCATCATTATTATTTCACCTCCAATTAAAAGTTCTAGATTCTGGTTGTGGCTTACTGTCGTATAACACTCAGTAAGTAACGTTTGTATTTTTCAGTGTCCTTCATCTCTATAATCAGTATTAGATTTAAACATGGATCTGTCTACCAATGTTGAATTTCTAAAACAAAAATGCATTTTTATCATAAATGTAATAGTTTTATATATACACACATCATGTGTTATATTATATAGAAAACTTACTGGTTGCTAGAAACTAATAAGATTAAGAGCAAAATTTATTTTCTTGGTATTATGTGCCAGTGTTTAGAGTTACTTTAATTTTTAATATTTTCCTCGATATCACCAGAAAACGCACACTGTTGGAGCAGCTAGCTTTCTTTGGAATGCAGTACTAAGCACACTATTGGTTTGTTTTTTCGTTTTTTTGTTTTTGAGTTACCAAATTTGAGATTAATCCCAGGATGGTAGTTGAATGCTGAAATTATCCGAAAAATGATTGGGCTAATGATTCTCAATTTCTTTTTCTGTTTTAAGATTTAGTTTGTAAAATGTATATATTTGGTTCATAATCACATTTAATTTTTCTCACTATTCAAACCCTGGTGTATAGTTGTATTTTAAATAGTTTATTGTAATATCAATCATAAAATCTGTGATCTGAGAATTTAAAAATAATCAACATAGAGTTTGTACCAATTTTTGATAATTAGACTCCTTTTGGCTTTTCAATAGTACAATACTACTTTGCAATTAAGAACCACAGTTCAGATGCTTCCTGACCTTTTTTTTTTAATTGTAGTAAAAATACACATAACATGATAATTACCTTTTAATCTATTTTTAAGTGCAGCTAGTCAGTGGCATTAGTATGTTCATATTTTTTGTGTAAACATCCTATCTGTCTCTAGAACGTTTCATCTTTCCAATGAAACTCTTCTATTAACTTTTAACTCCTTTTTCTCTTCCTCAGCTTCTTCTAGTACCACCGCCCTACTTTCTGTTGTATGAATTTGTCTACCCTAGATACCTCATAGAATAGTGGAATAGTATATCTGTCCTTTTTATAGCTTATTTCATCTTAGCATAATGCGTTTGCAGTTCATGTTGTAATTTCACTCCATTTTGTAAGCTGAGTAATATTTCATTGTGTGTATTGTGTGTATGTATATATACATATACCACATTTTTTTGTTTTTCTGTTTACCTATAACTGGAAACTTAGATTGCTCCACCACTAAGCTATTGTGGAAGAATGCTGCATGAACATGGGTGTGGCAGATAATCTCTTTGAGTTCCTGCTTTCATTCTTTTGGACATATAACTAGGAATAGAATTGTATATCATATGATAATTGTTATGTTAATATTTGATCAACTGCTATAGGTGCTTTGCTGACATTTTATGAAGTCCAGTGAAGTGTTATATGTATGATTGAATAACGTTGCCCTGGATTCTTTGAATTTTAACTTTTCAAATACCTTTAACCCATTTCCCATTTGCCCCTAGAATACTCGCCAGCAGTTCTTGTGGCTGCAGCGTTTACCATGGAAAACTCGCAGATTAGTTAATCTTATCCCAAATTTTGCCATGAAATATCTCGCTTTTATTATTATTTTTGCATTGCTTTAGTAAATATCCATCTTCGGAAATAAATAACATCAGTCTATTTATAGCATTCTATTTTTAGTAAGTGGTATTTCCTTTTATAAGATATGGTGATTCTTGATGGCTGAAAATGTCAAATCCTAGAAAACATAACATTCCTAAGTGTGATGTTAACATTGTTCTCGAACAGTTGTTAGCCAGAGATTCATTTGATGAATCCGATTTTATGTGTACATTTGTTACATTAGGATTAGAGACAAGTTCTGCTTAGAAATAATTCCAAGAACAGTTTTTATAATTTTATTTTCACATTGGAAACCAATCAGATTTTTTTCAGCCTCAAAGAGTGTGTTTATGTAAAATTAAATTAATGCTCTGGCTAAAGAGGAAATGGGTTAAGAACTCAAAGGACATGTTGATTATATTTTGAGTTTAATAGTACTTGAGTGAGTTAGCTCTGATTGTAGGACTTTATTATCTGTTTTCTCTAGGAATTTTCTCCTTTGACTCTGTAGCAATTAGTCTTGAATAGTAAGGTAGCAGTTCAAATAATAGTAGACCTCTGACCATATTTAACAAGTCAGGATTGCCCTTTAAACTACAAGTTTTAGGGTCTCTGCCAAAATCTCAAGAGTGTTAGGGTTAGTATTTATCCACTGTATTGAGTGGGAATTTAGTAGCATGGACTATCAAGTATGGACACCACTTTAATAAGTAATTTGCAGTGTTTATAAAACAACAATATAAATTGCCTCTCCACAATATAAAATTAGAAGCCTAGCTTCCTAGTGGACCTTGGAGGAGAGTAAATATAAGGCAAAATGGTCCTCTAGTGTCCCAGTTTTTTTGAAGCTCCGTTTTTTTAAAATTAATTCATTTTTTTATGGTGACATTGGTTAATGAAATCCAGTAAGTTTTAGCTGTACACTTTAATAGCAAGGCATATATAGTTTACATCGTGTTCTCCTCCCATAGTTAGGTTTCTTTCTGTCACCACATATTTGACCCCTCTTACCCATGATACCTTCCCCCTCCCCTTACCCTCTGGTAACCACTAGTCTATTGTCCATGTGTCTCTTCTCTTTGTCTTGTTTTGTTGCTTTTAGGTTTATATCCTACATAAGTGATATCATGTGATTTCAACTTTTTGTGTCTGGCTTATTTCCACTTAGCGTGATTATCTCGAGTCCATCCACGTTGTTGCAAATGGCAGTATGTCATTTGTTCTTAGGCTGAGTAATATTCCATTGTATATATGTACCACAGCTTCTTTAGCCAATCATCTGTCGTAGGACACTTTGTTGCTTCCATGTCTTGGCTACTGTGAATAATGCTGCTGTGAACATCGGTGTGGTTAATATCTTTTCGGATATGGGTTTTCAAGTCTTTGGAGGTAAATCCCCAGTAGAGGGATTGCTGGATCATATGGTAGATCAATTCTTAGTTTTTGAGGAACCTCCATACTGTTTTCCATAGTGGCTGTACCAATTTGCAGTCCCACCAGTGGTGTATGACAGTTCCTTTTTCTCTGCATCCTCTGCAACATTTGTTATTACTTGTCCTGTGGATTATAGCTATTGTGTTTTGATTTGCTTTCCTAATAGCTAGCGATGTTGAGCATCTTTTCATATATTTGTTGGCCATTTGTATGTCTCTAGGGAGAAGTGTCTGTTCAGGTCCTCTGTCATTTTGATTGGATCATTTTGTTTTTTGTTATTGAGTCGTATGAGTTCTTTGTATATTTTGGATATTAGGCCCTTAGGGGATGTTTTGCAAATATATTTTCCCATTCGGATGGTTGTCTCTTTACCTTGTTGATGGTTTCTTTTGCTGAGCAGAAGCTTTTTAGTTTGATGTAGTCCCATTCATTTATTTTAGCTTTTACTTTCCCTTGCTTTGAGGTCAAATTCATAAAATCCTCTTTAAGTCCAAGGTCCTTGAGTTTAGTTCCTATGTTTCTTCTATGCATTTTATTGTTTCAGGTCTTATATTCAGGTCCTTAATCCATTTTGAGTTAATTTTGGTGTGTGGGATAGACAACAGTCTAGTTTCATTCTTTTGCAGGTGGCTTTCCAGTTTTCCAGCACCATTTATTGAAGAGGCTTTCCTTTCTCCACTGTATGTTTTTGGCTTTTTGTCAAAAATTATTTGCCATATAAATATGGGTTTACTTCTGGACTCTCGATTCTGTTCCACTGGTCTGTGTGTCTGTTTTCTGCCAATACCATGCCTTTTGATTACTGTCGTTTTGTAGTATAATTTGAAGTCGGGCAGAGTGATGCCTCCAGCCTCATTCTTTTTTCTCAGGATGGCTTTGGCAATTTGGGGTCTTTTGTGCTTCCATACAAATCTGATGATTTTTTTTTATTTCTTTAAAAAATGCCGATGGGATTTTGATGGGATTGCATTAAATCTGTATAATGCTTTAGGTAATATGGTCATTTTAACTATGTTGATTCTTCCAATCAAGAAACATGGAATATCTTTCCATTTCTTTGTATCTTCTTCGATTTCTTTTAATAGGGTCTTGTAGTTTCTATTAGGTCTTCACATGTTATTAGATTTATTCCTAGGTATTTTATTCTTTTTGTTGCAATTGCAAAAGGAATTATTTTTTCCACTTCTTTTTTGACACTTCATTATTAGAGTATAGGAATGCTATGGATTTTTGAATTGATTTTGTATCCAGAACTTTACTGTATTTGCTTATTGTTTCTAGTAGTGTTCTTGTGGAGTCTTTAGGGTTTTCTATATAGAGAATCATGTCATCTGCAAATAGTGACAGTTTGACTTCTTTTTTCCTATTTGGATGCCTTTTATATCTTTCTCTTGTCTGATTGCACTTGCTAGGACCTCCAATGTTATATTGAATAACAGTGGCGATAGTGGACAGCCTTGTTCCTGATCTTAGAGGGAAGGTTTTTAGTTTTTCACCATTAAGTATAATGTTGGCTGAGGGTTTGTCATAGGCCTTTATTATGTTAAGGTACTTTCCTTCTATACCAATTTTGTTAAGTGTTTTGATCATAAATGGATGCTGTATCTTGTGGAAGGCTTTTTCTGCATCTATTGATATGATTCTTATTTTTTAATTTGTTTATGTGATGTATCACATTAATAGATTTGCATATGTTGAATCATCCCTGTGCCTCTGGGATGAAGCCCACTTGATCGTGGTGTATAATCTTTAATGTGTTGCTATATTTGATTCGCTAGTATCTTATTTAGGATTTTCGTATCTGTGTTTTGCATTATGAGAGATATTGGTTTGCAGTTTTCTTTTTCTGTGTTACCTTTACCAGGTTTTGGTATCAGGATAATATTGGCCTCATAAAATGTGTTGGGAAATATTGCCTCATCTTTGTTTTTTTTTGGGAGAATAGGTATTAAATCTTTGAATGTTTGGTAGAATTCACTGGTGAAGCCATCTGGTCCTGGACTTTTACTTTTGGGTAGGTTTTGATGATGTTTCAATTTCTATACTTCTGATCAGTCAGTTTATTTAGATTTTCCAGTTCTTTTTGGTTCAGTCTAGGAAGATTATATTTTTCTAATTACTGATCCATTTCTTCTGGGTTATTAAATTTGTGTTATATACTTTTTCATAGCATTCTTGTATGATCCTTTGTATTTCTGCAGTGTTTGTTGTAATTTCCCCTCTTTCATTCCTGGTTTTGTTATGTCCTTTCTCTTTTATCTTTAGTGAGTCTAGCCAGGGGTTTGTCAACTTTATTAACCTCAAAGAACCAGCTCTTTGTTGCATTTACTTTTTCTGTTTTTTTTTTTTTGTTGTTGTTGTTGTTTGTTTTCAATTTCATTTATTTCTGCTCTAATTTTGATTTCTTTGCTTATGAAGACTTGAGGCTTCATTTGTTCTTCCTTTTTTAGTTTTTTAAGATGAAGCGTTAGGTTGCTTATTTGGGCTTGTTCTTGTTTTTGGAGGTAGGCTTGTAATAATAAGAACTTTCCTTTTATGACCACTTTTGCCTTGTCCCCAAAATTTTGATATGTTGTATATCATTATTGTTCATTTCTATGTATCTCTTGATTTCTTTTTCTTTCTTTCTGACCCAGTTTTTCTTCAGTAGCATGTTGTTTAATTTTATGTATTTGTGGTTCTTTTTGCTTTCTTTTTACAATTGATCAGAGAATATGGTTGGTATGATTTCAACCCTCTTATATTTGTTGAGGCTATCTCAGTGTCCCAGTATGTGGTAGATTCTTGAGAATGTTGCATGTGCACTAGAGAAGAATATATAAGCAGCTGTTTTGGGATGAAAGGGTCTGTAAATGTCAATTATGTTCAGTTGGACTAATGTGTCATTCAAAGATGTTATTTCTTATTGATTTTCTGTTTGGATGATCTGTCCATATCCAACAGTGAGGTATTTGGGTCCCCTCCTATGATAATGTTTTGGTCTGTTTCTCCCTTTATGAAGCTCAATTTTTTTGTCTCGTTATTTCCTTGAAAATATTCCTTTGGCCATTAAAATCTCATTAGTTAACCTGAAATACAGCTTAGAATTGCATGAGTGTGAAAAGAGCAGTTGAAAAATCCATAAAGTGATTATGAAAAATACTGTGTGTGATGATAGGATATGGCTCAAATCTCTTCTGATCAGCTGCATTAGTGGGTTGCTTATCTTTTTCATTTGGTTTAAATATCAGACAAAGCACTTTTCTGGAACTAAGCTCTCCTGATTCCAAAGAATGTTTTAAAAAATCTGTTCAGTGTGAATTTGAATTCTTTCATTTTGTATTTTTTCTAGAGTTAACTGTTAATTACAGAAATTAAATAGCTTATAAATTAAGGATGCATCATGTTACATAGCAATAATCTTAAATAATCCTAGAGTGTGTATTTTTAAAATTTCTTTTTTGGTATTTATTTCTTATGGCATATAAGAAAAAAACTTCGTTGATTTTTTTTGTCAGTAGATAAAGGTGTACCACTCATAACAAACATGTTCCTTTACATGTTTCTTTACATGTAAAGGTTCCTTTACATGACCCTTCTACAGTGAAAACTTGATTGCTTTGTTCTCGAAGAACCAAGAAATAAGTCCCATCCATTAATCCACTTGTCTTTCTGTCCATTGGATTAATATTTAATTGCCTACTGTGTTCTAGGTACTAGGGATATTGTGGGTGAAAATAATAGATGTGGGACTCTTTTCTAATTCAGTTTACATAGTAGTATAGAAAGAGGCAAAGAAACGACCACAGGCTGACATGTTGTGGAAAAAAAAAAACAACCCAAAAAACAGGAACCATGTAGTTGAGGGTGGGGGTGAGAGGGCAAGTCGGGTACCTTCAGAAATGTGAATAATAATTTGTATGTACACTTGTCTTCCTGACAACATTTATAAGTTCTCCTGGTGGCCTGGTTGTATTCATTAGTGTGTCATCAAAGTTTAGGACAATAATTAATCTCCTTGCATGATAATTGTGTTAAAGGAAGGTATTACAGAGGTCCTTTATTATAATGATGAGATGTCTAGGAACTTGGTTTTATCAATTATCCTATGGTAAAACTGGTTTTGTTATATGTTGTCATTTAAAGTCACAGAACCTATCCATGATGCTGAATTAGAACTTCCTTACCTGCATAAGAAACGGCAGCTTCTTGTGGCTGTTACATTGGTTACCTTCCCATCTCATGCTTAGATGCCCACCTAATGAATAAGGTTTTAGATACTAGTGATACTAAGTGGATGTTCTAAATATTGAGGTCTGCACAGACAGTAGTGGGCTTTTAGTAATAATGGTTCTTGGATGAAGAAATTGTGATGAATGTTTTTGTGCCTTGGTTTGGAACATTTTTTTTTTTTTGAGAACTTTTAAAGATTTTATTTGAGCCTGACTGAAGACATATGCCAGAGAGCAAGATCTCAAATGCTCCTGGAACATTTTCTTAGTAGATTCTTTGGTGTATAGCTGAAGGGAACATAGAGATCATTATACAATATAATTTTAGGATGTTCACTTGGTTTTTACATTACAGGTATTTTTGGAGTTGTGCTATTTTAACTGAATGTTAGAACCACTGTAATGCCCTGGATTGGAACTCCACGAGCCAAGAAGGAAACTGACACCGATGCAAGCGCAAGAGGGAGTTTACTGACAAACTCGAGTTTGGACCCCACTCATACACTGACACAGCAGTGGTTGAGAGGAGCCCCGACGAGGGGCTGGGACCTAATTTAAAGGGTAAAACCGCAAGCCTTGGAGAGATGCCTTGGCGTTGCCTGATTGGGGGTTAGGTTGACCTTTAAAGGGATTGGGTGGTAGGTTGTTGGGTCCGCGTGCAAAAGGGGGTCATGTGCAGTTGGGGCTGCGTATAGAGGGGGCCATGCGCAGAAAGGGCCGAGTGCAGAAGGTGCCGGGTGCAGTAATCAGAATATGTGCAGGAGGAAATAAGGGTGGGGGTGCCTTAAGGGCCCACCGATTAGCTGGCTTGGCTGGTTTGGCCAGGTGGTAAGGCATTGTTCTTGACCACTGGCCTTTGGGGAACTTTTCGTACAATTCATCTTGGGATCACTCAGAAAAATGGAATAATTCCAGTCTTTCAATTTTAACAATGTTAAGTCTTCCAGTTTGCGAATATGGGATGCATTTCTATTTATCTTTAATTTCTTTCAGCAGTGTTTTGTAGTTCTTACTGTACAAGTCTTTTACCTCCTTGGTTAATTCCTAAGTATTTTATTCTTTTGATCCTATTGTAAATGGAATCATTTTGGCAATTTCCTTTTAGATTGTTAATATATAGAAATGCAGCTTACTTTTTTGTATTAACTTTGTGTCCTGCTACTTTGCTGAATTCTTTTATTTCAAACAGATTTGTTTGTTTTTTGTTTTGTTTTTTGATGTGGAATCTTTAGAGTTTTCTACATATAAGATCATATCATCTACAAACATAATTTACCTTGGTTTATTGTGTTGAGTCTTATTCTATTTACTTATATTCTGTCTGGTTATTTTGTCCATTATTGTGAGTGGGATATTGAAATTTTGAACTATTATTGTGGAACTATTCATTCTGTTTTTTGCTTTATATATTTTGATGATCTGTTTTAGGTATGTAAATGTTTGTAATTGTTATATATTCCTATTGCTGAAACTTTTATTAATACGCAATGTCCTTCATCTCTTGTAAACTTTAAAACCTCTTTTGTCTGTTGGTGTAGTCATCCCTGCACTCTTGGTTATCTTTGCAGGGAATACCTTTTCCCATCCTTCCACTTTCCATGTCTTGTGTCTTTGGGTCTAAAGTGGTCTGTTCCATGTAGCATATAGTTGGATCATGTGTTTTTTATTCTTCCAATTTCTGTCTTTGATTGTAGAGCTTAATCCATTTACCTTTAAAGTAATTACTGATAAGGAGGGACTTCTGTCCTTTATTATGTCATTTGTCTGATCACTTTTTTGTTTCTCATTCCTTGTATTACTTTCTTCTTTTGTGATTGGTTTTTCTGTACTGAAATGTCTCAATTCCTTTCTCATTTTCTTTTGTGTACATTCTATAACTGTTTTCTTTGTGGTTACCATGTGGATTATTTTCAGCATCCTAAAATGACATTTTAGTTCGAATTTATACCAGCTTCAGTAACATACAAACACTCTGCTCCTTTACTGCTCTGTCCTCTCCTCTTTTGGTGGTTGATGTCACAAAATTTTATCTTTGTACATGGTATGCCCCAAACCATAAACCAATAATTTTTAAAAATTATATATAAAACAAGATTTGGAGTTACAAACCAAAGTTAGAGTAATACTAGCTTTTAGACTGTCAAATGTAAGAAAATGCTCAAACCTGTAGAGAATATTTATAAGAGTTTATTTGAGCCAACCTGATGACATTGCTAGGAAGCAAGCAGAAATGCTCCGGAAAATGTCAGTTTTGCAGTTTCTTTTATCTTTACAGGAAGTGGTTATGCCTTTGAGGGATCTGGAAAAGAGGATTACTTCTAGCATATCAAAGGTGTGTTCACCTAGAAGCATCAGAACAACCCAGAAGGCTTGCTTAAAAACCTTTTATTAAGAAAGTACACCATGACCTCGTCAGTTAGGAATAGTCAGATCGCTCTGTAAGGTTACTTTAGGTTAGATTTATTAAAGTGCCCCCTTTTTTTTTTGTCAATAAGACTAATAAACTAATACATTAAAGGAAAAAAGTCATGCAGAATACAAAAAAAGCACAATTAAAACTAATATTACAATAATACCATCTTGGTAATTGCCCATGTATTTACCTTTTTGAGATCCTTTTATCTCCATATGGCTTTGAGTTGCTGTCTAGTGCCCTCTCATTTTATGTTGTAGGACTCCTTTGAGCATTCTTTCTGGGGCAGGCGTGTCGTAATGAACTCCTTCAGCTTTTGTTTTCTGGAAATGTCTTAATTTTCTCTCAGTTTGAGAGAGTTTTGTTGGATATAGAATTCTTGGTTCTTTTCTATTAAGACTTGATCAGCCTGCCGTCTCCTGGACTCCATAGTTTCGGATGAGCAATCTACTGATAACCTTGGGAATCACTTGTTTGTGATATACTTCTCTCTTGCTGCTTTCAAGATTTTGTTTTTGGTGTTTGACAATTTGATTACAGTGTGTCTTGGTGTGTATCCCTTTTGAGTTCAACATACTTGAAGTTTGTTGAGATTCTTGGATGTTTTCATGTTTTGTATCATATTTATGAAGTTTTCAGCCATTATTTCTCAAAATAGTCTCTCTACCCCCTCTTTCTCTCTTTCTCTCTTTCTCTCCTTCCCTCCCTCCCTCCCTCCCTCCCTCCCTCCTTCCCTCCCTCCTCTCTTTTTCTTCTCTCTTCATCAGGGACTCCATAATGCATGTCTTAGTCTTCTTAATGATGTCCCAGAGGTCCCTTTAGTTTCTGTTCACTTTCCTTAAATCTTTTTTTCTGTTCCTTGGGTTCGATAACGTCTATTGCCCCGTCTTCAAGTTCGCTTATTCTTCTGCCTGCTCAAATCCGTCTTTGACTTTTTCTAGTGAATTTTTCATTTCAGTTATTGTAGTTTCAGCTCCAGAATTTCGTTTTGGTTTTTTTTAGGGTTTCTTCTAATTGATAACCCATTTCATACATCATTTTCTTGACTTTCTTCTCATCTTCCTTTAGTTCTTTGAGCATCTTTAAGACAGTTATATTAGATTTGTCTAGTATATCTGCTGTCAGGTCTTTTCAGGGACAGTTCTTACTGATTTATTTTTTCCTTTGAATGGAGCATCCATTCATGGTTTTTTTTTGTTTGTTTTTTGTTTTTTTTTTTTGCCTTAAGATTTTTTTGTGGGAGAAGTCAAGTACTGGGCATTCGAATCTAATAATGTGGTGACTCTGGAAATCATATTTTCTCCCTTCCTCAGGATTTTTTTTTTTTTTGATGTAGTCTGTCTTGTGCCAACGGTCAGCCTGAAGTATAAATTTAAGATCTACATAGGTTTTTCCTGAGCCTTTCTTTGGGCAAGAACAGTCACATTCTGATTTTCCCTGTATATGTAGTTGCTTTGAATATTCTAGTTTTTAATGTTTGGCTTTTAAAAGGGGAAAGGAGAAAAATGGAGGGGGTGGATATAAAAGAGAACTCTAGCCCTATAACTTCCTTAGCAGTCACTTCAGGGGGAGAGGGAGGAGCTTGTAACAATGGCTGCCCACTTCTTTTTCTGCATCTGTGACCAGAAGCAGCAATCAGTGATCAGATATCCCTGATATTTGGAAGGCAAGGTTCTTTTTGCTAATTCTTGCTCACACAGGCCGCTTCAGGAAAACTATAGCTGCCAGCCGTGTGGCTGGGATGAGGGAGGAATAGTGGTTTCTGAGCCAAGAGCTTGAAACTGACCAAAATTAGTTATAAATTTACCTTTCAAGTCTTTCCCTGATAGTTGTATTAGATTTTGCCAGTGAATTTGTTCCCTAGGTTGGGAGAAAGATGCCTGATGCTTCTTCTATTGCTGTCTTCCCAGAATCCTCCTTAGGTGTTTGTGTATTTTGGAATTTATTTGACATTATCAAATGGTTGTCTCATCCCTTGCAACATATGAAAATGTGTATGCATTTATATTCATGTTAGCAGTTTATCAGTATGTATTTCCTGTCCATACAACCATTGTGTGTTTAATCTTTTTAAAATTTTTGCTTATCTGGAATGCAAAAATATCCTTTGTGCTTGACATATTTGTATTTGATTATTAAGAATGAAATTTGTATTTTGGGGAGGATTGCTATTCATGACATAAATGCTTTAGATTTGTATGTAGTCTTCTATATTTGTCTTGGAGCTTGGTAAGAAAATATGAAAGAAAATTTATAGTGATAGTCACTCCAAGATATTTATCAAAATTTTCTATTTAGAATTTTTTTTTTGCACAGGTTTTGGATGTTAATTGATATGTCAGTCTTTTAATATGTTTTAGAGTGGCCATATTTTAACTTTATGTCTCATTGTTATTATAATAACTGTTTGCCAAATATTTTGCATTTGAAAGAATGCTTTATATAGACATAATCTAACAATAGCTCATGATATTGGTTTTATTTTGAAGATGAGGAAACAGAGACTTTCAGAGATTAAGTATCTTAGTACACTAGCCATTTATAGTTGAGAAATACAAAGGGTAGGGAGTCTGTCAGGGTCGAGTTTTGGCCCTGTAACTGATTTATTTAATCATTTCTTGGTGTCTATCTCATTAGCTGCCAAATGAAGTTCATTCTTTTCCCTTTTTGTATTAGCAGGTAACATCTAATAGCTAATTACGTTCTTAGATAATAGTGACATTAGTGCTTTTTTAAATCTAGAAATGAACACAGAAGCAGAGCAGCAGCTTCTCCACCATGCCAGAAATGGCAATGCAGAAGAAGTAAGGCAGCTGTTAGAAACTGTGGAAAGGAATGAAGTGATTGCTGACATTAATTGCAAAGGTAAGTTTTGAATGGATTTTTTAGCTTTCTCTTGCTCTGCTTATGCACTTTATCTTATGTACTGCTCTGTCATTTATTTAGCACTAATATTTGTGATTTTGCTTGCAGTAAATCTATTTCTTATCCTAGAAAGGACCCCCAAAAGAGTGAGTAAAATGCTTCTCCTCATTCCCTATAAGTCAGAGAAATTAAGATCTAGTCTTAAAACTGCATGGATTCTAAACCTGATGACCTACAAGAGTGTCCCTGAGCCCACAAGATACATGTTATGAAATTTTTTCTTCTCAAAGACATTGTAATTGAACCAGCAGGGTTGAATGTTTATAGGCATCATGTGAGGCACCTAGGAGATAGGGTCAGTCAGGATCCTTCCCTACTGATCTAGTAGCTTAATAGATCAGACTAGTCTACATTATATATGCTGTGACAGAATATGGAAGTGTAGATGATGCTGGAGAGGGGCAAGAGCCCAAAAAGGGATCTATACCCAGAGCTCCAGTGACCAGATTTTTGTCTTATGCCCCAAGAAAGCACTCAAGGGCAAAATAAACAGCAAGTGGGAAAGTTCAAGGTTTATTAAAACAAAAGTACACACTCAAGAGGGGAGTGTGGACAAACTCAGAGAGAGGGAGTGGTTGTCTGGATTATGAACTTTTGTTCTTGGAGCCAGGGCCTGGAAACATGGTACTGACCTAGCTCGTCTCCTCCCAGTAGGCAGGGAGCTTGGTTTTCTACTCTTCCTTCCTTACATAGTGTTTCTGGAACTGTCATGGCATCCGATGGATGATGGGAGCTGCGGTATATGCAGTGCTAATGAGATTGCAAAGATACTGTAATTAGCCAAAGTTCATGACTTAGCCAAAGATGGTGTCTAAGCTGGAAAAGACCAGTTTTACCTTGTCTCCTCTTGCCCGGGCTAACACAGGGGGAGGTCTGAAGAAAGGAAAAACATTTCCAGAGCTATATCCTGGAGGGAGAGGAGCCATCCCTGGGCTATGTATCCTGCCTCACTTCCATAAATCAATCTTAGTTCTTCAAAGCTGTTTGGTCATGTTTGAGACTATGCATGTCTTTCTCAAACATGACGTTTCTGTCAAAGCCTTGGTAATATAACCAGCGTTTTCAGTTGAGTCCCATTATAAAGAGAAAAGAGTCTTATTGAGCTTACAAATAATGATACGGCCGTGAAAATAGGAGTAGTCACCAAGAGTTTCCAAATTCTGAAAAGTTCATGTAGGGAAGAGAAGATAAATGTTTGAATTCTGCTTATAGAGGCATAAATTACCAAAGTGCTATAGCTCATAGGTAGCTTAGGAGAAAAATTAACTTATACCTAAAAAGCCATAAAAATTATAATCATCCTCATCAGTTCATTCAGTTTCATGTTATGAATTCTTGCTGATCTTGATCTTTTTGTTAGCAGTCTTATGAATCCAGTTTTTCCTTAGATTTCTGCAAATTCTTACCTCATTTAATAGTGTGATCTGAAAAGTTTGTCAGAAACCTGTAGAGAGTGTCAAGAGTTCTCTTCATGAATCTCTCTGAAGATGAATCATATTTGCAAAAAGAAAATCAGTAAGATAGTGACCCTCTGTAAATGACAAAGACTTCAACTGCTATGGTTAAAGATCTGATTATAGTGCAATTGACAAAAATTTGTTTTTCTCTGCAATGCACAACTTTTTAAGATAACAGCTAGAATTACAAATGGAAACCTATCAGGACATTTTAGATTTTTAGATTTTTTGACAGGCCTTCCCATGTAATTTTAGCATCTCAAATAGGCCTAATTAGTTTAATTTCTCCTTTTTATAAAGAGAGAGGGAGTGAGGGGAAAGAGAGATCTTTTGAAATGTTTCAGAGATCCTTAAAAATCTCAGTTCCTTTCAGGTTAAGAAATAGACTATTAAATCTTTGAATTTTGGGAAGCTTGTCTAACATCAAAACTTTTAAAACATTTGGTCAAATAGGGTCATAGGTCACTGCGAAGTAATAGTTATCCATTTAGTCATGGTGACAATGAAAGACTTAGCAGGCAAATATAGAAAGTTAAATAGTTGTAAGCAAAATTGAGCTCTTTTAATATTAAGAAGACTCAGTTAAACTAAGCAAAGAACTGATGTAAGAAAACATAGGAAATCACAAAACTTTTGCTTTTCCTTTAAAATCTTAACAGCATACCAATTGTATAGGAAAACTTTGTTCTATTAGCAGATGAAAGAACACTTTTATTTTTATATAAGACACTTGTTATTAAAGCTTATAATAAATTCATTTGCTCTTATCCAGGTTGATCATACACAAAATTTTCTTTCTCAAGACTTTTTCACAAACTTTCTTTAGCTTTCCTTGTAATTCACTAAAAAATGCATTTCCATACCTTACAACTTCTTTTAGTGAAAACATATCCAACTTTTCTTGCATTCAAGATCATTTCCTATATTACTAGTATTTTCAGTTATATATATTGGGATTTTCAACCCTTAAAATGCTTGGTTTTTAATGAAAACTAAGTGATTGTGAACTGGTACATCATTTTTTTTAGACTGGTAAATTTTTGAATACACTTCGTAATTTCAAGGAACATGCATACGTTTTAATAGTACAGTCTTCAGTGTGCCCAAGTTTATATATTAGTTTCTCTGTAATAAGCCAAACTAGATAAGTTTAGGCTTATTTAGCAATTAATGTTTCAGTGTCTTTTTGGAAATGTTCTAAGTATTCAGCAGATTGCTGTCTTTTAATTTAGCTAGAAAAACTTTAAAGTTACCAAAAGATATTAAACAATTATTTTAAAGTACATATACTGTAACATAATTATTGCTAAAAAGTTTCACTGAAAAATCTTCTACTTAACATTTATTTAATTCTTAGCAATTATGTTTTGATTACTTAAGAAAATTTCATCATACTGAATTATTTTTTTTTCACAATTTAGGTTAGGTAGAATAAAAATATTACAATTTATTTTGATAACTCCAAAGACATGTCTGTTTTAATTAAACCAACAAACTTAAATTAGCTTTAATATCAAATACTTTTTCAGAACCTGAAAACGTTTGGGTGAATTTGTTATATTTCTTAATTTATGTAAGTGCTTAATTCCTTTAAGTCAACTAAACAGAGCTCTTTACAAACCACTTTTGTTAATATCTGGAAGTAGACATACATAACACGTATATGGAGAGATGCACTCATTCAGAGACCTGATGGTTTCGTTTTTAAAGTTTCAGCCAGATACCATAAGGCAAAAGTCCACTAGTTTATAATGGAGTAAGTTTTTTTGTTCAAGTGGCTGAGGCTTTTACTATTTTTAGAGAAAACTTAAGATTTGTATTTGTCTTGACAAATTTTAAGTGAGAGTGAATGGCGGGTAAAGGGGAGGTGAGGGCTGCTTGGGCAAGGAAATCTTTCAGCCACTTGTGCTTTCAAAAGGCTCTCCTTTCCTGTTTTTTTCCCTTCACACTGTCGTGGGCTATGTTTACATTCTGTATTATCCACAGTTGCCAAGGAGGCTTTAAAAATTTTTATGAGACTTTTAATTTTGCCAAATTTCCGATCATAGTTATTAATTTTTTAAAACTATCTTGTCAGGTTTCAGGCAGGACAAACAGTAAAATTTTAAAGCACCTGCTCAGATGGCTACGTTTCTTTTAGGATTTTTTAAAAGCTTTTTTGTAGTTTTGTCTTTTAGAAGATTCTGTATAGCAATCAAGAATGTATTACATTGACCCTGAGAGGTTTGGAATCCATTTTTTTTTTTTTAAAAGGAGGTGGATTTAAAGGTTTTTCTGAATGGCCATTAGAGTTTAAAATAATTTTGGTTAGGTTGTTCCATTCTATTTAAAAGGTGCAGGTGAAAGAACCAAAAAGTACATATACTAGCTAGAGTTCTCAAAGAGGGAACTTATAGAGGGTGAATATCTCATGTTAAAGACATGCCTCTGAGAGCTGTCGCAGCGGGACAAAAAGACAAAAGAGTTAACCTGAAACCCCAGGGAGTTTGACTGCCAAATGCACACTGACATGTGCACTTTTCGAATGGCAGGGATCAAAAAACCAACTCAGAATGAGAGAAAAACTCCCATTTTTTAATTACACAAACATTAATGGCTGTAGTTAAGCCTTGGGTCTCTTGGAGCCAGACTAATACCTGAGAAAGATGTGCAGTCTAACCAATCCAGTGACCAACTTATCCTATCACGTGGGCCTTCTTCTTTTAAGGTGGGCAGCATCATAATGACTGTTAAATGCTGGACCTGTGCCCATCAATTTGTGGCTTTGGCTTTTAAGATTCCCTTCACAGTAGCTTTTGCCTCCTGTGCCCATAACCCACAGTAAAGTTTATTTAAATAAATGCTGGTCTGGTGATATCCACAAGCTCATCAGTTTGTGGGGGCTGGCCCAGAGAACAGATTTATAGGATTTATGCCTGTGTCTTTCCCCAGGAAATTTCTTTCTTACAATAACAGTACAACAGACAGTTACAAGGAAAGAAAAAAACATTCCTAAGGTTTGAGGAATAAGACATGCGAGGCATTTCCTCTGGCATGACAGCTGGCTCCATTTTAAAGTGGTTCTGTTTGTTATTTTTTACACAATCAACATAGAAATTGTATTGGTTGGAAGGAGTCCACTGATGTCATGTCAAAAGCGAGAGAAGGAAGTGCTCATATGCAGTTGAAGGTTAAGGTCAACATTTCTAGGCTAGGGACACAAAGGAGAATCTAAATCAGTTCTGCTTATAGCTGTTACCATGTTATAAGTGTATTAATGGTTCTGTCTGTTGCTAATGGTGAGACATTCTTGCAATAAAATATTAATATGGTTATATGCATAGTATACTTCATATAAGTTATGAGTGGTGTTCCTAGAAATAATGTTTTGGAAGTGAAATAAGAACTTTTATTGGCAGTGTCAGTACAACATTCTTTGTGATGCTGTCCTGTCACTTTGTTGGAAGATCTGAATGTGAAGGTGTTTAATTATTACCCATAACATCCCTTTGTGTTCCCCAGTGTTTTAACATTCTGTGGAGGGTACAGGTCTTTGTAAATATTCCTAAGCTTGATATTTCTTATTCACTGAATAAAAATTTTTAGCTATCCATGATAAGTAGTAGAGTATAAAGAATGTTGGAATATTTTAAGAATAATTTAGGATTTTTAAAATTTTTATTTTTCATCCATAATCCCATTTGGAAACACTAGATGTGAGTCCAGTTAACAAGCTGTTATAGTAACTTAGGCTATTTTGGGTTAGATGGGAGTAGCAGCAGTGGCTTTTAGGTGAGAGAATCAATAGGACTGATTGAGTATAGTGATAAAAAAGAGAAAACAGGCAAGAATGAAACAAGGTGAATAATAGGACAATTCGTTGTGAAGTCAAATGTGGGAGAGGGAATAGGTAGTTCTTGGGTGTGAATGTGTATTTGTAAGATGACAGGTGAGTTCAGCTTTGTACTTTTTGAGCATGAGGTATTGTATCATCCAAATGGGAATGTGGATTTTGAAGTCAACAGCATGTCAGCAAGACAGTGGGAAAGGGCCGTGAGGTATTGTGAGTGGAGATCCAGTAATGAAAGGCTAAACCCGCACAAGCCAGGAAGGCACTCAGCACTGCTATCCAGTGCTGCGCAGTGACATAGTTCGGTGACAGCTGAAAAGTGCCCCTGGGATTTGGTGACAGCATTTACTGATAAAAATTGAGGACAGTTTTAATGATGTGGTGGAAGGTGAACCTAGTCCGCGGTGGGTGGTGGGGAACTGATGGGGTGGAAGCAGTTGGACGGAGTAAGTGAAAACTGGGAGTGGGAAGGGAGAGCAAGGAGGACAGTAGCTGGTAGCGAGCACGGGATCAGGGAGGCTTTTGGTTGCTTTTGCTTGTTTGATGGAAGAGACATGCTCTTTCCTATTCTCAACTGAAGAGGAAGAAGCTGAAAATAAAGGAGAAGAAGGAGTGCCTGGGAAATAGGAAGGGGTGGGATCCAGAATACAGGAAGAGCGATGAGTCGTAGACATCAGGAGAAAGGATGGAAGAATTCCTGGAGATAAAGGGACGTTGGTAGATTTGGTGCCAGGAAGCCCAGGGAACTCTGCGAAAGCTTTTATATGTGAAGCTAAGAGATGAGGTTAGGGGGAATGTATTTGTTGGAGGATGTATTTGAGTAGGAGGCTTGAGGAGAATAGTGAAGGACTGAAATATATCTTGGAGAATATGAAAGGAACACCTCAATAGGCATTATAAAAAGAATTGCCCAGCAGCGTTGAAGGTATTTGATGCAGGGCAGGACAAATTTCCCTGAGTGGGGTTTTGGGGGAGACCAAGCCCTGCATGGAGAGAAGGTTGTGGAAAGAATTCAACACATGCCACAGCAAGAGTCAAAAGGAAAGTTTATTAGAAAAGAGGTAATGCTCCACAGACAGAGTGTGGTCTCCTCTCAGAGGCAGAGAGTGAGAGGGACCCTGAGTGTTTGGGGAATTCAGTTTGTAGTTTATTTATGGTTCTTTAGTTCCTATGATGTAATGTAACAAAGTCTTTATAATGTAAAAGACTTTGTTAACTCATTTCCTTTGATGTGGACATACAGCAAGGAAGGGGAAGAGTAGCTAAAGTAAAAAGGTAAGACTGTAGAGTGAAAGGCCTGCTGGCAGTTCCAGCCTTTAATCCTTAGGTTCCCCATGGTTTCAACCATAGGGAATGACTTCTGGTTCCTTGTTCCCCTTCACAGGTGTGGGGAATGGGTTGTTAGCAATCCCAGCAGAAATCTTCCTTTTTCTGAAGGTGTCCTCCTGGCCTGGCTTCAGAGCTGATCAGCATATTGCAGTCTCTGAATGTAGCCTGATTAACATTTTTAATTCTCTTGCTTTCTCCCTACATTAGTATGAGGTCTTGATTTTATAATGCCACAAATCTGCAGGGTTCTGTTATTTTTATTTTGCCACCGTGTAGCAACCTGGGTGTAGTTATAGAAAAATTGAGCTTCAGTTTTTCTAGGTGTTGTGACAAAGATAGCCCAGATATGCTGGATTTATTGAAGAAGTGAAGATGGGGGTATTTACATACATGAAAAGTGAGAAGAACTGAAGGGCTGATTAAGTTGTAGCACAAGTTTGGGAATATATCTGTGTGGCAAGCTGGGAAGTGGAGAGTTTGCGGGAAAGTAAGCTTTAAATAAATATTTGTGAGTTCAGAGATTGTAATGACATGCAGGCTCTGAAGTTGAACAGAGGCAGTTTCGTGGTAAATTAGGGAAACCGGAGACGGAGATGCCAGGATACTGAATGGTCCTAGGATGGTAGCAAGATTTGCTGTGGGGAGGAAGATTATATGTTGCTCAAAGTTATTATGTGAGGAGCAAATCACTGGGAGGCTAGTGGATGGCAGCAGAGAAGGTGTTTGAGGGAGCAATAGCTGTGGCTTGTTGGCAGAAGTCTCGAAGGAGTGGTTGTAATGTGAGTGGAGTCAGTGACTGACGACAGCATTAGGGTTTGACGCAGAGGTTCGCTTGGCTTCTTTTCTCAATGACCAGTTGGTGTGCAAATGGGGGGAGGTTCCATTTGAGGGATAAAGGGGATTCACTGTCAGGATGAGGTAGGTTTCACTTAAGAACAGAAAGTAAAAGAAATGTTCCATGAAATAGACTGAGGCTCTGGGATTTATTGCCTATGGTTCCAGAGGGCACACATTTGAGAGAAAACAGATGCAAGAATTTGGGTAAATGGCAAACAATCTCAGGGACACTGTTGGCGGCGGCCACCCCTCAGGGAGTTGTTAAAGATCTGCCTGCTCTGGGTGCACTGAGGTTGGTGACTGAGGTTTCTGTGGCTCAAAACCTGAAATGCAGGGACAGCAGGTAAACCTTCAGCTGCTCCCAAGGAGTGCCCCACCACCCCCTCCTCCCGCCCTGCCCCTCTGCCCCACACATACACAGGGAGCTCCTGGCTTTGATAGACCCTGGGATGGTGGGGCTTCAGGGATTTGCTAGGCTGTATCTCTCAAGCCTGATTTGGAATTGGGTTAGCTTTTGAGCTCTCAAGTCTGAGCTATAGTGCCACCCCACCCTTCTTTTCTTTTTTGCTAACTTGAATTATATAGTTAGTTTCAGCTTTTGCCACACTCAGTTGTTTTATACCTCTCTTCAGCTCTCTGGTAAGATAATGCTAGTATCTTACATTTCATCGCTTTGGGTTTTGGTTCTTGTTATCTAGTCGGATGCTGTACTACGCTAGTAACCCAATACCCTCATTACCTAAGATTTTATCTGCAGTCAAGACTACATTTCCAGTCACTATCTACAGAGTTAACCGCTTTCTAAGTGCTGCAGGAAAGATTCTTTATGGATTCCACGTTCCCATGTTACAGGTTTTCAAAGAGAGGGGCTTTTCATGAAATACCGTGTCAAGAGAACCACATCTTTGCTAGATGATGGCAAAGTGGTTAGAGACTTAGAGCCGACAGGCTAGGAGAGATTATCTAGTTGGCGTGTGACCCCGTCATGTCTCTTTCCACCCTTTTAGGCATGAAGGTATTGACTTAGGAAAGTGGCACCAGAATCAGGGTCTCATAAGTTTTAATCTATTACACTCATTACACTTCTTACTCTGTCATGTCTCTTACCTCTCACTCATCAATGCAGTGTGAAAGGGAGCCATTGGCCAATGTATTGAAGTAGCCCGTTAGGGGGAAATGAACTTTATTGTAAAATTACCTAAATAATACCTAAAAATATATATTTTTTCCTCCATTTTTAGGAACAAGTAAGTCTAATTTAGGCTGGACACCTCTTCATCTGGCATGCTACTTTGGACATAGGCAAGTGGTTCAGGATCTGTTACAGGTATATTTATGGCTTTAATTTTTAAAGGAATATAATAAATATTGCTATTATAGAAATTATTATGTCTTAGGAAAGCCAACTGGGCCATAATGGCTTATTTAAAGCAATAGCTCTGCACTAATGACACTCATTTTTCTTTATTAAATACATAAATTAGTTTGAATAATTAAAATCAAAAAATTTTCAATCATTTGATTTTTTACATTATTGACTTTTTAAAATTGCAAAATGGCCCTATGAGTTAACGAAGAAACTTTTCAGTTTTTTAAGTGTAACGGTTAAAGTAACCAAAGTACATTGTAAATAACTTAAAATAATGTCAGAATCTCTTAGTGATAAGACTATATATTTCTCAATTCTCTAAACATTATTCACATATTGATATTTCTTGTGTTTCATCTTAAAATTGATCTGTACATTTAAATGGTGACATCTTTTTATTTTTGAAAGCTTAATAAATTGGTGGAGAAAATACAGTAATTCATTCAGAGACGGTTTTCTTTTTTTTAATATGAGTGTTTCTAAAATAGAGTTAAGGTATATAGATTTTTAAAGAAAAGTGACTTTTTACTTTTTTACCTATCAGGTCAGTTTTTACTTTCAGAAGCTTACTCTTTTACTGTGAATTGAATTTATTTTTAGTAGTGCCAACCAATTATTATAGTGACAACAAATTAAGATAATTCGTAATTATCTTAATTTTGGAAATATTTAATATATTTTTAAGAAATCATTTTCCCCTTTGTACATGTTTCTTGATATATGAAAGATGTTTAAAGTTTTTGTGTTTACTAGGCTGGCGCAGAAGTCAATGTATTAAATGACATGGGAGACACACCTCTCCATCGAGCTGCCTTTACAGGACGAAAGGTGAGCATTCTGCACTGTGTTTGCAAGCGAAATGTTTGGACGAGCATTCACAGCTTTTTATAACCACATGATTTCCCTCTTCTATTTCGTATTTATTTTCTATGTCTCAGTCTTTTTGTACCCATTTCTCCTTTACTGCTTTTTTCTGTTATACAAATATTCTTTAGTGCACTATTTTAATTCCTCTGAACGCTAAATGTTTTGAACATATTTGTAACAGCAGCTTTTGCACTCTCTGTTAACTTCAACATATGGGCCCACTGAAAGTCAGTTCCCGTTACCTGTTTTTTTCTGACAATGCGTCGTCATACATTCCTATTTTTTTCTGAATGTCTTAGTTTTTACAGTCATGCACAACTTAACGACTGAAATACTTTCTGAGAAATGTGTTATTAGATGATTTGGTCATTGTGCGCATATCACAGAGGACACTTAAACAAACCTAGATGTGTAGCCTACTGCTGTAATTGTAACTGCTGTTATAGGACTGGCAGTGCAGTAAGTGTGTTTATACTAGCATCGCCACAAACACATCAATACTTGTAGCGTAAGCCCTGACAGTTGGAAAAAGCAAGGAAGTGAATTCTTCAGAGGTCCCGAAAGGAATGCAACCCTGCCTTATTATTTGCTAGCATCTTGCTGCTAGCCCAGTGAGACCTAATTCTGAAATAAATTTGTGTTGTTTTAAGCTGCCATGTTTGTGATAATTTGTTATAGCAGCAATAGAAAGCTAATACATTTTAATGGGAAAAGCAGTCTCATGTCATCAGACCTGTAAGTTGTCACATTTGTTTCCTACTGAGTTAGCTACTTTTACTAATAGTCCCTCCTGGCCTTTTGCTCCAAACAAGTAAGTTTCCTCTGGCAGCAAAACTACTGGTTTTCACTGCCAGCCGTGGCCTGGTCAGACTTATGAGGGGAAGGGTGGGGGGACTGGGAATAGCCTGTGACTAGAAGGCTGAAGACTCCTGATGTTCATATTTGAAGTTCTAGTTTCTATTGAATATGCCTCTCAATTTGTCTTTAGTAGAAATCCATTACCATGAAATGATTAGTTTTATAAGTTTGTCTAGTTTTATAACTCAATTTTTAGTATGATAGTTCTCTGATCTCTTCACTCTACCATAGCCAAAACTTGCTTCATCCTTTTTCCTGGTAATTTTTTTGATTATTTGTATGATCCAGTAAATTAACTATGATATAGTATATCTTTCTTGTGTATTCTGATTATTGACCAAAGTCCAAAATGATCCTGAAAGATTTTATACACCCATAATTGAAAGATTTATGTGCAATTATCATGAATTAGGAATGAATTTATTATATAATTACTTTTCATTCTGATGACTAGATGTAACTAATTTTTATATAAATTCTTAACCCTATAAGTATGTGCTAAGCATATTCGATTAGTACATTTTACACCATTCCAGTGTGCTTGTTCATAGTTTGATACTTGGGAAGCAGATATGGAGACATATTAATGCTGAGAATAAAGTACAGTAAAACAGTAAAAAAATTAAGATAGTGGGTTAATTGCTGTGTGTCATTCTACAAGGTTTCAAATCTGAGCTGCAAATAGTTTAATTTGACCAATCACTTGCTGTTTCCTTTTATAGCTCTGCATTTCTTTTCTATGTACCTAAGAAAGTTCTTTACCATCTATTTCCACATGGCCTAAGTCCACCACTTCTGGAAAGTACAGCTCAAATGCCATCTCCATAAATATTTTCTTGATTAACTGCAGCCAGAAGGAAGCTGTGCTTTTCCAATTTCCCAAGTGAATTACAGCACTTTTATTCATCTTACTTGTATTATAGTCTTTACTACTAGATTGCATTAATCTTGCTCTTAAGAAATTAACACTTTTTATTTTTTGTATCATCCACGAGTACAGGTCTTACTGCCCATCTCTGTAATTGCCTAGGTCAAATCAGTTCCTTTATGTATGCTAGGTTCTTCACTTATTTGACTATTTCTGCTATTTTCTTCAACTTTGAACATGAGACTATGCTAAATTGGCCTTAGTTTGAACATTAGCATATATATTATGTTATCTCTTGTATTAGAAAATAAAATTTAGCTGAAGCTTAAAGGTTACATCACATAGGAAACATTAAAACTTTATGTTTTCAATATCAAAATGATTGAATTTTGCAAAAAGTTTTAATTTCTAATTGTACTCATGAAAGAAATCAAATTATCTTATTCTGATGTAATCTTTTACCATAAAGATAATTTAAATTACCTTATGATAGCAAGAATCTGTGATTTAATAAATAGAATGATGAGCTGAATAGGGGTTTGGTTTATTATAGAGCACGTGAGATTCTTGGAATATATAAAATACAGCTCCCAAATTTGGGAGATCTCTGGGCTTTTCTTGGTACATTAGCGACCCTAGTGTTTCTTAATAAAAATTCATATATCAGAATTTTAAATGTATTTAACAGTTCCTTTACTTTTCAAATGTAGTTCAGATTCTATTTTATATCTTTTGTAATCAGTTTAAAATAGAGATATAATCAATATGGTAAATAGTAGGGTTATAGCACTGACCTTTATTTTGACTTACTATTTTCTAGTAGAGCTGAAAATACATTTAAAATGAATGCTTCCTATGTTCCGTTTCTCAGGAATTGTGTATCTCTCACCTGACACATAGAGGATGTGTATAATCCCAGGGTTTATATAAGCTTATCTATTTTGAATGCCTATTTGTGCTCACACATACACTAAAATTGACTGCCTGCTATGTGTTAGGCACTGTCAAAACAGCTAGACCTGTAGTTTCATTTAACGGAAAAAGACAGTTCTAATATAGATATAAAGTTGCCATTTCTTGTAAATGGGGCTTCCCAGGAAGTTGACTGAGATACAGATTACGATGCAACAGGTATGTTAGAGTGCTGTAGGACCACACCTGGAAAGTGTGGAAGGGAGGGGAGGCAACAGGAGTGGGCAGAGTCTGAAGTCAAGCTGTGATGCATTCAGCATCAAGGGCGGCCTCAGCCAGCTGTGGGGAGTTCTGCAGAAGAGATGACCCTTCATCTGATTTGCGGTGACAGGGCTTGCCCCTGGTCAGTGGATACAGGCTGCCCTGTGAGGCGGGTATGACTTTGCATGAGGCATCTTTCTTCCGCTAAGACAATATCCGAGGTGGTTAACAGGTAAAGGCTGCTTTCTTGGTACTCCCAGCATTTGGGGTAGTAAGTTTTTTATTCCTTAAGGGAAATCTGGACAGCACATCGCAGCTTTTCACCACAGCTCGCCTTTTATTTCTCTCAGATTGACTTCATTATACATTTGTGGGAGCAGTACCTTCAGGGTTCTAGGGCCTTTCCTCCTGGGAGAAACTTAGAAGAGGAAGGTTGGTGTGACAGATTGTAGCTTCTGTTGCTGTAGTTGTTCTTGGGGTCACATCCGAATCATTTCCTCCTATCATTACTATCTATTCTAGATTCCCTCTCCCTTTGGCTAGCACATCTGGTCTGTGTGGCTAATCTGGCGGGTGTGACTCAGGCCCATATCTCTAAAGGTCTGAGCCCCTGGTACATTGCCTTTCTTAGCCTGGGGTTGCTACACTTGTCCATTCACTGTCAAAATAGAACGAGGGAATATCAAGAAACACCTAAGTGTATCTTCTACGTGCCAGACACATTCCTCCATGTCCCTATTGTGATTGGTTCTATTTTCTTTCGATGTTCAAGATACCTCTGCCACGGTGGTGACTCTTCTTGTTTGCTGGTCCTTTGACACAGGAGCCCAGTATTCAGGCAGCCTTTCTCATCTCTTAGCATATGGATCAGAGCATTATCCTGAGGTATGGGAAATGCTGCCCCAGAACCCGATGAAGCCAACCGGGCATTGTGCTTCCTTCTCTGTTTTTCTGCACTTGAGCTGTATTGAGTTTTTGGGTATTTTGGATATTAAGTGTTTATCAGATGCATGATTTGCAAATATTCCCCCCCCCCATTTTCTGGATTGCCTTTTCACCCTTGATAGTGCCCTTGATGTACAAAGTTTTTAATTTTGATATAACCAGTTTTCCTTTTTTTACCTATGCTTTTGGTGTCATAGCCAAGAAATCATTGCTACATCCAGTGTCGTGAAGCTTTCTTCCTGTTTTCTTCTAGATTTTTATTTATTAGGCCTTACATTTAGGTCTTGATCTGTTTTGAGTTATTCTTTTGTGTATGGTATAAGGTTGGGTTCAACTTTATTTTTTTGCATATGGATGTCCAGTTTTCTGGGCACTATTTGTCGAGAAGACTTTTCTTTTTGAATGGTCTTGGCACCCTTGTTAAAAATCATTTGATCATATATGTGAGAGTTTTTTCTGGGCTCTCTATTCCTTTGGACAGTTTTATGCCATTACCACACTGTTTCGATTGCGGTAGCTTTGAGGTAAGTTTTTAATTCAGGAAGTGTGAGATCTTCAATTTTCTTCTTTTTTTTTTCATTACTGTTTTGGTTATTCAGGGTCTCGAGATTATATATGGATTTTAGGATGGGATTACCTATTTCTGGGAAGTAAAGAAGCCACTGAGATTTGATAGGATTTGCATTGAATTTGTAGATTGCTTTGGTTAGTATTTACATTTAACAATTACGTCATCCCTCCATGAACACTACATGTCTTCTTCTTTATGAAATTCTTTCAGCTGTTTGTAGTTTTAGTGTATAAGTCTTTTGTCTCCATAGTTAAGTTTATTGCTAAGTATTTTATTCTTAATTTCCTTTTCTGATTATATTAATTTTTGTCTATTTTTAAATTGGGATATTCTTGGGTTATTGTTAGAAAAATTTTTTAAAATATATTCTGTATATAATTCCCTTATCAAATATAGATTTGTAAGTATTTTCTATCATACTATGGATTGTTCTACTTTCTAATATGAACTCTACATAAAGTATGAAAACACTTCCCCCAAAATGTTACCTTTAAAATGATAGGAAATGCTAAGATATTTTATAAGAATATACTTTATTAAAATATTAGCTTTTAATCATTTTTCTATTTTTAAAATATGGTAGTGCATTATATAACAATATTCAGTCATAAAGTATGTTTATAGATCCCATACAATATCCTGGAAAAAATGATGTATTAGGTGAAAGGTGTATAATAAGCGGTTATATTATTTGAGTAAAATTATGTTTAAAAAAATCTCAAACTTATGCATAGGAAAATGATTAGAAAGAATACATCACATGTTTATAGTGGTCATGTAATGACTAGGACAATCAGTCTCTTGTTTTCTTTATTGTCTGTGTTTTTAGATTTTATTTAAGCATTTTTACTACAAATTTTTTAAAGGAATGTAGGAAATTTTATGGCCCAAAGGAAAAATGAAACTCATGGGAAAACATAATATGTAATGACACAGGATATCACTTCATATGCATCATTGCACCACCAACCTAGAAATGAGACTAGCACTGTATTTCATCCTGTATTAGTGTGGAACTGAACAGCAGAAGGGAGCAGTAGTAACAGCTCAGTAAAATGAAGCGTCAGATCTCTAACATTCTCCTGCAAATCACCTGCATTCTTCTCCATTTCTGCTGTCCTCTTAAGTTGTATAACTGGACTGAACCAGTGCTACTGGACTTGTATAGTTACCAATTAGTTTGAAATTCCTAGGACAGTTAGCCACTTAGGGTAAATATGAGTATGTATTTTATTCTCCATTGTTGAATATTGACTTTAAGAGATAAATTTGCTTCATTATAAACTATTCCTTTAATAGTGGTGTAGTCTGTCAGTCTACATCACTTTAGAAAATAATGTTCTATTTCTTAGAAACATAAATCCTTAAAAAATCTAGTTTGTTGGGGAAGTTATTTTCTTCTAAAAGTTTGGAGGAACAATATTAAGTTAATGTCCTATTTGCTGTATTTATGTAATGGCTTTGTTAACATACACATTTAGTTTGGTTACATGGATCAGTTTGGTAAAGCAACCAGATAATTTATTTCAAAAATAATTGTAAAAGTTATCTGTGTTAATTGTGGATTGGCAATTGTTTAGGCAATCATCAGCTATTATTACAAGTAGTTGGATTGTAGTAGTCAACTTATTGTAGTTACTTAGTATTCACTTACTATAGACCAAACTGATGTGATATAAAAGTTCTTACATATACTTTTTTTCTGTTGTGGAAATTCCGTAACAATTAGTCATTTGTAAAAGGGCTATAATATAATAGTCTTAGTTTAATAATAGCTAAAGTAATTTCTCTGCCTTTTCAGGAGTTGGTAATGCTTCTTTTAGAATATAATGCTGATACTACTGTTGTTAATGAGTGGACAGACACAAAAGAAGTCACTCATGAAAAGAAATCAGAAACATGCTTGAGGTAAATATTATGGATCTTAACATAAATAGCACTTACTGTAATTATAGGCAAGGTCCAGAATATAAGAGGAAATGGTTTCTAAGATGACAAAGTAGATGACACTAAGCATGCACTCTAAAGATAATGTGATTCGGGAGTCATTGATTCGATACAGAATTATCTGTATGAGAGTTTCTTCACAGCTTTTAAACTGTTATTGTGCAACATAATGGCAAATTATCAAATCTCCAACAGAATTAAAAGTAGGAAACTAGAGACATGAGGGAGTAAGGGTGAGAGCCTTCAGAGGTACAGTGATGGAGGAATACAGAAGTGCAGGACAAAACCTGGAAGAGGCACAGCTCTCGGGAGTCACTTGCTGTTGGGGAAGGTAATGGCCGGCTCCATTATCCTCAGTACTTCATTGTGGTACAACAGCGGATAGTAATTTCTTGGTGGATCAGCTTCATTGCTATTAACTTCAAAGATTAAATTGCACTTAAGACCTATGAATCTGTAGTAACTTAGAGGGAATTCTGTAAAATAGTTTAAACCAAAAATATTTTGATGCTTACATTGGGAGGCCTTCATGCTTTAGGATTATCTTCTGAAAGGCCAGACCTTTGCTGTAATTACCTTTTGGTAGTATTTCTATGGTAGAGAGGAGAGGTTTTTCGAATTACTATTTTATTAATAAAGATTGGATTAGAATGGCAGTTTTACACATATCCTGTGTGTCTTTGGAATTCAGAGAGGGGCAAGTAATTTTGTATTTAAAGGTGTTGATTTTTTAATCTTTAGTACTTTTTATCTATATAAAAACCAAGGTCTTGCTTTTTATTACTTTCCAGTTGGTCTTAAAATTTTGCTTTTTCTCCAATATAATGTATATTTGTCAGACATCTTTAGATCAGAGTCTGAGCATGTTCTTGCATTTTAAATGACCTTCTAATTTTCAATAAACAAATTAATGTGTAACATCTTCTATAAAGCTGTGTATTATATGAATTTGGGGAGAATGAACATATTAGAAGTTATCCCTGCCCTTTAATATATTGTAACCTAATTTGGATGATGAGGTACTTTGATCTTGTTCTGTCATTTTAATTGTAACAAGATAAGAACTGAAGCACTCCCCCAACAGACTGGAAAGTTAGGTTAGCCTGACAAGCTGACAGTTAATGTAGCCAGTTGTAAAGACATACTAGAACCCTACCCCACACTCAACACAAATTGCATTAAAGATGAGGCTTAGTTGACTTTACAGCACTATGATTTATCACATGTATGGTCCTAGCCAGGAAAATAGAAGTAGAAACCTAATTGTATGGTTATGCTTTCAGATCACCTTAGCCAGATATAATATCATTTGTAGATAGCATGTCAGACTGCAGGGAGAAGAACATCCACAGCCCACCAAGATCACAGGTACACCAGAAACTGTATCGTAGGGTAATGTATGTAGAGACAGGAAAGGTTTCATCCCAGAAAGATATCAGTAGACACAACAAAATCATACTCAAGTATCCGAGGAGCTATTGAAGGAGGGAACATCTTCTTTGTGTCAGATCAGGGCCAGTCGATGTCCCTGTGGAGTTCTTTTTCGGTTGAGTGTATTGTAATAATGGCTTGGGTCATCTTGGAAGCTTTAGTGAGTTTCCCATGATTTGAGGTATCTGGGGAGGATAGATTACTAGTTGGGCACTGGAGAGGAATACCTTCTTTTTATCATTTGTCTTTTTATTTTGAGAAATTTCCAGCTTCTGGGAAAGTTTCAAGAATGGCACAATGAAAACTTTATACCTCTTTCATTTAACTTCACCAGTCATTAACATTTTGCCACATGTGGTTTATACTTTTATATATGAATGTCATTTTTCACTTAAAATTTTTTTTTGGCTGAACTATTTGGGAGTAATTTGCAAGCATAGTGATACTTTAGCACTAAATACTTAAGCATGTGTCTCCTGAGAACAAAGATATTTTCTTACATAATATAACAATTTTAGGAAATTTCACATTACTGTAATAACAACATTGTATAATGTACAGTTTATATTCAAGTTTTGCCGTTGTCTTTTTGTTGTTGTTGTTGCATTTTTTCCCCCTCAAACCAATCCTGAATCCCACATTGCATTTAATTATCACATCTTTTTAGTCTTTTACGGAATAATTTCTTATGATTGGCCTTTCATGATCTTGACCTTTTAGATGAGGATAGCAATTATAGAATTGTTTGTAGGATGCCCCTCGGTTTGGGTTTTTCTTTTTTCATATAATTAGATTTAGGATGATCATTTTTGGCAGGAATAGTGTGTAGGTGAGGTTTTATCCTTTATGAGTACATTATATAGGAGATAGATGATGTCATTTTGTTCCATTGCTGTTCATTCTGATCCCTTGGTGGTCCACTGCAAAGGTTCCTTCCCCTTTTGTAATAACTAATCTGTGGGGAGAAAAGTTGAGAGCATATAAATATCCTTTTTTACCAATAAATTCTTAATCACTGGCTTTAGCATTCATTAATAGTTCTTGCCTGAAGCACTTATTACTGTAGAGATTGCAAAATGCTGATTTTCTGTTCTCAGTGAAGTACATTTGCCCAGTTCTTGCCTGCATTTCAAGTGCACTGTTGTTTAACCTACCTGTGCTTGTGTATAAGTGTCTCATCAGGATAGACTTAGCCTTCATGATCCTTGTGATCCCTACTAACTATGGATTTTGATTGAAAAGAAAGAGTTAGGCTATAGTCATATTAAATTTAAAATTTATAGGACAAGTGATATTTTGGATGGAGTATTTATTTGCTTTAAAAACATTTATGAGGTATAAAATACATGGATAAAAGTGTGCATCTTTAATGTACATCTTGATGTTTTTGCAAATGGAACACATCCATGTAAACGGCACCCACATCAAGGAACAGAACATCACCAGTACTTGAGAAGCCTCACCTCCCAAACTGAAATATTTGTTTCTCATTGGCTAAATCAAGTTTTTTCAGTATCCCGAATGAATGTAGGACAGGAATATATGCAGGATTTTCAACTCTAAATCTCTCTATTCCTTCATTTATGAGCCTAGACAATCTAGAAGGCTTAGGGTACCCTTTACTTCCCTAAAGTCTAGAACCAACATTATTAAGCATAATTTGGTTATTCAATAATTATTTATTGGCCAAATATGCATTGCTTCAGGCACTGTCATAGACATCGTAGATCCTCAGGAGAGTAAGAACAGAGAGCTAACTTAAGAATGAGGAGCTGAATGACACTCTGAGTAATACATACAGCAGTAGAGGTCTGTACAAGAGGGATAAGGACATAACTGTTCTCAAAGAACTCAGTCTAGTAGCCTTAGAACCATGAGAGGGAAGATTGAAGAGCGTGAATCCCAGCAAAAGAAGGCATTGAGAGCCTGTGTAGAGACTCGGCTGCCTATCTCTAAGGTAGAGAGATAGTCTGGGTGTGAAAATAAAAACGTCAGAGTAGAAGATGATGGTATTTAGTAATGTTAGTCATTTCTTAAGGCAAAGCCAAAGTAGTTTAGCTGTTTCTGTATTCAAAAGATATGTTCCTTGTAGTTGAAATGCGATGGCATGCATTGTTTCTGGAACAACAGCATAGTAATTATACTAACTATTTAATAAATGCCTTCTACTTGGCTGTGTGACCTTGGTTAAGTTCCTTAACTACTTGGTGTCTCAGTTTCTTATAAAATCGGGATAATAGGAAGGCTTACTTCATAGGGTAGTTATGAGGATTTAATACTTTTAAAATGCTTTAAATAGCACTTGGCACATAGTACGTGCTATAGTATTTGTTAAAGAGATATATTCTTACGTGGAAGTATATAAGTATATGTAAATCTAAATACATTTATATGGTTTGTACATTTTTCTACCAGTGATGTTTCTTATTACTTTTAACACTTTAAGGTCCCCACTTCTCTGCCTTCTGTCCTCACTTATCTATCTTTCCAAAGAAGGTATGTGATGGTATTTCAGCATAGAAAAGTAATTCATAGTTATTTGTGATGGGTATTTTCATAATACACTTAAATTGTAAGCATGATTTTATTTAAACCTGAAATAAGTTGAAATCTGCAATCTAAAATGTAAGGCAATGAGAATAACAATAGTCTAACTATATTTGAATTACAATTCAAAACCTGTGGCTTCCCTCACCATGGTCACCTCATTCTTTATACACCTTTGTAGTGAATTTGCTAATAGGATCCTGACCAGAAGTAGAGTAACACATATGTATTTTCCTTTTGTAGCTGTAGAAAGGACTCAACAAAGAAAGCTTGAAGAATTACTTTTAGCAGCAGCAAGAGAAGGCAAAACAGCAGAACTTACAGCTCTGGTAAAAAAATAATTATTTCTTTACACTTCAGGAAAATTTTTGCTTAATGTTAACTTTATAATTTAGTAGAATTGTGGTACAAAAATACTTGAGATCATCATAATAGAAGAAAACTCTTTAAATATATAAGAACACTTAGCATGGTAATAGTTTATACAGGCTACATTTTAAATGGTGATGTTTTTCTCTGACTTTCTGATTTACATCTCCACCCCCTACTGAAAACGTGATGGATTAAGAATCTGATTTTTCAAGGCACATATTTAATATAAGGAAAACTGAAAGTATAAAATCAAAGTATAATGTATAGGATCCTATAAAGAAATAAGGTTCTCTAATTTTGATGTACAATGACTTCTGAAAGGTATCTATACTTCTAGAAAGTAACATACAGAGAAGGGACAGTATTTTGGAATATTTATATCATGTTAGAACAGACTGAAAGCTTTACTCATTTATTATCTTAAAAGACCTACTTTTTAGTTTCCATTTCTTGCATGGTCTCATTAAACATGAGACTCTAAATTTGTTCTGAATTCACAACAAGCATTGCCATTTGCTTTAAAGTTATTTCAGCTCATTTGAAAGGCGTCTTTGGTTTCCAAATATAGTGCCTAAAACATTTTTTAACTTTGTGAAATGGAGCCTATCTAAAGAAGTTTTTAAAGCAATGAGTTGGGAACAACGATTCAGTTGAACTTCCAACATTTACACATTTAACATTTATGGTTTTAACTCTTTTCAGTGTCTGTGTCTGGCTGACTGATTGTAATTTTGCTGTCGCAAGTGTGAATTGCAAGACCGGCAGAAACGGGCAGTCTCAGTGAAATCTTAATGTGGGTGGAGTGGCTGGGGGGCACTGGTGTGTTGTGTGGTATCTGTTGTCAGTAGAGTGTGGAACCTGAGATTTTATGCTATCTCGAGGAAAAGCATGGGGAGTAACATGGGTTGACTGGTTTAGTGAGCAAGAACCTACAGCCAGTCCAGATGTCAAGGGGCCCAGCTGTATGTTAGACTCTGTAGTGTGAGGTTTACCTGAACATTGTTATACCTTCATGTGTTTTATGGGAGAAAGTCTAACTTCGATATATAATTCTGCATTGCATTTCTTGTTAGCTCAACAGGCCCAATCCTCCTGATGTTAACTGTTCGGATCAGTTAGGAAATACACCCTTGCATTGTGCAGCTTACCGGGCTCATAAGCAATGTGCCTTAAAACTTCTAAAAAGTGGAGCAGATCCTAATCTGAAGAACAAAAATGGTAAGCATGTTGGTGAAAGCCACTGTTGGTCCTTCTGAAGTTATAAAAAAAGTCAGTGCCATATAAAATTAAGTGTTTTGTTTTACTATCCAACTTTTGTCAAAGTTCTGGGTTAGGAGAGCACTTGGCATATTTGAAGAAGAAAGCTGCCAGGGCCCAGAGCAGGGCAGGGGGCGGAGATAGGTAACTTCGGAAAAGTAGCTAGAGGCCCAGCCCTGTTTGGGGTGTGGTTGGAGGGTTTGAACAGGAAAAGGTGTGAGAGTGTATGTTAGGATGTGAGATATTTGCTAATCATTTATCTTCACACTTATCCTTTATCAACCAATCTTTCCCCTTCCGTTGTTTTGTTACACCCTGCTCATACATTCGAAGAATTTTCTTTTTTGTGTTTTCTGATCTCTTCCATTGCCTCATCTCTTTTTTTTTTTTTTTGCCAGTATTGCACGTTTAATGATATTTTTTGTAATGTTTTAATGTCCGATAAGGTTTTCCCTTACCACTCTTCTTTTTTGAGGATATTTTGGACCTTTTTATCTGTTTATTCTTCCAGATGGCATCTAAAATCATTTTTGTACATTCTTAGTAAAAACACTGTTGGTATTTAATTGGAGTTGCATTCTGTGTAAATTAATTTGAGGATTGTTGACAGTTTAGTTTTCTCATGAAAGAACAAATTTATATTATGCAAAGTATTGGCTTATTCCTGTTTTTTATTTTGTTGTGGTTGATAGGAGAGGTAGTGCAATTTTGAAATGACTAGTTATGGTGCTCATCCAGGTAGGGAGGCTATTTCATTCAGTTCAAAAGCATTTTGTTGAATTTTTACTGTGTGACAGGCACTTTTGGCATTGAATTCAGAAATGAGGGCTCTTTACTGGGAATTCAGCTAGTTGGCAGGAGTTCAGAATTTATTTTTGGTATTAGGGCAGAATTCTATGAAAGAAATCATATTGTCATCCTCTCTGCTTAAAGGAATAATTTCTCAAATGCTCTATAGATAGAATGGAAATAACAGAGTTGGCAGGCCTTTTTATAAGACATCTTCCTATGTCCTAGTAGAAAAACCTAAAATGATTATTAATTTATCAGTTAACAGTTTTAAAAGCTTTTCCCCACTAAAGAAAAAATGGGCAGCCTTAGTTTCACCCATCAGCAGTTCTGCAAATCTGCTTCTGAAATCTCAAACTCATGAACTTCTCTCCATATTTTCTACTGTCTCTATTTTACTGACTGTCTAGTGCAATCCACCAGTATCTGCCACCTAGACAGTTACTCTTGCTTTATGACTAACCGATGCTTTTCTCTTGCCCACTTTTACAAGCCATTTTCTACACAGTAGCCACAGTGATCTTTTTAAAAAAGAATCTAGAAATTATCCAGGCTTAAAAAAAAATAGAATCGTATAATTGATGTACTTATCACCCTCTTTCAGGAATTATCAGTAATGATCACTATCTGAATATCATGTTATTTCATCTATAAATACTTTTTTATATTTATAAGAGATAAAGATTCCTTTAAGAAAACCATAACCACATGTGATAATTGCAGAACTCTGAATATATACTTAAAAGCAGGAGTCCCTCCAGATCTCAGGCTGGGCCAATACCAGTCTGCGGCCTGCTAGTAACTGGTCATAGAGCAAGGGGTGAGCGGCGGGCAAGGAAGCATAGTTCCATCTGTATTTGTAGCTGCTCCCCAGTGCTAGCATCACCACCTCAGCTCTACCTCAGATCATCAGGCTTTAGATTCTCATAGGGGCACTGGTTCCTGGTGCCAGAAAGGTTGGGGACCACTTCTTAAAGGCATTGAATTGTACACTTTAAATGGGGGAATTGAATGTTTTATGAATTATATCAATAGAGCTATTAAACATAGCCGTGCTAATGTTATCCTATTATTAATATTAAAATAGTGTCTCAAAATCATCAAATAGCCAAAGTTTACATTTCCCCAGTTATTCTTATAAAAAATTTTAAGCACTTTGACAACTCCTTATAAGGGCTTGCAAAGGTCTGACCTACAAAGCCCTTACATAATGTGGCTCTCTGTTCTCTAACTGTATCTCTTGCTCACTAAATTTTTCCTACAGGGCCTTTGTGTTAGCTGTTCCCTCTGCTGGAATGCCGTTCCCCTATATTTTCATAAGGCTGAATTCTTCCTTTTGAATTTTTAAACATCCCTTCCTCACAGGCTTCCCCTGATTAGTTCCCCAACCTACAATCTAAAATGGTATTGCAGTCATTCTGTTGTTAATTTACTAAAAAAAATATAAGGCATATTTAAAAAAATTCTTTTTGCCTCTATATCCCTTTTTTGTTAATTTATTATCTGTCTTTCCCTTTTTCTGTCAGCCCCCCATTTGTTTCTGTTATGTTCACTGCTGAATCCCCAGTGCCTAAAATACTAATTGGTGTGTAATAGACTCTCATTAGGAGATACTTATACAAAAAAAATTGCCAACACATATCATCAAGTGTTTGGTACTTATAAAACAGTTATTTGTACATTGAGGCCTGCTCAGGTCCCATCCTGTCTGTGGTTTGGGGTTGCCATCTGCTTCATTATATCAAAGCAAAGATGGTTGTCTTCTAGGAAGACCAAGTTGTCTTTGAAAAAGCTTCCTCTGTAGATGGCCTTGGCCTCTTCCAGGAATAGGATGGCAGGGAGTGAGGCCTCATGAGTCTGGGTCTTCAGTTGAGGTAGAGAGAGAAGACAGTGGTTATAACCAGAAAGTCCAGAGTGATGTATAGTTGCCTCCAGAACAGGTCACTGTTAACCCCACCTGGGCTTCATGGCAGTCACAGAAGTGAACTCTTTAAAAATAAAATAATAATTAGTTCAAAAAAAAAAAAAGTTATTTGTAGAATATGTCACCTTACTGCATAAACAGAGTTCCAGAGTTCCAGTCTGATATGCTATTTTGGAAGGGCTACTTTTTGTTTTAAATTTTTATGTGTGGCTTTTGTTTTCTCTAGGAATTAGAAGCTACCCGAGGTTAAGAGATGATGATTTTTTTTTTTTTTTTGCTTTATGTCCTTCATACAGTGGCCTGCTCACTTCAGAATTCAATAAGTAACTTTAATATAAACAAATTCTGATTTTGTTGTTGCTTGGCAAACATACAGTGCTTGCACATATAAGCGTGAGAAAGTTACCATAATATCTTGCTGGTTTCAGTTTTCATTGTCATGTTTTCCTTTTATCCTCAATGTGGACCATCACACCCTTAGCTTCTGAGTTGTCTCTACAACCTTTCCTCCAGTGAAGTAACTTAAGAGTGGCTGTGCTAGGCTGAATAATGGTCCCGGAAGATAAGATTAGTTAAGTATGTTGAGGTAGGGTAATAATTCTGAATTATTCAGGTGGGCCCAGTATAATGACAAGGGTCTTTATAGGGAGGAGGCAGGAGGATCAGAATATCTCAAGAGAGAATGTAAAGATAGAAGCAGAGGCTGGAAGGGTGCTCTTTGCAGATGGAGGGAGGGACACAAGTCAAAAGATGTACGTAGGTGGCCTTTAGAAGCTGGAAAAGGCAAGGAAACATTCTCCCCTAGAGTCTCCAAAAGAAGTGCAGTCCTGCTGACACCTTGACTTTAGCCCCATGAGACCCGTTTCTGACTTCCGACCTCTAGAACTGTAAGAGAAGTATGTGTTCTTCTAAGCCAGTAAGGTGTGGCAATTTGTTACAGCAGCCATAGGAAACTAATACAGTGACTTAAGGCGAGAAAGCTTGAATGATCACAGAACCTGTACAGAGTGTCCTGTGGTTAATCTGATTTGTTGGTTTAATAGTGAGCTCCTAAAAAGGAGGCTGTAAAGGATCGAGATGGCAATTTCAGGTAGGTCATTTCGAGAGAGAAGAAAAAGGTGTAGTTGATGGAATAATGGAAGAATATTATAATGCAATTGCAGTGTCAGTTAAGTCTCAATGGCTTTTTTCCTCATATTTTACACAGATCAGAAGCCCCTTGACCTTGCCCAGGCCGCTGAAGTGAAACACATTCTTGTTGGTAATAAGGTATGTAGTAATTAATGGGTTACATTTATATAGTAATTTTTAGGGAAAAAAACTGAATTCTTAAAACATATAGATGCATTTTTAATGAAAATGTTTTTCAATAGATCCTCTACAAAGCATTGAAACGGTATGAAGGCCCTCTCTGGAAGGTAGGTTTGGATGGTTTTTTTAATTATAACTGGAAAGAAGAATCCTCAGGTGTTCCATTTCTGTTAAAATTTTTAAAAAATTATTTCTGAAGTGCATGCGGTTTAATCTTTCTTGGATTTTTAGTGCAGCCAATTTTGTATTGCTGGACTTCATTAGGTGTCCACTTGTAGCAGTTACTGTCTAATACTTTTAGGTGACCATTTTACACAGAGCAGAGTGGGAGAAAATACATTTTTTCTTAATCATAGAATTATAGTTTTCTTTTTGTTATGAACATTGAACCTTGGAGGATGTAGGAAGAATTTAATATTTGAATTGTCACAGAGCTCATTCTACAAATTTCTGTTTTAGAGTTATTTTCCATAATAAACTATTTTAGAGCATGTAATTTCTTCTGCACTTTTAAGAACTCCCTCTATATATTTTTGTACATGTATGTTTATATTGTATAAAATAAATTTAGGATAATTCTTTTTTTTTAGAAGTTCATTCAGGACTTTGAGGAAATTGTCTTTGACGCCCACAACTGATATATTTCCTGTAAATATCCCTGAACAATATTGTCAGAACTATAAACTGTGTTCATCGTTGATCTTATCAGTGTGGCATTTCTTCTGTTCCTGTCACCCTGTAGTGGTATGTTTTCATTACTGCACCTGGTACCTAAGTTCATGTTTGATCATTTCTTAATGTTCAGTATTAGTGTTTAGTTGAAAGACTTAGATAGAACTATCATAACTTAATTACTTCTCATCAGTCATGTATTTGAATCTAGATGTGCAGCTTGGAAAAATCTTTGTCATTTTTTCCTTAGAGTTCAAGATTTTTTGGCTGGAGATTATTCTGGATAGTGTTAGAACATGGAGTCCTTTCGTGGTATAGGAAACAGTAAGTTTTATGATCCTCGTTAAATTTCAACATTAAATTTTGAAAGATGAAATGTTTTCACTTATCTCTTTTCCTTTTACCTTGATAATTTAATATTTATTTTGAAGGCCTGATGCAGTCCGTAATATTTATCGCCAGGGATGCAAACACCTAACTCAAGCAGTGTGCACGGTAGGATGACACACGCATATTTTGCTCAAACCCTGAAATCAGTTCTGCAAGTGATTGCCCTAAATCATTTGTATAATCTGCCTTGTAAATCTTGGGGTAGAAAGTACTTGTATATGTTTTTATTTGAGGAATCTTTGTTTTAAAACTATAATTACCTTTTGTTTATCTTCACATATTGTGGGATGAGAGATGAGTGATCCGAAAACATTTACGCAGAGCTTTGAACATTTCATGTGTGTGTATGTATATAGTCATACATATATATGCATGTATATATATGTATGTGTGTGTATATGTGTATTTGTACGTGGGTGAATCAGGACAATGGGAGATTTTCTGGTACTAAAGTTAAAGCCTATGTCAAAATTGGATTCTTAGGCTCTCCATATTCACTTCAGGCTGTTTTATGTTATTTTACCAACCAGGAGAAAAGGCGAGTTTTTCCTCCTTAGAGATTAGTCTAAGACCAGAGCAAGACACACTTTGTTTCCTTCTTAAAGTCCTTCAGTTGTCAGCATGCCATGGCTGTCCACCTGCTTTTAAGAGCTCAGCACCTGCCTTCTCTCAGTATGAACACTGTCAGACCAGCCGAATTCCCCTTGGGGAGTCACAGACGTATTCACGTTCTCCAGTAGTACAGACTAATGACACAAGCTGGTCCCTTCAGTGTCCTCACATCCCTTAGTCCTGTCACATTAGACCAGGCCAGGGAACCTCTTTTTAATGTTACTCATCTAATCTTTTTGTTTCTTCTTTTGCTGTAATCCTGGCCATTCTTTTCTGTTTCCACTCTTGATTCTCCTACTTAATACCAAGGTGTTTCCTCAGTTTCCTCAGATTTATCTAATTCTTGTCTACCTTAAAACAAAAAAGCAAACAAGTTGCTCCCTCTGCCTTTTAAAATATTTCGATCTTTAACTTCTCTGGAATTGATTAGCTCCTGCTATGTTATGCCTCCCCTTGTTTTATAACTTTTGTTTCTTTTATAAATGTGTACTTAAATGCTTCTTTTGTGAATATCAGTACATATCTGTGTATATCAATACAAGGTAATGGGCATTCATTGACCACTATAAGGCAGGTCCTGTTCGAGGTCTAGTCTCTTTAGATTGAAGCTTAGGTTATTGATTCGAGATCTTTTTTCTAATATAGATGTTTATAGCTACAAGATTTTTATGTTTTAAATAAAATGTGGTAAATACACCTAACATAAAACTTACCATCTTAGCTTTTTTTTTTTTTTTTTTTTTTTTTTTGGTGAGGCAACGCTTGGTTGACCTCACAGATTGCAAGGACCTTGTCGACTTACAATCCCTTATTTTTTATTTTTTTACACCTACAGTACCTGGTCTTCCTAGGTGGTCTCCCATCCAATACTAACCAGGCCCGACCCTGCTTAGCTTCTGAGATCAGACGGGATCGAGCTTGTTCAGGGTTGCATGGCCGTAGACACCATCTTAATTTTGAAATTTACAATTCAGTGACGTTAAGTACATTTACATTATTTTGCAGCCATCACCACCATCCATCTCCAGAGCTCTTCTCATCTTCCCAAACTGAAACTTTGTGCCTATTCAACAGCTCCCCATTCATTTTCTCCCTCTAGCCAGTGGCAGCCACCATTTTACTGTGTCTGTGACGTAATTTGACTACTCTAGAAGCCTCATAGAAGTCAAATGATATAGTGTTTGGCCCTCTGTGAATAGCTTATTTCACTTAGCTTTACAGTACAAGGTAGGACCTCCAGTACAATTTTAAATAGATTTGGTGAAAATCGGTATCCGTGTTTTGTTTCTTATGTTAGGTACAGAGCATTGAGCCTTTTATCGTTGCGTTATTAGCTGTAGGTTTTTCATAGATGCCCTAAATCTAGTTTAGGCAGTTCTTTTCATTTCCTAGTTTCCTTAAAGCCCTCATCCTAGAAAGCTGTTGAATTTCAATAAATGTTTTTTTCATATTATTGAAATGATCATGGGGTTTTACTCATTTATGCTATTAATAGTTAATTTCATTGACTTTAGGGTATTAATACAACAATGTCATATTGCTGGTATGAATTTTATTTGGTCGTGATATTTTAATATATTGTTTGCTAATATTTTGTTAAGGATTCTTCTGTGTTCGCAGTGGATATTGGTTTATAGTCCCTTTGTGATATTTTTATATGGGTTTGTAATCAAAATAATACTAGTAGAGGTTGTTTAGAATTATTTTTTCTTCCTTAAATGCTTGATAGAATTCACCTGTGAAGTCACATGGGCCAGAGAATTTTTTAAAAAATTTTTGTGGGAAGGATTATAATTATAAATTTAATTCTTTAATTGCTATAGGGCTATTCAAATTTTGGGGTTTTTTTTTTTTTTTTAGATTAGTGTTTGTAATTTTTGCCTTTCAAGAAATTTGTCCATTTTCTTTAGGTCATCAAATTTATTGTTAATATACCTATATTATGTTTTTCATGTTTGTATGATAGGTAGTCTTTGCCTTCTTTCATTTTTTATATTGGTAATTTGTGTCTTTTTTCTTAGATCTGTCTGGCTAGCAGTTTATCAATTTCATTGATCTTTTAAAGGAAACAGCTCTTGATTTTATTAATTTTTTTCTAAATTTTTGTTTTTATTTAATTGATTTTTGTTTTTTTAAGAAATTCTCCATGCTTTGGGTTTAATTTGCTCTCTTCTATAGTTTTCATATGTGGAAAGCTTAGATTATTGATTGAGATCTGTCTTCTTTACTCATACATTTAAAGCTATACTTTCCCCTTTGTAGCTGTTTTAGCTTCATCCTTTTAATTTTGATAGATTTCGTTTTCATTATTAGATCAAAATATTTTCTAATTTATATAGTGATACCTTCTTTGAACCAATGAATATTTAGACGTATGTTGTTTAATTTCCAAATAATTGGAATTTTCCTGATTATCTTGTTTTGATTTATAATTTAATTCTATTTCAGTCATTGAACATATCTTATATGATTTCTATCCTGTCAAGTTTATTGAGACTTGCTTGATGGTTCTACTTATGGATTATCCTAGTAAATGCACTTGAAAATAATGTGTATTTTGCTATTATTGGATGTAGTATCTTATAAATATTCAGTTGTGGCTGTTACCAATGTTCCGATCTTATGTGTTTTTGTTGATTTGGGCTAATTGTATCAGTTGCTGAGAGAAGGGTGTTTATGTTTGTGAAATTATTTCTTGCTCTATTATTGATCACATACATATGATTTATTGACCCTTTTATCATTATGTGGTGGCTTTTTATCTCCTTTAATACATTTTGTTTTGAAATCTATTTTGCCTGATACTAATATAACCACCAGGCCTGCTTATACGTACTGTTAGCAGTGTCTTCTATTTATGTGTTTTCAACCTATCTAAAATTTTATATTTATTTTCTGTCTTTGTAGATAGTATATATACATATATAGAGGTCCTTAGCAACCATTCTGACAATTTTTGCCTTTTAATTAGATTTCTTTTGAAAATGTGTTCCATTTTCTTCTTCATGTGTCAGGTAATTATGGATCATATCTTTAATATTTTGTAAGTTAAGTTCTGTAGATTCTGGATTCTGCTATTTTTCCCCATTAAATGTTATTTCCTTTGGTTTAGCAGGTCGTTTTTCTTAGTTGGGTTTGGATTGTAAACTCTGTTTCTTGGACATTCAGAAAGGTTACGTTTAAATGACTGCTTTGAATCTTTTCTGTGCATCAGTTACAGATGTGAATAGACAGAGTTTGGGGATTTCTCTCCTCTGTCTCTTTCCCTTGGAGATTCCCCTGCTCTACAGTATTTATGGCTCCCCAGCTTTTTAAATTCCCCCAAAAAAAGACTGGATTTGTTCACGTGTGCCCTTGCTGCTGTGTCACCGTGTGCACTGTACTTAGTCCAGGTGAAAAACGTTGAGGACCGGCACTTCCTCGCAAAGCTCCTTGTTTCCTCCAAGAGGATGTGCATGCCGCCCGCCTCCTCCCGCCCCCGCCCCCGACAACCCCACCCCCATCAGTCTGTCAACTTTTGCTAGCTTTCCAGTTCCTTCAGGTAGTTTCTATTTGTTTTGTGTCTAGATTTTATAGTCGTTTTCTGCAAGGGGGTAGGGAGGTCCTCTGGTGGGGTCTTGAAGCAGCAAGTCTTTTTTTTTTTTTTTTAGTTATTAAATCCCTTTACTTTCCAAATTTATATTTTAAAAAGACAATAATTTTTTATTTTTTTCTCCCTTCTGTATCAATCTTATCTACTCCTTGTTCTTTTATACTCAGTTCAAACATTTTTTTACACTCGACTCAAAGATTTAAGAGAATGGTATGAATAAGAAATTGGAGCTGTGGTTGTTAAAGGATTTTATAGCCCAAGTGCATGCTAAGCTATTTTAATTGAAAGGATAAACCAAAACTACATACCTAGTGGACTATTAGTATTGTACTCTGAGTAACTGAGACTATGAAAGCCAGATTTGACATAGATAAGCTACAATGCATTTGACACTTCCAGGGTATGAATTTTTGTCCCAGTTATTGTCAGTTGGTATTTTAAATGTTAGTTGGGTATAATTAAGTCATGTTATACCTTTAATTTTATGTATAAATAATTTTAGGGTTCCATTTTATGTGCATGAATGGTATTATCTTACTGCCTTTTTTTTATATCCAAGGTAAAATCCACTGATAGCTGCCTCTTCTCTATTAAATGTTTTGATAACACTATTCATGGCTTCAGGGTGCCTAAGAATAGCTTCAACAGTCAAGAAGGTAATGTTTATGGATTCTTTTATTTTTCATAAAACTTAAAGAACATTTAGAAACAAAGAATATAAGATAGGTTTAATATTACCATCTAAAATCTTGTCGATTGTACCTTCTTAATGGGGGGAGTTCTTTGAAGCTTTTGAAATTTGGCTTATGAGTTAGTTTTTTTAATCAGTATATGCCTGTACTGAAAAAAATGAATTTTTTTCATTTTGATTTTGTTAATGTAAGGTAAGGAGCCCTTACTGGTTTTAGAAAAAAGCCTGAATGATTGTTTAGTTTGTCCCTTAATTTGTAGGCAAAGGAACTGAAGAGATTAAGATTGAAGAGATCTCCCAAGATCACACAGCTTGCACGTGACAACCTGGACTCCAATCCAGGTGTTCTGATTTGTTACAGTTTAGGCTCAGTCTTCTTTTTGGTAGATTGAACAATAGCAGCAAGAAAATTAGGATTCCTGTAATAGAAATTCACAGCACAGTTATTTAATGAAGAATCCATATTCCTTTAGATCAAAATGATATTTATAGACCTCTTGTTTTTTGTAAATTATGTAAGGGATTGAAAGAATCTGTCTTCCAAAGTGGTTGACTTTAGCCTGTAAAAAACCCTAAACAATCCAAATCATGACTGCCCCAGCATTTCATAAAATGGTAAGATTTGACCCTGAGTAATGCTATAAGAAATGAAGAAGTAATAAGACAGGTATTTTTAGGGTAAATATCTCATCTTTTTGTGAAATTGTTGATTTTTTAAAAACAGTAAAAGTTAAAGCATTAGGGAAAGTAATTTGAGTTTCTGGTGCTTATAATTTGATTGCAAGTAAGTAAAATTGTTTCTGGATACATTATTATACAATAACTTATTCAATAGTTTTGAGAACCTGTAATAAGTGAAAAATTCTCCACCCATTATTTAGTTATAATGCATTTGAGGATTAATGCTAATGAAAGTATAAACTTGTAGATGATATATTTAAGTACTGGAAAACTTTTTTATCTAGACATGTCATGGACAAGAGATCTGCACCATTATTTCATTTTTTTTTTTAAGGCCATAATAATTTTTATTTCCTCCATGTAAACTTTATGCTTTCCAGATCATTGTCATATTACCTCTTTTTAGTAAAAATACATTTCACTTTATTTAAATCCTGGGATTATTTCAGGACTGGCTGGAAGCAATAGAAGAGCATTCTGCTTATAGCACTCACTACTGTTCCCAGGACCAGTTGACTGATGATGAAGAGGAAGATGCAGTTTCTGCTATAGACTTGAAGGAATCCTTAGAGGTAAACAGGAAAACTTAATCTGACCTTTATGGCTAACTCTGTTATTCAGGTTTTACTGTGAAATATTTTAACTTTTTAATGTGAGGTTTTAAAATTAAGATTTCTGACTATGGAAGTAGGATTGCTTTTTTTCTAGTAATATTCTATTGCTACTTATATCTGTTATGGTAATACGATCACATATCTATGTGGATGGGCTCTAAAGATGTAGGCATATGCTTATCTTTTTTGTTAAAATTTTACATAGCTATATTCAGATTGTCCTTTTATTTGAAAACTTCTGCCAGTAGGGGGAGCATCCATGACTTGCAGCTGTTTATGACTTCACTGCATATTTCAGAGTTTAAACCACAGTGATATATTTCCTGGTCAGTAGTTTCATTTAAAATCACTTATAACCTATAAACTTCATTGATAACGCAAAGAGCCAGTAATGAATGGAGAGGCCTTTATTGGAAGTGACTTGTCCACACAGAAGTATCAGCATATGTATTGTAATTGAAATGAAATAGATTTTTTTTTTTTTTTGGCATAAATTTTCTGGCAGTACCTTTTAAGTGAGAATTTGGTTTGGAAGAATTAGAACTATGAAAGGATGATGAATTTCAATCTAAATAATTATGCCAGAGCATATGAATTTGTCTACTAAATTTAATTTTTTTTTTAAATAAGATGAATCACTTGTAGAATTCAAGTGTTTCTAAACAAAAACTTTAATGAAATTAAGTTTGCTAATACCTAAGGAGTTATAATTAAGGGGCTATACATTTAAGTTAGGAAAGAGATTTTTACTCTTTGATCCCTAGTCGTAATTTATAGTGTAAACATTAAAGAATTTGAGGTCTTTCATGTTCTGTAGAAGACATTCTTCAGATTTATTGATGGTGGCTTTTCCAGTATTTCTGTGTTAAAGTCTAGTGTGTAATGTGACAGCCATACACATAATTTTCAGATCAGTGAACTTTGCACAAATTAATCTACCAGAGCATCTAAAGGCCATTAAAACTGTTTTGGATAAATAAAGAAGGCTTAAATATCTATGGCCAAAATCATGTCAAACAAGTAAAAAAATAAAACTATGTTAAATATTTTAACTTTCAGTCAGTATTCCCTAAGTGAAAATAAATCCTTCCATATTTGACTCTCCTCAATATAAGATAAATGGTAAAACCTGGAAAAACTTAAAAAGCATACCATACAGTATCTTTCCAGGATTATGGTAATTTTAAAACCTTTTTAACAGAAGCTACAGATAAAATGTACTAATATGCATATCATTAAAAACTTTCTTGAAGAGATGTTTCTTCTTTAGCCTCGTTTTCAAACTTTCGTGTTCTCAGCCTTAACTGTGCCTTTCATTTTATTCATCTGAATATTGTGTTTCTGTGTTCACTTGAAAACCAAGAAGTTTCTGCTGTCTAGATTTTATAGCACCTGAAGCCAGTGAGAATTTTAGCCAGCCTGAAGCTCTTTCAGGTTTTGCTAGTTATAAACATATTTCTGTCCAAGAGAATTTGAATGCTAATTCTATGCCCTTAACTCTGTCTCAAATTCTGAGGGTTGGTCCAACATAGGGAAAATCTGAAATGAGCTTTGAAGTATGTTGAATTGTAGCTTGTGAGATCCTGGCTCCAGAATGTCCTTGATCCTTGGGTCTTAAGATGCCAGGAAATTCTGATACCAATTTGTTCCAGACTTTCTAAAGGAAATTAGGAACTCTAGGACCGGGATACTCTAAAACTATCTGAATGAATATGAACCTTATTTTCTAAATATGCTTTTGGACTTGTAAGTAGCGCTCTAAGAAATTAGGGGGGAAAATGTCCATACTCAACAAGTTGACCATGTTGTATAATACTTTTGATTTCGATTGACTTCCACCCAAAATGAAGGCCTCCAAAAACTTAACATTTTCTTTCAGCTCTCTGTCACTGCCTGGAAGTTAGGCCTCCAGAGAGAAAAGCATTAGACAAATTATATAACTATCAGCCTTGTGGTCATTGCCTTAATGACAACTTTAAAATATTTCAGAAATAAAAATTGGAAGATAAATTTAAACACAATTTTGGTATAGAGCAGTATGATGGCTACTAGACACACATAGCTATTCCCATTTGTTTGTTTATTCATCCATTCATTCATTCATTTAATTTTTCGCCTACAGCACCTAGTCTTCCTAGGTGGTCTCCCATCCAGGTACTAACCAGCCCCGGCCCTGCTTAGCTTCCGAGATCAGATGCGATCGGGCACATTCAGGGTGGCATGGCCGTAGGCTAGCTATTTACATTTAAATAAATTAGAATCCAATTGAAAATTCAGTTCCTCATTTTAACCAGCCATATTTAAGTGCTCAGTAGTCACATGTGGCTACCACCTTTGGACACTGCAGATAGAATGTTTCCACCATTGTAAAACCCATAACACATTTCTAGTCTGTTGGATGCAACTGGAATATGCTTAGATTTGGCGTGGTACTTGTAAAGTGGGGGTTTTATTTGTTGAATATATCTTGATTCTGTAGAATCAGAACTCCTTCTAATAAGAAATAATGAGCAGATGATGCTACATTTTAACCAAATGAGGAAATAATATTAAACTTTACTGATTTCTAATGAATGTGCAGAAAGATGAATGATGCCTAATTAAAATGGATGTGCAGAAAGAGGGATGGATGGATGTCAACACAGGGCTGGTAAAGATTGGTATATCCATATAAGAATGAGGCAGATTTATACATATTGACATATTTAAGATTTATATTTAAGTGAAAAGAACAAGGTATAAAATGTGATATCTAATATGCCATTACTTGAAAAAAGTAAAGATGTACACACACAGATTTGTGCAGGCTTAGGTCATCCCTGGGAAGATGAGAAGTGATTAGCAGTTTTTGCTTTGAGGCTGGTAAAGGGCAAAAGCAGGAGCTCTAGGGCTGATAAGTATGTGAGGAAGAACTGCTTTTCTTTGTATATCCTTTTTTTTTTTAACTTTATGTAAATACCTATTGCAAAGTAAAACAACAAGATTATGGAGCAGGGCCATCATAATCACCAGGTACCAAAATAATAAATGCGTTATGGGTTAGCTTGGATTGAGGAAGGATGTAATATGATCTTTACAGTGGATTTGGCTAGAGTTGGGAAGACTTGGAGATGGGTAATGGAGTACCAGTACTCACAGTACTGGTGGTGGTCTGCAAAGAGGAGAGTTATCAGAGTTCTAGAGTCCATTAGTTAAAAGTTTAATATATTGAGACATAATTTTTAATAAAATGAATGCATTTTATGTTTTCAGTTTGATGTTTCAACAAATGCATGTACCTTGTGTAACCACTACTCCTGTCAAGATATACAACATGTTACTCTCCTCACAGTTCCTTCGTGCTCCTTCCCAGGCAGTGCCCTCCACTTCCATCTCAGGCAACCGCTGATGTATTCTCTGTCATTATAGGCATTGTCAGTTTTGCCTATTCTAGAATTTCGTAATGCCATTAAGTGCCATTTGGTGCCTGTCTCCTTTCTCTCACTGCTGTATATTAGTAGTTTGCTACTAATTAGTAGTTTGACTGCTGAGTAGAAGGTGGTGACTGTTCTTAAGGAACCAAATGTGGATTATCTGCAGTAAATAGTCTGGAATTAACGACCCCTCTCCTACCCTGTCCACTCTTCCCTAGATGCCCACCCCCTTGATGCACATTTTTAAGCTGTCCTGTCGACAGAGATCATAAAGCAGTTTAACATCAACATAAAACCAACAGCTAAAATCTGGGCTGGCCGAGATAGGAGCAGATCTGGGTTGTGAATGTGGTGGCTCAGCTGCTCGCCTGCCCCCTGTCTGTGGGTGTGGTCCTGTTCTTGTATTCTGTATCCAGATAGTGTGGGTTTTAGAACATTGCTCATAGTGGGATTCCATATATGTAGAGTAAAAATGAAAACCTAAAAATAGTCCCTTATTTACCCTGAGGTTAATGGGATAGAAGTCAAGAATGAGATAGCATCCTGGGCTTTGCAAAAAACTCATGAGCATTAATCTTCATAAATAGATTTTTAGGTTTTAATGATATAATCAATAGCTAAGAAGAAATTACAGAAAATAAGAGACTATCATATTTATTGTTCCTTTTTGTTCTCATAGTATCAATTAAATGATACTAATTGTTTAGAACAGAAGACACATACCCAACTATAAAATAATATGTCTTGGAGATTGAACCGTATCCAGCTGACCTATTGTGTACCTTTTAAAACAAGTAAATCATCAGTTAAGGAAACTCTCCTTAGTAGATCGCTAAGGAAGATGAATAGATTCAGGTATTTGAGGATGATGCTATGGAGAGTGATTCTTGTCTTTAATTATAACCTCAGAACTATCATATTTATTACAGATTTGCACTCTGCAAATGAAGGCAGTTCTTGCTTTTATGCATTCAGCTAACTATCACCATAAAAAGGAAAACTGTAGTCTTGAACATGGGCAGGAGTATTAAATATGTATAGAGTGAAAATGATGATTTTGTATTAATAAATTATGAGCATTACATTTGGTTGCTGTGCATGTTTTCAGTGCCCCCAGATGGACTTTTTTCCAGCCTTCAACCTGTATTCACTGGCTATATCTGAAAAAATTATCCAGCATACCATTTCATTTTCAATAAGGTTTTAAATTGCATAGTGTAGATAGTCTCTCTCCCCACCCCAAAATAAATAAAAGCGAATTATATTTTTATATTGTTAGAGCTCTCAAAACAGAGTAATTAGATTTTCAAGAGAACATTGCCTGACAATAATGTGATAACATGAATAATTCTACTGTGGTTGAGTTGAGCTTCATAAGCACTAAAAAATTTATAAGGTAAAAAAGGAGAAAAGAGTGCTTACCTATGTCACCTTGGCACATAGATCTGATTTGGGGGCATCAAAAGTGTTTAGTGATGGGCCAGCTGAGATTAGAAATACAAAGCAGGGAAGATTCATAAGGCTATATTATTCTTTCTACAACAGTGTGATTCTAATATTAATAAGGTCAGGTTCTCAGAGTAAATATTTTTTATTGCCATAACCTACCAATTTTGCAATAATTTTATTCCTTACCTCTTTGAGGGGAAAGTATAAATGAAATTAACTCCAAAGTTATATTGTTAACATAATGGATTTATCTGATTTTTCACCTTGGACTTCCCAATATATACTAAGATAAGATGCAGCTTAAATCATGAAACTCTATATGTTTTGCTTTTAGGGGTCTACATATGGATAAACTTCAAATTATAAGAAATGATGCTTTCTGTAATTGACTTTATAAAATTTTTCTTACTAAGAAAATGTTCTTATTTGTCTGATCATATTGGGGCTGTGTGCACTTAGATTACTGAACGAAAATCAGCTTGTGATTTCCAGATGATAATGCCATCTGGGTTTTTTTTTAAAGGAATTTTAAAATATATTCTTAAGGAATATATTTTATATCTCAGTGAATTTAATCTAGTCCGCTAAAACTGTCAATAAATCAGAGTAATATAACTCCTCAGGTATATGTGGGTTAATGAATTATTAGGAATAATTAATGTAGTTGTATCTACACAGCAGATGTTGAATGTATTAGAAATATTTATTTTTATTAATCTTTAAGTGAATAAACATATTCAATTTTTAAAGAAATTTTCTCACACCATTTTCTCTGTTGGGAATATGTCTCAATTATTATAGTGTACCAACCTATGAACTGAAAGTTTTGATAGAAAGCATCTGTAATGTAAAAATTCTTTGTCTTTAAGTTTTGTTTGTTTGTTTGTTTGTTTGCTTTTCCAGAAAGCACAAAGATGCCAACAGAGACTAGATAAAGAAATTTCCAGCTTTCTCAAAATGATTAAAGACTATGACATGGCTGAAGGTAAAAAAAAAAAAAGTACCCCACCATTCTTTGAAACAACCCATTATCATAGATGTTGACCTTTGTAGTTTCGTTTTACTATACATTTTAGATAATTTCTGGTTTTGAATTCTGCTGTTTAAAATTTCTGTTCATGTGGAGGCTTGCATCATAGATTAAAAATGGTTTTATTCTTTTAAAAAAACAAAGTTAATATGTCGGGGCTACATATTCATTTTGGCTGTGTAATGAGAATTCTGCTTATGAATCTCAGAAGATGGAATTTGGAGTCAAACTGTTCTGGATTTGAATCCTTGCTCTGTCACTTACTAGCTGTTACTTTGAACAGTACATTTAACTTCTCTGAGCCTCACTTTCCTCATCTATAAATAAAGGTGTTGGCTCTTTCCAGGTCTTGACCTTTTATGGATCTGTTTATATATACATGAACTTGTCTAGCTAATGGTTAATCTACTGTTAAACTTTTTATGTCTTCACTCTTCATTAGCTATGAATTATCATGAGTTGAGTATGAATACTTCAAAAATCAAAATACAATCCAATACAAAATCCAGTACAAAAATTAAGTACTGAGAAAAAATTGTTTTGTTATTTTGTTAATTAAAAAATTGTTTCTTAGACTTTATCACTGATGTTTTTATAAATAATTCCACTAAAATATCAGTTTAGTTATCTATGAGTTTATTATTAACTGTCAGTTTTAATCATGAACTAGTTTCCCTCAGTGAACTCTTAGTTCAGTTTGTATGTGCTCATAGAATGTGTAGAAATCTTAGAATAACTGAACATTAATATTCTGTATCTGTCCAAATGTACCTTGGGCATTCCTGTGCTGCAATTCAACAAACATTTATATCAGCAATGATAGCTTTGGGAAGGACAGCAGTTAAATCATTTTGATATTTAATTGCAGGCCTAATTATATTACTTAGCATGGTTCATTCTCAATAGGCTTTTTAAGTAATAACAGATTTATAGATGTAATTCATAGAATCTAAAATTCACCCATGCAAAATGTGCAATTCAGTGCTTTTTTAAAAGTATATTCACAGTTATGCACCTCAGACCATCAACAAGCTTTTAAAACACCATCTTTACTAAGAACCGTCAAAAATAAGAAGAGATACTAACAACATTTAAAAGGTATAGAAGATGTCAGGAGTGAGGTGAAATATAAAGATTATTTTTTTTAACCTGGGTCAAAGAAAAATTGTATCACAACTCTAACCAGATTAAGAATTTTTAAAGCTTGCCTCAAATCTCCTGTGCTATGTTACTCATAATGTTGACATGCATCATTAGTGCTCTTGGGAGATATGTATACCACAAAAGAGGTATTTTCCTTTTGGACAGGGCATCTGGGATTTCTGAGATGTTTGACTGTGATCTGACAACCCTATTTCATATGTTTACGATAAAATTTAACAGACTTACACACAAACACTTAAAAACATTATTTTCTGAAAGATTGGTATTGATAAATATATAAAGAGTAATTAAATAGGGTTAAGATGTTTTTATGAATGGAATTGGAGAGTTGAAGGTAACAGCCACTCTTAATGTCAAGGGATTATACAGAATCATCTTACACCATGTGCTTTATTAAAGGAAGCTGATAGATACACATCCCACTCCAGACTGTCTACATAGTTTGCCAGTGATGTCTCAGGATGAAAAACTAAAATGTTCGTGGACAGAATCCAGATCTTATGGTTGAAATTGTTTGTTGACTTACAACTTAGTACAAAATTATTGAACTTTAAGACTCAGTTCTCTTCCTTCTTTTTCAAATTCTACCATTATAGTTCAGCTCCATATGACCTCAAATCCCGATTACTACAGAAGCCTTCTTTAGTCTCCCTGCCCTCTGGGATCCCCCTGAATTCCATCCTTAAAGAGAATTGAATCAGATGACTTTCAGGAACTCTTCCAACTTCAAATCTGTGTAATACTGCATCATTGCCTGCCAGATTAATTTTAGAAATATACTTTTAAGCATAATTTTTTTTCTGTTGAAAAAATCTTTTTGTGGGTTTTTGAAACTATAGAATAAATGCACTCTTTATCTTGGCATTTAAGGACTTTCATAGCCTTATCTCAACCTGATTTTTCAGCTTACTTTATAATTATTCTCTCCCATGGTCCCTGTAAACATTTTTGACCAAACATTTTGCCTTTGGTCCGAAATGTCCTCTACTGAAATACTACTTTCATTTTCATGAGTGGACCTTAAACATAATTTCTCTCTGGATGAATGCCAAAATTTATGTATTTGGCATTGGCAATACATCATTCAAGGTTCAAAGAATGCCATACTGGAATCTCAACTATTTTATATTTACCAAAAGCCTGGTAAATCACCCAAACTAATAAATCACCAAAAGCCTGGTAAATCACCCAAACTAATAAATCACCCAAACTAATAAAACTTTTAGAAGACTTCTTGAAGACTAGGAGTCAATCTCTTCTCCATACAAGCCTAAATTTACAATTAAGTCATAGCCAGTTTTTTACTATTATAAATAATATTATATTGTGCATTCAAATTTGATCACATGACTTTATTACTGTAAGATTTTTGGAAGTGGGATTAGTGAGTGAAAGTGCATAATATTGATACATATTGCTAAACTACTCTCCAGGAAAGATGTATTACTTTTTGTGCCATCTTTAATGCATACACTTTATTGCATGTTACTAGATGTACATAAGTGAATCCCTGGTAAAAGAAAATAGAAACATTGCACTTACCTAAAAGAAAAAAAATTTAAAGGAAAAATACTTTGTCCAATCCACTTAAAACTCTTCCATCAAAATCCTAGGCTTCAAGTAAACACACTTATCACCACCTTCATCGTCTCCCACACAGACTGTTAAAACAGCCTCCTACACTGGCCCTCAGAGTCTACTCTTGCCCCTACAGTCCCTACCCAGGGACTGTATGATGTCCTTTGCTCAAACCATGTATTAGTTTCCACGTCGCCTCAGAATGAGAGACGGGTCCTTCTAATGACTCACAAACCTTTCTAGCCCCTTTTCCCTCTTTGCCTTCATCTCCTAGGTCCCTTGCTTGCTCCTCTCTAGCCTCACCAGCCTCCTCCCCTTGTTGTCTCTCAAAGAATCGTGGCTGACTCCTACCTCAGGCTTGGGTTGTGCTGGTCCCTCTCCGTGAAAAGCTTTTTTCTAGGGTACTCACTCATTTCCTTACCTCCCTAGGTCCTTACTCAGCCTTCGGATTCCCTTCCCACCTGCACCAGTTTGCTCTTCCATATTCGTTTTCTGCCCTGCTTGGTGCCTTGGATCACTACAGACTTGATTGCTGGGGTTTACTTGCCCTTGGACTTCTAATGGGATTCAGCAGAAACCAGAGCTCCTGTCCGGAGATTGGTGGAGGGGGTGTGAGGATATTTAGGTCAGAGGGTGTCCCTGCTCCCTCTAGCTGGGCTGGTATAACAATACTGCTGTGTTCCTCCACCTGTCCTGTGGCCCCATTCCAATAATGCCAGCTGTGCTGGCCTTAGCTGCACTGTCCCCTTCCTTCGCTCCTCTGTTCCAGAGTGGTAACTGCCTGTATGCCAGTCTGTTAGGTTACTGACCCCCACCCGCTAAGTGAATAATGTTTTTAAGATTCTTCTCAGCTCCCTTTATGAGTTTGCCAGCAATTTCCTCCCAGGACCGTTACTGATACTTAATCCTGTCTAAACTTCAACTCCTCTGAATACTTTCTATTCTCTGCCTTACTTCACTTTAATTATCAGACTTCTATATATGTACGTGTTGCTGATTATCTGCCTCTCCTGTTAGAATACAAACCACGAGGCCATGAATTTTTGTCTTTTATTTGCTGATACTCTTCTGCATCTTAACTGTTCATGGCACACATATATATGGGTGTGTGTGTCTATATAATGTTTTGAATGAATGAGTGGTGAAAATGAGTGACCCACTTCTCTAGCTTATAAATGTATAACTTTTTTCTTTTGAACTTGGGGAGAAACAAGTACTAAATTTGTTCTGTCGAGTTAGTAAGTATAAAGGTTGTACAAGTCAATGAGGCTTTATGGAGAGAAGCAAAACTGAGGAGTGAGCAGCTCTGTGGAATGTTTTGCATTCTTTCACCAGTCAGTAGGGTTCCACAGTTAATGCGTTGGTTTTCATATCCTGCTTCTCTTCTCCGGATTCATTTTTTTTTCTGAGGTAAATCTTTGACTAATTCTTTCATTCCAGGTCTGCGAGTGGTAAAATCTGCCTTATCTAAATCTTTATTTCACTCTTACTAGGTTATAGGTATGAAGATGTGATTCCAGCTTCTGGCTTCTAATATTCTAATGATGATTTTTTTGATAGCTTATCTGTTCAGTGGCATTCATTCATTCATTCATTCATTCATTCTATTTATTTTAGTGTTCTCATTGCTTCAGAGACCCTCACGTTGTCTTTGGTTTGGTGTTCTGCAGTTTTATTCTGTCTTTGGTATTGACTTTTATTGTTACATATATATGCTTCTTGAGACTTTTTAATTTAAGAAGTCATTCATTATCTTACTTCAGTCTAAGAAGGTTCTTATTATTTCTTCAAATTTTGCTTCTTCATTCTTTCTGTTCTCTTCCATCAGAACTCCTCATAGACATGTTTTATTTTACCTCCCACTTTTTAATTTTTCATTCCATTTCTATTTTTCCATGTTACATTCTGAGTAATTTCTCATCTATTTTGTAGGTTTACTTTCTAAGTTGGATCAATTTTTCTGTTTAATCCTTTGACTTGCTAAGTTTTGTGACTGCATTTTATAATTCTAGAAATTGTAGGTGATAATTTTTAAAGTTATTTTTTCTATAGGAACATGTTTTGCATAGAACATATATTTCTAATTTTATCTCAAATATTTTAAACATACAAATTTTTAAAAGCTTTTTTTCAAAATGTGTTTATATCTCAGGTAATTGTGTAGCTGATTCTGTTGTTTTGTCTGCTCAATGATCCTAGAGATGGATTATAAACGTCCCTCACTATGGATTATAACTTTTTATTCAGAGCTCATCATCAGGAGGGCTTGTTTTTTTCTGCCTCCTGGATAATGGTTCCTCCTGCCTTCTGGTTCCAGGCTTATGGTTTTAAAATTAGATTTCATACTTAGGTGTGATACAAGCTAGGAATTTCTGTTTCTCATGATTCCTACCCAGAGCAATAGGCAGACAGTGCGCTTCTCCACTGCTTCCCTGAGCCCAAGGGCAGTTGTTCCATTCTTGCTTTCACTGGGGGTCTCGTCCTAAACAAGGCCTTGCCCTTAGCTTCAGGAGACCAGAGCCACACCTCCTCCCCTCAGGTAGGTGGGAAAGCTCAGCTCTCAGTCCTCTGGGTTTGTGTTCAGTTGACATCCACCTCTGTCCTTGGCCTTACCCACCCTGCTTTCACTGGCCTATGCCTGTTTTAGCAGTTTTGATTGTCTTTCTTTTGGTTTCTAGCATATCAGGGACTTTGTTCTTTCAAACTCTGCTGTGTATTATTTTATTCAACATCTCTATAGGATGGGGTTGAAGAATGGTTTCCCATCAACTTAGTCTGCCAGGTACCTCAAGTGTCCCATTTTCCTTCTAATATAAAACATAATAATTCACAAATTGTATTATCTAGATTAATAGCAAACACTATAAGCTTTTTTTGTGCATTGTTCTGTGTGACTTACATAAATTAACTTATTTATTTCTTATAACTACCTGTGCAGTACATACAACTATTATGTCCATTTCTCAAATAATCTGAGGTGCAGAGGGCTTAGGTAACATGTCTCGCATTACACAGCTAGTAACCTAAGTTGGGGTTTGATTCTAGGCAACCTGGCTCCAGAGTTTGTTCTTAACCAATAAAGAGTCTGGAATAAATAAAAAATTTGATATTTACCCCTAACCTTTGATGTGTGAACTAGAAAAGTTTACAGATTAATCCTGGGTCATCAGTGAAAGGCAGAATTTGTTGAAGACAATCACATGAGCTTGGCACCTGTAGTCACGGTGATGTTCAAATCCTCATAGTCTTCTATTTGGAAGTTCAGGGGTAGAGTGGGATTGATATAGAGAAGTATCCAAGTCACAACAAAGAAATCCTCTATTTTTTCTGTCAATTTTTTCCTTCTCTTTTCTTGTCCTGATATTCATTCTTCATCTCATAGCATGTATCACTGATTCACACAGAAGCTCAAACCTTGGAGTCATCTTAAATTCTTACTCAACTGTATGTGTTCTATCTCTAATATAGCCCTCTACATTGTTCCCTTCTCTATGTTTCCCTACCAGCACACTAAAATTGGCCATAGCCATCTTTCCTGTAAGTTACAGCAACAACTTCTTGTCTGGACATGCCATGCTCCCTCTGGTTTTAGATTCCTCCATTTCCCTCCATGGAATGTCCAGTGTCTAGTTAGGTGTGGTTCAGTGGAGAAACTTCTGAAAATGGTTATTATTTCCAATACTCAAGGAAGAAGAAACATCCTGAACAAGTGTTTGGAGACAGTAATATAGAAGAATATTTCAAGGAAAACAGATATTTCCAGAAAAACAGTCTGGTTGAAACTGATTGAGTTTATGGAGTGTCTTAAATGTTAGGCTGAGGAGTGTGGACGTTTTCTATATTAGAACCATGGAGGTCATCTGTATTAGGGTTTAGTTTGTTAACAAGAAACAAGTATTTCTTTAATGGTTTCAAAAATTGTACAGCGTAGCATGAAAATGACAGATTGTGAGCTTTTTACACGTCTCTAAAGATAAGCCTTTCACATGTGATCTAGCATCTTTCCTGAGTTCGAAAAATAATTTTAGTACAAAAAAACCCATTATCCTCAAGATTAAGTGTTCAATTTTTATAGTAGGCCAAATATGCATTTATTGGCCATTTTGCATTTATTCATGACAGCTTAGTTTCTAAATATTAATTGGCTAAAACATATCTGCAGTGATTTCCAGTTGGTAACTTTTCTAGAAGCTTATCAGTTTTATTTTTATATAACCATACGCAAACACCATTATATAAAAAGCATGCCCGCATGAACCGCCTGGCCCCGATGCACTGCACTGGAGTGAGTGCCTGCCGAAGTCTGTCAGTTCTTGCACTGTGCCGCTGTGCAAGTTAACAGTAATCTCAACATCTTGTTTAAACACTAAATTGTCAGAGAAATTAGGTAACTTTTGACTCTGTTTTGGACAAAAGAATTTGACACTCTCAATAATGGATTCTTATAAAAACTTAAGTCTTAATTCTTGGAATGTCTTTTCAAAGCTTGCAGAATCAGTTTTGTTTATAAAATTGTTTCTCAAATTTTTTTTGACATTTAATTTTTGTTTTATGCTAATCAGCATGTATCTAAAGTGTGAAACAGACAAAATTGGAGATGATAAAGCCTGTGATGACATTTAATAAAAGCAATACATCCATGAATGACTATGCTTCCCTCTTCCTATCATTTGTGCCATGAAAGTGGAAAATTACTAGATTACCCAGAACATTTATGGAAGGCAGAGGCTGTGTCTCTTTTTTTCCCCGTACATCTCCTCTTAGTACTCAGTCCACAGCTTCGTATGAGACATCTGTTGAGGTACTATTTGAGTCATATGGCATCTAGCATATGGTATTCTCATTTGCTATTTAGCAACTAAGTACAAATAAATCTTCACAATCCGAAAAGAAAAACATGTAAAGTCAAAGTTATTTTAGAATATAGTAGTTTTCAGTCGTTTGGGCATTATCAAAAATCATTAACACTAGGAAACTACATAAGATGAAAAATATAAAATATCACTTGGTCTTTATATCCAAATATTAATGAAAGGTCGTTTATACCTTCACTCACTCTGATCTTTTCCTTTTGTTGCCCACTTCTGCCTTAGGAATTTCGAGAAATTATTTTTCCAAGAAAAGGACCTTTCTTTGCTAAAGTAAATCACATATGTATGGAAATTTGGAAAATGAAAAAATAAGAATATTCACAATTTTATCACCTAGAAATTTTGACGAGAAGTAATTTGTTATATGTTCTTAGTAGATTTTGTTTTCCTTTCTATTTCTTGTTTGAAAGTTTATGTTTCTTGATGGGCCCCTACTGTTTTATGGCCTAATTGACTGCAGATTGCTCACATTTGGATTTACTTGATTGCTTTTGTTTATTGACCTTGTTTACCATGTTTTCAGAACAGTGTTTTATGTAAGTCAAGGTTATTTAAAATATGAAGAATGCTACCAATTTAATTGTTCCTTTATTTTTTTGTGAAAAGCTTCCTTACTGTTATGATTTTTATTTGAAGGAAGGGACTGATTTAAAGGATCTTAACGTATATTTGACATAAAGTCCAAAACTATTTCAACGAAGTGAATTTCTCTCGAATTTTCTGGACAGGATATGATATTTTACTTGTTTTTTAAGCGATGCGTGTGTATTTTGCAGCTTTCTCTTGCCAACATTCTGTTTTTTCTTCTTGTAGTGGGTAAATGGATTAAGTTTTTCTTTAGGGGACCTGGGAAGATACTGATAGAGTAGTCTCTCATGGGGACTGGTTCTAGCATCCTGAGGATGCCAAAATGCAGATATTCAAATCTTTATATAAATGACTTAGTATTTGTATATAACATACATGTATCTTCCTGTATACTTTAAATCATCTCTAGGTTACTTACAATACCTAATACGATGCACATGCTATGTAGGCAGTTGTTATATTGTATTGTTCAGGGAATAACGACAAAGTCTGTACACACAACCATTGTAGACTTAACTACATTGTACATGTCACAACATGTCAGCATCGTACATGTAACTTTTTTCTCCTGAATATTTTCAGCCTACAGGTGGTCAAATCCCTGGATGTGGAACCTGTGGACATGGAGGGCCATCTGTACTACCATTTCTTTGTTCCCAATTTTTAACATATACTAAAAGATACTGAAACTCTACAGAGACACATTTTTGAGAGTGAAAAGACCTATTATGCCAAACATTTATCCACATAAGAACTAGAGGAAGTTGAGTTAATGCCGCCTTCAGATATTTTAGCCATTATGTCAACTACAGAGTTATTTTTGTCTCTTTTTAGCACTTTGCTTTTGAATAAAATTACTTATCTAATATAGAATATAATGAAATGTTAATGATTTATAATTAGTGCTATCATTCCTCCTTGTTAGCTGCTTTTCTTAAACATTTTATTATTTCGTTTATAAACATTTTTAGTCCTGGCTCTTCTTGTAGGAAAAAGTCCTTTCTCTAGGACAAGGCTTCATCTTTTTTTTTTTTTTTCTGTACCAATTCATGTGCCCTGCATTCAGTCAGTGCTTAATAATGATGCTTAAGGAACATACTGTATGCTTTGTTTAAGATAGCTGGAAGGAAACATGAAGGTAGTGGATATAAAAATATGTTTGTGGTCTTAGTTTACATTAATTACTTAAAATCCCACTCATTTGATTTACCTTTTTTTTTCTTATTTATAGAGATGCTTCCATCATTTCTTCAGAAAGTTGAAGTTGTCTCTGAAGCTTCTAGAGAAACTTGTGTAGCTTTGAGTGATTGCCTTAATCTCTTCACTAAACAAGAAGGGGTAGGTAGTGTGGATTTGAATTTTTTAACAATTGTTTGTATGTTATATACTGGATCATCCAGTAAGTCATTGCTTTCAGAAGGCCCAAAGGTAGGAGAAGGTAGTCATAATCTTGACAACGGAAATGAAAACTTCATTCGTCACCAAAATTTAGCGTATTCATTCTTGATTAAGCAGGATGATGCTGAAATAACTTCTATTCATGCCATCGAATTCATTTGTATAGCCGTCTTTAACAAGTATGTTTTAAAGTTGTTCTACTCAGGGTTGTTGTGGTATTTCAATAAGAAGGTTGTAAAAATACTCTAGAAACCAAAGGTCATTATATGAAAAATACATAATACTTTTATTTAGAAAATAGATCGTTATACTTCCTGTTTGGACTGAGCTCAGCGGGTTAAATGTTTTTTTGTGCTCTTCCCCCTCGGTCTCTCCCATGCAGAAATTTGCCGTTTGCTTTTCCAAATGTGAGTAAGAGTGGTATACTTGTCCATTAGTAATTCTTTTTCTAAGGACTGAAGAATTATAAAGCTGTGTTTTGGTTTCCAGAACCAGAATTTTTGTTTTACGCTTTTCTTTCCCTTATTTTCATGATTTTAATGCAAGACAAGGAGCAGCAGGCTTTCTTTTCCATTTTGTTAATTTCTACATATAGGTACAATCTTCACCTTTTTAAATTAAGACACTAAATTTCTTCTTACAATTTGTACTTTTTGGTTAGAGATTAGGTTTTGGCAAAACTAGATAGATCAAAATGGTTTTATTATGTTTCTCTTATATGTAAAGATCTAAAATTTTACTTTACCATGATTACAGTGGAAGCCTTGTGAATTCATATAAAAAATTTTAATGCTGTGTTTCCTGACCACAAATTTTGTATATTTTTTTGGAGGATGGGAAAAAATATGTGAATAATATGAATTCATTTAAAACAAACTTACAGAAAGTCTTTCAACAGAATTTTATTAGTGCAGGAAAACATGGAATTGTTCAAACATTTTAAATGGTTGATTCTTCTAAAATTGTTTGAAAATATCCCTTCTCAGCATTTCTGTTTTTGATGGTGCAGATTTCATATTCTAGCTTATTTAAGTGAGGAATGATTTAGCCATCTGAATAAATAGGATGATAACATTGCAGCACATCTTTGAAATGCACAAAATATGATATTGTGGGATTCAAGTAGTATTTAGTACATTATAAAACCAAATTTTATTTACATCTCTTATGTGATACCTGATAGATGTGTTGATAACTTTTTGTTGTTGTTTTAGAGATATATAGTTTTAAGGGGAACACTAGATTAGAAGTAAGTTAATTTCTGGAGAATAACCTATGCTCATTTTAAAACTATTTGCTTAAAAAAAGTAGCCTAGGTAATCATCGCTCTGAAAATCGAGATGTGCAAGAGTATTAGCCTAAAATTTAGATTAATTAACCTCTTTTAGCCTTTTAAATTTGTTATAAGGATTAAGTAAGATAATGTAAGCAAAATGCTTAGTATAGTTTCTGACACATAGTCAGCCCTGAGTAAGTCAACAGTTACTATTGTAGGATGTGACCTTTTTTCTCTCATGGTATCCTGGAACTTTGTGTCTTTAACATTGGATTTATTTCATTCTGAGAGGAGGTGTTGGTATCTAAAGAAAATTTAACTATGTATGGAATGATTGCATTGTTTACATCCCTATCACTAATTATTTAAGTGATGATGGACTACTTAAGTTCTTTGAATCTTGATATCTTCATCTTTCAAATAAGGAAGACCATATTGGACCTTTTTTAAATGTGTCTTTTCCCTCTAACTAATTGTGGTATGTTGAGCAATTTTCTGTAAAATGAAACTATATAAACACCTCAAAGTTGGGTGTGGGGCTAAAATGTGTTTAGATGAATAATATGTATTCAGAGCATATTAACATATTGCCTGGCACACAGTATTCATTTAGTAAATATTATTTACTGCTTCAAACTTTTAGAGTATCTTTAAGATTCCTTTTCATTGATTCTATGATATATCAACTCTGTGAGACCTTTGGTAGAAAACACGGATTTTCCTCTGAGAAATATGATTATAGACAATGAGAAGGCCTTAAAAATATTTGAAAGATAAATGGCACCATTGAAGTCTTTCAAATGTCTGAGAATTAGAACATAGGAATTTAATTGAGGTCATAATGAAATAATTATGTACTCTAATGCCTTGTTTATCTGGCATCATAAATTATATGGAAATTTTATTAAAAGAGCAATCTTTATTAAATTTTATTAAAAGAGCAAGCTTTAAACTCACATAGACATGGGTCTAGTTCTTGGCTCTGCTGTTTAATCTTGATTTGCCTCTTTTTAAATACAATCTCCTTTTTAAAGTGGTGACCAACCAAAAACGAGTGTTTTGAAGAGTAAATGAGATTATATTGGCTAAACATCTTGTATAGTACCTGGCACAAAGTTAGGGACCCAATAGATATAGATGTAAGTGATCCCAGACCCTAGGACAGTGCTAATCTTTTGTTGACAATTATTCTAAATGTTACACATTTATTTTTTAAGCTTTTCTGGGTGCCTCAGGATTATCCTTTTCATGTTTGTAATTACTCTGTGCCTTAACACAGAGATGCCTTTAGGGGATAACATTTAGAGGACTTCGTGTCTTTTTATGAAATGTCCCAGTCTTGCTAATGCTTTTTGAACTCCCTTTCATTCCTTATGGGTTTTTTTTTTCATATGTCAAAATTTTTATTATTGAATTCAAAATATCTTATAAGTACTACTATGAGTTCCTTTTAAAGATTTTTTTAAAGTATAGTCGACATACAAATTAATTAGCTTCAGGCATATGACATATCGATTCAACATTTATATACCTGATGGTGTGACCATCACAATAAGTCTAGTGACCATCTGTCACCATACAAAGTTATTATGATATTATTAGCTATTTTCTCTCTGGTTCCTATGAGGTTTGTTGTTTTTTGTTTTTTGTTTTTTTAAATTCTCTATTTTTAGATCCACTGTGTTCCTTTCTCTAGCAGTGAAATACTGATCCCTTCTGATTCACTCTTTAAATCTGTTTGTTGAAACAAAAGCCAGGTAATCAAACTTGGTAAAATTACATCCACAGTAAGAGTAATCTGGCTCCATGTGGGAAATTTAGGGGTTTACAATGAGCGCAGACCTTAGTGTCTGCATTTGGGGCTCTTTATTTCTTTGTTTCTGTGGTACGTGGGTGTTATTTGCTTATTTGGGAATGCTCTGATGACCCAGACGCTTGAGGTTTCCATATACCCTCTACATAAATGAGGCAGTATGTAGGCATACTTTGCTTGTAAATAATACTACTTATGTTGAATAAAACAAACAAACTATAAAGTTTGTGATTGATGTAGAAAAGGGAAACTTACAGATATTTTTAGGGTGATATACTTGGGAAAAATAATATAATAATGTAAATGCTGTGATTTTTCTTTAAATTTGAAGTTCTATTCAAAAGGCTAGAAACTAGTTTCATGAATTATTTTTTTTTCCTGTAATTTTCCTCACCAGAGGGGTTAAAATGTCACACATAAGTCATGATTGATGTCATACTTGTTGTGTGTATTTTTGAGCTCCCCTTGCTATTAGTTAAACCTGTTTTTCCAAGGTAGGAACTTGTCTATTTAAATTTAGTACAAGCTCACTTATAAAGTATTTTATACTTCCATGTTAAATCTCTTAACTGCTAAAGAGCCACAACCCAAATATGTGATTGAGATGATAGTGATGCTAGTTTGTGATGTAATAGAAAGGTTCAGACTCTAAATTGTAGCCAACTAAAAGGTACTGCTCCTCTGAACCAGATGATGTCTTTGCGGAGAAATCATATCCTCATATGAGCTTGTAACTCTATAACATCATGGTCTCCAGTGTTCATTTAGCTTCCTGTGCTGCGGAGGCCTTTAGTCATTTTGTGTCCCTAATTTCTTTTTCATTTCCTTATGTTTATATCTCTCAGGCCTTTGCCTCTCTGTCTCTCATCTCTACAGTTTCCTCATCTCTTTCTACCCCGAGCAAAATTCTTTGTTGTGTTGAATATTAGGCAACCATTGAACATGCTGTCAACTCCCTACCACTCCCTCACCCCAATTTTTATCTTTTTTCCTTTTATTGGAGGAAACAGTCTCCTTCCATCGTGCTTCAAAATCAGTGCCTCTCTTTTTGAGCTCTCTACTCCTGTATAGCTTCTATCTCCCTACATCTCTTTCCAATTCTATTTTTGAAAATGTGATACTTTGTTTCTACTTCTTCATTCCTCAACTAGTCCACTGAAACCATTCTTGCCAGTATCTGCTTATTTCTGAATCAGAGGACGCCCTTAAATTGTCTTGTTTGTCTTTGGAAGGATCTGGCCTGCTTGTTGGGATTCTCTGTGATTTCCATGGGGTCTTCCTCTTAGGGATTCTCTTTCCTTCATAGCAGCTTCTTCTCAGTTTTCTCCTAAAGCATCTTTTCTTCTGCATGAGCCTTGAATGTTAGTATTCCCTAGTTTCTGTGGGTGGCCTTCCCACTCAGCATTCTCCCTGGATGATCTCACCCACTCCTCCAACCAGAAATCCATGGTGACTCATATCTTCACCTTAGATCTCTCCTGAGCTATGAACCAGTATGTCCAGCTTCCTTTTGAACTTTTACAGTTGGTTATGTCAGGTATTTCAAGAGCAATGTGTCTAAAACCAAGTTATCAATTCAACTCAAAGAATTACCACCCATTCCATACCTCAAGCTAGAAACATGAGAACTGTCTTCCATTCATCCTTCTTTCTCATCCCTATCTTTATTCAAGTCCTGTCATTTTTGCTTCCCGTATCTCAGTTGTCTGTCCCCCTTTACTCTCTCTCTCCACCCAAATGTGCAATTTTGCAGTGCTACTCTAATAGATACAGTTCTCAGAATGGCTGTTGGATGACTGCCACCATTTTTTAATCTCAGATTCTACGCCTCAAAACTGTGTTAGATGTCCTTCCTATTCCATGAATTTCTTGCTATTAAAGCATTATCACATTGTATCATTATGTATTTCCTTGTCTATATATTTACCACACTGGCACTCCTTAAGTAAGCAACTATGCATTTTTTGTACCATCTGTGTCTAACATAGTACTTGGCAAGTAGCAGACAATTAATAAATATTTGGATGAATGAATAATGAATGTACAAATGGAGGAATGGAAGCTTTTTGGTTAAACCAACCAGGATCTAAACTCTGCTTTCTTGACCTTGAGCAAATTAATATGTTCATGAATTCCATTTCTGAAATTCCATTTCCAGAATACAAATGTGTTATTTTATGTGTAGTTCCTCAGTACAGTGCCTGGAACATTTTAGGTGCTCTGTAAGTTGCCTTCTAATACAAAGTAGCCTGTATTGTTCATTGTTTTGTTTTTGCTGCCTAGTACTGCTTTATAAAACTAAATTCATTCCCTAATTTTCCCTAGGGAGAAAGTTTCTGTAGCAGGGACTCCTTTTAAAGTGCCAAATAAGACTTAACAAAATATAATGCTAGTTAATTATAAATTTAGAATTAAAAAAAAAGCAAACCGGCATTTCAAAGACACCATGAAACCTCACAGACATGAATTCCAAATTTTCCGAGTATGGCATTGCTTCATCTACACATTCTACATCCATAGTGCAGATACAGCCACGACTGTTGGAAAGGTGAACTTACACTAGGATCTTGTCAAAGAAATAATCAATCTTGTTCAGTATTACTTTGTTCCCTAAAGTTTAAGGACAGTTTTATACACATTAGAAGGGTTTGGAACAAAAAGTAGGTCCCACTGCCCCTCAGCTTCATAGTTAACCAGGATTTTCATTAACCTGAACATTCCTGCCCTTGGGGCCTTTTGTCTACCCTTCAGGCCTGGCTGGAATCAGAAACCATCTATTTCCTATAAGTAGGTTTCATATTAGTAGGATTAATACCATTGTTTTTCCTCATTGTTCAAATGGTAGCCCAGGAAGTATATATATAAAAAAATATGTAAAGACTAGCTCAGTCTTCATTTCGGAATTGGAGACACTAACTCTTCAGTGTAAGCACCAGTGTCAGTTATCTTCGAAGTGGAAGACTCCAGAGGAGAGGATTTCTCTGTTCTTCCCTAGGGGCCAGCAGGCCATTTAAAAGTTGTCAGGGCAGTCATCTCCAGCAGAGGGCTTGAGCACACAGCCCACTTTAGGACCTCGCAGGAGCCTCCGCAGGATGCACGCAGAGCACGAGTAGCAGTTTTCTTACTTCCTTCCCCCAAAATACCCGGCCAGCAGTTCGCTACCTTGCTGGAGGGACGGAGTGCAGGCTCTTGCTGCCCCCTGGCAGGTCCCTACCTGCGCCTCCAGGCGACGCGGCGGGGGAGGGCAGGGGAGGAGGGACTGGACGACGACAGCAGCAGCGCGAGCCGCCCGCTGCAGGCCGTCCCCTCGCGCTCGTTCCACGGTCCCCAGCGAGCCCTGGAGGGCGGCTCTGCGGCTGAGCGGAGCTGTGCGGATCTCTGGCGGCCCGGGAGTCCTGGGCCGCAGGCGGGCGGACCCTCTGTGCCTCTGCTCGACCTCGTTGGAGTCAGGGGCGGGCCCAGCAGCGCGAAGGTGACTTAGGGAGACCTTGCGGTGCCGCCCTGGGTCGCGCCTCCGGGCTCAGCTGGAGGGGAGGTGGAGGAACAGGCCGAGCACAATTGTGCTGGAGCTGGCAGAGGAGCACAGGGTGGAGCGCGAGCTGGGATCCCCAGATCCGGCCCAGGTGGGTGGGTGTATGTGCCTGCTGGGAGCTTTGCTGGGTGAGTCTCCGGACAACAGAGGACACGGGAAGGCGGGGGGAGGTGATGAGGGTGGGGGACGGTGGCCAGAGAGATCGAGGGATGTGAGTAGATCCAAGAATAGTTGGACGGGCGTGTGCAGAGAGGAGTGCAGCGCGGGGGTGTGGGGAGGGTGCGGGGACCTGGGCGACCCTGCCCGGTGAGGGGTCTTCCAGCCGCTCTGTGTTTGCATTGGGTTCCCACAGGAAGAGTCCCTGGGGGAAAAGCCCGTGGACTACTATTTTTTTTCCAGCTAAATATTGGTAGTAGGTCAACTGGAGCTGGAGTGGGAGGAGTAAGGCAGTGAAAGACATTATTGTCCTAAATAACCTTCCAAGTTAGTGATTTTTTGCATGTCTCTGCTGTGGCTGACATTGAGATGAACTTACCATTCGCTGTACAGAGGCCACTAAAATTCCAAGAACACGAGGGGAAATGCATAAGTGGATTGAGGAGAGAAAGGGAAGTTATACTGGGGTTGGGAGTGGGGAGGTGGCTTTCAACTTTGTTTTGGTTAAGGATTTTTGATTACTCATAGGCTTTCTTTGTAGCCTAAACTAGAGGAGAAACACATTCCCTAGCGTTCAGAACATGTGGCTAGTTGTTTTGTGTTTTTTGTAGTGCTGGTCTTTTTCTGGTTTGCAGGGTGTGTAGTAAAGAGAGAAATGCCCTGGAAGAGTTTAGGGCGGCTTCTGAGTTATTAAAGCTTTCAAAGTTTCTTGAATTAGGTTCACAGACAGAATGAAAGTATTTCATTTTGAAGACATAGCATTCTTCGCTTAAAACAAATCTTTTTCAAAAGAGAAAAATCCTTGAAATGCATGTTGGTGGAGTAATGTGTAGGCTAGAATATTGGAATCTAAATGTAAATCTCTTTTCAGTTTGAGGACACACCAGAGTTAATCTCTGGTCCAAATAATGTTTGAGTTCAGCCCCGAAGCTGATGACTTTGGCAAGTTAACTCAGTTTCAATTGAGTAAAATTTAATATGAGCATGAAGACCAGGGAGCTATTTTATCCTTTGTCCCAACACTACTTTTACTAGATTCTGGAAACTTAAAGGAATTTACATCACTGTGAATGATTGTAGAATTCTAGTTTCCCCTCTTTAGAAGCCCTTTAAAGGTTAATTTTCCGGAATTTCATTGCTGGAGAAAGTGACCCACATAATCTCTTTACCCTCTGTTGCACACCTTACAGAATGGGGTAAAATTAAAAAGCTTATTAGATTTTTCCATATTGAAAGCAAATGGATGTACTAATATTCAAGGTAGTATATAAATATAGTTCAAGTACATTTTAAATATTGTACACAAAATAACTGATAACATTATGCAACACTGTAGACTGTATGTACAAGTTATGATATTTACTGTTTACATTCTTTTAAAAAAGTTTTATAGAATTTTTATTTGTATTTCTGGCATTCAAATATGTAATTGTGTTTATTAGCTCCATGAGGATTATAAGAAAACTTTAATTCCTTTAAAAAGTAGAAATTTAGAATTCTTACTTGGTCTACATTATTCAACATATGTTTTGAAATTTTTAGCTTGTATATGCAATCCAGAAATACACTGGCGCACATTAATTTTGGAATCTGCTAAGACATAAGTTAAACATAAAGATGAAGTTTATGTAAAATGAAGATGATTTTTACTTTGATAACTTTTGTGGAGTTTTGAACAAAAATACAAAAGGTTTTAATTAGTAGCAGGCAGTAGGTGTGTATGTGTGTGTGCACGCGCGCGGGCGCTCACATGCTAGGCTTATTATGCTTGGTATGTATGACCCAAGATCTATCCTGATAAATTTTTGTATCTCACAATGGTACCAAGACTATACCTGCCTGCAATTATTTTTGTCTTTTTCCCTATCATATTCCTATGAGAGAGTACAGGGCCTGACTGGGATTCTTTCTGGTGAATTCTGAATGAGTTGTATAGGCAGATATAATTTTTGCTCCAGAGTGTTAAGAATGTAACTCATAAATTTTTATAATGGCCACTGTAGACTTGATATCTTTTACTTGGTGTAACTTTCCATGCAGTATACTTTATGTAGTATTTGAGTAAATTTTTTTCCTTAATTCAATAGTATTTACAAAATATTTACCTTGTCAGATACTGCTATGCTTGTCTGTCTTCATAAAAATTAGGGCTTACTGTAGAAGACAAGTGACTAAAAAGGTTTTCAAAGAGGGTACAGCATACCCAAAGGGAACAGAAAAGATGAATTCTAGCAAATCATTCATTGAGACTGGAAGAGAAGGGAGCGGGGGGTGGGGAATTAACGCTGGATGAATAGAAATAGGGTCTTGTTGAAAGACTTAGTAAAATAAGCCTAAAGAGTTCAAATCTTAATTTGGGCAGTTAGAATCACCGAAAGATTTTAATCGGAGGAGAGATATAATCAGATTTGCTTTTTATGAGAAGGATTAGAAGACAGGCCTTGAAGCAGGGCATCCAGGTACAGGAATACGGTAGAGATTAATCAGTCAGAACCAAGTTGGTTGTATAAAAGGAAAGGAAGATACAGAGTAGAGAGAGACTTCAAAAATAAACAATATAAATAAGAGCTGATAATGTGTCAAATATGAGGAATGAGCGAGAAGGTAGAGTTATAGGTGACTTCCAGGTTTAGGGCATAAGTCACCAGATAGAAAGTGATTAAAGTAGGTAATGCAGGGAATAGGGAAGAGGAGGGGTTTTCTTTTGGACATGATGATATATAAGTAAGGTTGTCATCTTTCTTGTCCAATAAAAATTTGGGCATCATTAGTATTGGGAGCCACCTGAATAAACATCATGATGGAGTCTGAACGAGTAAATAGTATTACCTAGGAGACATATAGCTTGAAAGAGTATGAAATGAAAAGATCTCATACTGACTTAAAAGACAAATGGAAGAAAGGGAGCTGGTGGCGAGCACTGAGAAAAAGCCACCAGAGGGGCAGAAGTCTAGAAGAGGGGACACTAGGGGCAACAAGCAGTTCAAGAAGGTGAGATAATGGCAGAAACGTGTCCATCAGATTTGGTAGCCAGGTGGTCATTGCAGTCCTTGAGGCTAGTTTTAGAAACATAGGAAGAAGTCAGACTGCAGGGGAGGGAATGGAAAGTGAGAAAGTAGAAATAATGAAGCTAGACTGTGATTCCATCTCTACAGACAGTCATAATCTGTGACTAATTAAAATTTTGTTCTTTTAATCCTTATACCTCCATTTATTTTTTGTTCCTGATGAAAGCAGGATGACCAGGCTAAAATTTTAGGAAAGTGTTGATTAGAAGCTGAGATGGTGGGAATCCATGTTCATTTCATCCCTGATTTAAGAAACTTACTCTAATGTCTAATGATTCTGTGCTGAGAATGATACTTACTGAAAACCGTTTTATCAGATTAATGAAATTTTCTTTCATTCTTATATTGTTGATTTTTTTTATCATGAAAGGGGAATTGAATTTTATCAGCTGTTTTTTCTGCATTAAGAGAATCTTAAGCTTTTTAAAAAAATGTTAGGGTGGCACATTATATTTTTAGACTTTTTCTAATGATGAGCTGTCCTTATGAACCTGGAATAAACCCAATTTGGTTATGATGCATTATCTTTAACATTCTCCTCTATTTGGTTTCTTTTGGATTTTAACATCTGTTTATGAGTGAGATTGGCTTATAATTTCTCTTTTTGATTTGTCCTCTTCAGGATTTAGTATCAAGGGTAAACTGGTCTCATAAAATGAGGTTGGGAATATTCCCTTTTTTGCTTTTCTCTTGAAGAGCTTGTATAAAATGGTCTGTTTCTTAAAAATTTACTAGAACTTTCTTATAAAAGCATTTTCTTTTTGTGAGTTTTTAAAAAATTACTAATTAGATGTGTTTAATGGTTCTAGGACTATTTTAGTTTTTTATTTCTTTTTGGATCAGTTTTGACAAGTTATATGTTTCTAGGAATTTCTTTCCATTTGAGTTTTGAAATTTATTGTTATAAAGATGTTCATAATATTTTATCTTTTTAACTTATGTTGGATTTGTAATTATGATAATCTTTTCTAATCTTTTTTCATTTTCTTTTTCATAATATTTATTTGGACATTTTCAAATAAATTTCTCTCTCAAAAATCAGCCCCATTAAAGCTTTGTTGTTTGAAGAATTGCCTTAGTTTCATCCATTTCATCTCTTAAAAAAATTTTTTTCTCTATCATCTTTTTTTGAGTTTGTTTTCTTCCCTAGGATCTTTACATTTCTTCCTTTGTCTCTTGAAAAATGATAATTTGTTCAAAGTTTGTTCTTTTCCAGATTTCAGATTTTGTATTTCTTAGTTCTAGTATTTTCTAATAAGTGAATATATCACTGCTAGCTTTGTCCATTACTTTATCTTACAGACTTAATGACGTTATTTCCTATACTTCATCTTTCCAGACTGGACTGCTAATGTGCTCCTAACATTTAAAATACCTAAAACTTTTGGAAGGCCTTGACTACATGCATATTTTTTCTCTTACCTAGCTCTTTCTTGTTTTCATTGCTTGGTATTTATCTCCTTTTCTTTTTCACACCTCGATGCTCACCTTTTCCCTCTTTTTCCCTTACCCCTCACAACTTCTTTCTATCTTGTGATACTTTGAGTGGTGGAAGAAGAATGATCATCATTCTCTTGTCTTTTTTCTTTGTGCTCTCAGTTTTCTGCCTCCCCCTCCTCTCCCCCCCAATACTTGGAGGATTTTTCCATAATCTGCTCAACATATTCCATCTCGTTCTTTCCTTCTCAGAACCTTGGCTCCAGCACCAGGAAAATGTGGATAAGCTGTATCTACTTTTCTTCTGATGTTCAAAGGTTCACCATTATTTATCATGTGATCTTTTTTATTCCTTATACAATTCAGATATGACAAAGTTAGGGAGAATATGGGGAAGGCCTAGGAAGCAAGCATAGCAGTAAACTATGAACTTGTTATTACCTGGAGTCCTGGGCAACTTATTCCAAGGCTTCACATTCCTCCTGTGTGATATAGGATGATTAACATAAAACCCTACTCTCTACTTCTTGAGTTGCTGTGAGACTCAAATGAGATAAGGATAAACCCATCAGTTTAAGATAGTCTTCTCTTCCCATGCTTTACTTTCAGAAAAATATCTTGAAAGGGTTTTGTGCTCAATTCAGGAACAGAGAAGTGGAGTGAAAATGGTTTGTGGCGTGGGGTGTTGGATCAAAAAAACCCCGATGGGAAGCAGTAGGTGGTAACAGGAATGACAAGAAGTATAGGAGTTCTGCCTGCTCAGTGGTTGTGAGGATGGGGAAGGTATCTGTCCTCTGGTAGAGGAAGCACATTAACTTCCCAGGCTGGAGATGTGGACACGATGTTACATCTGGTGGCTGGATACTAGCCTGTAGTGGCATCATCTATTCCTTTAACTGGGTATTTATTTGCTACATATAAAATAAAACACTGTGCTTTTTTGAGCTTTTCTGTGAGGGAGATATTTTGTTCTGAATTCTAAACAACTGAATTAAAAACATAGCTCATGAATATAATTCCCCTTAGTAAAATTTCTTTCTTGTGATAGAAATAATTTAATTTTGAATACTTATTTTTGTTATTTTACTTTGTGTCATGGATTAGTTTAAAATCTCAAAATCATAGGCTTAGTTTTAGATTGTGGAGTATCTAGTGTAGGTATTTTCAAACATTTGATGGGGGCTAAGGCAAAGCCAGGACAGGAGACAGCCTCCACTCAGGCACCTCCATAAAACGCAGCTTGAAATCATTGATTCCTTTGATCTGTCCTCCTTTATTTTACAGAGGAGTGAAGGGCCTGCAGGGGGGGTCAGCTACTTCCCCAAATTTATGTAGTTAGGAGGGGGCTACACTTAGAGCTAAATCCAGTGTTCTGCCTTCAAATTTATAGTCCCACTATATCACACATGGCTTGAATTAGGAAAATTCATCCATTAGAGAAGACAAGACCACTTTGTTTCAAAGCTGATATAGCCACGTATAAGCTAAGTTCTCAACTCGACAAAAGGATATACTTTACAAATAAGCAGATGTCCAAGAATGTTGCAATTTCTTCAGATTTTGCACAGAATACCTATATTCCAGGTATTCAACAGGAAATATCTTTTTGTGAAAATTTTGCTTGATAGAGGTCACATTTTTGGATGATACAAAATTTATGTTTCTCTAGATCACCTAAATTTAATCCTCAAATTAAACTAGACTAATAGAATGCTAGTGTCTGGTATATTTTCTTGATTTTCTGAAAAGTGGCCCTCCTTGAGTTGTAATTTGAATTACATACTTAATTTTTGTTGGGGCATTTTTTAAAAAAGGCTTCAATGACATTACTGATTATTTTACCTTCAAATACTCATAGTCCCCTACATAGTGCTCTGAGAAATTAGAACTAAGGGCAAAGAGGGAGTTTGTTTTCCCTTAAGAACTGATACATATTTTTTCCTTTTGGACAATTAAAAGGGTATAATTATATTTCCCACTCTGTTTTGGCCTTAAGAGAATTCAGAGCCAGATGTTGTGGCTCGTCCACAGTACCTGTGTAGTAGGCTCCATCACTTATATGACCTACCCTAGTACTATATCAGAAATTGTTCTATATTTTCATAGCCATTTTTCCAGTTTGGAAATCACTGGATTACAGCATTCTCTTGTAGATTAGTTGAATGTGGTTGTGCACCAGAGTGCATTCAGGTATGATTTTATTTTGGGATTTTTCTGTAAGTAATAAGTACAAAGTAAATGTTAACATGTTAGGAATAGATTTGTAGTTTATACTATGGTTTTATTTTATGTCAAGAATATGTGCATTTTGATATTAATTGACTTTGTAATAGATAATTTGAAGGACCCAAGTTAAATAAATGGCAAAAGTTAAAATGGGAGCTTTTTTTTTCATGTTAATGCAAATCAAACTATGTATTTTAGAACAATATTTGGAGAAAAAATTTTATTTTTATTTGCGGTAAAATTCACATAGCATAAAATTTACTGTCCTAATCATTTATAATGTATAGTTCAGTGGCATTCAGTACATTCACATTGTCGTGCAACCATCACCATCATCCATCTCTATAACTCTTTTTTTCTTTCTAAATTAAAACTCTACCCATTAAACAAATCCCCATCCTCCTTTCTCCCCCATCTCCTGGCATGCAGTGTTCTACTTCGTCTCTCTGAATTTGACTACTTTAGAAACCTCATATAAATAGAGTCATAAAATATTCGTTTTGTGACTGTCTTACCTCACTTAGTATAATGCCTTCAAGAATCATCCATGTGGAACATGTTTCAGAATTTCCTTCTTTTTAAAGGCTGAATAATTCCATCGTATGTGGACGCCACATTTTGTTTATCCTTTCATCTCACAGTGGTGCGCATGGGTTGATTCCACCTTTTCGCTGTTGTGAATAATGCTACTATGAACATGAGTGTACAAATATCTTTGTGTCTCTATTTTAAGTTCTTTGGGGTATATACTCAAAAGTGGAAGTACTAAATCATATGGTGATTTTAATCTTTTGAGGATTCACCACACTTTTTCCACAGCGGCTGCACCATTTTACATTCCCACTAACAGTGCACAAGTGTTCCCTTTCTCTCTGCATCCTCACCAATACTTATTTTCTGATTTTTTTTTTTTTTTGATAGTAGCCATCCTGGTGGGTAATGAGGTATGGAGAAATAGTTTTGTACATAGAGTTAATCACTTTTTCTATCCAAGTGTTAACTCTAGGGTTGCCAGACTATCTTTTTACATTGCCCTGTAATTGCGCTACAGAGCAATGATTTTCCTTTGTTCTTCAGACCATTCAGAAGTTGCTCTGGTTGAAGTGTGGCGGAGGGTGCATAGCTCCAGTCCTCCTTAGTCCCCTCTTTTTTCTCCAGTTGGTGAAAAAACAACTGCACAAAGCAGGGATGAATCTTGAGGTTTCTATGGACTTAAGACTTAGTTCAAGCCTACATGTCTGTATTCTACTTTTATGTTTACTATCTTTCTGGACTTTAGTTAACCAGATGTTGATTTGCTATTGTATTTTGAAGGATAATTGCATAATTGAAAATAACTTTTCCTTATCTGCAGAGTTAACCTAGGAAAATGAAGATACGTTTGAAACACATGGATATAAAATATGGGACAAGGAAATTAGTATACATGAGAAAAGCCAAGCTTACCTTCACTTGTACATGGGAACTAACAAAGTAAAATACGTCACTGAAAACCAGGAATGATTAACCTTAGCATTAGAATTGAATAGGAATTTAATATACTCTATAATGAAATTACTATTTCATTTTTAACCATATTTAAAGTATAAAATATCTGTATACCATGAAGTCAAAGAAAAATTTTAAAAATAAGATGGAAACATGGGAGAAATGTAACCACAAAATTATAAAAGGGATCTTAGAGGTCATCTAATTTTTCTTCATTTGCAAGAATCTTTTGTCCAACTTGCTGCTTGCTAGAGAGTTATTTTTGTACTATGTAAACATATAGGTTACAAGCTTGGAGCCTGAGTCAAAGAGACGTGGATTTGCATATTGGTATTGTCACCTATAGTTATGTGATTGTAGGCAGGGTATGTAATCCGAATAAGTTTGAGTTTCTTCATCATTAGTAATGCTATGTCACAGGATGGTGGGAGGATATGAAATAGTATTTCAAGTGGTCATCATAACTTCTGGCACATAGTAAACATACCTGGATATTAGCTCCTGCTCTTTCTGCTGCCTCTGCTGTCGTACATGAATTCTCTCTAGGGCCAGCTATTCCATTGTAGGAAAACTATAAATACTAGGAAGTTAAACCTTACATTAAGGCGAAGTTTTTCAATTTTTTTAAAAAAAATTAACAGATCCAATTCTGTGCTCTGCAGCATCACACAAAAAAAGTATGTTTTCTCTATGTGACAGTTTCTCAGCTCTTTGAGCAACCAGTAAATTCTTCCTTTCTCCAGGACAAACATCTCTAGGTTTCATCAACTGTTACTCTGTCAGGCTTTCTAAAGCCTTCGTTTTCTCAGTATTCAATGATCCTCTCAGTTTTTTTTTTTTCTCAAAATGCGTCATCCAAAAATGAGTCTAGTGTTGCACATGAAGTCTGCATGCAGAGCATGGCACTAACCATCCTGCTCAGGGGAAAGAGCCTCGGTTGCTCCAGTGATCTACGAAGCCCATGCGATGGGCTTGGCACCCTACCTCTCCGACCTCTCCGTGGTTTCATTCTCACCTACTCACTTTTTTCTGAGGACTGTGGCCTCCTATTGTTCATAGATTCGTGAGCCCATTTCTTTCTAAGAACTGACATTCTGCTTCCCAGAACCCTCTTCTCCCAGATGCTTGCCTGGCACTCTCCTCACCTTTGTCAGCCTTTAATCCAGTGACACCTGCTCAGTGAGACCTCTGGCCATCCTATCTCCCATGACTCCTTTCCCTTTCCCTTTCCCAGTTTTATTTTTGTCTTTCATGTTTTCCACCACCTGACATTGTAAACATTTCACTTATTTACCTGCTTTCTTTCCTCACAGTAGATCGTAAGTTCTCTGTGTACAGGGATTTTTGTCTATTTTGTTCACTGCTGACTCCCTGTGGCCTGGAATGCCTGGCATGGTGTAGGTGGTTGATGAGTATCTGTTATACGAAGAGCAGATGAAATGATTGATTCCTCTCTGCTTGGAAGTTGCATCATACTGGGCTTAGAAGGGGCATGTGGCACCAGGTCACAGTCAGTGGTCACACCAGAAAAATGTAAAGTGCACTCGAAGAAGGAAAAAATAAGCCATGTTTACTGTTTAGGAATTTGCGGATTTTCAAATCACTTGGCTTGCTTAAGCAATATTTTACTTTACATATAATTTTATTTGCTTATAAGATTTTTGTATTTTGTAAAAATATAGATTATTAAAATAAGAATACTTGCTCTTAAAATATATCTTAACAGAGTTTTCCAAGTCATGGGCTTAAGATAAATTATCTTTTCAGCCCTTAGAGTGGCCAGAGCCCCCAAACCAGGTGCTCGATCCCCCCTGTGTGCCCTACAAAGATTTTCCGTGTGTGTCATGACTTGTAAAACACTGGGAGCACTGCTTTAAGATACTTAAAATGTGTTCTTCAGATGGAGTTATCTAGTCTACCGAGTTGTGATTTTAGTATATTCTAGGTTTTTTCCTCCCTTGTTTGAGAACTGTGAAAGTACTTATCAAAATAGAATAAGACGTCAAAATTCCATAAATAAAAGTTATTGTCTTTCTGGATTGAACCATGTTCAGCATATACAGAAGAAGGATATTTCCAGGGACTGATGAGCCAAAGGCATTAGAAAAGTGGAGTTGGAAATCAAGGTGCAGTTGTGCAGTGAAACGGTCCTCAGGAGTGAAAAGGAAAGAACTGCTCATACAGTCATGCACCTCACAATGATGTTTTGGTTGACTGCAGACCTCATATGCTGCGGTAGTCCCACAAGATTATAATGGAGCTGAAAAATTCCTGTCACCAAGTGACATTGTAGCTGTCAAAACATTGTAGCACAGCACATTACTCGTGTTTGTGGGGATGCTGGTGTAAATAAACCTACTGTACTGCTAGTCATATAAAAGTATAGCACATAGAATTAATTACATAATACTTGATAATAAACCACTGTTACTGGCTTCTGTATGTATATACTATTATTTTAGAGTGTACTCTTCTACTTATTAAAAGAAAGTTTGCTGTGAAACAGTATGTTTACATGTCGTGTTACACCAGCAGCAGCCTCATACATCTCATGTTTATAGCATCTCTTGATTGCATCATTTTCTCTTGTGCTTGGTTTAATCTCCTGTTTTACACAGTGGCACACTGTACAGGCTTATAGCCTTGGAGCATTAGGCTATACCTTATAGACTAGGTGTGTAATAGGCTATACCACCCAGGTTCGTGTGAATCACCCTGTGATGTTCACACAATGATGAAATCACCTAACGATGCATTTCTCAGAACGTGTCTGCATTGTTAAGTGGCTTATAATTACGCTTGCAACAACATGAATGAATCTGAAAAATGTCCTGAAAGAAGCCAGACTAAAAGAAAACATCCTACATTATTCCATTTATTTGACCTTCAGGAACAGACAAACTTAATGCATGGGTGTAGAAATCAGAGCAGTGGTTGCCTGGAGTGGGGGGAGTGGGGCTGGTGACTGTAAAGGGACACAGGAGAATCTGGGGAAGAGGAGAATAGAAATGTTCTATGTCTTTATAGTGGTGCTAGTTACGTGGGGTTTATATTTCTGGAAGTTCATTGAACTATATGTCTAAAATGAAAATATTTTGTTGTATGTAAATCAAAATTCATATAAAAAATTAGAGCTGGTAGAATGTTACTTCTGCTATATTTAACTTTTTCTAGTTATTTTTAGAACTATCAACTACAGAGCCGTTGAATAACTTATGAAAATAAGGTTTGGTTAGATTATGGTTAACTTTGTCTGCTTTTAAAAATCATTGTTTACTTCTTGTTGTGGCATATCACTAAAAAAGAAATTTACTTCCAGGATGCATAAAATATATAAATTGGTGGTGAGTGGTTATATAAGAGTAAGCTATTTTTAGAAGCTTTGCAACCGCGATGAGACAGGAGTGTGCTTAGCAGAACTTCAGATTGGGTTCCTGTTCTAGATGACAGAGAGCCATGCATTCTGCACTATGTGAGAGTACCTTGCAAACATTGTTTTGTGTTTGATTCAATGCGAAGTTTTGCAAATTTGCAAATTATATGCAAATATATGATGATGCAAACATTAGTTCCTAAACAGACATATTTAAAGATATTTCTCTAACTGTAAAATTATGAGATTGCTATGGAAGATACACAGGAGTATACAGAAAGCTATTTTCAGTAAAGTATAGAGAAGAATATAAAAACCAGAATCCAGCAACCACTGGCGGGATTTTGGTGTCTTAGTTTATTCATATTGGTAAACAGACAAATGCAGTATACATTACTGTTTAATATCCTATATTTTTGGCGATCATCACAGTGAGTGTTTTGTCATACATATTCTTCGAAAATGTTTGCGTAGGAAATATATTATCACTTTAACTCCATTGTCAGTATATGATGCCTTTTTACTATGCCCTTAGTATTGCTAAAGGCATAGCAATACAGCTTTATTGAGATATAATTGACATAAAATAAACTGCACATATTTAAACTGTAATTTAGTGAGTTTTGATGTACGTTTACATAAGTGAAACCATCACACAATCAAGGTAAGGAATACTTCTGTTAATTCTGAAAGTTTCTTCCTGCCTTTTGTAATACCTCCTACTTTTCTACTTGTCCCTATCCAAAGGCAGCTATTGATCAGCTTTCTATCACTAGAGAGTAATAGGCATTTTATAGAATTTTATATAAATGGAATCATATAATTTATACTTTTGGGGGGCTGGAGGAGGATTGGCTTCTCTAATTCATAATTATTTTGAGATTCATCCATGTTGCATGTTTCAATAGTTCATTCCTTTTTATTACTGAATAGCATTCCATTTTTTGGGTGTGTAGCACAATTTATGTGTTCACCTGCTGATGGTCATTTGGATTGTTTCCAGTTTGGGGCTATTACAAATAAAGCTATGCATATTTGTGGGGATATAATCTTTCATTTCTCTTAGGAAATACATAGAAGTAGAGTGGCTGGGTCATGTGGAGAATATATGTTATGAGGCTTTTTTTTGAGTTTGTTTTTGATTTTTAAAAAATTAATAGAATTCCATAACATAAAATTAACTGTTTTGAGCGTACAATTCAGTGGCATTTAGTAATTCACAGTGCTGTGCAATCACTACCTTTAGCTACTCACAAAACATTTTCATTACCCCGAAAGGGAACCCTGTAGCCATTAAGCTCTGGTGTCTGGCTTTTTTTTTTATAATGTTTTTGAACTTCATGTGCATTGTGGCACATAAAGTACTTCGTTCAGTACTTTAGTGTCAGTAGTTTGTTCCTTTTTATGGAGGAATAGTATTACATTCTATGTATATAACATATCTATTTATCCATTTATGGACATTTGAATTGTTTCTACCTTTTGACTGTTGTAAATAGTATTGCTTTGAAAATTTTTGTGTAAGTATTTGTTTCAACATGTTTCAGTTCTTTCGTATATACCTAAGAGTGAATTTTCTAGTTATACGGTGAGCTTTTTGAGGAACCACCAAACTTTTCCATGGCATCTACATTATTTTACAGTCCCACCTGCAATGTACAAGGGTTCCATTTTCTCCACATCCTTGCCAACACTTATTTTCCTTTATTTATTTTTTAAAAATTATAGCCATCCTAGTGGGTGCAAAGTAGTATCTCACTTTGGTAATGATTTACCTCCTCTAATGACTAAAGCTATTGTGCATCTTTTCATATACTTGGTGGCCATTTGCATATGCTTGGAGAAATGTCTGTTCAAGTCCTTTGCCATTTTAAAATCAGCTTGTCTGTCATTCTGTTGCCGAGTTATAAGACATCTTTATACAGTCTAGATACAGATCCTTCACTGGATATATGGTTTGCATATACTTTCTCCCAATCTCTTGCTTGTCTTTCATTTCCTTAACATTACCTTTTGAAAATCAAAAGTTTTGATTTTGGTGATGTCCAAGTTTCATTTTTTTCTTTCATACTTATTGCTGTTTGTGAACTTTTAAAGAAATCTCTGCCAAACCCACGCTTACTAAGATTTCCTCCTGTTTTCTTCCAGAAGTTTTCTAATTTTAGCCTTACATTTGGGTCTATGATCCATTAAGAGTTTTTGCTTTTATTCTCTTTTGGCATATTGCTGAGAAAAACTAAGCATCTAAATAAACAGATTTTTAAAAAATTTCTGTCAGAAGACTAAATGTTATTAAGATGTCAAGTCTCCCCAAATTGATCTACACAATTGTAATTTTTTTAAAACTTCATTTTTCATTTGGTTTACTTTTACCAATATTTGTATATATTGTAATGATTTTGTTTGTATATCAATTAGAAATGTACAACTATTAATCTATTTTTGTAGGATTGTATGGACAGATTTAGTCCTAGAATTAATACCCAACTTAGTTGTAATGTATTTTCTTTTTATGTATAATTCATTGCTAATATTTTGTTTATAATTTTTACTCTATATTGCTGATTAATATTGACTTGCAATTTTCCTAATCACATTTTGATATAAAACTTATTAGAGTCTCTTAAAATTTTTGGCCAAAATACTGTATCAATGCATTATATTCATACCTATATACACAGTTTTCCATAAAATATTTTAGATTAGTCACTTATTGAGAATTTATTTTCTTTGGTACATTTTCCCCTTAGAGTTTTATAAAATAGCTAGTTCTCATAGTTCATTATTCAAATACGGTTTAACTGAGACCTGTTCAAAGCATCTGTAATTTTCCATATGATATAAATATCCCACACTAAATTCTTTTTTAAAAAATATTGTTAGCAGTTTTGTCTGTGCCTCTTACAGCTATATTTTTGATAGTGTAATATATTTTAGGTTTTTATCACACTATTTTGTGACTATTATATCCGACTTTTTTTGTAGTTTGAAAGTATTTCCCTAAGTGATTTGTAGCTTTTTTTTTTCCCTGTTAAATAACCTCAAAAAAGTTTCTAAGTATTTTATTACATTTAGTGAAGAAATTTAAAGGTAAAGTTGTGGACTGGATTTCATGTGACTTTAAAAAATCCACTAAAAATTTTAGGAGATTTATTTTCACCCTGTGGAGGCTTCAACTTGAAATGTTGAGCCATATGGCTTCATATGATCATTAGTTTATATCTCAACGAATAATATTAAATACAGGGTGGTCTATATTATATACATACGTCCATAATTCATATGGTCTTCTGAAGAACCGGCTTGTTATCTGATTATATATGACCTGTTTTTCCCGGGGTAGCTAGCAAAGAACTCAAACTCGTACTAGCAGTAGAAGCCTTTGCCATTCATTTCCTGTTTGTTGACTTCGTGTCATTAGTATTATCGAGTCTGAAGTTCTTCTGCAATGGTCTTTATGATATAGGTGCATTTTGTGAGTTAACTAAAACTAGATAATATAGTCTGTAAATCTTGGTAACCAAGCTCTCATCAACTGTAGTCCATCTCAGTCCCCCGAAAGCGTCTGTCTGGCTCTGGTAGTTGCCGTTCTTCCCTGAAGTTACTGTGCTTCCTACACTTGTCCTTCACCATGTGATGTGTGGACCATGTGAGGGCACCATTGTAAATCTGTATGTGTCATATTTTGTTTAATATTCTTAACAAAAATAAATGTAAATGACTTTCGAATATTCCCATATCTCACGGGTGTATACTGAACTTTGAGACTAACCAAAGGCAGTAAGGAAAAAGCTTTAAATAAGGAAGTAATGCTGTGCTTGGATTTTTAGTAGATGAGTCAGGTAGGAATACAAAATGTTTTTTCCTCCTGTTAGATTATAATCTCTCCAATGAGTAACCAATTCTACTTTATCTCTAGAACTTACTTAAAATACTAGTAGGTGTTCAGTAAATAGTTTTAAACTAAACTAAAAATCTTCTAAATCAGTAATTCTTATCCAGGAACCATATCAGAATAATCCGTGGTGCTTTGAGAAAACATTACATGTATTAGTATTAGCATCGAATAAATATAAATCCCTGAGTCCAAATGACATGAGCTTAAATAGTTAGAGATTTTTTTTTTCCACCTTAAAGAGGACAAGGTGGGCAGTGTGGACCTGGTATAGCAGTTTCAGGTATTAGGGGCTGTTCCAAATATTCTAGTCAGCAGGAAGCAGGAAGGGGCAAAACTAGGAGTGTGCCCTTCCCTTTAAAAAGATCTGGCGAATGCCTCACAGTACCTCCATTCTTCTTGAGCAGAACTTAGCCATATAGCCACAGTTGCCAGAGAGAATGAGAACTAGTTTTCTAGCTGAAAGACAATGTAGCCAACTAACAAATCGGGGTTCTTACTAAGGAGGGAAAGGAAAATAGATAGTGTGAGAAATTAGCAATCTCTGTCACAATACACAGGCCTACTTCATTCTTGAAAGTCTTGATTTCAGTAGGTCTGGGTTAGAACTGGGCCTTCTAATTAAAAAAAAAACAAAAAACAAAAAACAACAAAAAAACAAAACTGAACAAACTCTATAGTTGATTCAGATATACTCTTTGTGATAGAGAACCTTGGCTCTTAGGTTTTGAACAAGGTAGATCTACTAATTTTTGGAATGAGAAACCTTCCTCCTGGAGGGCATGAATTCAGCCAGGTTCCTAATATACCATTTTACAGTGATATAATTCTTGACAGTGGCCCTCGGGATGATTTTAACAAATGCTTTACTGTGGTCCAGGTAATTCTGCTTTCCCTTCTGCATTTGCCTGCTCCACCAGTCTGGTACTCAGCAAGCATCTCCCTTCCCGAAGTGAGACCCTCTGCTTCTATGACTCGTGATCATGCATTTTCATTCTCAGTGTTTTTAGGCCATATAGTTTAATGACAATACCATGGGTTGAAAAGCTTTTGGGATTTGGTGTTAAAAGATTTTGGGTTTCAGCTCTTATTTCTCTGCTAACCTCTGCTAACTCAAACAGTATAGTCTTCACTTTATACACATATACATGTACATTTCTCATAGGGTTGTTAGGGAGATTTATTAAACTAAGAGTGTGTAAAAATGCCTTTTAAACTATAAAGATGCTATGTATATACTTTATCAGTAGTAGATATAGAAATAGCTCTCTGTAGGCAGAACCATTGTTTACAAAAATACGTATGAAGTTATTATTTTTTTTGCTAAATAAATTCATATTGAAGTTAAGAATAATGAAACTTTTAGAGACATCTTTGCTCAGGGTCCTACGTTTCATTCTTGATAAACTTGGAAATGTGTATTAATAGTGGTTAAAGAGATCTTACCAAAAAAAGTTATTTTACCTTGCTTCCATCCCACGTCTACCTTTCCTGTTCCTGTACACCTTGATGTTTATTTAAAAATATTATTTCCATACTTTGAGCATGTTCCAGCCACCATTCCAGGCAGTAGGGAATACAATCTTGAACAAATATTTAATGGAGAGTTGAAAAGATGTGATTTTAAAAATAGACTTTTAAAAATTCACAGATAGGTTGATTTAGAATTTTACCATTATTATATGGCCAAAATTGATTTGTTACATTACATCGAAAGTTGTTTGCAGTGTATTTGATGTATATTATTACATGGCAGTTTAACATTCTGCTCTTTAATTTACATGATGATGCATAAAAACCTTCTGAAACTTTTGATACATTTTACTATTATTTATGATATTATACATTGGAAATTACACATTGAAACAGGTAGCACTTGTAGTAATATAATCCTGTAAGTGCTGCTTCTGGAATGTAAAATGTGCATTATAGTTATGGAAATTTTAATTTATTGTAGACATTCTTTATTGGAGTGTTATAATCGGTGTCAAGTGATTCAGCTTCGCAATTGAAAGAAAATTGCAAGATCTTACTTGTACCAAATTATTTTAAATGGCAGACCTGCTGAACAAGGCAGTGGAGTAAATGTGTATCAAATCTATTGTTAGTAGTGTGCTGTGGAAGTGAACAGTATTTTTGTTTCAAAGACATATTTATTTCTCTTTTCTGCTTTTCTTAAAGAATATAAAAACAATTTTTAAAATAAATTTATTTACGTTAATATTAAGTACAGAGTACATTGGTTAGACATTTGTAATGTTCATAAAATGATCCCCCCAATTGCTCCCTCCCTCCCCCGGGCCTCCAGTTAACCATCATGTTACAGCTAACTGTATTCCCTCTGCCATGCTCCCCGTGCCCTAGTGCCCTGTTCTCCCAGCTCGCCTCCCCTTCGCCGTCATGAAATTGTCCACTATATTTGTGAGTCTGTTTTCGATTAGTTTGTTCTTTTTGTTCCTTAGATATCGCATATAAGTGAAATCATATGGTATTTTTCTTTCTGTCTGACTTATTTCACTCAGCATAATAACCTCTAGGTCCATCCATGTCATTGCAGATGGTAGGATTTCATTTTTTTAAATGGCTGAGTGATATTTAAAGCAATTTATTTTTATATCATTTGTATGTAAAACTAGTCTCCAGTTGATTTTATTTTTATGGCAGGTTATTTTTAAATCAGTCTGACAAAAATAAGCATAAATTATTCTGGGTTTATATTTATTCTAAGTATCATTTTCACCTTGCTTTTAAAATCTCCCCTTTTAGTTACCAAATATTTCTTAAGTGCCTACTTATTGGGCTCTGTCCTAAATACAGGAGTAGCCAGTTATCCCCCAAATTCCTTGTTGGTTTAAATGTCTGGAGATATATTTGGAAGTCTATAACAGATTATTAGTAGAAACTTAAGTTTGACAAGCTCCCTTCTTTTACTTAGAGCGATTCAGTAATTCAACAAGCAGATAGATATAAGTCATCTTCTTTCCTAAGATGGAGCCTAAGGGCAGAAAGGTAAAGAGGTATTTTCCAGTGAGATTTCCTTTTCTCACGGCTTGAGCCAGATTGAAGAAGATGGCAGTCCCATTAAGAAAGGAGCTTTTTTTTAATGACACCAGGAGCCACTCACAATCTGCTATAAGCAACGGTAAAATCCTTGACCAGCTGCCCTATTTTGGGTTGGCCAGATTAGTGTGAATGAGACTTTGGAGGGCCATGGAAGTGACCTCATTTTTAATCTCAGGGTGAACTTTTTTACATTATATATAATGAAATGTTAAGAAACTAGAGGCTTCTTCCTACATCACGTGCTGGGACTCGTAGATTGATGACTTCTTTGTCTAATTTTTGTTCTCTATCTCTTACATGCCTTGAGACAAATTATGAGAAGAAAACTTCGTCACACAACCTGTCTATCTGAATCTGTGCACATACATGCTGCCTTTTCTTCTGCAACTAAGTATGTATTTTTTATGTCCTTGGCAAAGGCCAACTGAATACTTGTGGATTAGATCCCATCCTTTTTGCAAATTTAAGAACATCATTTCAGCAATTCTTTCCCCTCACTCCTGTATCATTAATTTCCCTCTCTCTATTGAATCTTGCCCCTCAGTCTGGAAATTTGCTGGGTTGTCTTTCATAACAAAGCCTTATGGATCCCCACATTCCCTTCCAGCAGTTGCTCCCATTTTTTCCTTCCCTTTAAACATCTTAAGAATGGGCTATGCTCTCTCCAGGTTTTCTTCTCTCATTTTCTGGACCCGCTCTGTCAGGTCTTTGCCAACATCCTCTCAAGGCTCTGCTGAAACTGCCCTTGTTGGGTTCCTTATTGAACTCCACATCACCAAATCTAGAGGTCTGTCTTCTCATATTATTTGATCTGTCCTCAGGGTTTGACATAGTTAATCACTTTTTCTTCTAGAAATACTTCCTCTAGGCTTCCAGGGTACTTACACACTCCTGGTTTTCCTTCTATCTCTGTCCTTTCTTTTTTTAGTTTCTTTTGTTGATTTCTTTCTCATCAGAAGGAATCTCAGTTCTTGGATTTATTCCTATTTCTCCCTCACTTTCTCCTTTAGTGATTCTGTCTAGTCCGACGGCTTAAAGTATAAGCTATTTGCAAATGACTCCCAGAGTTATATCTCTTGGACCTCTTGAATGCCTGATTTAACATCTAATTGCCTACTTGACATTTACACTTGGATATCTGATAGCATCTCGCACTTACCACATGTGACACTGAGTTTCTGTTTGTCTCTGTTCCTCCTGCAGCCTTCCTCATGTTAGGTAATGATTAGTCTATCTTTGGTTGCCTAGGCCAAAACTGGAGTCATCCATGATTCCTCTTTTCTCTCACATCCCGTCGTCATTCTGTCAGCAAATCATTTAGACCTTCCTTCAGAATATATCCAGAATATGACTGCTTCTCAATGCCTCATTGCTGTTATGCCTCTCTTATCTGGATTTTTGCAGTAGCCCCTTAAGGGATCTTTTTGACCTCTCCCCAGTCTCTTCTTCAGCACATCAGCCACAAAGATCGTATTAAATTGAAAATCAAATAGTGTTACTCTTCTCAGAACCCCCCAGTGGCCTCGCGTCTCAGAGGTAAAGCCGGAGCTCGTGCAGCCGTCTACAAGCCCCGTGTGGTCCTCCCCCCACCACCTCCTTGCACATTCTTCTCAACCTCGTTCCTCCTGTCAGACAAGTCTGCTTTGGTCCCTGAGGCATATTTATTTTTGAATAAGTATCTTAGTAATAACAAAGACTGAAAAAAAAAGCTTCAGGAACATAAGGAAATTTATTACCTTTAAAAAGGCAGTGATGAGATGGCGTGGAAGGGCCTTAGAGTCAATGAAAACCTTAAAATATAATGTGTGCACAGGTTCTTTGTAAACCTATAAAACAAAGCAAGTGTCTCTTATACGGTTGTGGGGATATATTTCCATACCTGTCCTGTGTCAGACATGAGATCAAGTGTTAGTTTTTCTGGACCCTGGAGGTGAGTATGTGATTCCAGTCTGGCTGTGCGTTCACATGAGAGCTCCATTCTCTTCCTCCACCAGAACACTGCTGTGGTCTTCTGTGAGCAGAAGAGCCCTTACCAGCTGTAAATGACCAGGCCCACTTTTAAATAGCTGTGTGGCAATAGCAAGGAGTCACCTAAAGCACATATCTTTAAAAAGTTTCAGAATCACTATATTGTCGGCCCTGTAACTACAGAAATAAGTGTCAATGTTATTCCTTATTGGAGAGATAAAAATTAGATGTTTTAAGATGAAAGATCTAGTATTTCAGTCTTAACATTCTTTGTTATGATAGCCATTCATTCAATAACGAAGAAGAAATGAGTTAGGCTAACACAGTTGAACTGACCAGAGTGTGGCCAGTTGAAAGAGCTTCAGCAGATTGCTCATCAAGGCAGGATTTCACCTATCCTATAATTGTATAATTGGATACAGTGTTCTGTGAATGCTCATCCTTTCTCCCCAGTAAGTGGTATGTCTTTGCCAGATTTATTATGTCTGCCTGATATAACCCCTTAGAAATGTAGTTAAATAACAGAGTACTTGATAGAATGAGGGAGTAGATAAAGTGTGTAGACGCTGGCTAGCACTTGACTTTTTATAACTCTGGATTCTTTTGCTGGCATTCATTCACTGTCGATGGGAAGAACACTTTGGAAGTACTCATTGTGAATTTCACCTGCCAGCATGAAATGGAGTAAGGTGAGAGATTTTCCTGACGAAGTGGTTTAAATAGACTACTGGAAAAACTTGAATTGGCATTAGTCTTAAGGGGCTACAGACATGGAGCAGTGTATGTTTACTAAGTGTATGGTAGTTCATACATTTTTCTTAAATTTTTCCTGATGAAGAGTTTGACATTTATGTTCACTTGGTCATATGTTTGCTTTTATTGCGGGAAAGTCACAGGGTTGAGGGTATATAAATTTTATATGTGAATTTAAAAAATAAAATGTCAGCCATATTCTAGAAATGTTCTAATGTGTTGGGCTTTACTAATTTTGTGAAGGAAGTTCTTTATTCTTTTAATAACTAGGGTGATTATTATAGTTGGAGGGTTTAAAAAACCATCAACAGTATGTATATATTGTTACATAATATAAATGAAGCACTGTGCCCAGAATTGCAAAGAGGTATTACATAAAAGGTACTATTTCTATTACAACATACTTTCTAAGCTAACAAATAAGAATTTGGAAACAGTTTAAAAGTAACATGAAGATTTTGGGAACTTGCACTCTGCATAACCTTATCAGGAGTTCTAAACTAATTTGTAAATGCAAGGTATCCCCTAGGTACTTCTGAAATACTGAGATTGTGGAGGATTTGGAATTGCATTGTTCCAGTGATCTTCCTAATCGATTAAAAGGTATTAATGGCAGTTAAATGTTTTTAGATGCTTCTCCAAGCAGTAAGTGCTATTTCTGTGGTATATATACCTGCTCTCTCAGATACATCCATGTACTGAAGAGAGGAATCACCATTTTGTGGGTAGTTTTAGAGTAAGATATCTTTAGTTCAGAAGATCCTGTTATGCTTTAAACTAATACAAGTGCACTCACCTCAAGTGACAGATAAAAACAAAGTCTAAACTAGAACATGGGTAGAGCCTCTTCTCCCCTCTCTGCTTCCCATTCCTTTCACTCCTTCTCTAAAGAACTAGTGAGAACAGATGCCGAGGTGGCAGAGATGAAGGGATGCTTATTTTAGGTGGATAAAAGATAAATTGGATTTTGAAAAAGACTCTGTTGAGGGAAAGTGATGCTTTTTACCTCGATCATTTCTTTGCCACTTTTCTGAAATCTGCTAGATGAAGTTAGGTATTAAAACTTGTGTATTTGTTAACTGGAAGGGATAATTTAGTTGATTGTTGTATTGCAAGATATAGTCTCAACAGCCCATTTGCATTTTGATATTTGCATAGCTAAAAAGATAAAGCCAAGGAAGTAGGTGGGCAGTGGTAATTTGGATCTTCCTGTAGTGGTGTTTTTGGAATCTGCAAATATAACAGTGCTGATAGAGGTTTTCTTTTCAAAGAAAAGATCATTTTGGACATTGATGCTCAAATTTGTAGCTCTTGTTTATAGATAAATGAGTTGTCTGATCCATCAAATAGAGGAAGAACAGCTTTTTTTTTTTAAGTTGACTCCATAGAAAGGAATTTTCTGCTCTGGAGATGAAATTTATTTATTTATGAAATTTTTATTAGGTTTATTGGAATAACATTGGTTAATACATTATATAATTTTCAGGTGTACATTATCATTTGATATCTGTATATTCTATTGTGCATTTACCACCCAAAGTGCATTTTCTTTCATCTACCATATATTTGATCCCCTTTACCCACTTCACCCTCCCCTTAACCCTATATTTGACTCCCTTTACCCTGTCTACCTCCCACCTCACTAGTAACCACTAGTCTATATTCCATGTCCAAAAATCTCTGTCCTGCTCATTTGTTGCTTTTAGGTTCATATCCCACATATAAATGATATATAATTTTCAACTTTTTCTGTCTGGCTTATTTTGCTTAGCATGATTATCTCAAGGCCATCCATGTTGTTGCAAATGGCAGTATGTCATCTCTTCTTATGGCTGAGTAATTAATATTCCATTGTATATATGTACCACAGCTTTTTTAGCCAATCCTCTATTGTAGGACACTTTGGTTGCTTCCATGTCCTGGCCACTGTGAATAATGCTGCTATGAACATGGTGTGCAAATATCTTTTTGGATAAGGATTTTCAAGTCTTTGGGGGTAAATTCCCAGTAGAGGGATTGCTGGATCATATGGTAGATTAATTCTTCGTTTTTTGAGGAACCTCCATACTGTTTCCCATAGTAGCTGTACCACTTTGCAGTCCCACCAGCAGTGTCTGAGGGTTCCTTTTTCTCCGCATCCTCTCCAGCATTTGTTATTACTTGCCCTGTTGTTATAGCTATTCTAACAGGCATGAGATGGTATGGAAATTAAATTTAGATTATAGGAATATTAGCAAGTATTTTGCAATTTCTTAAAAATTGTGATTATATCAGTATTCAATTTTTTTCAAGTATTGCATGTCTGCTCATTATTTCTTAACCATTTATTGCTATTTTTCTCTAATATTAATAATGTCATAGCTAAAATGATAAACACCAAAGGTGCCTAAGGACTGGAGCTATTCCCAAGATAAGGTTTAAGCTTATTTCTCTTATGAACTTAACATTGCAGTAAAGCTGTATTTTAGGTTATATCTGGAAGTCTTGGAGTATTGTGCCTAATGTGTGGCTCTCAGGGTCACAAAGAGCTCTGGAGTCAGAACCGAGGACATCGCTGCATTGTTGGGGCCAACAAGAGTAGAATGTGAAGGAAAGTCCGGAAGTTAAAGGGTGCGACTCCACAGACTGAGTAATGGACAGCAGTTGTGGGAGACATCTGCAGCCCCCGAGACCCAGAGACCACACTTCTAACATGGACGAGGTTTGGGAGGCTCACCCCTTCCAGTGCCTTTCAAACTGTCAGAACAGCCCCTGGCTTTGGGTCTTGAGGGGACCTCAGGGAGGGAGTTGGGGCTCCCGATCCACACCAGTGCCACTCGACACAGTTCTGCTTTTTACAACATCCCTTTATGTGTAGGGATTCTATCTGAGAAATAGATTCTGCTACTAAAGTTAAAAAAAAAAAAAAGACTTGAAGACCACTGAGTTGGAGGCTGCCCGTTCGGTTATTAGACAGTAGTGGAGTTTTAGTCTTAGAGGTGAGCCAACAGGAACACGAGACTTCTGCGATCACACAGAGGGTGACAGTAGGTCTCAGCTTCTCTGCGTCCTGTCCGAAGTGCCACATGGACCCAGAAATGGAGGGAGGTTACGGAATAGTTGTGATTTCTAAAGTTCTGGTATAGAAATAGGTGGAATTGTCTGCCCTAAATCCAGTACCTGCTATTTTCTATGAAGATTAGGTTACTTAAATTTAGAAGGTTTTTAGTTAACTGCAAAGTTTTGGATGCTCTCGAGTCAAATAGGAAGAATAAATTTTATCTTCAAGGGATGAATAATTAAAGGCGGCTTTGCCTTTTCTATAATCTGTCTTTTATTTATTTATTTTTATTATATTATATTTATTTATTTATTTTATGCCTACAGGGCCTGGTCTTCCTATGTGGTCTCCCATCCAAATACTGACCAGGCCCGACCCTGCTTAGCTTCTGAGATCAGACGGGATTGGGCTTGTTTAGGGCGACATGGCTGTAGACTACCTTTTAATTTTTTAGAGTCCTAAATTCAAGGTAAACTATGGAATCAGAAGCAGAATATGGAATTTAAGAATGAAAATTAAAATGTAGTGTCCTAGTAACTTAGTCCTCTTTATTTGATATGCCAGCTATGTTGGAAGTAAACTGGAAGATTATGTTTTATGCTGTGATGTGATACACATTTTAATATTTAAAATGTTTTAATTCTTTATTTTGTTCAAAAACTCACTGATGGTTTTAATTATTCAAAAACTGGCTTCCTAATTTCATGATTAACGTTGAGATAGATAGTCTCTTAGAAAGGTTTTATATGATTTCTGAGTTGGTTAATGCTCTTATACTAGGATCTTCATCATTCGAGCTGAATTTGTTTGCTAGTTCTTAATCTATTTTCATTTGTTAGAGTCGTTGTGAGAAAAGGCCCCATGGGAAGAACAGAATTAGCTTAGTAATTTTGCTATCCATCCATGTGCATATAACATGACTGTTTTCATTTCTGACATTGCAATTGAACTGGATTGAAAGCAAATAATTTTCACATTCTTCGAGTAAGTCTCTGTCTTCTGTCACTCTGAAGTCTTTTTTGTATATCTGTTTTCTTTCAGGTGAGGAATTTTAAATTGGAACAGGAGCAAGAAAAAAACAAGATTTTGTCAGAAGCACTGGAGACTCTTGCCACTGAACACCATGAATTAGAGCAGTCTCTGGTAAAAGGCTCACCTCCTCTCAGCATCCTCAGTGAGGACGAATTCTATGATGCCCTGTCAGGTAATTCTAGAATCCTGCTCTCTGTATTGTTGGTGATTTAAAGTCTGCCACCTAAATGTGGTCTTAGAGTGGATGTCACCTTGAGTTTCTTGGAATGAACAGATAGAGATGTGTCAGTACAGCTTCCCAAACTAGCTACTTTTTATGTTGTGTTATTAAGGCAGGAGCCTGAAAGTTTGGAATGAAAGTCATTGCTGAGTCTGCCTGTGTGGATGGTGTCTGCTGTGCTAAGGATGGAGTGCTATTAAATCTATGAATTTGTTTGTTTATTCAATGACCACTAACTACCTCCTAGTTCTAGATGCTATTACATGTTTAAGGATAGAGAGATGGACAGTTTCTGTCCTCAAAGAGTACTCTATCTTTAGAGTAAACGATAGAGAAGTCTCCGTTAACGGTACCATATGCGAAGTGCAAAGTAGAGGTGAGACCATCCTGTAGCTGGAGCGGAGAAGAGGAAGTACTTTGCCTCAGAAGTACATGCCAAAGCACAGTAGCAAACTAGCAATGAGTATGGACTCCAGAGGTAGGTTCTCTGCATTGGAATTCTGCCTCTGACAGTAGCCAGCTGTGTGACCTTCTACGAGTTCCCTGAACTCTCTGGTTCTCAGTTGACATATATTTAAAATGGGGATAATTATAGACCCATTTCAACAAGTTGAGTCAAGATTAACTAAATTTGCATGTTTAAATATTGTTTAGGACAGTGTGTAACGCGTACCAGGTGCTCAAAAATGGGAGATGTGGGGAGTTGAGAATGACTTGTAAGAAGAGGTATTGCTAAGTAGTTTTTACCTTTTAGGAATTTACTTTAAAATATGTGAGGCGAGTGTAGGCAGGGGAGTGGAAGGAACATGGAGGCGGGGAGAGGTTGGAGATCAGTGGGATTGAGAACAAGTAATTCTTTTATGTGAGGAAATTAAGTGCTTATGTAATAGGTGAACATATACAATTACTGGGTCTCACAAAATTTGACCATGGAAGCAGGAGACCTTGGTGGATAAGGAGTAAAAGGATGAAATTCATATTAGGAAATTAAAGGAAACACAGTAAGAGGTAATAGAAATGAGAACTAGAGATTAGGCAGGGAAGTTAAAGAACATATGATAATATAGGACAAGGAAAATTATATCGGTAGACTTATGGAGAAGAGATTCATTGCATAAGATAAAGAGTAAATAGGAACATTATGATTAGAAATGTGATCTAATCAAAAAGGGGGAAAGTAATTTTAGTAGCCAGATTTGGGAATAATTAGAGAAAAGATGATGATGATGATGATATTGTCAATTACACATGGTATTTGTGAAAGAGCGACTCATGCTGGGACAAGAAAGCAAAGATAGGATTTGAAAGTGGAGTAAGTGACAGGGTAAAGTATGTAACATGGTTGAGGGAAGTGTGGGGAGTGTGAATGACATTCACATTTACCCTGAGCCAAGTCCAGTAGTGTTCCCTCCTTGATTCCTTATGTGTTGGGCATTCGAAAAGGAAAGTTGCTAGAGGGATTACAGCATTAAATGCAAAGATGTTTGACTAAAAGAGCCTGGACACTTCATCTGCTCATCTTTTATGTCCTTTATAAAGAAAACAAAAAATGTTTAATTTCCATTAAAAAAAACCCATATTTGTTAAAGCAATTCAGTTATAAAAGTACATTCAGTACTCAGTGAAATTTCCCTTTCATCCCTTATCCTAATTATGTACTCTTCTTTAGAAGTTCTTAGAGCCTGGCATAATCTCTTCCAGACCTTTTTAAAGCATTCACATGTATATGTGCATGTGTACATATGGATTTTCAAGAATCATGAATGGAGTTAGCAACTTAATTGTTCTGGATCTGCTTTTTCATGTAGCAACATAGTTTGGAAATCTTTGCTCATTCTTTTTAAAGGTTGCATAAAAGTTCACGATATGATTTACCGGTTTTCTTAACCATTCTCCTCTTGATAGACATTTAGCAGTTATTGTCATCTTTCTGTTCCTTAGTCATATTTTAACACTCATCTCCAGAGTTGTTTCCTCTGCGAGGAGGAGATAAAAAACCACATTCCCTGAATCAAGATTGGCAAATACATTTCATTTCAAGTGTTATTCAGTTTGCTTTGCAGTACTGCTGCTTTATGGTTGCTGGGTTGAGAAGGATCCTGAGGCTGAGTCCAAGTGCCTCACTTAGTCAGCACGTTCTTCTGTGGCTATAGGAAATGAGGGACAGGTGCCGTGCATTTGTTCCTCCCTGCCCTGAATGACCACCTGAGTTTTGTTATATTTGCCTGAACACAGTGCCTCTCTGTGGCCACTCCTACTATTTCTTGGGAATCATTTGGTACAATGTAAAACTCCATTAAAATTAAGTCAGATGCTCTGGTTTCAAGTCTTCACCTGCTGATAACTTTGCCACATAATTCACCGAGATCATAAAAGCCATCCTTTGAGAATGACTTTGTCGTCTTGCTACAGTTTCTACACATCAACCTCCATTCTCACTGCCTCTTTCCCTTCTGTTACAAAAAAAGAGAAATGTTCCCCCTTAATTACAGCCATCTCCTCTTCATTTGTTTGGGTACCTATCTCCTTGTGCCTACTTAAGAACTCCTGTTTATTATTTCTCCCACCTACACTGTCAGTACCACATCATTTTAAAAACTAACTTAAAAATCCTTTAATAGTTTCCTGTTGCTTGTATAACATTATAACAAATGTAGTGGTTTAAACAATATGCAGACTTATTCTCACATAAGCTCAGAAGTCCTAAAGCCAAGGTGTTGGTAGGGCTGTGTTCCTTCTGGAGGATCTAGGAGAGGATTTGTCCCTTACCATTTCAGCTGCTAGAGGCCCCACCGTCCATCTTCAAATCCAGCAGTGTGACATCTTCCAATCTCTCTCAGTCTGACCTTCCTCCCTATTTTAAGGACCCTAGGGATTATAGTGGGCCCACCCGGATAATCCCGGATAACCTCCCATGTCAGGGTCCTTAATCATGTTTGCAGAGGCCTTGTATCATGTAAGGTAACCTGTCCACAGGTTCCAGAGACTAGGACATGGATATCTTTGGGACTAGTTTCTCACTACCACAATTCCCACATTTATATCTTCAACTCTGACCTCTGGTTAGAGATTTATATATTTAACTATCAGCTAGATAAATAAAAAATGAATTCTGGATCTCTCTCTCAGATTCGCTTCCTTCTAGGATTCGACTCATTTTAGTATATGGCACCCCACTCATCTCCTAAAGCCAGAAACCTGGGAGTGATTTGTGACATTCATAGGCCATAGCTATGAAACCCAGACCAGTGCCTGTCCATTTTACCTTTATGTAAATGGTATCCATCTATATTCTGTTACTACAGTGCAGTGGTTAAAAAGTAGGCTGTCGATAAATTATGGCTCTACCAATTTCTATGCCCTGTGGAAAGTTGCTTCACTTTTCCATGCCTTGTTTCTTATCTGCAAATAAGTCATAGGATTCTTGTGAGGAATAAATTCATAAATATTTTTACTTAAAACGGTGACTCTAACAGGCTGACAAATGTTAGCTCATCATCACCTGTGCTGTGCATGCTCTTGTCTGGCCTCTTAACTGATTGCTGTGCTTCCAGCCTGCCCCTCTGAATTTCACTCTACACACCATCCACAGTCACACAACATTGCATTTCCCTGCTCAAAATTCTTCAGTGGCTTCTCTTTGCACCTAGAGAAAATTCAGACTCCTTAACTCGGCCTTCAGGGCTCTCGACGTGATCCAGATTCTGCCCGTCTCTTCAGACCAGTGTTGTCCCCTGCACTTCCTGCACACTTCCTCCAGTCCTCAGGTGCAGCAGTGATAGAGTTAAACGAGAACAAGAAAAGTGTAGAGCCCATATTTTATTTAAAGCTGATGTTTAGTTGCTGAATCGGAATAATAGATTAAATCAAGCCTATCTTAATATTTCGAAGAAATGAAAAAAGGTTTTAGAGATACTTCTCTTAAAATATTTATAAATTATTTAAATACTAAATCTTTTTTAAAATTGCTAATAGCTTGTGTTACTTTCTTTAAAATGAAAGCATACTTTTATTTAGAGGTGAAGTTTATGTGACTTCCTGTTTTTCCTTATGTCAGTATTTTCAGATAAGCAGGGTCAATGGAAATCTAATACAGTGGATGAGACAAACCTCGAGCCAATCATGGTTGTAGTATAATTTTTCCAGAACCATGAGATCTTTTGATTGTTTAAAAATTATTTTTCTAGTATGCTCAATGACTAAGGATTTCATAAAGTTTCCTAAGGCACACATTTCTTTCTCACAATATGGTTGAATTTCATTGTGTAAAATGATTTAAAAAGAGCTAAATCTAATGCAGCCCAACATTTTGTCCTCATTCGGTTATGAGTGTACGTGTGTGTGTGTGTGTATAAGGATGAGGTGGTTATGTTGAGTGAAATTCCTGATATTACTATAAATAATCCTGAGAAAAGGGCTAAACATTAATGTGCATTGAGCAAAATGATTTAATAAGAAACTAACTAGTTCTGTGGAAAAATTCCATTCTGCCAGCAAATAAAGTGTAGATGTATGTAGAAAGAACCACTTTAGAGAAAAAGAAAGCGATCCCTTCTACATGTTCTTACCATATTTCTACCCTTTCAGTTTCACCTTTATTATATGCTACCCTCTTCTACCAAAGCTTTCAAATATCTCTAAATTATATCCTCTGAGCTCGTCTTTCTTGACTCCCTCAAGCAGAATTAATCATTTCTCCTTTTGTGTTCCTTCAATTTGCACCTCATTTATAGCCCGTTCATTGTATTGTGTTGTGTTGTGCTGTTTATGATGGTTGGAACCATATCTATTTATATCCCTGAAGTGCTTAGCTTGCAGTCATAGTTGCTTTCTAAATGTTTGTTGAAAGCAGGTTGTTGAACAAATGTCATTGATGTGTCTGTCCTCCCTGAAAATATATTGGTGCTTAAAAGCACAAGAGAATCAGAAATACTGATTCATACAGTCCGCACAACCACTTTAGAAGCCATGCAGGAGCGGAGTTATAGTGACAAAGGAGTGAGTGGGGATGAGAGTATTAAAGGTAAAATTTGTTCACAAGGAACTCACAATCAAGTTGGAGCTGTGACATCTGCTCACTTAGAGGTGGAGAATGAAAATTTAGCTAAAAGTGAGAAAACTAATGGTGTAGGACTTAATGCATTTCTAATAATCTTTTAAGGAATTATTTTTGAAACATTTATTACCAGTTAAATAGTTTCACGGTTGTTATTCTTCAATACTGGTCTTAGATAGCAGCTTCATGAAAATATCTGCCTTTTCAATGTTATAACTTCAAATTGTGTTGTTTTTCTTGCTGTCCGTTCACTCTCATTTTTAGAAACATGTTGAGATCAGTTGCTCAAGCAAGGCTTTCTTGCTCGGTTTTCCTCTTAATGCTATTTTGGTCAAAATGTGCATGAATAATGCATACAATCCAATAATGTGGACTGGCAAAACCAGTAGTTATATCACAAAGTTAAAGCCAGTTTTAGCATTTCTCAGTTGCAATAGTAGGGCTCATGTCTTTTTAAATTAAAACTTTCCAAATGGAAGGTGGTATGCTGTAACGACTGGCTTTTCTGGGGCAGAGGAACAATTATGACCTGTGTCAAATAAAGTTTAATCCAATGACGACAACGGGTAATAGCTGAGAAAAGCAATAACATCTATGCTGACATTTTACATATAGAAGACGCAGGATTTGACCCAAGTCAGTGTTGTTGGGAAGAAGGTGGGAATGCCTCTAGGCCATTTATTAGGACACTGCATGGTGTTCCTTATGTTCTCAAGCCCAGTGTGCTCTCCTTCTCAAGTTTATTTTTAGAATAGCTGTACATTTCTTATCTGGGCCTTTTCCGTGTCTCTTTTTTATAGTTTGGGCCTCCCTAGTACTTGGCAATCTTTGTCACATCTGTATTCCCAGAACTTTTTTCCTCTCCTGTCCTCCCCACCCCCTTTTTCTTGACAGTTAGCCATACTGCCTTGTTCTTGCCCTTTTTCTTGTTATATAACCTTTTGTGCATTTCTTCATCTCCCCAACAACACTGAATATCCATTAAGGGCAGAGACCTTGTTTTATTAACTTCAGTATTTCCTCTGTTGCCCAGCACAAAACAGGTTGATTAGTTGATGTGATGTACAGCCAATTAACTGCTATAGAATATAACTTATTAAACACCTTCTGTATTCACTATATGGTACAACATTTTGAGAAAATCTAAGTAGTGGCAGAGACTGTTAATCTAGTTTTTGTGTTTACAGCATTAAAAAATTATCCAGCAGCTTACTCATACTGTAGGTATGTCTTAGGTAAACACTGGTGCATGGAATCTCTATTAAGTATTTTTTGGAAAACCATGTGGATTTAGTATTGTCCTTAGCATTAAGAGGATTTCATTTACTGAGTGTCCACTGTGTGTGAGGTGCTTTGTTAGGCTCGGTGACACCAACATCAGTAATATCCAGTCCCTGAATTGGGGTTTGTAGTCAGTCTAGGGGAAGAGACTAACATACCGAAAGATGGTTACAATGGAATGTAAAGGGATCTGGTCCTGCAGCCCTCTGCTCTGTCTCACTCCCAAGATCAGACCCTAGAGTTTGCCTCAGTTTCATACATCCCACAATCTGACTGACCAATGACTCCTGTCTTTCACTCATCCTCTCTGAAGCCCTGATCCCAACATTTCTTGACCACACCATGACATCTGCTTTACCTTTTCACTGACCTCACTCCACTCATATCCCTCTGGCTTGCATGGGGTATCATATAATCACTCCCCTGCCTTTCTCTCCCTGCATAATACTCACCAGGCAAAACTCCAGTCCCTCCCCCTCTGCCTTTCACACCAGTCCTCAGGCGGCTGACTGTGTAAAAGTGGAGACTAAATGCAAGGCCACACTTCGTGGCTGTTAACTTCTGTTGTGCCCTTTGGCTGCTCAGCATTCCTACTCCATGTTTCTAGCAGTTCCTTTTATAGGCAGATTTCATACAGATCTCACCTAAATTTCTAATACCTTCTCTATCCTGCTCCATCAGAGGACATCGTGTCACTGAGAAACTCCCCACGTTTTAATGCTTGAGCCACATTGTCTTATGTGACCTCTAGTCTCATGCCTATAATTTTATCTGTATTCTGATAAATCTGTAATATCATGTCTCCAGCCTCAGTCTTCCCTCTGAATTTCATCCCCCTGAATTTCAGACTCATGTCATGCTGTCTATTTGTCATATTCACTTAAATGTATAATGAGCCTAATGTCTTAACAAAGTCTAGATGAGAACTCTTTATTTCTGCCCACAAGCCCGCCCCTTCTGCAGTCTTCGTGTTTTTGATATGTGGAAGATCTGTTGTTCCAGTTGCTTTGGCCAGCTCTGAGAACCTTAGAATTATCAATCACAGATGGTTTTATGTTTTTTGTCTCACAGCCACATTCAGTCCCTCAGAAAATTCTGTCAGATCTATCTTCAAAATACAGCAGAATCTAACCACTTCTCATAATTCCACTCCTGTCACCCAGACCCAAGCTCTTGTTGTCCCTCACCTGGATTATCATGGTAGCTTTTTTCCTGATAATATTTTAAGCATCCTTATTTCTGACAATATTTTAAACACAGCTTGCAGAGGGATAATTTCGAAATATGAATTTGTTCATATCAGTTCTCTGCACAAAACTCTCCAAAGCCTTCTTGGCTGGAATGAAAACCAAAGTCTTAGATGATCTGGCTCTCTTCCACCTTTCCGAAATCTTCCTCTGTCCTCACTCCCTTCTGTCACTCTGACCTCAGTGCTAGGTTTTGAACTTGCTAATAAGCATGTTCTCCCTCAGACCTTTGCTTTTCATTATTTCCTCTGCCTGGAACTCTCTTGCCCTAGATATCCTCAGTGCTCACTCCCTCACTTCCTTCATTTTTCTGCTCAGACAGACTTTCACTATCGTTTTCTATCCCTTTGTCTTGCCATTAAAAAAAAAAAAAACAGCGCCTTTCACATAATATTCATTTGTTTGTCGACCTCCCACAATTAAAATGATGTAAGCTTCTCAGTGAGGGGAGGGATGTATTCCAGCCCTGAGATGGTGCTAGACAAAGAGGTGCTCACTCAATAAATATTTGTTGGACAAGTTAATGAGTAAGTACTACCAAATGGTACATAAAGAGTGTTGCAGAAATTCAGAGCAGAGACAGCTAATAACCAACTGCTTGGGAAAGTTGAAGACAGCATCACAAAATAAATGATATTCCGGGGGTGTTTTGAAGAATCATTAGAGTTCTCCAGACTGATAAGATGGGAGAAGAATATGATTTGTGGAAGAAGACAACACATGCAAAGGCGGAGAAAAATAGTTTTCAAAAACATCATGAAATGTGCTGTGACTGAAGCAGGGGTGAGTGTTTCGGATGCTGAGAGGTAGTAATGAAGCCAAGAAACTAGTTTAAGACTAATGAGTCTTGTAAGATTCTGCTGAAGAATTTAAATTTTAGCATATAGGCATCATCATCCACCCACAGCGAACCTTGCAAATGTGGAAGTCATCTTTTATGTCCTTTCTTGACCTCTCCCCCAGTATCTGGGCATCTAGTCGTCTTCTTTTTTTTTCTGTTTTCTTCCCCATTTAGTTCAACTTCCCCCTTGTTTTGATCCCAAAGATGATGACAGTCTACTGTTTGCTGATTTTCCTGCTTCCTGTCTTTGTCCCTTACAGCCCATCTTCCACGCTGCTTATTGTCAGGTGTGGAGGCTGAAAAATGGCCCTCGAAAGATATGTTTACCTTCTAATCCCAGGAATCTGTAACCTTTTTTTTTTTTTTGAAAAAAAAAAATTCTTTTCAGGTGTGATTGAGTTTTGAGATGAGGGGATCATCATGGTTTGTATGCTGAGACCTGAATGCTGTCACAAGTATCCATATAAGAGAAATGTAGAAGGAGATTAGATAGAAGCAGGTCATGTGCGGTTGGAAACAGAAATAAGAGGGATGTGGCCACAAGCACAGAAATGATGGCAGCCACCAGAGCTGGAAGAGATAAGGAACATAATCTTCTCTAAAGCCCCCAGAGGGACGGTGGTCCTGCCAACACTTTGATTTTGGTCCAGTGAAACTAATTTAGGACTCCTGGCCTCCAGAATTGTGAAACACTAAATTTTTGTTGTTTTAAGCCACCAAAGCTATGGTAATTGTTATAGTGGCCATGGGGCATTGATGCATATCAGAGTTATCTGTTAAGTCTAAAACTGATCTTATCACTTTCTGGAGAACTATCTGATGACTTCCCATTATTACAGGTTAAGTCTAAACTCTCTCTGACTCACTCTAAAGCTTTCTTTTTGACAACCCCATCTTTTCCATCTGGCCACCTTTCTCTCAAGCTATGCCAGATATTCTTGGATACATACCTTGCTCCTTCCGGCCTTAGGGCTCTTTACTCTTTCCCTCACACCGGGGTTCTCTTTGCTGCCTTAAACTCTTTTTTATCATTGCAGTTCAAATGCCATTTTTGCTTGGAAACTTACCCTGTGTTCCCAAGAGTGACTTCTACTGTTCCCACAAACACTTTATATAAACATATTTACTTGTGTGTTTTTCACTAAATTGGACTTTGAATACTTAGAGGGCACCAATCGTATTAATCTTTCTAAATAATTCTCAGCAACTAGCCCTTAACCTGGTGTGTTATAGGTCCTTGGTATATGTTAATTTCTTAAATTGAATTACATAAAAATACTTTTTTATAACTATGGATTATTCTGTAACTGGTCTTTAGTTCTAGAATGTCTTTGTAGAGTGCGTGCATAGATGACCTTCTTGAAAATAATATTTAAGGATGTCAATAATAAGACAAAGCTCTCTGGATTTAATAGTCCAAAATAGATACACAGAAAATTTCCAGTAGCCCACACACTATGGTCTGCATAGTTCTTTATCCTCAATTCCGTGTGCAGATTTTGCAAGTTGTGGAAAACAGTAATAGATTTAGTTGCTTGGGGAAAGGTCAATACTTTAAGAAACTTTTGTCATAAGCAACACTATACGATTTGACTGATTTTGACTTTGGACATTATGTCTAGAATGTGTCTGACTCTTGTTGCTTACTGCCAAAATTCTGTTTCAAGTTTTTTTCACTTCCTCAGTAGATTATTATAGCAGCCTCTTGGCAGCCCCTTCTGGACTCATCTTGATTTTCACTTCATAGTTTATTTTAAACGTGGTAGGTTTTTAAATTTTTCTTTGTGTTCTTCATATCTATTATGTTATTCTTTACGCAATTGTACCTTAAAGCTAAATAAAAATTTAGCACTGATATTTTAAGCTTGGGTTACCCTGGGTTACATTTTTAGACATTTTTAGAACATGCCTAGTTTGTGGGAAACCGTAAACAGTAAGGTAATAAACTGAGTGTGTGTGCCTGACCATTTCCTGTTACCTTCAGTGATAGGGGGAGGGGTTATCTGGACATGATCCACAGTTCTCCCACGGGTTGCTCTTTTGTACTATTTGTTCTCAAGCTAGTTTTCAAAGGTCACGTTAAAAAAATGTTTATCAGAATAACTTGTAAAAATCATTGGCATGTATATATTGTTAACTTCATAACCTCTTCTTTCAGCCTTTCAGTAGGAGAAAAAACACAAAGTCGGTTGGAAGTAATGAACCTCTCAATTTCATTTTTCTTTTTTAAACCACTTTATTGAGACATGACTGACATAGAGAAAGCTGTACTTATATAACATGTACTTGACGAGTAAAGTTTTAGTCATGTTAACCCAATTACAACCATTGGCTTTCATGCTATTTGAATGAGAGAGGGGCTTGTGTTCAATCTGAAATGTGTTAAAAAATAATCCAAATCCTAACGTTGACTGAACTTCAAAGATCTGAATCATCGGAAATTTGTGACATTACACTTTCTTTTAATACTGCCATTTTAACAGAGAAATTAATCAGGCAAAGATTCTAACTTAAATGCTTGTCCGTAGTCTAGAGCATTTATCTTGTAAAATATAATCTGTTTTTCACTGTTACTCTGACACTTTTTTCTATAATGCATAATTATCATTTAAGCATCCTGAATCCTTTCAGAACTAGATGGGAATAAACAAACCTACAAAAAAAAATACCTACTAAATATTTCATTTGCAGTCATTACTCAGGGCTATACAGTTTTTCCCAATTACCTATCAAAAGTTCAGTAAATATAAAGCTATTTTGTAAATCCCTTACCCTGTTTTTTAGAGGCGGATGAAGTATTCTGAAAATTCTGGGTGGCTTTACTTATTATAGAAACGTATACATTTGTAAGGAGAAAAAGTGGGAAATAAAAGGAAAAATGAAAAGCTAATAACTTTGTCTGAAATCTAGCTATGCATATTGTTAAAATAAATTTCTAATGCATTTAAGAATATATCTGAATGAAAATCTGTGTGAAAATCAACCAATTTTGCTTCTATGTGGTTTTATTGTATTATTGACTTTGAGGTGAGAGATGACAGGACCAGGATGTAGCTCATATATCCTTCATGATAGATCTTTGGCTTTGACTTGATAGCTTTTTGTTTGCTTGTTTTCATTTGTTTGTTTGTTTGTTTATTGTGATAAACTATATATAACATATTTACCACTTTAACCATTTTGAAGTGCACAGTTCAGTGGCATTAACTAGAGTCCCATTATTGTGCAGCCATCACCACCATCCATCTCCAGAAAGCTTTCATCATCCCAAAATGAAACTTAGTACCATACCCATTAAACACGAAGTCCTCATCCTCCCCCTTGTTTTTAAAGCATGAGTACGATGGCCTTATACTGTTATAAAAGAGCAGTGGGCCCACCAAATAGACATTAACTCAATCTTTTCAATACTTTATGCTTTCCTCTAAAGAATTAATATATTGCCCAGTAACACTGAATGTTATATAAGGTCTGGCCTATTTAATATGTGCATATATGGGCAAAATTGAAAACCTGAAGTTTTAAGATTGAATTATAACCTCAGAGGCACTAAGACTCATCACTGATTCAGGGAGACTTGAAAATTACTTTCATGGGCAGGCTTTACCTTAATCAGTAAGCCTCCACAGTGGTTATGGCCTCTTTGGCACTTAGGTAAATATATCTGAATCTAAATATCTGGAACTATAGGTCTCCAAATGAAATGAGGCTATCCTGGGGCGAGGTTGGCATGACTAATGCTATGAAGGCATAGAATTTAAGAACAGCTCCCTGTTGCCAATAGAGTAAGTCCAAACTATTTCACACTGTATATAGAAGACAGCTTTCTGCTCATGGTATTTTAAATAACTGAGCTTTTGTTTTTAAGCAGCTAGTGAATTTTTATCTTATGGGCACTGTATATCATGTAATTGATCATGTTTCCTTCTTTGCTCCTGAAGCTAGAATGGTCAGAGCTAAGTTTGTGATTTGCCTCTAGCTAGAATACAGAACCTCATGGAATGTACTAGGATATTACATCATTCCTAGCTTCATTTTGTATTTTCTTTGTCCTATTGCCTGTCTTTGATGTTTATTTATTTTATATAGTCAGCTTCTTGACTGACTCCTTGCTTCATTTCCATCCAGCCACCTTTACCACTCCTTTCTTGTCTCTTCCACTCCCATCTTCCTGAATACTTCATTGCTCCCCACGTCGGGTCATGCTGTCGTTCCCTTTGCTTGGAACCTTTCTTCTACAATAACTCTTCTCCCATCCTCACTCTTCCTCCTTGTCAACTTAGCTAAGTCGTCAGTCACAATCCTTTCAGACACCCTGTCTTTCACTATTTAAAATTGACTGATTTCCTCTTTATGGTCCACTGTCCCCATCTAGACTTCTGTTATTGCATCGAGGAAAATTTACTGAACTCATGTTCACAAAACAGTCTACCTCTGCTTGACCATGAGCAGGGATCAGATGTTACTGTTCTTTGAATCCCATCATGCCTTGCACATGATAAAGTAGGGGAGAATTGAATTAAACAGTATCAATAGAGGTGGTGGATGTCATGGTAAGAATTGAAAAATGGCCATTGGACTTTGCACTATGGAGGTAATTGATGTCCTTTGTCAGAGCCCTTTGTAGGAAAGGGTGAGGATATAGCCCATTTGTATTGGAGAGGGAAGGAGGTTGGGAACAAGGTAGAAAGGAGTAAGGATTAGGAGAGGAGGAGAGATGGAGGAACAAGGAGAAAGAGAGTAGAAGAGAGGTTTGAGAGGGGAAGCAGAGAGGGAGTCGAGTACTGCCACCCTCAGGAGGACAGGGGTCTATACTGCCATCTGATGAGGTAACCCCTAAGGGTAAGCACCTTGTTCCCATGATATAAATGAAGGTAGCAGGTTTTCGGCTTGTATTCACTGAACTGAAAGCTTGTTTTGAGGAGTCTGTCTTTGTGTCATAGAAGCTCTTACTGCCTTCCCTCTTATTTGGTGTTTACTATATATCAGCTTTTTGTAAAGAGCTTTCTTTTTAGATGGTTAAGTCCTGTCTTATATCTTTTAAATAGCAAACACAGTATCCTATGCACAGTATCAGATGCTTGAAGTGTAATAAATTCTTGAGGTTTTTTGCTCCAGTATTTGGTTTTCAAGATGTGAAGGAGGAAGGTTCTTTCAGTTCATCTAATAATTAAATCAAAACGAGACAGATTAACCAAATTTAATTACGTACATATGATTGGGAAGCCCACATGCATGAGTCAGAGACTCCATACATGAGAGGTTCAGAGACAGAAGGGAAAATGAGATTATATATTATAGTATGACATGTATATATATATATATATATATATGAATTCTGAGCCAAGGAATGAATGAAGCAAGGTGCTGGGGCTTCAGAAGGAAGGAGAGTCATAAGAAGAGCAGATGTTCAGTAATTAGATGTTTGCCCTGCTCTGTAGATAGGCCATAAAAGGTTATCTCTGCTATTAACTCTTATCGTGGACAAGGCCTCCAATTTAGATTCTTCTAGGTAGTTAAGGGAGGGACAGAAGTTGCCAGTAGGGTCTCAGTTGCCTTCAGCTCAAAATTGCATGCTAGACTAGCACATCTAGGAAGGCCTGTTCTGAACCCCTTCGGTGACGTCTAAATTATGAAGTAATAATGCATCTTAACTAATACTGACCAGTACAGACAAGATTATTTTGTTTGACTCTTGAAATTCATATTTTTTCATACGAAATATTTGAAAATGTAGACGCTAAAAAACCACCTCAGTCCATCACCCCAAAACCACTGTCACCATCTTTTCTTCAGGTTTTGTTCATGCTGCTCCTTCTGAGGAACTCCTCTCTCCCATCATCTGAGCACCATTTTCATTTCTAAAAGATTTATTGGTAGTTACCCCTCTCTGAGGTAGGCTTTCCTGTTACCCATTTGCCTACCCCAGAAAGTGGACTGATCCCTCTTTGTCTCACTATGTTCTAGACAGGTTTCTGTCCTGTTACTGCTCTTGTTTGTACAGAAAAATGTTTATCTGAACCAGACTGGTCTTTCTTTAAGGCAGAGTAAAATTATTTTGCTTATATTTTCGATTTCTGAAATGGTGTCCTGACTTTCTGTTTTAGCATTAAGTTAAATGCATTTTCTATTTCCTTAAATTGTTTTTGCATGTATAATTTTAACAACTGCTTATTATTTCATTTCATGGGTGACTGACCCCTTGATATTGACTATACAGGCTGATCTTGAACTTTTTTCCCCAATAAAATATTGTGACTACCTGCCAAAATTGACAATGATAAATAAATCTTTTTTAAATTTATTATTAAAATATATTTTACTTTGTTATGAATATGTGATAGAACTAAACTATATTTTAAATGCCAGTAGTATTATAGTTAAATAAAATAAAAATAACTTCACCAGCATTGAAAGTCTTTCCATAAGTAACTTACACCAAATGAAATAAAAATAAGGTTCTGTGGTTTTGGCTGAATTATAGAATGCAGTAGTTTGGGAAGAAACTAATAAAAAAAATTTTTTTTTAACTTTTTAGCTATAAGGCATACTAAGCAGATGGTCGAAAATTTATTTAAGAAAGTGTGCTTGAATGTGTGTAAGAGTACATTTCTAGAGCTGAAGATAGTTGAGTGTATAGTGATCTGCTTATGGCATGTTAGAAGTTACATAGAATTTATATTTTAATAAAAACTTAGGCACCATTTAAAGAGTTCCGGAGACCGAGTGACTGCTCCTTTGAGCCAAAGTACATAGAGTGTTAAGAAGTCAGAGAACCTGGGTTCATGTTCTGTTTTCCCCAGCTCACAAGCCATGAGGCCATTAGCATCCTTGCCAGACTCATAGTCTTGCCTCATCTTCACCAAAGCACCCTGGAGAAGCTAAAAGGAGATGAGGAATGTGAACGTGCCTCAAAAGTATAATGTACTGTACAAAAATAAGCTGTCTTATTCCCAAACAGGCAGATGGCTTCACTCTGAATACATAGCCAATTGGGAAAGTGGCATTTTCATCCTAAAAATGCCTGCCTGATAATTGGATTTTATATGGACACTTCTAGCTTTAACTCTTGAGGATTTAAGTAATATCATACCAGAAAAAGTACCTTGGAAAGTATTTTTAAATTACCTTTGCTTTTTGTGTCTGTAGTGTCAGATGTAATTTATGCTTCCCACAAGTACAGTCACTAGCTTTTTCCTTATAATGAATTAAAAAATTGAATGGTTTTTTTTGTAAGTTATGCTTAAGATGCTTTAAGAGGGAAAATTAAAATAGAAATTTTGGGGGGAACCACTGACTATTTCTTAAAGAATTAAGTACTTTTTGGAAATCTCTTTTAATATATAAAATGTTTAATTATAAGTTGATAGAATCCTATATCTGTTTCATAAATCCTCTTTGGCCTTATTGGATCCCGGTTCTCTGAAATCCCTGAGGAGGTAGTTAACGGGTGGATTGTTGAAGGACAAAGTAGGCTGCTTAAGTTTCAAAGCCTGATGCATTAAGGGAGGTATCCATTGTTACCGAGGCCAAGTTCAATTCATTTACTATGAACCTGCTCTGCCACAGATTCCGAGTCTGAACGGTCCCTGAGTAAATTGGAAGCAGTGACAGCACACTCCTTTGAAGAGGAAGGAGAGCATTTGAGCAGTAGAAAACACAGAATGTCTGAAGACAAAGATTGTGGTGGAGGAGACGCTCTCTCCAATGGCATCAAAAAGCACAGGTAGGAGAGCCATTAATAGTTACAACCATTGCTGACTTTTTATTCTCAAATACACTTGGGTGATAAAAGTATGCCTTCTGTTCTTTTTTTATCTCTCTGTATCAGATATTTATATTGCTATATCACTTCACAGAAAGGAATTCTCTTTGTCCACTTAGAGTGAACATCACCATCTGGAATTGTAGGAACAAAGCACAAAACTTAGTTTTAGCAACATGTTTTTAGGGGAACGTAAATCTTTTGGTCATTTAGAAAGGTTATTCAGAACTCCCTGTCGAAACTGATGCTTTTTTTCATCATACATCTTTTATGACTTTGCCTCCCAGTGCTATTTTAGTTTCTAGTCATTTGATCTTCTCGCTGGTTTTATTAAGAATGAATGGTAGTATTACTTGTCTGTTGATTCAATTTAGTTACATTTTAACAAAGACTTTTATTAAGACCCAGGGTTTGTTGAACATATCCATTTTATACTGTCTAATAACATTAATATCTTTTTATTCTCTTGATGATTTAGTCCTGGAGATTGTCCCAAATTACTGAGACGTAGCAGACACTAGAGTGAGTTCTCCAGTTTCCGCACAGGTTTATAGACACAGTGGCATATATGCATGCTGGTGTTCACAGAGTAAAATATTTTATCATATCAGTAAATTATATCCTGTTGTCATTGTAAAAAGCACTTTTAGGGTAAGACGTTACTAATGGTTAATTTCTACAAGATAGTTTTTGTTTAAAATTTGTAGATTGTGTAACTCTAATTCTGTTTCTACACCATGATCTGGCCACAATGGTCTCAGTTATTATTCTGTTGGAAAAAAATGTCCATGTCACTTCTAATTTATATGTATTTGCCCCTTGTTAACAAAACGTCTCATTTTGTACTTATTTTGACAAGATCAGTGAGTTTTAAGTAACAGTAGATAAAACCAGAGTTTTCTTCCTTTTGATAAGAGTATATTCTAAACATGCTTACTGGTGGTTGTCTTTTGGTGGAGTTTTCCACTGCAAATTATGTGGCTGGCAGTGAATATCTTTTCTGGTTTTCTCTGCAGTTACTGTCAGCTCCTTTGGGGGCCCAGGGCTAAGTTCTGAGCAGGCCATGAAATATCTCATAGGAACCTCACAGGTTTACCAATGTCTGAAAAGAAGATTTAACTATTTAACACATATATTGTGACAGTCCAGTGAGGACACAGGTGAACTTTGGAATGTTCAAAGAAGCATACAAATGTTGATATAATTACTAAAATATCAGAAAGAGCACTGTGCTCAGATGCTGTCATATCCTATGACTAGAGAGGGATTTCTCTGCTTTTCAGGGCCCCGTAGCCCTTTTGTATGTGTGCTATAATCATAGCAGTAGTTCTTTTGCATTTGACAGAAATTTATTACATTTTGTTTGTATGTTCTGTGTTCTGTCTTAATTAATCAAACCCAGAATGTTACAGATGTGTACAGATGGTACAGAAAGTTAAGATGAAATTGTCCAAAAAATGAAATCACAGGTCACTAAGAAAAACTACAAAGCACAACTAGGTAGTGACCTAACTAGAAAAGGTAAACTGGTAAACAGGCAACTTGTTAAACCTATAAATGTAATAAAACATTCTTTAGTTATTCAGTGGGAAAGAGGACAATTTAAGAAATTGTCAGTAGTCAGATTTCTTATTTTAAAAAGTAGCAATTCAAGGAGTTTTTTTAAAAAGCCTTTTGTCATAAAATTCTCATAAACAGAGAATATGCTACACATAATCTAAAAGTTTCATTTTAGAATAGGAAAACAGTCGGAGTATTCAGTATTATCAAATCCCTCATGCCTGTGCCTGAAGTTGCATTGTAAGTAATCTGTGTTCATAATGGGCAGTTATTCTATTACTATTAAAAGTAATTTCAATTAATAGTAATTTTGGTGATGTTTTAGAAAAGCAGATGTATGTTGCTGTTGGGGAATCAGCCTGAGGTGACCATGAAATTTACTTAAAGTTTCGTTATATCTTTAAGTGAAATTTGTATTTGACCTAGTCATATATTTGTTTTCTTTAATATTGAAAAATAATTTATTCACCACTTACTTAACTTTCTCATAAATGTCTTACATTTCCTTCTCAACTCATATCAACTACTTACTCTCTGTGATATGCACACTTAAATCTAGGAAGGAAGACAGGAAGAATAGGGATTATAAAATTCAAAGGAGAGAAATGCATGTTTTTAAGTGGGGAAAGAGAAAACTTACAAATTATAGTTCACATGAATAGTATTAAATCATGGCTTAATTTGCTGGTAAAATAGAACTAGGGTTTTCAGCTATTTTTGTTTTTAAGCCATGGAACCATTTGTGCAACAGAAATTCAGTACAGAAACTATTAAAATCTCAGCCACCTTCAGAGATTGATGCAATTCCCTGTAGAGGGTTCTTCTCTCTCCTCCCCAGTCTCCTGCGTCAGTGGGAGTCACCATATCTACTGCATGTCCTTATCCATCAAAAATACTTAAGCTTTACTTTTTATAGTATGTATCAGAAATAATAGTTCCCCCCCACACTAAATATAATAAACCATTCCAAACTATGTTTCTGCTCCTATTTAATATGTTAGCATACACAGAATACCAAGGAGAGTGTCTGCGTCACAGGAAGCACTCAGTGTACGTGACTAGTTTTAACTTGTTTATTCCCTTTCTCCTCAAAAATGGTGATTTAGTTTGGTCTGAAGAACCTCTGCCTTTTTGTTTTTCTCTTCTACCCAGTTATCATAGGATGACATTATAAAGTGCAGTTTAGAAGTCTCTGACCCCGAGAAACTTTTGATATAGGGCATACCATGTCATATTAATATAAAAGAAGGCATACTACACTGAGTTTATGTCTATGATAATAATAGATATTATGGATTTTTAATTCATCCTGTGTGATAATTACCAACAAAATTTTTCTAACTAAATAGGTAACTTGTCATCTCTTAAATAAGAATTCAGGTTAAATAAACTGTGAGTCCTTTTCTCACTCTGAAAATCGTGAGATTGCAAGCTGAAATCCTGAAATACGGTTTTTCTACCATACGGACATTTTAGAATACTTGCACAATATCTCCTAGTATCATTAGGCCCGTGGGGAAGGCACGTTTTGGTTTTTATTCACTCTGAATTACTGATATGCTGTGTGTTCCGCCAGCCAGTAGTCTTCACTGGAGCACGGCGCGTGCCATTGGGCTTTCAGGTTCGTTCTTGAGAAATGTCAACAGGAAGAATCAGGGTTTTATTTCAGACCTAGAGCCAGAAATGCTGCAGAGCTATAGAATATGCAAAGTGAGTGCTCCATTTTGATGGCCCTTTCCCCAGAAAATACAGTGAGCTGCTTTGCGGAAAATAAGCCCTACACCATGCTGTAGTCAAGGTTATATTTACAGGGCTCCTTGTCATCTTGGCTGTGTTCCACAAGATCAGTTTTCTACTCTCTGACCTAATTTATTAAATTTATTCTGAGCTCTAACCTTTTAACTTGTTAGCAATTTGACCCAAGTTGTTATATTTGGTAAAGATATTAATATTTATATCATCGTGTAATTGGATATGGTATAAAAGATACTAATATAGAACAGAGTAGTTAGAATTTGAAATGTTGGATTCATGCTGTGAGTCTGTAAATAGTATTCAAAAGTTATTTACTGTGTTAATAGCACTAATAGATTAAAGGAGAAAACTGTGTGATCATCCTAATAAAGAACAATACAATTAAATAGTCATTTATAATTAATAGATATTTTAGCAAAAAGTAAGTAGAAGAGAACCTCTTTAATCTGGTTAAAAGTTATCACAATAAGACAAGGATGCCTACTGTCTTCAGCATTATTTGGAGGCCAATGCCAGAGACATAATACACCCACAAAATTTAGAAATAAATAAACCATAAATATCCACAGACAAATTATTAGAGTTAGTAAGAAAGTTTGGCAAGGTTGCTTTTATACAAAATCAGCTAATTACATTTGTGTGCACTTTCAACACACGGAACCTGCGATTAAAACAGGAGGGGTGGGGAGGGTATTTAGAACAGCTATTAAAAGTCACCTAGAAGTAAATCTTAGCAAAGATGTGTAGTAATCAAACTTACTGAGAAGGAACATCATTGTCATAAAGATGTTTTTGTCAAATTGATCTGTAGACTCAATGTAATTTTAATTAAAACCACAATGTCCTTTCCTTTAGAGTTGAAAATGGATTTTGAAATACATTTTTTATGTGCAGAGAGTTTTGAAAAGTCAAAATACTGCTCAAGAACCAGGCTGGGGGAAAGGAAGGCGTTTACTCTACCAAATGTCAAGACTGATTACAAATCTTTAGAGCAGAATCATCCTGAAGGCAGATTGACCTTTAGAATGAAAGTAAAAGGTCCAAAAATGCCTACATGTAAGGATATCTGGTGTATGTCTTAGCGCTAGCATAGCAGATCAGTGAGGGAAAGAATGGATTATTAGGTAAATGATTCATTTAATGTGGGGGATAAAAGGAAATATATCTCAATTTCATATATGCAAATATAAATTCTAGATGAATCAAACAGTTAAATGTGAAAGGGCAAAACTTAGTAACTTCTAGAAAAAAATATAAAGTATCTTTGCAATTTTGAAATAAGGAAAGATTTCTTAAAACAAATATGGGGGCTAAGTTTATCTGATACCACTTACGGTACCTATACTTGATATATTTACTTGAATAAAAGCCGCCTTCTATTCTTTAGTAAATGTGGCTGAGAAGCTCAAAGATTTATTTTGCTGAAATGTTAGAATGGTAGATTAGGGCCCCAGATGATTGCTTTGTTTATCCTTTTTTATCCTTTATGGCTGCTTTAGAATGAATTATAAAGTAGTCAAATAACAGCTATCTTCTGTGTGTGAAGAATTTATACATTGACAAGTGGAAATCAAAGAAATTGAAAATATAAGCTAAGACTATCTTTTCTAAGATTATATTGAGAAAATGTTGTTAGTGGTATATAAGAATTCAAATCCAAATATATTTAATCACTAGAACAAAACTACTTTGATTTTGATATCTCTGTACAGATATAGTACAAATTATCTGGTTGCAGACTTGATTACATCAGGGCATAGAGTTGGAGACAAGTCACCCCACCTAGAGTTCCTCTGGTGACCTGGGCGGAAAGACACCCTTATCTGTTGGGAAATATTTGGAGTAGCTCCTTTTTGTCATGTTGAGACCATGGTCACTTAAGTAAGAGTCCAGATACATCTCTGATTTTGAAAGGGCCCAGGAGTCATGGGAGAAAGAGCAGGAGCCCTGCCTAAAATTAGCCAGATTTGTGGTAGGGCCTGTGGGCTGGAGGGAACAATCAGTCCAAGGACACTGAGTCCATGGTCTCACTCTACTCCCTGCGCAAGCATACTTATTTGTTCTGGAAAGCAGAGGGCTGTAATTAACAAAAAATTATCACTAGAAGCTCAGGCAGCTCCACTGTGGGGCCTGCCTCTTTAACAGGCTGGACACAAGCCTGTCTCAGTAGCCCAAGACAGAGGAGCACTAGAGATAGAGAAGCAGTGAGAAGCTCGGGGAGGAGGAGCAGTACAGAAAGAAGATGCTGGATACTCTGCAAGATGAGATGTTGGGTGAGAGTACAGCTGACTGCAGTACACGCAGACGGAGGACAGTCCTGAAACTGTACATGTCTGTCATCAGAGGGCAGCAGACATTGGATACCTGGAATAGGTTGGCAGATTGGATGGCAGTAGCTAAAGCAGAGGAATAAAACCCAGCAGGCCACTCTAATTACATGGGTTACCCATTTCTTCTACAAAAACACATTTGGAGAGCCCTTCATCAACGAGATGGAGTGTCAGCTTGGCAGGTGGGAGCTAGACATCCAACAAAAAAAGAGTTCAAATGCAAAAACTTTACCTAGGACTAACAAGCTGGTAGGCTGTGGTGGGGTCACTTGGGTGTTAAGAAGGGGAAAAAAAATGCAGTGTGAGTCTAGGTTCGTGGTAATTACCTTCACATAACCGGCTGACTTGCCGAACTCATTGCCAGGAATTACTTCAGGAAAACTGTGAGACATCTTTCCATAGAATTTACCTCTTCCCTCTCAACTTGGTTTAAAAAGCAGACAGAAAAATAGTTTTAGAAGTGGAGGCTGAGGCTCAGAGGGCCTTATAGACCTCCCCTTGACCCCTAAAACACTCCTTTTGGGCTCGGGGCTTTAGAAAAATACAAAATCTTTCCATTTCTAGCATTCTGTAAGCAAATGATGGTAAGATATACTTTCACCTGGCTCTAAGGACTCATTCATATCTAATCTAGATCAGTGATTTTTGTGGGTAGATGAGAACAATTTTAAGGCAGAGGTAATCGGTAAAGCTATGTTTGAACAAAATAACAAAATAGCTAATGAGTTTATGTTGTTTGCTTAAGGAATGAAGAAAAATAGAGAATGTATTTTTAGGCATATGACCCCATTTAACAAACTTTATCATGGAAATTTGCAGACATCTATACAAATAGAATAATATAATGAACGCTTTAATCCATCTTTATCTTCAGCATTATCCTATGCCTGATTTTGTTTCATCTGTAGACTTTCCTCGCCTCCCCATAAAAATTAGTAAATCCAAATAAAGTGTTTCATCGTTAATTCAGTTTATATCTCTAAAACATTGGGACTATTATTTTCTAAAACCACAGTATCATTATCACACCTAAAAAAGTATCTTGTCATTACAATATTTAGTTCATATTCCGATTTCTCTGTCTTTAAATGTCACATAGTAATTGGATCTAAAATGTCATTTAATAATAAAAATCCAGAAGGTGCACATATTGTATTTGGTTTATATTCTCTTAAATCTGTTTTAATCTCTAGATTTTCTTCTCATTTTTTTTTGCCATTTATTTGTGGAAGAAACTTGGTCCTTTGTCTTGTAGAATAATCCACAGTCTAGATATTGCTGGTTAAATTCTCATGGTGTCATGTAACACATCCTTTTACTCCTGAATTTCCTGTAAATGGATGGTTATATACATAGGCTCAGTCAGATTAGGATTTGAATTGTTTGGCACAAAATGCATCATAGGCATGTACCATCCTATTACATCCATCTAGGGCAAATGCTGTCTGGTTTCTCTATTTGTAATGTTGAGATTGATTCCTGCGTTCAGGTAGTCAGTCGGACACATCCATGATAAAGTTGCCCAACAGCCTTGAACCCTGTGGTTTTAGCAGCCATTGTTCATCGGTATCTACATCCTTATTTTATCAGGGGCTGCAAAATGGTCATGTTAACCTTTCTGCGGTTCTTTTTACTTTTATTAGCTAGAATTCTTCTGTAAGGAAAAACTTCTCATTACTTCTTTTCAGAATATGTTGGTTTCCCGATGTCCTCCAAAGGTGGTATATGAACACATGGATTGGACTGTTTAATTATTGTAGTTATTTTTTCTTATCTTTGGTCAAGGAGAAGCCCTTTGTGTTGGCTTATGTGTCCTTTTGACAGAACCCCAGTTTTTAAATTTTTTTAGGTGTAATTTGCATACAATAATTGAGTTGCCTTTTATAGCTGCCTTGCTTTCTGATACAAAGAGATATTTCAGGCTTATCTGGTATATTTCCTGCCCCAGACCCAGAGTTGGCTATTTCTCTAAGGAGCCACATTTCATTTTAGTAGAAAATAATATTTAGATATAACAGTCTGAATAGTGAGAATGTTCAGTGCTATTGGGTTGGCCATGGTTATTAGTCCTTTATATTGAAGAGAGATGGAACCCTCCCCCTTTTTAAGGAAAAATGCTTCATGATTTCATACCAATATATTCGTTTAAATTTTGAATTATAGGATTTTCCACATTTGCTTTATTCTAATATATGTTTGTTTCACACATATATACTCACAAAATTATACAAACACCATTATTTACAATGTGATTGTTGAAAAGAATTTTAGACTTCTTTTTAGTTCCTTTTATCCTTATATTTCATCTGGGATGTACAGTTGGTGTGCTTGAAGGTCACGTGCAGTGGTTCCTTATGGTGTGGTTAAACTATTAACTTGTATACATAGATTCACTTGTTTCCTTTACTTTCAAGTTTTAGGGATTCTTTTTTGACTTAATTTTTATAGTTAGGTAAAATATCTACGTGATTTCAAAGTCAAAAATACAAAGCACGGTGTATTTAGAAAAATCCGGTTTCCAATTTTGTCTACTAAATGTTGTTTCCATCCAACCCCTAAAGCTAACTGTATTTATAGTCTTTCCTATTATTTTGTTTTTAACATAAGCAGTACAACAATATATTAATATTGTTTTCTTATAAAAGGCACTGTACAATTTTGTTTTTTTCACTAAATAGATGCTAATCTCAATTCTTTTGATATCATGTTCTTTGATATTAGTCAAGTCGGTTATTTTTCTGCAATCTTTAAAAAATACATGTGTACACGCACGTGAGTGTTTAGTGTAGAGATAATTCTCTAAACTTTAGCTGGTGATGCATTCATGTGATTCAAAATTCAGAAGTGTTATAGGATATATTTTGCAGATTTTAACTCATTTTTTAAGCTAGCCAGTCCCCTTCCTTTCCCCAAATGGCAACCATTATTATTACATATAATACTGTTTTTTTTTTCACAAAAATGATATAAAATGCATATAGTTCTTAGCCTTGCTTTTTAAAGTATAGATGTATCAGATTATTCAACAAATATCTTTCGAGCCCCTATTCTTGCAGGGTTTTGAGGTTACAGTAACGAACAAACAAAGCCCCTATTCTTACAGTGTCCATTTCTGAAATGTGGGAGGTTGAGCATCTTTCTCTGTGTTTAGTAGCTATTTGTATTTCTTTTTCTGAAAATTGCTCATATCCTATGCCCATTTTTTTAATGGATATGTTGAACTTGCCAGTTTTCAAGTGCTCTAAAGTATTATGAGAGAAACTAGCATTTTGTGTGTGATACAGGTAGAAAATATTTTTTTCCCAGGCTTGTCGAAAGGAAAGGTAATTCTTACCACATAGTAGGAAATATATTTACTAAAAAGTTTTAATAAATGACCATATTAAATAGAAAATTCTGTGTCGTTTCTTGATTTTTGCATACCTGTGTATATGCTCTTTGGGAAAAAATATAGGTGAACTAGAAAAGCGTATTTATTATGAGCTGGCTGGATTTAAATCCCATGCCTACCACTTTTCAGATCTTAAACTAGTTATAATTTCTTTGAAACTCAACTTCATCTGTAAAAGTGGTGTAATAATCAGGCCTACCTTGTTGGGTTGTTTTGGTAAAAATGAGATAATCTATGTAAAGCACTCACAGCAAGTTTAGTTTATTAAATGTCAGTGGAAAACTGATAAGCTTTAAGCAAAAGTGGGCAATTGGAATTGTCTTTCTTTTAACTAATAAGAAATGGTCTTTGGATGGGTTTTGGGAGTTTATATGTTTCTCTGAAATGAATTCGAGAGCGAGGTAGCTCTCTCTTCAAATAACATTGTTTTCTTTGGTAAATGTGAAATAAGGAAAATTGTTTCCACATTGGATGTTTCCTATGGTTGATTTGCATTACAGTTAAATTGAAACATGGTTTTTCTTTCTATGAGAATTCAGAGGTGTGACTAGCCTTCACAAAGCTGATTTTAAACTTACAGTGTCAGAAGGGTAAACAAGAGGTGATGCGAGGCTCAAAGCTCTGTTATTCATTCCTTAGTCCCTTGACAGTACTTTCCCCATACAAAGGTCTCATTACTTGATCCCTAGGCTTTTTTAATCTCTTAGGTAAATATCCAATTTCTATTTCAAGTTTGCTTTATATACACTTATAATTCTCAGAATGTCAAAAGAAAGAAGTTTGATATTTAATAAAATGTATATTCTAGCTTGGCATCTTGCTTTATTTGAAGAGGTACCCTTCTCCCCCTCCACATATGTGAACAAAGGGTTTTAAGTGCCTAGGAAATATCTTTTAGTGTAATTTAGTATATTAAGGTCTGCCTTAGTTTATTTACACTGCCCATTTCTTAATTACAATAATTTATAGATTGGGCGTCTTGACTTCTGGTGACATGTTGGATTTGGTCTTTATGAATACATTGAAGTATTTCTTTCTCGTTGGAGCTGTGCCAATCTAAATTTTGCCTAAAGGAGAAAACTACCCCAGGGGACATAGACTTCTTCGGTATTGTTTGCTTTGCTTGTTAGCTCAGGAGGAATTTTCCTCTTTCAGAAAACACCGTGTATAATAACAAGGATTTACAAGGTAAAGCGATTGTTCTAAAAACATAAAGGTCCTTTGACAGTTTGTTTGCCTTGTGCCTTTACAGTCTTTGGAAAAAATTTGGTTTACACTCGATTCTTTTCAAAACACATCCATTGCATAAAACGTGATGTGTCCTAACCTTGATGTGATACAGCCTGCTGCTGAGTCTTGTTAACATAGCACCATATTGAGCCAGGATTTGAGATCTTAGGATGGACTTCCACTTTACCCAAGTAAGTGTTTTTAAAGCCAGTTCCTTGTCAGTGTGGCGGCGATTCACATTAATTACACTTCCTAGTTCTCAACCAGGAAGCACTGTCACTGCATCTAACAAGTGTGGAAAACATAAACGACTATAACCAGGAATGTGAACTGATATGATGACGATGAGACATTGGTCTAAGAAGATAATGCGATTTGTGGTAGAGCAGGGTATGGCCACCTTTTGGAAGAGGTAAGAGATGGAGCATAATGTCACAGCAGTGCTAAAGTGAAAGAATGTGCTTTCAGAACTATAAGAGAACACAGTTGGGGTAGTTAACAGTTCTTTCCATGAGTGAACCAAGTAGATAGTTTATAACCATAGATTCTTCACAGTATTTTACTTTTGTGCTCTGAGTCTTTTAGTACCTTAAGTATATTGTCAAGAATTGTAGTAGGTGAAAGTGTACCATGATCATAAGACAGTTGAGAACCATCAGCTTAATGTGCTTTTTCTCTTCTGGGTTTGGTTCTGGTGACTTAGAATAGCTATATGCTTAAGTAAGCATTTGATCTGTCCATGCTTCAGCCACTTCATCTCTAAAATGAGCAATACTGTAAAAGCCTTGTCTAGTAGCAAGAGGCTAGAACCTAGGTCTGTCTGGTCTCTACAGCCGCTGCCTTCTGACCATATGTGTCAACTTCAGATCCAGAGCTCTTTACAGTATTGTACGTAATATTAATGGCTACAATTTACATTGGATTACAAATTTGTATGTATAAGGTATTTTCACAAACTCAAAGCTTTTGATTCTGAAAATATCTGAGTTATAGATAGGACAGATATTATTTTATTCTCAATTTTACAGATGAAAAAAACTGAAGCGCAGAAAGTTTAATTGATTCGCCCAAGATCACTCAGCCAATCAGTGATGGGACCTGAATTCAAACCAGGTTTTCCTACCAAGAGCCTCTGTTCTTTTCTTAAAATTATAAAGATTTATAGAGGTTTAGAATAACAAAGAGTTACATCCAACAAAAGGCTTTATATTCTGAATTTAAGGTAGTTTGTCTGAGCCTTGAGTTAATGCAATTATGTTTTTCTTTTATGTGATAATTTATGGAGAATTAACATCATAGTCCCAAAGGATTTATTAAGCACCCATCTGCTGTTGGCTCAGTGCTGGGCACTATTACAAATTGAAGTGGACATGGAACTTGTTTTCTGGGCCTTTGTAAATTTCCACTTGTATCGACATGAGCATACAAAAGAACACATGAACGCAATGAAAGTTCTGCCAGTTTTAAACAGATCTGGGATAAAAATTTATTCTCCTTAAACAATCCTAGAGGAAAAAAATAATTTTCTCTTCCTGTAATCTCCATTATCTACCAACTTCCCATCAAAGCAGAATACTCTAAAGGATGCAGGAATGATTAAAGGTGTAATGTGTTCATGGAAATTACTTATTTCTCCTCAATAATTTTGCATTCACTTATTATTAGTGAAAACCAAGCTTTGCAGCTATTTTACTTCAGGATATGATTAACATAACCTATCTTATCAGAAAGAACAAAAATATCTCAGGGACACTGTTCGGATCTGATTCTGATTGTGTTTTAGGACACTGTGTAATCTTTCCTAGCAGAAGAAACCTGTTCTTTGCAGTACAGATATTTCACTCTACTTAGTGCAGTCAGAAAGGAAACAGAAGGGAAACTACCATATATGTCAGATAACACCCTGGAGGTATTATATGTCACAGAGCAGGAAGGAACCAGAACCAGAAATTCAACTCTTCCTAGAAATTCTATCCCTCTGATGGTAAGCAGTCAAAAACATCTCAGATCATTTGAAAAAGGGAGTTAAATCAGGCAGTTGGACTGGCTAAAGACTGTCACAAACAAATGGTTATATTTATTCTGAAAAAGTTGGTGTGGTTTAAAAGGAAGTAAGTCTAAAAAGGCCAGAGCCACAGAGAGCGACAGAGTGGTATTTGCAGGACACCTCTTTTATTTAGTTTGTCACCGTTTCTGTGTGTGTTCTCTTATTGTTAACTACTCTTTGCATAGTCCCCAGACTCTTCTTTTAGACACCTGAAGTCCGTGTCTGTGGTGTTCTGGGCAACACATAACCTGTTAAACACAATCTTGCTCCAGAGTCACGTTCAAGGATCAAGCACTAAGATCTACTCTAGGGTCTCTCACACCGCGCACTGCCTACTACCAGACTCCCAGTGCAGCTGGAGCACATCTGAATTCCAAAATGAGACATTTCTTAGTATAGAGTCCAAGAAATCTCTACTGCAGTCGGGAAAACTTCTTTCCCCTCCCCTGCCAACAAAATTACTAGCAATAAAACAGCCTCAGATTCTTTCTAGAATGTGGGGAGGTGTTAGTGGAAGATTCGAGCTCACCATCTTGATGCCTCCCTGCTCCTTAGCCGTCCACACTGCAAGAGGCTTCAGGAAGCTTTTGTGTGAGACAGGAGGAAGATGGTTGGCTCTGATCTGTGTTGCACACACCATGCATTTCATCAGTGCTCTCTGTCATTAAGAGGTGAAAATGACCTTACCATGGTCTACTATCCTCACTTCATTTCAGTACCTGTCTGTTCTAGCACCCATTGTGTGAAATCTTATTCTTAGATGGGTGAGCAGAGAATGTGTACCTTTTCCTTAGGTTAAGGTCTGCCTTTCCATGCCCTGCCTTTCTCCCAGCTGTGCTGAACACCATGAAAGGCCAAAGTGAGGGAATCCAGGAGCCCAGACAGACAACTTCTTTCTAAACCAAAGAACTGGTTCATAGGTATGTTCTTATCAGTTTTAGCTTGGGAATGTGATGGTTCTATAGGCTAAGTTAATCCAGTAATGTTGACAGACTAACAGGAGTAAGAATTTGCCATGTGACTTAATTTGGACAATGAATTTTAAATTTTAGAAAGCCAGTAAGAAAATTAATTTAAAATTTTGAGTATACGATTTTAACTTATTAATATCAAGTAAAATCTCTTGTAAAACAAGTATATCACCCTGACCTCATTGCTACATATAGCCAGATTTATTGTGATAATCATGAATTTTTATAATTTAAAAGATCAAAAATGAAAAAAATCTAAAATTATAAAAGTACACAGCACAATCAAGTAATAATATCAGGTAATTACATAAAAATGTTCAATATTACAGTTAAATAAACTTAAAATAGGAAACCAGGAATTTTTATAAGATGCATAGTAACTAAAAAAAGCATATGATTAGTCTTAGGGATCTTATCTTAGACTTGTACTGACCTACTTCAAAGACTCTAGGCTCATTTTATTTTTTTATTTTTATTATTTTTTTTAGGCAAGGCAAACCTTGGTTGACCTCATAGATTGCAAGGACCTTGTCAGTTTACAATCCCTTATTTTTTATTTTTTATGCCTACAACACTTGGTCTTCCTAGTGGTCTCCCATTCAAGTACTAATCAGGCCCAACCCTGCTTAGCTTCCGAGATCAGACGGGATTGGGCTTGTTCAGGGTGGCATGGCCATAGACTTTAGGCTCATTTTAGTTGAAGATATTTAGGAGCAGTTTAAATAACCCAGCTGTCCGGGTAACTCCGTCACCTTCACATCTGACTCAACCTTAAGTTATGGTGCTGGTTTATACTAGGCTTCAGAGTGACATGCTAGGTATGCAGAAAGCACTTGAGATTCCTGTGTATGCCAGAATTCAAACCTGGAATTTGGTAGAAGGTTCATTACAATATCAGTCATGTAAGAAAAGAGTTGTAAGCGATATATATGGTGTCTTTTTAAGATCTGTCCAAGCTTGCTTCTGTAGAAATGGGGAAAGGTAGATTCTAGGAATTTAATTGTATAGGTAAATTTGTTATTTTAATTGTGTTAATGTTAATATATTAAACATAAAATATTTCATATGTAAGATGCTTTGAGGATCTTAAATCTCTACATATATAAAAGTACAATTTTAGTTAATATTACATAACTGAAGAACAATAATAATTTTAAGAGAACATCCTTTTTATAATGATAAAATCAGATTTAATCAAGCTGAAATTCTTTGAGTTCCATGACCAAAGAAACTTATTTTGCTCTCAGATTTAAATGTTAGGATAATATGAAAAGTCTTAATGATTCCAAATACCTTTAAATCCATTTAGCTGAAGAAGTGCCAGGGTTTTAAAGAGTTAAAGCAG